>JAHREE010000161.1:3423160-4153404 GCA_033628505.1 Tringa tobata
CCACCAAAACCACAAAAACTTGCAGAGCATCAGAGACACACTCCAAAAACTGCCTGCAGAGTCACTGCGAGCAGTCCCATCTCTGTTGGGAGAGCAAAGGGAGGAGCTGTTGCCCATGGCCACGGGCAGCACTTATCCTCATTGCCCAAGTGCAAATGCTGGCTCTGCTCCTCACAAGGTGACTTTGGTGCTCTCCACACCCTTTTTACAGCTTAATGCCTTATTCTGAGCTGCATTTCACACTGCATGGAGGCCACAGCTCCTTGAAATTTCTTTGGTATAATGATTAAACTGGCTGTGATGGACCCCTCCTAACGACTGAGCTGCTGTTTCAGAGAAAACAATTCGTCAGTGCTTTGGAGAAACAAACTGCAGGTCCCACAGAAACTCCCCAAGGGAGTTAAAATTCTTTTGAAAAAAAATATGGCTTCCAGACTCTAAGTAGCATATTAAGGAAAAATGCATTTAAATTTGTTAATTGTGTTATACAGTATTGAAACACTTGGGAGGACACTGGAGTCTTCCAGTAGTTATTTAAGTCTGCATCCCTACTGTCCTTTGAAAGTGATTATCAACTTATTTCTCCCCAAACTATTGTCATGGTTTCCTTGTCACACACTGCTCAGACAAATCTGACACACGAATGGAAAGATGATTAATCATTTACAAAGCAGAACACTTTAACATCAGACTAGTGTGCATGCATGTTGTGCATGAAGGTACATATTTTAGAGATATATCAGAGAAATCAGGCTTCATATGATACATTATTTCCTATGCCCCTTCTACTTAATTCACTAGAAAAAGTATGTCCAAATCTCATATTTTGGGTGTTATTAAAGGGAAAGGTGAAAAACATTGAGGGCTTATATCCATTCTCAAAAATAATTCAAATAAAATAATTGCCAAACTGTATGAACAAAGTATTTTCTGATGTACTATTCTTCATGCTTTCAAGTTTATTCTGCTTCTTTCCTCACCTGCTGCTCGGGTCCACATTTATCATGCCACATTTTCATCTCAACTGTCTTATTTCATGACTGTTATAAAGATATACAGCAACCTGGAGCAGTTGAGTGGTGCCTGAGAGTAGATTACAGCTGCTTGGCAAAATACTGTCTTTATGATTAATATTTGTACAATTGCTGTGTAAAAATATAAGCTAACAAAAGGACACCTTTACTCATGTGCATATTGATGTGAACAGCCTTTGGGTAAGGGTGATCATTTGTATGACACTTGCAAATTCCATGAAACAATTTTATAATTAGAATGGCTTTTCCAGCAGGATTTCATTAAAATGCAACTATCTTCAGTACTTTTCTGTGCTCTCTGAAACAAGCAAGTACATGGAGCTGGTGAGCCTGGGAAAAAGACACCAGCGTATTCTGTGCACCCCACATTGCTCAGACATCCTCTCTCCTGTTATAATCTATCCACTCCTGAAGTTTCATCTCCTCCCATTCACATGGCAATGACAGAGGGAATGATGAGCCTTTCCTACTTCCTCCTGTTAATGTCAAATTATAGATATCAACCCACAGCTGGCAAACTAGAATTTAAGGGTGTTTTTTTTTACTATATGAGAAATTCTAATAAACCTATAGACAGACGATCACATTTTTCATATAGCAATGTGATTTTGTGTCTAACAGGATGCTTTTTGCTTCCTGTCCAGATTTTCCATCACTTTCAAAATAAAGTGGGATGTTACTGTTTAACCTATAGATTTATGTTTGTTTTAATTGAGGATTGCAAGGTACAGGAGGCATCTTTTTCGGGGTATTTTAAAAATCAGTGAAAAAATAGGTGGAAATTTTCTCACATTTCAAACAAAAACACCATTACAACTCTACCACAAATTCATTATTACTGTTTGACTAACAATGAATATTTACAGATTTTTATAACATATCATTCTCCTTGCCTTCCAGAAACAAGCCTTTCAAGACCAAGTAGGGAAGAGCCCTGAGCTATCAAGAAATAGAGAACAACTATTTCCCGTCATGACTGAACATGAAAAGCACATTAATCTTGTTGCAAGCAGAGTAATGGACAGACAGTGAACTACTTCCTCTTCTCTGAAAAGCAGCCTGTTAAGTGAGACCCTTGATAGGAAAAGTTTTTGAGTTTTAGCTACATGTCTTTACCTATAGAACTAAGATAAGGACGGAAATCAGTTTAAAAGAACGAATGTAAAGCTTAACACCAGAAAATAAGCATCTTTCAAATGAACCCTCACTCGCGTTCTAACACTGATCATCCATCTCCTATGCTCATTTTAAGAGGAATCCTAAAGAGGATAGAGTTTTTCCCTTGGACATTCCTGACAATCCTGCAGAAGCTCACAGGCAGCCCCAGGACCTGCCTGAGTTGGCAAGAGACGAGAGAGGTGTGATCACTTGTATTGAAAATACCAAAAAAACATGAAAGTCTGCAGGATTTCTCAGCCTCTTTTTAGGGTGCCTCCTGAGGGCTTCAGGCACCCTAAGGATCATGGCACAGCTAAGAAGGTATCCCAGACACACCAGGGCTACCCCAGTCTTTTGATAACTTTTGCCAAGACCCTGTTGGAGACTACTGCTGGTCTAAGTTGTTTCAGTCCCTGGAAGTAAGTCTTAGGTTTTTCCGGCAAAGGATCAAGCCAAATACTTATGGTATAAGCCAGAGCAATAAACTAGTTTTACATCTCAAAAGGGAATTTAGACCTGGCCTCTGTTGTTGTATACAGAACACAGTATTTTTCAGAGGTGCCTAAAACCCATATGGTTTTTGTGACCAAATATGTGCTAAGTGTTTAATGTACAGGAAAATTTTACAGCCTTGACTTTGATGGTATGTGGGTAAGTCTCCATGTTGTTGGCTAGAACAGCCTGTCACTGTCAGCAAGAATCACTGAGCATTTGCTGTCCCTAAAAGAACAGTATAATTTATGAAAGCTATAATAACTTTTTTTGTAATTGTTCAGCTCCCTCACTCTACAGAATGAGATCTTGGCTTTTGTTATGAAGTCTTACTAGGAAAAGGATAAATAACACCTCGTCCTCTTAATATAATTGATAGCATAACTGCCACTGTTGTGAATGGCAAATACAGGAGTGACAGCCAAATAGGATTTGCACCTGGAAATTCTCTCTTGAACATGTTACAGATACTCCTTCCCTCACAAAAGGAGTGAAAAGCATAGTGCAAAAAACATAACCATATATTTATACACTGCATAAACCGCAGTTTGCTGAAGATCTTTTCATACTTTAAGCACAAAGATTCTTCTATAAACAATTCCAGCGTTGATCACTTTTGTTGATGTTATCAGACAGCTGAAGAGAAAATGTTTGTTTTGTACTGGAAAACATGAATTCTGAGATTTATTCCCAAATTAGAAACTCCCTGTGCCATTCTGGAAATGTACCATTAAACGTGCATCTCATTTCCTAGCCTGTGAAATGGATACTGGTATTTTTGACTAAGGCTATGGTTAGGACGTGCCTACAAGTATATTTCAGTTCATTTATAAAATATGCAGTTACTATGTGACCACTGAAAAAGAGCTCAGACATTAAAAAAAGTCTCTAATACAGAAATTGTGAATACATAACATGACCTAAAAAAAGTCCACAAACCAAAAATACCACTATCTGGAAGTCTGAAATGTGGCCTTTACTAAGAGCAACTAGGTTTTCCCCACTGCTTTCAGCTTGGGATGGACTTCTGTTGAGGATCATGAAGAACCTCTCATAATTTCGATACATATATACTTTTCCTTCTCATTTTAGTATTTAGTCATTTTCAGAGAAGCAATGAACAATTAAATTAAATATTCAGATATTTTGACTTTTCTTCAAAGCCTGAAATAACTAGAGAAAATTAAAAACTAACCACAAGAAAAGTCCATTGACAAAAGTACATTGTGATTATTCTAGTATACATTGCCTGAGATTATCACCTGAGGAAGAGATATTTTTAAGTCATGCTGTTTGCACAGTTTGGAAATATTTCAGAACAAAAAAAGCTTACTTCTACT
This sequence comes from Tringa tobata, assembly GCA_033628505.1. Classification (NCBI taxonomy): domain Eukaryota; kingdom Metazoa; phylum Chordata; class Aves; order Charadriiformes; family Scolopacidae; genus Tringa; species Tringa tobata. The sequence goes on from JAHREE010000161.1 coordinate 3,427,185, forward strand.
ACTTTGCTCTGAAGCTTTAGCTTAGAAATAAAAGAGCAAGTTCTTGCAGTTGCTAATAAGTCCTGGAACTCATGCATAAACATTTAGCTAATTCCTGGAATCACATCTAAAGACAGGATAGTTTGCAGCTGTGAATTGTGACTGCTTTAAAAAAAAAAAAAAAAAAAAGGCAAAACAAACCACTCTGTTTCCTGAGACCAAACCCTAAACTGACTTGTTATGCTCTACTATGGTGCATATATGGCTGTTAGATTCATTACTACATTTGGTGCAGTTTCATTATAGCAGCAACAATTTAACACCCCGTAGTGGCAATTCTAAATAGAAAATTAAATTATACATTTGCTTTAGCTCAAGCTATGAAAACTCTCTCTATATACAACAACATGAAATCTCTCTGAATAATAGGTTTACATAGATATGATTTTTTTCACAGGTATTAAAACAGGTCAAGTTCACTAGGGTAGGAGGGGGGAGAAGGAAAATCATATACTATGGATACTGAACCTGACAGTAAGTAGTGTCCAAGGGCATTTGTATGAACAAGAGCGATTAAGGAAATGGAGAGCCACAGAGGAAAGGCTCAAAATGGTTACTGATCAACTGCTTCAGAAATGAGCTTGATTACCTTACATAGAAGATTTAAGAGAGCTGCGTTGAAAGCATTCAAAATACTGAGTGGTGCCCGGAGAACGGGTTGTGAGCTTTCATCCTCATCAGCTTCGCAAACAAAGAGCAGGGGAATGAGTAAAGGCACAGTGCTGGGGCACACACAGGCACCCCACTGCACCTCTGGGACCCTCAGCTCCTCAGCTACACCACCAGGCACAGAGTTGGTAACCCCAAAAATGCAATGCCTGAAGGACACCGCCCTCACGTGCTGCATGGTTTCTTATATCTTCCTCAAAAATTGGGATGTACTGGAGACAAAATACTGCACTTCATGACAAGAAGTTCGATTCAGCATGATTATTCGTGGAGTTACGGAGTGATACAGATACACAGCCCGGCAGTCCTTAGGCTCTCCCCAAGCCTTGCTGCGTAGAGGCCACTCACCACTCCCAGGTAGAACAGCTGCTTTTTGTTTCAGTGCATCCTTAGCCATACTCGTGTTTGCAGGAAAACAGCAAGGACTTCAGGGCACATCTCCTCTAAACCATCTCCACAGCCACCAGGGTTTGCACTAACACCACTAGTGCCCATATAGATAGATATCTGAAATATCTATGTAAAATATCTATATCCTATGTAATCTATATATAAATAGATATTTTAGAAATAGAAGACACCATTGAAAGTCAGGAAAGGATTTTATTTTAGGGGGAAGAAAAAAAAAAAATCCTTCAGGTGGCTTGTAACCTACAGAAAGACAAAGCTCAAATTCTGCAGTTGGAGCTTTTATCCAGCTTAACAGAAACTACTAACAGCATATCCCAGGGAGGCAAAACGTTGTTATTTAACTTCGTATGATTTTTAATGCAAAAACATAAACAAAGCAACCTTTTTAACAATTGATCATGCAATATAAGCAAGTATGCTCATGGTAATACTTCCCTGGCATCATGCTATGATGTTTACAGTGATCTTCTTCCAGCTCTTCCAAATCACTCTCAAAATGAGACTAACAGATACCCTGGCAGGTTAATAGGACAGCTCTGCTTTCAGATGCTCATGCCAAACAGGTCATCCACGGATATTAACAGCTAAGAACAGCGCTATTAGATTAAATAGCGTATTTACCAGAAACACATTAAACATCTTGCCCTTAGTAACAGGTTTTTCTCTTTTAAAGACAATTAGTTTGCAAACTACTTATGGGAACTCAGAGACTGAAGTCAAAGAGGTTATTAGGCTGCTTGTGAGCTTGTCTTTTCCTGTGTGATGTTCTGAGAATTTGATTAAGGACAATGACTAAAGTTACAGGAATAAGACATTTCCCTTCACTGGGTAGAGCTATAGATTTTTTATATTTTTTTTTTTAAGGACAGAAGGCAGCATTATATTATCTCATCGAACTTAAAGAACAACAATCTGAGCCTGAACCTTACTTTTGAACAGAACATCATCTCCTGTCATTCAGGGTGGAAATCACAGGAGAAATTATTCTGCTGTACAAAAGCAGGAGGATCACCCAGAAGAGCAAGAGATGCAGCAGCTGCACTGGTCCTCAGCTCAACGGGATGAAGCACTCCACCTCTCTAGCAGATACAGGGAAATCAAAAGGAGGCCACCTACCTTAACACCACAGCGTTGTGCAGTTGTAACAGAGCATTTCAGGGTACCAAGATGTAAGCATTCAGAGATTAAAATAACAATAGCACAGCTTCCTTTCTCCAGAAGTCCAAAAAAGGCACCAGCCATGTCTGTCAGAGTGTATCATCTTGGTTTTGACTGGATCACGCAATTTTCACGCAATTTTAATTGAACGAAAGTTTCTGATGAAACAAGTTCATTCAAAAACAAAGGAGGAAGATAAGAGCACTTGCAGCTTGCACGGGGATGCAGGACAGTAACAGCCAGAGTACATTTTGAAAATAGGGCTAGATAGCAAAGGCATACTATTTGGAGATCAGAAGTTATGGATTTTTTTTTTTTATGACAGGACATCTGCCCTCTTTGCATATCACCAGTGCATTACCTTTTTTTTTTCCTTTAATGGCAAACATCCCTCCTCCATAAGCGAGAAGGTGTGCTAACCTGCAGAGGGGACACTCACAGGAAGGCTGAGAGCAGGAGGAAGAGCCTCCCCAGTGTTGCCAAGCTTTTCACATACCGCCTGAAAAACTGATAAAAAACACACCTGAAAAAGAGTGTCATAGGTGAGGAAAAATCTAGATACTGACTCCAATAAAAACCTGCCTACTTTCACACCTTGGATCTCTTCAAGAAAATACTGAAGAAGAAATTAACTTTGGGTGACTCAACCACCTGCCTAAGTGCTGCTCTACATAACAGCCGTTCCGCCTGACACGGGCAGCAGTTCAAAAAATAACAGAGTAATGATTCGGTGTTCACAAATACAAAAGAGTTGATGCTATTATTTCAGAAGTGCTTGCATCCCCTTGCCCATCACAGTGTAAAACATCACAAATAAAAGCCATTTTGCCCTCAAGAAACAAACTTTTTAAAAAAAAACAACTGAATTTGTCATGGGCAATTTATTTAGAACAGCTGAAAGAAAAGCTATGTGGGAAAGACAGTGACTGATCTTGTTAAGAGCCTCTGGAAAAGTACTGGAAAACACTCTTGTCTGCTCAAAAGAAAATTCTCATCAGGTGCAAGTTTACTTCCCCAAAAGTCAAGCAGAAAGCTTATCGGATTGGCAACGGATTACCTTACTTACAGCCATGTAAGTAATTTAGTGACACTGTGTTGAAATAAGATAAGACTGGGAGTAATTAGATACTTATTTAACAGACAAAACAGCAGAATACTGCACGGAACACAGACTTTCCACCATCTGCTGCAGGCCCTTTAAAGGTCGTCTGGATCACCTGAAGTGCACTTGTGCCTGGTAAGCTTAATTAAGAGCTCAGTGTAGAGTTTCACAAAGAAACAAATCACTAATCCTCCAGTCAAAAACAGGCAAATACGTATGTGTTTATCTTAATACTTTGCAAAGCTATTCTTGACCAGAGGATTTTACCTTATTATGATTGTGCAAAAGCATGTAGGGGCTCACTAGAAGATGAGAAGTATTATCTCACTGTTCAGATTAAAAAAAAAAAATTAAAAAAAAAAATCAAGCCAGCACAACAAGGTCTCAGTTAATATTTCTGGAATCTCTTTTCTTTAGGAGAAGGAGCTGATTTCTAATAGTATTTACTTGATTCCTGTAAAATCTGGACCGACTGCTGCTATGCCAAAAGAAAGCACCTACCCATTTTATGTTTTCAATGCCATGTTAGCACCTTTTGCTGATTCAGTTGCTTCTAAACTTCAGCAGCCCTTCCTTCCTACACCAAGAACAGGGTGCAGACTATCAAACCAAACCAATAAAATGCCTTCCTTTCAATCTTGACAGCTTCATAGTAAAGTACAGAAACATTTGCCAGCTTTCGGAAGTGGAGTCAAATTTTTGAATTCAAAACAGAAGTGAACCATTTTTGATTTGGCCAAGCCTGAAGAAAAGTCTTTTTAACCAGCTATAGAGCAATGACTCTTGGACAAGAGAGTACAGGGCCAAACTCACTCCTACTGTAGCATAGCTTGTGGGGCACTTTGGCTGTGGACTGTATGTTCTGCACCTGTGAAACCTCAGTGCAGCAAACTTGATGGACATCAGCCCTTCTGAATGAAGCATCATAAATACATCTCTTTTGAAGGATTTCTTTGACTCATGATGCACAAGGGAAAAAAAAAAAAGTACCAATCCATGCTTTACAGTGCCAGCAGCACAGCTCCCACTGGTGGCAATGGTGAAAGACATCTTGAGACCACTGGAAAACACTGATGTTCTGGAAAGTGTGTTTTAACCCTGCCACACAAAGACAATATGATTAGCTATAATTTTCATCTGATACTTTCTTTTTTTCTTTTTCCATTTATCTTTCCACTGGCATTGCCAAATAGATGTAACTTTAGGTCCTACTAGTGCCAGTGAAGCTTTTCTGAAGTCTCTGCCTGCAATACACCTAACTAATGAAGGAATTATTTGCCAACTTTTTCAGTTAATGTAGAGCACAGGTCCTCATATACTGTGTGAAACATGAATGCGTTTGGCATATAGTGTTATTATCACTTCAATCACTAACAAAAGCAAAAAAAAATATCAAAACCAAAACCAGATTCTTCACAATAGCCCCTTTTCTGTAAATTACTCTGTGATGATTCAGATATCACTTGCTTAAAAATCACAGGCAGAATCAAGAACATATATACCATATGCAGATGGGCAGAGTAATATACCTAGAAGTGAAAAAATCTACATGCATCTAACTCAAACAGGAGGGAAACCCACTTAAATATCCTGGAATCGTTTCTCTGCTTTTTTCAGTCATAAGAAAGTTTTTCCAACATCTGTCCTTCTAGATTGTCAGAAGTGTTTAAGTACCCGTCTTAAAACCATTTTTAAGAATCTTGCTTGAATATATGATATTTTAAAGTACTCAAGTTTTTCAAAGTTACAGCACAGCAATATTAAATTATAAGCCATTAAAAATGTAAAAGCAAGCAAAAGGGATCAGTGTGATGTTTTCAGTAGAGATTAATATCCTTAATAAATTTAAATCTAACATCTAATATTATTCCTTTAGATCTTCCTTGACTTTAGAGCAAACATGAAATTATGCTTGGGATTGAGCTTGATATAGCTCAAGATCTGTCATAATGATAGGAAGACTAGCTGGAAAATTAAGAAAAACAGTTTTTCTGTTGAAGTGCATAAGTGTTTTGTATCCTAAAGCAATAGCCAGCTCTAAATGAAAAGACAAAAAAGCTTTTCTTAACAATGCAGAAGTAGACAAGTGCAAAAGCTGACTGCAACAGCTGTAATGTGTCACAGCATCTATAATTAAAAAGTCTAAACTAGTTGGTACAGATCTGAGTATATCACGCCACTCTGAAAACCACTGCTTCACTTATAAGCACCTCTAATACTAATCATGACAACATTACCAATTTGTTGCAGAGCTTTATTCAAGGGAGAGAGACCCCTTTCCTATGGGCAGTAATACCTGCATGCTCCATTGGCAACAAAGACATCAGCCTGAATGGCAACACAGTCCTTTATTCCTCATGAAATTTCACTTTGTGGGATCTTTTCAACACAGTAATGTGTCACTGTGTCTGAAGTCAACAGATTGGAATTTAGTCCATCCAGGAGGCTCTGAAGAGTGCTGACATATGGCAGCAAAGTTGGCAGTTTATTCTGTCCCTTGTTTTCTCCTTCTACCTTCAGTTTTCTAACTTGATAAACATTACCTCCTCAAACAGTAATCAACACTTTAATGCAATGGGGAGAAGGGAATCAGAACCATTTCTTTCACTATATATGGTAAGATATACCTTTAAAAAAAGATCTGACTTGGTCCAGGATTTTCTATGTCATCTCAAACTGCTTTTACTATACGAGGCTTTATGGCTACAAAATGTGCTACATGCATTACATGAGCTGATTTTTATTCTTTTTTTTTTATTCTGTATTTTTATATAAAGATTCTTTATTCTTTTTTTATTCTGTATTGTATTCTTTGCTGCAGAGAAATACTGAAGCATTCGCTCCAGAATCAAGTATTCCATACCACAGAGAGTTATTAATACACAAAGTAGTAGTTCATGACATTATCTCTTACATTCACTGTATTAGATATATGTGAACTTACCTATGATTTTACTGGGTTTTAAGAGTCATCTGCAAGTGCTTTTGTTTGTTGTAGACTATAGTAGTCCTTATGTTTTTAGATACATTTTTTATTAATGGAAATATTCAGGCTAATAAAATCAATTCCAAAATATTTATGCTTCCTACAGTTCAGGACAGGCTAAACATCATAGAAATACATGCCTTCGGGGCTTTTTTAAGCCTGCTTTCAGAACTAGACATTTCTCTTTATAACTTGTCTTTATGCCATATTTTTCCAAAAAATGCAGAAAAGCCTTGTCTCATGTTTTATTATATAAAGGGTACAAGCTGTAAATAAAACAAATGATGAACCAAAAATACAAATTCTTTTGTCAAAATGAAAGTCAAACTGAGTCTCTTTGTCTTAGGAGACAAAATTAATCCCTTGCATTAGATGTTAAGCATGAAACCTATATGAATAAAGTCTTTTAACACCAAAGATTTATATATGAGCATATGGCCTTTTGACTTCAACCAGCAAAACCAGGGTTATCCTCTGTACAAAGGTACTGCCAGCAAAACATTGATGCCCATGTGCTCAGGGTGCACAAGCATTAACAGCCTGTATTTGTAGGGCCTTCTAGCAAAAAGCAGCCCTCCCACAGAGCTCAGGGAATAACCATCACCTCTGTGTAGGACAGCCTAAGTGAGCTGATACCTGAAAAGCTCTGACACCAAAACCCTGCATTTTATGAAGTGGTTTAGCTTTGTTAGAAAGGAACAAAACAAACACAGGTGTAGGACAGGAACAGGCTTGGGGCCAGGTAAGACTCCCTTCCCTTTTTCAAGAAAGCTCCAAATGTTCAAGTCATTGTCCTTAAAATAAAAATACCGGTAGCTATGAAACAGACAAGAAAGAATGTTTACAAGACATTCCTCAAAGTAACAAATTAGCATCTGCAGAATATTTTGGAATATACCCTGCCTCCTTCAGAGACACTTGTCAAGTTCCTTTCTAGTATTGATGATAGGTAAAGGTGGTCAAATACTTCACATAGCAACGTAAATAAGTTTACTCTTATTACTCAAGTAGAACTGAAACAGACTTATAAAAATACTTAGGAAGATCTTCAGGCTACCAAACTATATCCTAGCTACATTTAGAAAGCTAGAGGCCAGCTCTTCCAAAAGCTTTTAAGGTTCTCTCAAATTCCTTAAGAATGAGCTGCAAAGAGACTCATTTTATTAAAAAAAAAAAAAAAAAAAAAAGACTTTCATCTCTCAAGCAGTGACATGGAGGTATTCAAAGCACATACAGTTCACATTAAAGTGAAACAAGTTTTACTAAGCAAAATGACCAAAAAAAAAAATACTAATTAAAGCTAGCACAGCTCTCACTAAAGTCAAAGCAATACATCTGCAAAGGTGAGATGAAATTGCAGCCCTCTGCACGGAGGAGCAGACTGGCTATTCACAAGCTGAAGCTGCCAACGAGCCAGCAGCAGCACTGCATTGGTGCAGAAACAATGAAGGAAAGGCAGCAGCAAATTTTAAGTCTAGCCAAGCTTGAAAGAGATGCTTTTCCCTACAAAGAATTATGGAAAGAGGGCTTAGTAAAAGCACTTTGAATTGTTCAGGCATCTCTCTGCACTCCCTTTCAGTTTTATGGCACTCATCACAGCTCATCCTTTTCACCCTTGCATGCACAAGGTGCCACAGACACGCCACATGAAGGAACAGATCAGTGCTTCTACAAAACAGAAAGTGACACAAAAATATTGCGGGTCAAAGGAATTAGAGGATCTCTTTCCTTTGGCTATTTTAAGGATATTGAAATACTATCAGAGTGTAAGGTAACAGCTTCACCTATTATCTGCCAGACTGTTTAACCTGCGTATTCTTGCAGAAGGTCACTTGAGTTTAAACAGAGAGACAGAGCACTGAAATTTTGATTTGAGATGAACTGAGGAATTAGTTACTTCTTGACAACTTCTGGAAAAATTCTTGGTATGCACTCTTTCTCCAAAGAAAGAAGGCAGGGTCACCCAGCTTTGTACTGCCACTGAAACCTGCTAACAAATACCAGAAGGATCAGAGTTGAAGGAAAGGTTGTCTCTTCTGTTTTTCTCTCCAGGCAGCTCTCAACAGAAAAGAGAAATGACACAGAAGCCAAGTATGAAAGTGCTGGACGCCTCCTCCATTTAGGAAGCTGCAAATGCAACTTTGTGGTGGTGGCTGAAGGGACACCAAAGAGGTAGGAAGAGAGGAAACCCTGGTATGGTTAGGAGCCCACTGAGTAACTGCTCAGTAACAGGTGGCCAGAAGGTCTGTGTATCACTTAAATGGCTACAAGAGAAATACCTAAATAACGATGTTTTAAAGCATCCCTTTATGAATATAAACAGGAACAGCTGCCCTCAACAGTCCAGAACATGCAAAGCCCCTTTCTAATGCCACAGAGCAGCGTTCACACCACCTGTAACAGGTCTGACCTGCCAGGGCACTGAGGAGTCCACAAACTGCAGAAAATTCATAACTATTTTGACTGTCTTTTCTATACCTAGTAAGCGATGGTAGAAAGTTGTATTAAGCCCATCTCGGTATTCATAGCTTTCTAAAACTAACATCCTCTGAAACATAGAGGATGGACTTCTAATATATCTGTATGTAAAAATAAATCACATGATTACAGCCCTCTAAATTTACAAAGTTATTTTTCACATCCATTGCCTTCATGGATGGTATTAATACAATTTTTGTTTACAAAGAATGCCAGCAACAAATCATAGCCCTTTCCCCTCCACATATTAATTGCAATTAAAACTTTCCAACAGAAGTGTTTCTTGAACAAATAAAGCAATTCATCATTTGGTTATGCTTAGAAATTCAGATTCAAAAGTGTTTGTTCCAGAGGCAACAGTTAGTCAAGGAAAACAAAAAAAAAACCCACACAAACGGGCAAACAGAAGCAGGTCAGTCTCCACAGACACTCAGCTGGAATGATAAATGGAGCTCACACATTTCACACTTGGACTATTTGGAAAACAAAATTACCTGCTGGCACTTGTTTCTTTTTCAGCTCTGCTGTCCATAAAACACAAAAAAACAGTGCAAGTCCCACAAAACTCTTGACAGCATTACGTGCATCGTTATGCAGGGACTTATTTGCTCCACAAAGCCATTGCAAGCTTTTTCAGCTCCTATCATGGACCAGACCAGAAGCAAAACTGAGAAGTAAACCCTGAGAAGGACCCAGCCACAAAGCAGGCATTCCTGCTCTGCCAAGTGCCATTCATCTGCAGTGACTGTGATTCCTTTCCCTCTGTTGTCACTCATTTGCAAGACTGCAAGCAAGTAACATTTCTCCTTAACCTCTCCTCCCATCCAACAGAGGTCCAGTTTGGGATGAAGAGCAAGACTTCAGCAGGGAAAAGCTACAAAATGAGGGCAACAGCTAGGAAAAAGGCTAGTATTGAAGAAAGGAAAAATGCACAGAAGGAAGCCAATCAGCCAGAAAGACTGGGAAAGATGGGTGGCAGAAAACAGCTGCTCACGGCTGTGGCTGAGATCTGAATAGTGGAGGTCCCTTCGGTTTGGTACTGGTCTCTCTCCACACTTCCCTACACACCCTTGAAAAAAATACATTCCTCCCACTGATCCTCTTAGAAGCTTAATAACGTTGTCTGAGGAAGATGAAGAGATCTGAGGCAAGACAGAAAGAAAACAAAAGATCTTATGAAACTGGTGATATTTTATGGATGCAAAATGGTACTATTTTCCTGTATTTAACCCTACACACCAACATTTCTTGACAGAACTGAGTATAAATCAGTTATTTTGAATTTTTAGAAGTGCATTGAAGAGGAAGAAACATAAGTCAGGAAATGTCTTTCCCCAGCATTTAGTGTTTTCAAATTTAGAATGTTATATATCAGTAAGTGTTTAGGGTCACAGTTTAGCTGTTACAGCTTTGAGACCAACATGGTGGCACAACTGCAAGAGCTACCTTCTCAAAGTAACCCAGTGACAAAAGCAAATCATCGCTACAACAGACTAGTTAGTACTCTCCTGGCTCATCTCTGGCACCTGAGGGAACTCCGGTGAGACTTCTGCTTATTAGTTTCTGGAGCCCATCTCTAGCACTCCACACCACAAAACAACTTTTATGTGGCTTCTGCTGCCTCCATGAATCCCTCTTTTATAGTTTATTGTGTAAGATATCAGCCCCAGTAAACGTCAGCTCTATTTTACGATAGAAGAAAAAAAAAGTCTGTAATAATCTGCCTAATGATAGAATCTCATGAGAAATTTTATATTACAACAATAAAGTGTCTGTTTGTTTTAACCTTCTATTACTCTCTAGGGACTCATTCCCACTATATTGCATAGAATTCACACATACCCTGTGAAGGTTTCATATCCATTGCCCTCATATTATTATTTAATAGATTTTTTTTTTTTAAGTACTTTTTTTCCCATGATACTGTGCAGTAGTGCTGAAAACCGCAGGCAAAAGGAGACAGACATCTTTCACACTAAAATATCAAGGGAATTAAGTTCCAAGCAGCAGCATCCATTATCAGCAGATAAGATGCTTTTCAGTGTTGGCTAACACAGGTAGTGGAAGTGGTTACTTGTACCTCAGTCTGAAACGATCAAAGTGAGGAAAAAGGATTAGATGTCAAAATACTTGAAGTGCATCCCTTTGATCAGGATCAAAATCAAGACTGAACTTTGAATATAATGTGCTAGTACATTTCAGTGGTCCTTTGAAGAGAGAAAAGCTTAAATTCATGAACATGTAATACTGTTGCTACGGATGTGATAGTAAAGCTGACATCTTATTCTCTTTTCCTAATTTGGTAAACCTGCCATGCTTACAACTTTCACTTCTTGCTTAAGAAACCAAATTTCTGCTTTTTAATAGGGCTGCATGACTCATGCCATCCTCGTAAGCTGTGGTTCTGGGACTGACATCTTCCTCCCATTTTCCACACAGCCATTGCAAACAAATTCAATTACACACGATCAGGTATGAAAGCATGTCTGTCTTTCATTTTTATCCATTGTTTAAAGTAGACTCAGTTGCGTATCATGTTCCATAGTCTTCCTGTTGTTAAAACACATAAGGCAATGTTACGCATCTCCTATGGGTGTATACAGGACCATGGGAAAAATAAAAGAAAAGGCAACAGAAAAAGCAGAGTAACATTAAAGGACCAAGACACTGGGATCACATAGTAACATAGGTTTGCCACTGGCAATTTGACTACGAAGAAAAAGTGTTCAAAAAACTGACAAAAATGGAACAAGTAATCCCTGCTATCTCCCAGTTACCAGGTCACTAATATTTTGAAAAATGCAGCGGAGGAATCTGAAGTTTAAAAGGAAGTAGTAAAAGGGAGCAGTATTCCCAAAGACCACTATTCATGCCAAAAGTCTGGTACAGAGACCCTTAACAGATTAAAACTGTTACTCAGGCCTGACGTGTAGAAAACATGATGTAAATAAGGAAAAAAAAGAGGTCTGAAGGCACCTAAGTGGTTCCCAGACTTTAACAACAAAGAATGCAATTGCAAAACATAGGTTAATGCACAAGGTCACATCAGACTTAGCCAAATCTAAGCGTCCCAGTGGCTACATGGGCTCTCACGATATCTGTAAAAATTAATAAACTAGTAGCATAAACAGATTTACAGAAAGAAGCCTGGAAGGTCAGCACATGCTAATAAATAGTACCAGAGGTGCTTTTAGTCCTGTATCAGCTCTATTGTGAAGCAACCTTCTAAGGGAAAATTACAAGTTCAAGTTGTCAGTGGTGACTTCACAGTAACTTTAGTTCAAAGCCTGGATTGAAGATTGCTATTTAAATATAAGAAACCCTGTTTTTGTAGTCAATAAAGATTTTTCAGGAAGTTCACTCTGAACATGCACAAATTATCTTTAGACAGCCTGTGAGAAAAAAGTAAACAACTGGACTATTAAGTGAAATTACAGTATTGGCTAGAATAAAAGTGAACAGCCAAAGAACTGAGACACAGGCAATGTTTATAAAAATTAAACTGCTAGAGTGTAAAAGCAATGCAGTGTGAAAGATCATTACAACATGCCCGAGTCAAAAATAACACAGTCAACAATGCAGCGTCTGATTTTTATTACTATTTAGTCCCTTCTATGATTAGGAGCTTGTTTGGCTGCTTCAGTGTTGAACGATGAACATGTTTGTTGACTTTTTTAAACAATGTCTATTTTCCACATGGTAGGAGCATGCATTCCGTCATTATGTCACCAAATTGCTTTTTGACCAGGAAGATAAAATGCCACTAATCACCCAAAAATAATTTCCAAAGTACTCCACCCCTCACATTAAGATACAGTGTCCAAAATAAGGCCAGATACTGAAGCTGCCTCATGTTCACTTTTCATAAAAAAGTTACTTTTTATTTCTACTCCTGTGGTATAAAAATGATACAGGCTCAAACACAAGAAAGTTACAAACACTAACTGCTGCCAATTTTATTTTTTACTTCTCTGAACAAAGAAAGCATATTTTAAGAATTCTTAGTTAATACAAGTTTTCTTACACTAAAATATAGGGCAAACAAGCAGCTTAGTTCAGAAAGAGCTTGCATGCACCTTGATGGGCACTGAGCAGGAAAAAAAACCCAAAACCAACCAACCAGCTTTGATACAAAAAAGTTGTTGTTACTTCCAGTGCCCTTTCCATTGTAAATAAAGATGAAGTGCACAGTTGCTCACAGGCTAAAAACCTAGGAGCTACTGAAAAGCGGCTCCACCTTGAAGTGACACACCTGAACCACAACTAAAATTTCCTTATGAGGTTACCAAATGTGTTCTGGAATGGCTCTGCTTGTGAATGTTTTGAAAGGATTAAAACTTTGCAGCATATTACACCCTTCCAGTTCTTCTTCTCTACTTGAACAGAAAAGAAAAGACAGAAGAAATTTAAATATAAAATGTTTTTCATGTAGCTCATAATTGCATTGCTTTTCTACGGCATATTTAAGATATTGTTATTATATTTAAACAACTACTGGTATACTTAACTCTCTAAAAATACATTTCTCAAATAACAGTGGTGATTTGGGAAATCATAATGATGGGACACTCATTCAGGTTTGAAATAATGACACCAAGAGATAAGCACTCAAGGAGTGAAGAGCTGCTTTCAACAGTTTGAATTATTACACATCAAAGGTTCAGCCAAAATTAACCTCCAATATAATCCTAATTTATCTAATGAAAAGTACTATGTATCTCTCTCACACATAAGTACATTTAGCAATTTTGCGTGTTCTTCTAGTAAGAACTTTCTTGCCATAATGACTGAAAGTTTCAAGCTTGTGAAAGCAGCAATTTGTTCCCTGTCTGCCATGAATAGTTCTTTGCTAGGTGCAAAAAAGGACTTTGGTATATGACAAAGATTCAGACAATGAAGTCATCAGCTAAAGAAATGACTGTATTCTGCATTGTTACGTTCCATAATTATCTAAATTTAATCCTTAAAGTTTGCTTTAGTCATAGCCTTTTGCTTTCCAATGTTAAAATTGGCTTTTGATCAAGACTGTGATTCTTCTCCTTGTCCACAGCACTATTGATAGTGCCTTTTTGTCAAGTTTCAAATAACCAGAAGAAATGCTATCAATACTGAAACTAGGTCGTGTTCAGAGACCAAATTAAGCCTTTTCAATGGAAAATTATTAGCTGCAGCTACCTTTAGTCTCTTCCCCTCCCTTCTCCACCATCCTCCATATACATCTTAACCTACAACCTCCCTCTAAACTTCAGCAAAAATCCAGACAGCAGACTGGAGGCCAGCATTTCACTGCCAGGAATTTACATACAGAAACAAAGAGCTAAGCAGCAGGGTGCAACAATAATAACCCTCTCCCCAGTTAGGGCTCAGGGCTGTTCACACACTGTTGTCCACAGCTACAACCAACCCCTGACGGATGGTGAGCAGCTCAGACCCACACTGTGTAGCATGGAAAAAGTCCTGGCCTTAGACACAGCCCGACCACCCTGCAGCCAGGCAGGATGCCCTGGAGGACCACAGGCAGAGGCAGTGACGAAGGGCTGCCTGCCATTGAGCTGGAGCAGCAATAAACTCACATCCTTAGAGAGCTTCTCCAGAAGTTTCATTTCTCTTAAGCCACCTCATTAAAAAACAACTTAGATGCTGGCTATCACAGAGGCAAAAATATGGGAAGGAAAGATACATCAGCAGGCTTTTTTTAAGACAACCCCAATGTTCTTAGATAGATGGCACAACTGAACTACAAATCAACAAAATTAATCCCTCTGCTGAGAATTACATAACAGCATATGAACATTCACGTAAATTCCCAGATTTAAATACCTTAAAAAAATAAAGTTAACCGAAGTAGCAAGAAATGGGGATAAATAATGAATGGATCAGAACTAGTTACATGATTTTAAAGAAACTCAGATTTGCTAAAATATATGTAGTCAACAATGTCATAATGAAACAATCCAGAGCATCCTAGTAATAGGGGAATAATTAACACTTGTGTCCACATTTGAGTCCACTTAGGCTTTGAACTAAGAAATCATGACTACAATGAAATTAAACAAGAAGAGATAAGATAAAAGAAGCAGCCTGAATAGTGGAATTCAGGTTTGAGAATATGTTTACTCCCCTTTTAACCCAGTGTTTTAATTTTATAGTAATAATGTTGCTTCCTTATGTGTATATATTTTTCCCTTTCTTCCAATCATAAATGAATATGCATAAGTCATAGAATCATAGAAATGTCTAGGTTGGAAGGGACCTTTCAGATCAACATGTTAAGAATGTTTACGTATTAATTGAAAATATACATGTAGATGGATCTCAGTGGTGAGAATGATAGTAATTTTACTGTTTGGCCCACAGGCAAGCTGTCTGGGAAGTATTTGTCACCTCAATCTCCCAAATACATAAATAAAATTATTTTTATTTTAAGTAGTAGCTATGTAAAAATAAAGGGGTTTTTTATGTTCTCAAAATGCATAACTACGTTAAAGACCACGTCCTAATATCACAAATAGAATATATGTGTTAAAAACCAAATAAGACATTAAAATTACTGATTAGTAATTCAGAATAGGAGATTTTTAGTATGAAACCATGTCTGAAACTACTATTTGATGTTGCTAAATATTCCATTGAGAAGAAAAGCTGAATAAAGCACAAGCTGGAAGAAGGCTATTTTAGAACATTCCAGCAGCAGATCAGTGTCTTGGTACAAAAATAAAGTTAAATAAGAAACTAAGTATTCTTGCTGAGGATGAGCATGTATTACTGAGAGCAAGAACTGCAATGAAGGTATATACCCTGTCTGGAAGACAGGGAGGGAAGAATGCAAAGAGAGAGATGTAAACAAAAGATATTCATAGGTCAGAAAGGTAACTTTGAAAAGAGAACAAAAACTTTTATCTCCCTTAGAAAAAACAAAATGTAGAAAAGGGGACAGGCTGTTCCTCATCAGGTAGGCAATTTCAAAAATTTATATAAGTGTCCAGAATTGCTAACCACAGATTTAAAAAACAGCAATAATAACAG
Source organism: Tringa tobata (assembly GCA_033628505.1). Classification (NCBI taxonomy): domain Eukaryota; kingdom Metazoa; phylum Chordata; class Aves; order Charadriiformes; family Scolopacidae; genus Tringa; species Tringa tobata. The sequence goes on from JAHREE010000161.1 coordinate 3,443,054, forward strand.
CCTTTGTTCGGAGCAACTTGTTCTTTGGCCGAATTCTTCCCTCTTTATGCACCAAGCTGAGAACAACCACAATGCACTGATACTTCATACATATGCTAGGTTTAGTTTAATTTTCACAGATTTATGTAAAGGAATGTGTTTTATTACTGTAGATTTCAGAAGTGTAAAAAGTGAAGGAAAAGTGTTGCTGTTGGTGTTGCTATTACAAATGACCCAAATCAAAATGGTTTGACCTTGAATCACCATAACGTATTAAAACAGGAATTTTACAGTTCTTTCTCACCTGTTCTGCCCTCCACCTCCACAAGGTTACATTATCCCAGAGCTGTTACAAAGTTCTGCTTTGTTAGCACCATTTTATTTTATAAGAGATTCTAACAACCCAAATTTATTTTTCCAGGTATGCTTTTTACAGAATAATATCTGTTTCCATACAATTTCTATTGAAGAAGCTGCAATAAGGATTTAAGGCTAAAATGAAAAACATACCATCTTGTTGAAAAACCGAGCAAGTGACGCCTCAGCACAAGTTCAGGAATAACCAGTTCAGATTCTATTGAAAACACCAAGCCAATACCTTCATGCATCCAACAAGAGATTCCCATGGTGGATATCTGACAAGAGCAGCAGATATATGGAATGGAAACACTTTTCTGAGGACACATTCCCATACCAAAGGACAGGGCTATGCACTGAAGAAATTCAAGCTTTAGACCTCACCAAGCTACAGAGGACAGAGCAAACAGCAATGCTTGAACACTTTGCATGTTTAAGTGATGAGTATACATTACAACACTTTAAGAAGCTGGCCATGCTCAATATTCTTCCTTTCAACAGCTATTTTTTCAAGTGATAGAAGACTCTATAAGTTTACTGCAGGGGTGACCAAAGGAAACCACATCAACTGTGTTAGCTTGCATAATCACACACAGCTAAGGCATCTTTCAGAACCAACTAAACATGGCTTATCAGCAGGATGTAGGTGATGAAATACATAGTTGAGACAAACCTTCAATAAATCTGCTTTCAAATACAGTATCTTAATTAAAATGGTTTATTATTTGCTTTTTTCCAGGTGAAATTAATTGCCTAACAACAGTTACTGAGCTACCCCAATGTTAACCTTTCATCAGTGGCCAATTCCCAAAAGCAAAGGAGTCAATAAAGCACTAACCACACAAAATCCTAAAGCATAATCAAAACTCAATCATTACCATTCATTGAAATCTTCATCTAAATAATTTTGCTGGTTTTGTCCAAACAAACTCATAAAAAGCACAAATGACCAAAGTTTCACAAGCAAGACTAGCTTTCTCTTTCAACACAGAAGGAAAACCTAAACCTGTGGGTTTCATTATTTGTTCAGATTCAGTTCACGCAGGTGGGAAAACAAACAATCCAAGCCCAAGGTCCTCCCCATTGCTGCAAAAGGACAGACCACAGATCCTACACGAGCATCTGACTCCATACATCTCCAGACCTTCTCCGACAATTCCCGAGGTACTGTTAAGATGTGACATGAGGTATGTTAATCTGTTTTTTATAGTAAGACCTCCTGCTTACCTAAGGAGAAGCTCTCTGCCTCACCCTCTTGCACTTGCACCAGGATTGCTAAAAGCCCTTCACCATTTTCCCCCAAAACTGCTTTCCAACAATTCTCATTCTTTCAGAAGCATGGACCTACCTCCATTCCCAGCAGAGCTGTGCAGAGAGAATGCTGACAACCACCAGCAGCAGCTCCCAGAGCAGCCACAGCCCAGCCCCAGGCTGACTCAACACCTCTCGGGAAAGAGCTCTACCCAGCTATCCCCACCCAGGTGCCTTTATTGCCACCACCTGGACCAGCTGCAGATCAACTCCTGCCCTACCAGCCCAGAAGCACCACCCTTGTGTTCTTACAGCACACCACTGGGCTGAAAAATTTAGCCTGAAACTTTCAGGTACACTGTAGAAAGAGATTAAGAAATATGAAGTCTAGTATGCTTCAGGCACTAGCAAAATGTGCCGAGGTTACATCAAAGCTCCTGTGCTTTTGTGGGAGGGAAAAAAATGCCACTGGGTCCTCAGCTATAATGTATGCCCTACAGTAGCAAATCTCCTACCCACCTTAAAGTCTCCTAAAGGGAGTTTTGAAACTGGGCAGAGGTGGAGATGCCTACATGGGGGTTGCACAGCTGCTCCAGCATTTCAGAGTTGTTGTTTTTTTTGCTGTGCATCTACTAAACATCTACTAGAAATAGGCAAAACTAGAGTTAGGGGGCATTGATCCAATCTTAGGCACTGCTGCACGGGAGTGCAAAATCTCTTGCTTGTCTTGACTCCTCGTGTTGTTTCATGATTTTGTTAGGTAAGGACCTTCTGGTTATTATTTTTTTTTTAAATATATATATATTTCATATCTTATCCCTTCTATATACCATAACCACAGTGGAGTGTTAAGGATGGAGTCCCACACCAGATCTCATGCACTGACCATGTCTGGGCCTGACATCTCTCGTTCACTGAAACCTGAGATTATTGGAATGGCCCTGATATTTATGGTGTAGAATTAACATCCTAAAATGTAACATAAAAAATTCAAATGATAATAAATAAAAAAACAGTTTGCTCATAGTACTTAAAGCAAGGGTTTTTAAAAAGGAAAAAGTAAAAGAATAGAAAATAATTGGCTAATATTTTCCTTCTCTGCAGTCCTTGGTTTGAGAATAGTCCACAATAAAAAATAATTGCTCATATTAGCGCCTCTTCAACACCTTTTCAAAACAGTGTAATTAAAAAATAATGAGGGCAAACTATGGGACGTTTTTCTTGAAATTTAATATTAGGTGCCTGTTAGCAGATAAGAGATCACCGGATTCAGGGAAGGCTCTGTTGAATATTCATTTACGCATCATGGTGCTTAATGTAACCCAAGGGCCTTGGTGTGCCTTTTCTTCAGGAGCACTGGAACACTCTAAGGCTGTCACTCTACTGGGTCTGATCAACTCCAGCTCAGAGCTGGTGGGACAAAGTGTATGAACACGCACTACTCACTTCAGTGTGGATTTGATTATCAGATTATCATAGCTTGGAGTATCAATAAAAGTCATTCAAAGGAAGCAGGTTGATGATATGATGACCAGCCAAGGACACGGTGCAAAAGGGGTGCCAGTTTTGAGCTGTTTGGTGATGATGGACAGTGGGACATAGTATCATCCCTGGCTAGCCTGAGAGGATCTGGAAAAGCATCTGTGTGCACAGATATACACCCTATCTCTTTCTAGCAAATTCAGAGAAATGCTAGAGATGCCTTTGAGGCTGCTGTAAGAAATCCTGGGGGGAATTCTTGCAGTGGGGCTGTTCACTGGATGAGGGCACCCTCATCCTGTGCAGGGGTGCACACCCCCCCTGTGCAGGGGGTTCTTCCCTTTTATTCTCAGACACTTTAAAATGTTTGTGGAGACAAGAGGTGGTTTTGTTTTAGTTGTAGAATGACACTTTGTTAGTTTTTCTTCCACCGTACTTGTGAGATCATTTTTACATGCTTTCTGAAGAAGGGATATGTGATTACTGTGTTGGGTTATGGAGTATGCAAGCATTCATTATTATAAGGTGTATTTTATAAAAGTGTAAGGCCCGTTTGTTTTGAGAGTTTTTCCCACTGTCTGGCGAAATACAAAACAAAGCAGCATGGTTCAAAGCTGCCCTTTTTTGGACTTACTGATAGATTTTAAAGTAATGGCTTTATGAGTGAATATTTCCCATTTATATTCATTTTTGGTTACTTTTATAGAGGGTATACTCCTGGTGGTAGAAGTATGAATCAAAAAAGAGGGATTGAAACACTAGCTTCTAGCTATTTTCCATGTGTGACTGTACATTTGTTTTTATAATCTGTTGATCTATCTATATCTTCGTGTACACATGTACATAAATATGCAAATATTTAACTATTTATCTCTTTAATTCATCTTATCCAAAATGCAAACATTTATTACCAGACCCTCAAATATTACAAAGTATCTTCACTGTGTTATCTTCAGTGAAATTCTATTGATTTATAGCAACTGAGCGTCTGATGAATTTCACGATTGAGCCTCCAAAAGTGCCAACTGTTCTTCCTCACAAAAAACAATCTCATTCCAGACTCCATAAACTGAGACTTCACTTTTGCAATCATTTTTCTTGATGTCTAATGCTCTTCTCTGGGAGTAAAACCAGGGATGAACATCTTTAAATTAAAGTCACAGTCAGTAAAGGTGACAGACTTAAGTAAATCTGAGGATTAATTGAGGATTAACTGTTAATCGGAGTATCATTTTAACAAAGATGCAAAGGCCATATCTCATATTTAAACCAGTAGGCATTTTATGTTTACATATCTTTATGGGTCAGGCAAATATCTTGATGATCTTTCTTGCAATGTGCATAAAAGCCATTTTAAAATGCTCTGGCACCTGTGCTTATGGGAAGAGCTGAGCCTTAAAAATGGAAACTCATTCCACCCAAAGTTGATGCCTCAGTTTGGCTGCCAGACCAAGGAACCAGTAATTCAAATAAGGTGAGTATGGTATTAGGTATTGAAACACGCCTGAAGCAATGTGGGACATCAGCAGTTTAGAGCAGAGAAAGAGCCAATCTGCAGTTGTCTGTGACACAGCAGCAGCAGCAGCCACGTCCCTTTGCCATTGGCTGTAAAGTTACGATAACTTGGGATAAAAATACCTCACACAAAACTCAAACCATGCTGCAACCGAATTAAAATTAATGTTCATTTTGATAGGCTATGATTTATGAAGATAAGAGTATTTTATTTGCTCTGAAAATAAATCATGTGTGTTTGCAAGACAGGCTTTTGTGTCAGTAACAATACAATTATTGAGGTGAATCTATAAATCATGTTCAAATTGTATTGTGTATATGTGCAAATGATCAAAACGTAAAAATAATTTGTGAAAATTTAATTACTTTAAAAAGAAATCCAAAAAGTGAACAAAACATCAGGCTTATTTTTTCCCTCTATTTCTTCTTGTAAACATGTTCATTTAGATTTGTGAATATTTTTCATTTTATAATTTTTAGTACCATATTTCAAGTCAATCACGATATTTTTTGATTAGCGAAAATCTTTCTTAATACCCAGGCTCCTCTAAAAGTAGTCCATTTCCCAGTAATGCCTATTGGTGAAAAATGTTTTTATTATGTAGTAGAGTACTCTTCTTTCTCAAAAGGAAGCCACAACAAAGTTTTGAAAGTCTTTTTCATTTCTACACACAGGGCTCAGTTAAATCCCATAGATTATATATCACTGCAAACTATATTATGCAAACTATATTAATAAAATGGCTATGTAGCTGCATAACAAATAACCTGATAACCAATGCTAGGGAGACTTACTTTCCAGAGCAGTAAATCTGCATACAATTCTGTTCTTTCACTCAGAAAAGCATGTCCTATTGTATATTATATATATATATACACCTATATAGAAATCTCCAGCTACTGTAATTTCAGCTTTCAGGGTGAAAAACTTCACTATTTAATGAATAAATGGTACGTCTTTAAAATTACCAACAGACATTCATACTCACTAACAACATAAAAACTAGGTGAGTCTCTGTAGTTACAGCTGTAATGGGAAAACACATTCAGATTCACTTGATATTCATGAGCTCAAAATTTACTCATAGATCAAATCTTTGGAAATCCTATTAAGGGTAGCACCTTGAGATGTCATGATTAATCCATACTAGTCCTTCAGGAAATCTTTGTGTAGTCACTTTGAATGCCTCAGTAATTAATTCCTCAATGTCATTTGGCTTGACGCAGGAACATAATTTAGGCTATGCTGGAAATAATGCCGTCCTTCTAATTGTAGATGAAGAGGACATGTGACAATTAGGGATCATTTCTACTTTTTTATTTCAGAGATGATTCTATGTTTTTATTTTTATTAAAGCATTCAGATCTTGGCACTTCATTGCACAGTTACCTGCACAGAAATGCCATTATTTTTTAATTTGGGGGGGCTGTGGGATAACATAGAAAAATTCTCCATTATACATCTCTCAGGGAGGGGCAAAAAGGTAATTTATTTCACCCAGAAGATAATTTACCTCTAATCAGAAATATAGAATAGAGAGAAATCTGAGAATAGTTTTTTTAGTAGTTAATGTTTCCACTTCATGATTCCTTAACCAAAAAAATACCACTTTCCTACATCATATAAAATGATTCTAGCTTACATATACAAATGGGTAAATTACTGTATTGATGATGATTGTCAGTTATTTTGACTGAGCTTTGATGTGCTACTCTCATACATTTCTACATCCCCACATCTGTATGCCTGGTGTACCTCCAGACCTCTGTGTATTAAATGTCTCCAAATTCAAATCACTCCTGAAAGCCTGCTCTTTCCACGCATCGCTGAACCCTCCTTGGGCTGAAGTGGGAAGTGCTGGGACTGTGGTGGTGAAATGATGGGCAAGCCCTGTCAAAGACAGGCATTGAGACAAGGCCTGGGACAAGGTAATTAACGGCCCGTGACAATGTTTGGAGCCTGCTCTGGTGGGAATTAGTCAAACTAACAGGCTAAAGATGAGTGACTGATGACTTCTCACTGTAATTTCTATGTTCTTGATTTAAATTTCACAGGCTAAGAATTTGAAAAAAAAAAAAAAAACAACCAGTTTAGTATTTTTTCATCTGCAAATGTTTTTTTAGTTGTCATAGTTTTGCTGAAAATATGTTGGATTTTACAAAGATTGCCTAATCTCACCTGGTTTGAGCAGGTGCTTGCCCTAATTCCATGTCCCTTTTGTTTTGCCAACAAGCTCCTGTTACGGCCACCAGACCAGACCTGCCACATGCCCTTCATCCTAGAAGGATCTTGCAGAAGCTGTGGCTCTCTGGGAGCCCCACACTGGAGCCAAGCCACCAGCTCTGCCCTGAAACCTTCCTCAGGTTCATCTTAACCTTCCAGCCTGGGGTTAGGAACTGGAACCGTGGAGAAACAAGGGTGGTGTCGGGGCTATCAGATCCCTAAAACTAGAAAATATTGATGTGATGGAAAATCATGAAACATAAAATGAAAAAAGCAATCAAATGAAATCTCTATCTGGAGTAGATGCCTGACTGCAAAAAAGGGAAAACATCAAATGCTACAATAAAGTCTCTAGGGTTTTGCAATTGATTTCTGATGGAATTTGAGACTGTATGCCAATATCTGGGGAGAGAGGACTTCTTTTGGGGAAATCTAGCCAAGATTTCATAAGCTTGAAATAATTCTTTGTATGTAACTACTTGCATACAGTATAAAATATGGATCTAATTAAATATACATTTTAAGTCAGAACACCTCAAAAACATCCTTAGGCTTCTGTTACCCACATTTTATCACACTTGAAAGGCAAGTTGGACATTCAAGTCTACTAGATCCAAGTTAGATCTTTAACGCAGTGGATCTCTTAGATTCAAAGCCCTTAGCAGGTGAACCATTTAACTTATAAAATTTTTCAGACTTAAAATACTATTTGTAGACCTTTAACTGCTATCATACACAAAACTGGAGAATACTCAAAGAAAACAAGAGTAGGGGATATAAATTGGCAAAAAACAACTGCTGTACATACAACCCAGAGTTTTAAATAGCAATAGGACTGAAATTCGCAGTGTATATGAACGTGCACACACGACACACATATCTATGTAATATACAGAAATAGATATATGCACTGTATATATATACTCACATGCAAATAGATAAATATATAGATATTTAGTTTGAATATTTACACACATTACATCTACACATATAATTTATATACAGTGTGTGTAAATATTCAACCCAAATATATGTATTTATGCATTTGTATGTGAGTGTTTGTGTGTGTTTGTAAGGGGAGAGAAAGAAATCAGGGACCTCAAGTAGCACAGATTAGTAAACCGTGTTTACTTCTGACAGGAATCAAAAGAGAGCAAACACGCTGTATGAGAATTGCTATTTACACAAACATAGAAGCCAGTGGTGCAGCCTCGTGTGATCTAATCCTCCTGGGATGAGAGCTGCGAGGAGAAAAATAAGCTAGTTTAGGACATTGCTAAGCAGAGTCTGAAGCTGCCACATGAAGTTCTGCCCTAAAGAGCTGCACTCTCTGCTTTAAAAATGACCGCTTGGGGCTGCCAGGCTGTGCCCTGTGCTGGTAGGGTTTGTGATCTTCTTGAAGAGGAATACATTCCTTTTAATCTCAGTATAAGTTAATTTTTAAATGTTGATTTATTAGTGAGCATAAAGATGTAAAAGAAAATATTTTGCAGTGAACAAAAAAGGGCAAAATCCCCAAAGAAACAGATTTATCACATACACACCCCTATTTTAGATATAGCAACATGTTTCCTAGTGCATTTCCTTCTGAGGTGCAAACCCCAGCTTTATTACTCAAAAATTGACTGCTTTCAGATGTGTTTTAAGATGATTGTATGAGCAGATGGCTTTCCAAGAACTGCGATAGCCTGATCCATAAAACACTTCCATGCTTGATTTACTTCTGCTTCATTTATAAATTTAAAGGAAAGCAGGCATTTATGCTCAGTGTCAGGTTGGAAAATGAAGAACCAGACTTCACAAGACAGCAGACAACTCTCCTGAAAGATTTTGTGCAATGACAATTATGTCAGTACCTGTTCCAATACTGTTGTCCTTTTTGTGAGATGTTTTTACCCTCATATTTCTGCTTGTGTCCTACAGTAAGGAGCTATTGGCCTACACTGAGGATATTTAAGGAAGGATATATTATCCTTAATAGTAAGGATATATCCGTAATGTAAGAAAACCCCCCAAGATGGCTATTGTTCCTTGACTAAAAGAATTTTTTGCATGGGTCACCAGCCACTGGAAGAAACACATGTATTCAGGGGTTCAACCTATATTTGTAAAAGAAAAAAAATAGCTGCGATTTGAACAGTATGGACAGTCTCCTCTGAAGTGACAAGGTAGCTACCACTTCTTTAATAACAGCAGTGCAAAAACTGAGAGGAGCCAAATGATGACACACTGCTGAGTTTGCGTAAACAGACTATATCCATGTTTATTTGCTTTTCCTCTAGACATTTATTACATTTTAAAATTTATCTATTTCTATTCTATTGATTTTCCATAGTAGTGAAGGCTGAATTAATTTTGTTCTGTGGGTCATTTGATGTATCCGGAGACAAATTTTGCCTGTTAGACATGGTTTAGAGGAGACAATGCAAGTCTAAATGTCTGAGGTTTGGCAGTTTACAAATCAATTATTTCTGTTAGATAGCCAACTGCTGCACCAACTGGGAAACAGATTATATCAGATTACTGCACTTTTAATTAGCCGATCGTGACAAGCAAGGTTTGAAGAGGAAAAGAAATCAATCAGAAACTGCCAAACTTGGTCAGCCGAGTACACAGTGCCATTATTGAATTTTAAACATTGTTCTGAAGCAGAACTTGATCTCCTGGGCTCTGCAAGGGGACCTGCCTCACACGAGTGATCCATCTTAGAGCCAAAGGTTATTCTGGAGCAAATATTTCCAAACATTTGTTATAATTAGCTTCTGACAAGATCTGTCACAAAGCAGAATTTCATTAGAGAGGAGCGAGGAACGGAGTGCATTGCACCAGAGCTGTTCCCCCAGTGATACGATAGAACAACAAATGTCTCCACAGGGGTTAAATATGTGTGAGTGGGGGAAACATGCACGTGGTGATGCACTTCTGTGCATAGAGGAATGCATTTTGGCTGACAGTTTGTAGAGAAATGTCTTTCACCTGTTCAAAGGACTGGAGTGCTTCAAAACTGAGTCACTATTTGCTTTTCTATCTCATTGGCTTTATAACAAGGTAATTCTAGAGACCCAGAGTATCCTGTCCTATAAAGCAAGATTTATGGCATGCTGTCTTAGAACCTAATTCTCTCATGCCTTCACCTCACACAGTCATTTGCTCTTTAAACTACATATACAATGGCCTTACATCAAGATGGTCCCACGTTGCACAGGGAAATGGAAGTCAAGGTTAGCAGCTCAGATGAATTATGGTCAAAAACCCCACCAGAGAACATAGATCAAGTTTTTACATTCTTGCAGGAATTCAGAAAACAGTATGTCTGTCTCTCTCAGCGTGTCAATCAGAGGTTAAATTTTGGGAAGTCTTGCTAAGCTTTATATTGTGCATGGGCACAACATTTTCCAAAAATTCATCCATGAACTGACAGGCCACAGAGTGTCCTCACAAGTGTCTCTGCTGCCTTCACTGCTCTTCATTTTAGATCCTGATGTCCATCTCTCTCTAATAAATACATTTAAGTAAATTGATGCCTGTATTCCTTCTAGAACACAGGAAATTCCATCTCAACAGGAGAAAAAGCTTCTTTATTTTGAGGGTGGCAGAGCATTGTTACAACAGCCTGGAACAGGCTGCTCAGAGAGGTTGTGGAGTCTCCTCTGAAGATACTCAAAACCCACCTGGATGTGTTCCTGTCCAGCCTGCTCTAGGTGAACCTGCTTTGGCTGGGGGGTTGGACTAGATGATATCCCTTTCAACCCCTGCAATTCTGTGATTCTGTGATTTCACAATTCAGAAAATTGTTGGATCAGAGTGATATTGCTCAGTCCTTTGCAAGATCAAACCATTTCTGGTAATTTCTTTTTAATATCCTTAGTATTTTCAGCTTTAAAATATACTTTGTTGTACAGGTGGAGAAAACATCTAACTATTGGTTATTCTGGTATATTAACATACACTAGCTTTAATGTTCCATTTGCTAAACTTTGAGTCCATTGCCACACAGTGATTTGTGGTTATATAGATGCTTTTCTTTTACTCTGTGTGTTTCTTAAAAGAAAGATTCTTATCTCGAAAACACAAAAAAAGGCATATTATATGATAACTAAAACTGCTGCATGTCACTTCTGTGGATTATGTGAACTGTGGTTGATGTCTGGGACCCCAGAGCTCCACGTGGGGGTTCTGTTTTGTCTAGTCTTTCTTTGCGTTTCATTGATTAGGTGGGTGCAGAAGCAGAACTTCTTTGTCACTTCACTGGAAGCTGTCTGGATGGCTGCAAAGTGTATCATAAATCAATTCTGCTCGGAGGACTGCTTGCAACAAAGTCAATAACGGAGCAGGAAAGCACACATGCTATCAGAGGAGCCAGAATGAAAGAAGGAAAAAAAGCCAGTGCTTGACTTAAAAAAAATAATTGAGCTGCAGCCAAGTTTTGTCAAATATATGGTACAAGGCCACATTCCTTGCTTTCTTCTGCAACACTTTTTTAATCTTCTGCCAGTTAACATGCCGCCATCATGAGGATACATACTAAAGCAAGGCTCCCTCATGAGCAGCTGAAACACAGAGGTTGTTGGATCACCCTTCAAATTCACCTAATTCTACCCTAGTGGAGACTATCCCCAAGCTTGTAAGATTTAAAACTGCATCTTACACCTTTGCAAAATTTTGTGCTTCTCACTCCTTACTGTGGCCCTCTTGTTTCAGTAACTATTTATGTATTGACATCTGTGAAAATTATTCCTCCAATACTAGTTTATATATTACAGCTGGAATAAAATTGTATTTGTGCAAAACCTACTTTGGGCAATACCACAACACATCCTATTATTGTTGTTGTCTGTCATACCTGGTATTCTTCTACTCAGAGTGCCCTGATCCTGGCAAACCATCCTGACACCCATTAACCTGACCAGATACAATGCCGGGGAGGAAGGAAAAGAAGAAATCTGCACAACTGGAGGACGTTCTGTTAAAGTCATTGTCAACAATCATATACTATACTAAAACATGTAATGTTAAAGAAAGTATGTTATACTTCGGAGAAACTCTTGATTTAAACGCCAATAATTTCGCTCTAGTTTAGAGACCAAGTACTGAAATCATTAGTGTAATTTGCCAACCTGTGTGAAATTGCTAACAAAAATCCTCTGAGGTCAACACAGATTTAAATTTTCTTTCAGTTTGTTTTCATGATGAATACTAATACGCTGTGTTTCCCAGTTTCAAGTTGCTTATTTTTTTATTTTGTTCTCTAATAGAAAGGTTGTTTTTCAAAGGAAGCCAGGTGCTTTTGCTCTAGTCCCTTTGTTCAAAAGTTTAAGGATTTGCGGGCAATTCCTTTGAGAGTCATTAGTCTTAACTTAAGACAAATATGAAAGTTAATTAAAAGTTTAGTTCATTGACAGATAAAATACAACTTTACACTTATTCACTCTGGAAAATAATGAGCAGGACTAGCTACCAGCTAATAAGCAAAGACTATGATAAAAAACATAACCTAACTTTTCATCACTGCAGTCAGAAATTGTACATTTCAGGTTTTGTTTTGATCTTTGTCTTTGCTTATTAGCTGTTCTCTCTCGATAACCATTTCCACACCTCCCTACTTGATTACCAAATCCAGACATACTTCTGAAAGTGGTTAGAAAATAACAGGAGCTTGTATCATTAATTATAATTTTCTGGTGGAAGCAGAACTGGAGATGAGGCCTGTGAAGGTCTCGCCTTCCCCTCCTGTAGCAGCCAAAGAAAGAGAATTTGCTTTTCACTCTTTGTGGAGAGTTGTTCTTCTCATCTCCCAGCATGGTCTGGAGGGAATTTAATTTTTTGCCTAACGAGCAGGGCTCTTTGCAGATTGATATTTTTTTTTCTTTTTGCCTGTGCAATTCTACCAATTCTGCCATTAAGAATTAACTCTGGAATTTGATAACTGCCCCAAAGATGTTCTGACCAACAGGTTACACCAAACAGTCTTTTTCAGTACTTTGACTTCTAGGACAAACAAGAAAGAACAGAGACATAGGCAACTGGTTTCTCTCTGTCTAACTCTAGCATCTCTTTCCCGAGAGCAGAAGTTCAGCTCCTTATTGAAAACAGACAGTGGGAAACCATGAACAGTGTTTTACTTTCCCCTGCACTATGCACCTCAGCAACAGATTCTGCCATCCTTTCTGTCTCAGTCAAGTGGTACCCAGCAGTATCTGTTCTTTTCCAAACACTCTTTTCTTTCTCATCTTATTGCTAATGCGTGATGAAGAGAGCATGAATTTTGAATGCAGCAATTATCATTCAATAGATAGGTTTAAATGCTCTAAATGCTACTTAAATTCACAGAGGAAAACTTTTTTCATGCTGCTGGGAAAAAAGACATTCAAATAAAGTGGGATCAGTTTTTATAGAATTATGTCTCTGGCATTGCTATTGGATTTTGAAACTCACTACCTCTGTTATTGCAACTCAAGATAAAATCTCCTAAAGCTAAAGAGGTCTCTTATTAATTGCTTCAACTAAAAATGGGTGTCCCATATATGATCCTACATCTGATATTAACCAATGGACAGAGTCTTACAGAAATGCACAGACATCTAGTATCAGCTAAAAAATTGCCTGACTTTGCTTTATGTATCTAGCTCAAACCATAGCCTGAATTATAAAGAAATTTCACTAAGCTACAGAATTGAATTAATTTCTTCAAATACATAACTCTTTCTGAATTTATAATGAGTTAGGAAATATCACCTGAGAGCTAGTTTTCCTCATCAGTGTGCTTCTGAATGCATGCTTTGGTATGAAGGGTATTTTGAATGGTGGCTTTGAATGGAATGACAAGTTTTGCAAGTGGCTGAGGAATCACTGAGCATTTATCACATCACATGAAGCCAGGATGATTTATTAAACTTTATGACTAATGTTACACAGTGAGAATTCTTGCAGAGCCTGCAGATGTTTACCAAACAAAATATAATTTTGTTGTCAGTTCATATAAAAAAAAAATTTCTTAAACATTTTCTTACGTAGTCAAGAGTCCTGGAAGAAAGAAATGCTGTGACCCTATGAGAGACATAGTCCTCTGCTGTATTTTTACAACATGACTGACAGGTACACTAGAGACCACCAGGCTTTCATCCACAGGCCCAAAGGCTGTTTAAGGCAGAGCGAAGGTGAACACCAGGCAATTACCAACTTCAATGTGTACTCAGGAGAATCTCTTTCCTGCACAATGATTCTCAAAACACCCATTGATGTTCATATTTAGAGACAGTAATGTTTTTAGTGGGGAAAAAATCATCTCCTATCATAACAAGCAATAGAGAGAAGCTTCAAGCCAATTAGAGAAAATGGACCACAGTGAGTCAACATTCAATAGCTCATGATTTAGAAAAGTATTCACCTTGAAACAGTCAATATGTGCATTACACATGGATATTTAACAGAATACCTCACCCATAGTTTAATTAACTGTGCAAACAATTAACAGTGCTCAAGTACACAGACTGAAAATTCTCTGCACAGCTTAAGTGAAAATGTTGTCATTCTCCAGAAGTGAACCCTGTGACATGTCTGTGTCCACAGACTGTGAAGAGATCCTTACAGATGTCCAGGGACTTCTGCTCTTGTGACGCTTATTTATCCATCTGTGAAAAGTTTCCAAAGGAATGAAAATATAATAAGCTATAATAACAACCAGTGCTCAGTGGCTATTGAAGCACAAAAGCTTTAGATGCCTGCTGACCAACAATTACAGTACCCTACTCATCTTCTGGAAGGCAAATGAGGTGCAAATTAAAGATATGAGTCTTCTGTGCATCACACTAAGATAACAGCTCTGTGGCCATCTCTGCAAAAAGTGGAACATCTGTTTCACTATTCTCTGAGAACTACAATATCGACTTTTATTTTTTAATTCTCTTGTGAAGGCTAGTAGCTGTATTTTGCTACCTTTCCAGTCCTTATGCTTTGCTTCTCAAGTGGAACAGCAGGGTGTGTGGGGTGAAGGCTTCCCCAGACCCAGTGGGTCCCCACGAGGGGAGCACAGTGTCCTTCAGGGCTCCCCTTGATGGAGGGAGCTCAGGAGAGCACCACAGCTTTGCTCTATTTCCCATGCTGTCCCTTGGGCTTGAAGGCATAAAGCTGATCTTCCTTCAGGAGCCATACGCTACCCAGGGATGATCCGAGAGAAGGGAATTCCCAGGTAAATGACTGGGAAGCTGATGCATACTTTTGGACAATTTTGAACAATAAACACTGTTCTGAAAATACCACTAACGATTGAATAGGTAGCTAAATGGGCCCAGAATGATGTGAGACAAATACTTAGGAACAAAACATGGGAAAAGTGGTATAGGGCAGTGGACTCTTACTCAAAAAATGTTGGGGGAAAGAAGAGAGGGAGAGATATAGAAAGACTGAGAGAATGGCAGTATTTTTGCGCTTTCTTTGTATTACAAAAGGCTCCAGGTGCAGCACGTTTCCAGTCAGATCAGCAGATCTAAAGCAAACATTGAAATATTACCTTGCACCAGCTGTTTTCAATTTTTATTTTTATTTGAGACTCCTTAATTATTTTCCTGGAGATGTATGTCTAGTAAATATAAGCCCACTGTCAGTCAGCTTTAGTGGACCTTGTGGTCCATAGTCAATTTAGTCTTCAGGATTTGTAGATCAGAGGTTAAAAGCCCTGCCCTCCCACCCTTTTTAGAAATTGATTTGTTAAAGCTTGTCACTTTAAGGGACAGACTGGCTGCCACAACTGGAAGGGTGCCTTTTGATTTCATTACGTTTCTCTTTCTATTTATCTATGATTAGACTGGATGAGCAGGATTCAAGCTGCAAAATCCCAGGTGGGGTTGGGAAGGCTGTAATAAGAGTATCCCAGTGGGCAGTGGTGATTCTCCAACAAGGTAAATACTGGTGAAGAGCTCAGAAGGGGAAAACTTAGGAACTGCAAATAAAAAATATTCTCAGTCACTGTAAAGCCCGAGTAATTATTTTCATAGCAGCAGATCCATAGGAAAAGGAACAGACTCTTGGCTGTGATGCTATAGCAAGCCTGTTTCAACCTTCTTGAGCTTTGCCAATCAGCTTACACAAGTTTAACTGCATCTGCCTCCAGTGGACCTATGAAGAAGACACATCAAGTACTGACGTAGGTACTGTGCAGGGCAAGAACATAAGGAACAGGTTTCTAAAGTCAGTCACTGGGACATGCAATATTTTCTTTGCTCTTCCTGGCCCCTGAGCAAATTTTTTAAAAAGAAGGGTATTTTCTACTGGAAATCACTTTCCTGTGGTAACCTCATTCCTGCAGATATATACCTATGGACCTGCCTGAAAGCATCTGTGGTAGCTAAATTACAAAGGTGGATGGACTTTAAATTTATCTTAGCAAAGCAGGTAAAGAGGGATGCTGAGACAAGAGGGTCCTGAGCCACTGGGTGCCAGTGCTGTCCTGCCACCCCTGCTGCGTTTCCTCCTCATGATTTTCACTTCTGAAAACAAAGAGGTGGTATTGCTTACCCACAATAAAGTGAAACTGGTTAACATCTGAGAAAAAAAAGAAAACAAGCTACTTAGTGTTATGTAAAGAACTGATAAGGTACTTTCCTTTGTCTAAGAAACTTGAGCCTTCTTTCAGAAGAAAAGAATGAAAAGTCAAGAGAAATACCATACCCCATGTTATGAATACGACCTTGACATTAGCTGAGTAAAGTTATCCAACCTGAATGCTGCTGAATTACTCCTTCCCGAGTGGTACTGAAGCTGTCAGTAACCTGAACTTCAGTAAATTTGTGGCTGTACTTTACAATGTATTTAGACAAAGACCAAATCATCTTTGAAAATAACTCTCTTGCACTAAAACTCTGAAGTATATGAGCTTATTATTTCCACCCTTTTTATGACCAGAAAAGAAATGTGTTTATTTAATGTTACAGTTCATTAACTGATTTTCATTTCTTTATAACAGCCAGCTGAATTTTCTTGGTGACTATGTTTTGTCTGGTTTTAGCTATGGTGAGAAGTATAATGATACGTGACCTGAAAAAATCATGGACGATAACAAGAGAAATGCCCTTCTAGGTACGTCAGTGTCAAAAGTTACATAAGAGAATAGCAGATCTAACACTCAGCTTTGCAGGCAGCTCAGTTTGCATTCTGAGCTATTCAGCCATAAAAATATAAAAAAATAGTAACACTTCATGACACTTCTCAAACAATGATTTCTGTCTGTTCCTGTAGCTGAGTGACAATGCTGCAAAGAAATGAATTCCACAGAAAAAAAATATCTAGGAGCTATCATTCAGTTTATAAATATATGAATAAAATAATATTTTGATGGAACACACAGACTTCATGGCTGCAGTTACTGCTAAGACTGTCATTTTGTTGGGAGGAACAGCTACCATTTTCCCAGTGGCCATTTACTGCTCTGGCAGGAAGCAACTCGGCACCAGCTAACAAAGTTCACACTAAATGGGATGGCTGTAGGCTGCTCTTGAGTGTGAGCCCTTTGGTGCTTGCCCATTTGCTCAGTTATCTCAAACCTTCTGGCATATGCTGTATTTCTGACAACTGTACTGAGTGTTATTCATACCGAAAGAGATTCTAAGTAACTGGGGAAAAAAATCTAACAAACCTAACACATTGCTGACCTTTCTGCTATCAAATGGAAACCTCCCACTTCTGTCATATCCCTGGGAGAAATTAAAAGATGATTTGTACAGTTCTGTGGTACTCCCTGCACACTGAAGGTGCTAGCAGAGTTGATCCTATATAGGGTACTGCATAGTTGAGAAGCTCACCACAAGAATTAGTCTGATAAATTCTCATAAAGTTCTAGTGATCCCAAACTTTTATTTAAAAAGTGCTAAGGAGCTAGGATAGATCACAGATGTTGAGATCCAGCTTAGAGCATAGTTTAGGGAGGTGGTTCTCTTTGCCAAACTAAATTATCTGAAAAGATCTCTCATATATACCCTCTTACAACTATATACGTCTACACCACTGACCCAGAAATACACAACCTTGAGAGGGCTTTTTTGTTAATCAGTTTCTTGCTTTCTTTGTACAGACTTTTTAGGCTATGAAACATCAAGCAGATTAGCTGGCTCCATATGACATCCCTCTCTTTCACAAAACTAGTATTTAATTTCTCCTTTCTCCATTTCCAAAGGTACAGAAAGAATGTTTGTACCCTTGTTACCAAGATCCACCATGTATTCGGGATTTTCTCAAGAGTGATGCAGCCTCTTGAGCAAGACACCATTCTTTCTGAGGTTGTGTACTCGTGCTTTACAAGATTGTTCATAATGGATGCCTAGTATCCTAGAGGGAGAACTTGGAGTTGTTTTGAAGGGCACCATCACTGCAGCCTTAACCAGATGTTCTGCAGGCAAGAATGGGAACACACCACTTATAGTGTAGATAATATTTGAGAAAGAGAGAAAGGAGGGAGAGAAAGAGGGAGAGAAAAAAGGAAGGAAAGATGTGGCAGAGGGCAGACAGAGGAAGGACTGAATGTACTGAACAGTTAGTCTCATATGGAAAACTTTTCATTTATTGAGTTTGAAGAGTACAAAGTTTGAATTCAGAGTTTAATTGCCATTATTACTTTTTAGCTCAGGTCACTTCAGTATTACTTGGTGCTGGTGTGATTTGCCATGATGTCTCAGAGGGGTGATGAGGACGAGGACTCAGAGCATCTCGGGAAAAACAGTTTAGCAGAGGAGCCCTGGCCACCTGCTCATCCACCAACTGTTCACACATTTTTTTTCCCTTTTTTTTTTAAGCAAATGTGCCAAAGGATATCAAAACACATTTATCAGAACACTAAAGTAATAAACTAGAACAAGGTGTCGGTTTAAATCGGAAATGTGCTGGAAAGATATATTAAAAAGATTTGAAAAACACTCCTCTCTTGATTTTGTCCTTGAAGGGTGAGTTAGTCCCTCCAGTATTGTCTCCTAGTTCAGCAGCTTCCTGGGTTGCACAGCAACAGACACCCGTAGCAAAGGCTCCCTTCTCCTGCCACCCTGAGACTCTAGCTCCTGGTCCTGCTCTTTCCCCTCCTGCTCTCACATCCTCACATCCCCCAACACCTCCTTTGTGCTGGGCACACTCACCAGATAGAAACAATTTCCTTCCCTCCACAACAACCATCCCAAACACATCGACCAGGCTGTTTTCTTTCTGTCTGTTACTCCGTCTCAGAAATCTTCTTACAGATCCTACAGAGTCTTTGTATGCAAACTGGGAAAAAACAACCTAAATATACATGCTTTTTATCAGTGTGTTATAAAGGGAGGCAGCTTCATTTGTGCAGACCTTGAGGTTTTAGATATCTGAAATGGAATTTTCTTTTCTATGGAAATAATTCCTCTCCTGCTCTTTCTACCATTTTAATTCAGGATTAAAATCAGAAGATATAATTCCTAACAAGACAGAAATTCCAGGTTTTGCCTACTTATAATAATTCAAAATATGTTGCAATGTATTTTCTGCATGGAATAAATCAGCACATTGGATATTTTAAACACAGATTGATTTTTTATTAAAATATCGATGATTTCAAAAGAAAACCCAAACATCCTGACTATTTTAAAAATGTCTTTCATTTTGGTTTAATCGATTTCTGTTACAGCTATCCTTATAAGAGCTTCATTAATTTAAATTCAGTTCAAGAGAGATACAAGACAGAATGCTTTCAACACGATAGATTACAATTTTTTCTTACCTTAAAAGCAAAAACATTATTATAAATTCTGCATCTAATACTCATGAGGAAATAATTAAATTTATACAGTAGGTTAAGATTTTCAGAAATGCTAGCTGTGTTTGGTTATCTGTTTTTTCAGTATGAGTAATCACCCTTTCCAAAAATTAGTCCTTCTTAAATTGGACAGCTGAAATCTTCTTTTCTTTTGCCCTTTTTTTTCCCCACTATTTTTCAGGATTTTTTTTTTAATTTTCAAGGTAAAATACTTCCTTTTATTCAAGGCATCTTTAAATACCCAACACTTCTAGGAGAGGAGATTAAACTAAACAAAAGCTGAGTGTTTAATATAGTACGATAGAGTGTAATGTTCCTATATTGATATCTTATCAAAGACTTATGGGGTGGGGAAAACATTCTTACAAATTTTCAGCAGGGAAATGTAACTTCTTCTTATAAAGACTTCAAATAAAATCAGCGTGTGACAGAAACGTGCACACTTCTTGGATTTCTGAGTGTTAGAGGAGGGTCCCCCCCCGCTGCATTAGCTGGCAAAGGCCACCAGTAATCCCCGAACTGTCTCATGCTGGAACAATGGAAATCTTTAGTCTGAAGCTCAGCAATTTTCTAGTTTTAAATTCTAAGTATAGAAATTAGAGCCTAAGCTATCTGTGCTGTACTCCAACTGATACCAGACCAGTGATGCCTTCAATTATTTCTTTTTGGAGATTTAAAATTCACTTGCAGAGAATGTCCAGGTGTGTTAAAACCTCTTATTTCTGGGAGAATATACAATCTAACTCTGTCCCATTCAGCTAAAACATTTTGTGGCTATGCAAACTGCTGCCTTCCTAATGGGCACACACAGGGTATGGTCAGCAACAGCACCAACACCCCTAGTTTTCAAAGGAGCCTGTGAGAAGTTGTTGAAGCACAGTATCCGTCTTTTTTTTTTTTTTTTTTTAATATTGATGCAAATGAATATGCCCTTGCAGTTACATGTCATTATCCCCATTGCTTCCTCCAACCTATCAAGTTGCTCATGTGGATGCTTCCTAATTTGCTTTGGAGTTTAGAGTTTATTGTAATCAAGTCAAAGTAAATTGGGTTAACAAAGACCTATTTATTAGATTCCTAAGTAAACCTGTTTGATTTTGAACCTGGCAGCCGAAGAGCTGAGTGGGAGGACAGAAAGAACAGTAGCCAGCAGAGGGGAAAAAGATGTCAGGCAGCTAAAGGAAGATGAAGGACCATAACTCCTAATCTGGCACAGGGGAAGATACCTCTGTCAGGGGTGGATGCTGTCAGCTCTCCCATAATGATTCTCTCCCTTCTCCTTGAAGGAAATTATAGATGTGTTTGGAGGCAAGTAATTGTTCTCCCCTCCCTTTCATACTCACATCATGCTTTTTGGTGGTAGAAGTATGCTTCCCTGCACCTATTATCCAGGTGCTCCATTGTATGTAACACAAAAAGAGGCTAAGAGGAAGCAAAGAGAGAAGATGCTCTAACAAATCTCCTTATATAAGGGCTCCTTACAGAACTCCAGCGTTTGCAATCCCTGAATTCTTTCTCAAAGCTAACCATGATGATTTGCTTGAATAGAGGCGGCAAAACAGGACACTTAACTTGGGAACAATTCCATGGACAAGCTACAGCAACACCCCAGCTGTTGCTTTTACATGAAAAATTGTCCAATTATTTACTTGAAATTGCACAAATTCTATCATGGTCCCAGGCTTTTCTGGCATTCATCTGTCATGCTGTCTGTCATATAAAACCGCCCAGAATTAAAATCCACATCCCTTTACCATCTCAGCAAAGAGTTGTCGGCCAGGGCTCTTGTTCTGATGGATGATACTAGTGACAGCTGCCAGAAAACACAGCTAAATTGCTCAACAGATACCTTGAAGGCACATGCAGCAATACGTATTACCTAAAAAGAACCAATATATATCTTTCTGTTCATCAGTTTGTACCTGTACACTTTATTCTTTAATACGAACCTTCTAAATCCAATTTCTCTGGAGTTACTTATTCAGACATCACTGGTATGATAAATAAAAATAGAACTGGAATTGACAATGGCTAGATTAAAATGCCAAGTTCAACCATCAGAAGCTATAAATTGGTATAGATCTATTGACAGAAGTATGCCAAGGGTTTGGTCACTCTTCCTTATAATATCATTATTTCATTATCATATATTTACTGACAGAATGGCATACCTCCTAAACCTGACTACTGAAGTAAATCCAGATTTATTTTTTTTAAACTGTGAGCTGATTTTGAATGTCTAATTTTCTTTTATTTTTTTTTTCTTCTTTTTTTTTTTCAGTTAGCCAACTGCATGTACTAAATTTGTAGCAAGACTGATTTTCCTTAATTTCTAAAGCAGATCCAGCTTGCGCAGAGCTTAAACTTCTGCCAAGTAGGTCCCATACCTAGAGATGGCCTGTCAGGAATAAGTGGATTTGGGAAACACAGCTTCCAGTTCCCTGGGATTTTGTACTTTTCATTTAGCTTTGGTCAAAATAGGCCAATTGCTTATTTTTATTGTATTCAGCTAATTTTGAATGACATTACTCTGAGCAGATTCATGTTCAATAAAATCTGTTCTATCAAAACATTTCTAACCAGCTTTAATAGAAATTATAAAATCAGTGTTTTTTCAAAATTTAAGGCTATCATCAACACCCTTTAGCCCTGCATAAACTCTAAACTACAGACAGTTCAAAAAAGGGCAGAAGGAAATAGTGTTTAAAAAGGAGAAACACTGGGGTGAAATAGCTGAGGTCAAACTTCAGGTCAGTAGAAGAGGCCCAAAGAGAGCACAGGTCTCCTTACTCCTAGTCTGGGGCCAGACTCTGGCCAGCAATGTCTCTAATTAGCAGTGTAGATACCCGCTTTATTCATGTCAATGATATTTACCTACTTAAAGCTGTGACCACAGTTAAAGAGTCACATTGAGGTTCCCTTGAAAATCCAGGTTGTTATTTTATAATTAGCATAGTATATATACATACAGGACAAGGCTGTCTCAGCAATAGATTTAATTCAGCAGCTCAGCCTTGGCAGTCAGGGTACATTTTAAATACTCTAAAGCTGTTTATTTAGTCCCTGTTAATTTTAGCACTGGAAAAGCTTGTCACACATTTGTTTCATGGTAATGCTGTATCTCCAGCAGGCAGCAGGTTCTGCTCTTTCTTGTTGATAAATATGTTTGCTGTCAATTAATTTTTAAGTTGGGGGGGGGTGTCTCTTTTTTTTTCAGATCAATGAATAAAACAGAAATAATATCATCAGCTGGTTCAGTGTATATATTAAAAATTAAACTACTCCCATATTTTGAGGTTTCTGACAAAAATATGGAGGTGCAAACTATTTCAACCTAAACTGTGCCATTTCATGTGGAAGTAGACATATAACTGTATCTGTTGGGGTTTTTTTTCCCAGATAAAATATTGCATAATGGATTTCTTTTTCTGTTATTTAAACAACAACAGAGCAATCAGGATATTTTATATGCAGTGAGACAAAAATAATACTTAGTAATTTAAACACTTTACAGAGTATAAGTCAAAAATAACGTTTAAGCATTAATCTTCTGATAAAACATACAAAATACTCAAAAAATAATAATTTCACTAGCAAGATATTCAAAGAAACATACGTGATTCAGGAGAAAGTGTGCGTACAGATCTGGTGCAGTCTTTTTAGAACTCCGGCTCCATTTCACATGGAAATGTAGATACCACACACAGTTCCACTTGTAGTTTGTAGCTATCATAAAGCAATGCTTTCACAACAGTCATGTATCCTACAGTCCTTTCACCTTACAGGATAGCTAATTCAATATTGAAATAGAGAGGTATTTAGCTGGCCCATGAGTTGGTTAAGCTATGGACGAATGAAAAATTTTGGAGGGTGTATGCCCTCCTCATTCAAAGTTTCTATTAGACTGCTACAAGGTGGCATTGGTTCCTTGTAGACGAAGCTCAAAATTGTTAAGCACCTGTCTATCTAGTGTTAAAACATGGACAAAGGAAATCAAGGTGAATAAGACTACAAAATCAGATAAAGGAGAGAAAGAATCTGCTTATATAAGCCCCTTGAAGCAGCATACTGGAAAGCAGTATTCAGGAAGGAAAGGCAGTTAGAGAAAGGATTGCTGAAGCAAGGATGAGGTCAGTAAGAAAGCAACTGAAAGACCTGAATGCTCACATGGGAAGTTTGGAGAGAGAAGAACTATTGATGCAAAACGTAAAAAATGGCATCAAAGGGACAGATGAAACCCTGAAACTTCATCACAAAAATTCCTAGAAAACAGAAAAGATAATGTAAATTATGTTATACCAAGAATGTATAACTTCCTAATACAGACTAATTTGGACTGGATATGCCTGACACGAAAATGCCATGCTGGAAGACATAAAATTCTGCTCTGTTCTTCCCTTTATATTATTATAATGGTTGGCTCAAACTTTGGGAAAGGATCTAAACTAACTCAAATCTCTGTCTGATAAAATTAAAGCATAGGCATTTGGCAAAAATATTAATATCCATCACTGATTTTTTAAATCTTCATTAAGAGAAATTAAGTATTATGAAGTGAATAAAGAGTAATTTTGAAGGAAAAAAAAATCCCAGTTTGTTTGGTACGAAAATAATAAAGTATTTTTTTAAAATGGTTGAAAAATAACTGTTTCTTTCAAAAGTGGAGTCAGTAGCTTTGCAAAATTTATATCTCTTACATCACCTATTCATAAAATACTTATATGTGGTATGTTCTAAGCACCTACTACCACGACCCGCTATTTACTTTACTTTTATTTAGACTATTTTGAAGTTTTCTCTTGTAAAACAATTTTTAAGATTTTCATTTCAAATTACAGTAGACTGGAATAAACTTGTGACCAATCTTGGTACAAGTATTGTTTATACAGATTTTCAACTTTTGTTAGTAATGATCACTAAGAATTTTATGGATAAAATCAAGGTTTCTGGCCAAGTATGAATCAGATTTATGGACATTTCACATGACTATGAAAATCAGTGAATTTGTTTTTTTCAAAAGTGCTTCAGAAGCTTGAAACTCAAATCTACATTCGAAGTCAACACGAAAGGGAAATACTAAATCAATTATCAAATGAAACTACTTGGGGTAACAAATTAAACTTTATAATCCACTAAACAAAAGAACAATGTGAAATCTTGGCCTCCTTTGTTTCAGTGACAAAAGTCAGTGAGGTCTACAGAGAACTTCTGATTTATTTCATATGACTCACTCAAGCAGATGGACACAGTTCCTAAGACTCCTCTCCAAAGCTCTGTTGGAAAAACAATTAAATGCACCAGACAGTGATCTAAGTACATATTTCACAGATAGGACTCTGCATAAAGAAATGTTTACATTCTTGAACATGATGTAAGAAAACTGCAGTTAATTTTCTTGGCCAGGGAGTGGGACTATAGAAGCCTGAAATGCAGCTTAAGCAGCTGAAAAGAAAGCAACTCAACTTTTCCCCAGTAAATGCTACTCCTGCCCGTGGATTGGAACCAACTTCCTCCGTCTTTGAAGCCCAGAGGTGGGTTATGCTATGTTTGACATTGCTGGGTGGAAAGACCTGAAGTAGTTCTGGAAGAGGAAGTGAACAAGTTTGCTCAATATGATGCTGCAACTGGTCTACCCACCTAATCCAAAAAAGGCAGAGTACCTTACCCCGGGTGTACACAGCTTCTGCCACCCAAGCACCTAGCCTGCATGGTGACAGACACGTTTTCTGCAGAAAGGTGTATTTCCCTGTTTGGGTGCTCTCCTTTCTGTGTTCCCTTTTGTCAGGGCTTTTAAGATGGAACTTTTGTTACCTTTGACAAGGAGATATAGAGAGATAGAAAAAAATGCATCCAGCCCCTTGCCCCAAAGTCAGATCATCTGTTCCCAAGTTTTTACTGACAGGTGTTTGTCAAGAGTCTTCTTGAAAACCTGCAATGAGGGAGACTTCACAGCATCCCCAGGCAATCTATTACTTATTGCAAACCATCTGAAAACAAGCTCAAAGGTGCAGAAGGTAAATTAAAAATCTGCTTAGAAACCTCAAACAGGTGCTTTGGGGAAATCACAATCTGCTTTAACACTTGGAGAATACTGTTTATCTTATTCATGAAATCTGTAAGTATTGTATATATAATTATATAAAGCAGTAATGTGCTAAGTACCGTTAACTGGTATTACGGATTACTTAACAATCACTCCTAGTCTTGCACTGTCTATTGTATCTGGTCTACACACAGAGAAAGACTACCCCTGTCCCTGGGAAGTTGTACTCAATGGATAAAAGAAGAAGTAGCCCATGAGAAGACCAATGAAAAAGTACAAGACAGCACAGGAAAGCAGGTAGGCAGCATTTAGAATTTCAAACTTTCATGAAGTTTTTGTAAGCTTTTAATGGAATTGTGGAACTGAAGGAAGAAAGAGAGATAACTTTGCACTTATTTGTAGATAAGTCCCTACAGGTACGAGAAGCATCACAGAAAAAGCAGAAGGATTGTTTTAATGTGAATCCAGCAATACAGGAGGTTGATGGCATGGACTAGTCAAGAGCCAGACAAGTGGCTTCTCTGTAATGAATAGGAGATTATTTTAGAAATGATAGGGCAATAGTAAGAAAATGGGAATAGACTGTGAGCAGCTTAGAAATTGATGGCGAGCAGCTTGTATTTGATTAGATTAACAGAAAGAGAACCACAGATAACTGCTTATAGAAGACTTATAAAAGAAGAAGTAGTACCAGGAATAAATCACCTCCTTGAAATTTTTCTGGAAGATTAGGGGGGAAATAGGGAAGATTACACTTGTCAAGGTTGGGCAAAAGAATACTTTAAGATATCTTAAAGATGTAAGTACAAAGAAAGGCTAGATGAAAATTTCATATGTGTGCTTTGATATAAAGTCCATGTTTTAGTTGTTATTCAGGAAAAAAAAATCTGCAAAAGCTAGACAAAACTTGAGTGTTGGAAACACAAAGGGGTCTGAACTGAGGTTATTACTTGTAGAAGATTGGTATGATGACAGTGATATTTTCTGCAATGATTAGGAAAATAGGTAATAAGATGACTTGTGGGAATTAAAATTAAAAGCTCCATTTATCAGTCATATGTTACTTGCTTGTAAATCAAAGGAAGTCATCTGAAGCACGGGACAAGATTTTAGTGTATGTGTGTGGGAAGCAATCAATCTAAATTATAGTTGTAGATCTGTGAGTAAATCAACTGGGGGGGAAGTTTGTGCTTGCTGATGAGGCGTATAGATAGGAACTACTTAGGGAAAAGAAATTTTAGCTACTTTTAGTGCATGGTATTTTTGTACTTTGCAATGCCAAACTATTCTGTTGCGATGTATAATGATGCTGCTTTGGATCCCTATTATACTTACACATTGCAATCATATAGAAGGAGCGATTAGCAAAGAGGAAAAATAGCTTTCTGAAGCTTTATCAGTCTTCAAGATATGCTGATTTCTAGTTAATCTAAAGAAATGTGTTGCTGGCACAAATTGCATTTTCAACTTGTTGCTTCACAAGTGCTTTAAAACATTAAATATTCAAAATAAATATTAAAAGTATGTTTAGCTGAATAGATTTTGTGATGATATTAGCTAATGTCACCATGACATTGGACATTTTAATTCCAACTCACAAGAAACTTTGGTAATGTGAAAAGGTGATAGTAATAAAGCACTGATCTTTGATTTCTCTGACACTGGTGAAGCAATTTAGCCAGTATGCAGAGAAGAACTCTAGACCAAGGAATTTCTCACTGGATATTTCCATGGCAAGAAAGTGTATATGTATGGGACTAGTTCTGGAGAGGTTTCATTGCAACTAGGAACTCTGTAAATCTTCTAAATGGCATGAGGACCATAAGACTTTATGCAGTACAAGACCATTGTCACAAACCAAACTGTTTTACCCCCTGCTATTTCTCCCATCCAGCAGAACTGGAGTACACCTAGAAAGATGAAGACCAAGATGTTTTCAGAGACCCACAAGCTCCAGTCCTCCTCCTGATACAGGTGGATTCTTGAGACCTCAGTTGTTACTAGAGAGCTTCTACCCTTGTTTCCGATCTCCATTTCTTTACACACAAAATCACAAACTTGAAGTTTTTTGTGTTTTTTGGTTTTGGGTTTTTTTGTGCAGTTTGGTTTTTTGTTTGGTGGTGGGGTTTTTGTTTGTGTGTTTTTCGTGTGCGTATGTGTTTTTTTTGTTTCTTTCTTAAAACACATTTTAAACATGCTTATGGCCAGTTAAACATTCTTCATTTTAACAGAAAACGGTCTGTTTCAATTTAATTGTTTTAGTTTGTTTGTAGAATTATTTGCAAGTCTGTAATTCTAGCATTACTTGCAGCTTGGAGAAACTGCACTGACAAACTGTTTTGATCCCTGAATAAAACAAAGTTTAATCCTCTGTAGGCTAATGGAGTGAGAAATTTTCCTAAAAATCTTACAAAATGGCATATAAAATGTAGGCTTTATGTAGGATACTACCTGACCTGTTGCCTGTTGAAATGCCAACACCTTTACATCACAGAATGTAACTGTGTCCTCACCCTTCCATATTTCAGGAGATTATTGCTCTGACCTATAAAGTCAACGCAGAGGTAGTACGTAGAACTGTGTTTCTATTCTGTCTATGGGCTTTTAGTGAAACTGGGCCTTCATAAAAGAAGTCTTTTGAGGAATCTAATTGAGTTTAACTGGGCTCAATAACTTTTTACAAAGAAGTTTTTTGCAGCAGGACCCTTACAGAGGTATCTTGATGAAACCTGCAGTCACTTTAGCTCCAAGATAAATGAGTTTCAATGATTTTAGTATGCAAACAAATTCTGCATCTATTTTTCAAAGCACAACTCTCACCACTTTGGCTTCACATTGTACAACGGGTTGAAAGAGTGCATATTGCACACCGCGCAATCCATATCACCTCCTGAGTCGTTTAATGAATTGCATGGTCAGCAGTTCCAAGATCCCACTTTGTGCATAATTAACAGCAGTAGAGGTTAATTACAGCTACCCATAAAACTTCATTACAATCAAGGAGAGATTAAAACTAATCTGAACAGTTTAATTATTAAAAAAAATTATATAATATAATCAATGTGATAATCACTGTACAATAGAGTTTATACCTTTTCTACAACACACTCTAAAACTTCTGATCTATTTTGCAAGTATTGTGTGCAGGGAATTTTATAAAATATATTGTTAAATCAGGTCGACAGGCTGTAAATACTTATAATCACTAATAAGAACACAAACAGGTGCACAAATAACGCAAAGGAACTGCAACGCTGAACCTTGATCATCTCAAAAAAAAATTTACCAAAACTTGGTTGTGATGATGCAGGGGTTTTCACTTCACAACTACTTTCCTTCAAGATGCAGTTGCAGTGCTTTATCTATTAACCACCTTCTTCCTGCATTCTTCATCCAAAGCAAGAAGAGCTAAAGATCTTTGTATTTTCCTCTACATCACAAAACTTGGCTATAGGTTTTCCAGCGAATGGAAAAATTAGTGCCGTGTTCCTTTTTAAATCCTCTTGAAACCCTCACTACATGGCACAGGTAAATGTTACTCTGATAACCCACTAAAGCAGCTTCAAACTGAATTTAACAGTTTCTCTCTTTACATAGAATGAAAACCAAAGAGTATAAGGAAAAAAAAAAAAAAAGAGCAAGGAATTCTTCTTGCAAGTGATTGAAATCTGGTAAGTCTAGACTAGCTTCTTTACTGCATGTAACTTTTACATGGTTTTAATTGTAACCTGAAATTTCAAATCAGTCTGTAAAATTACGTGATTGATCTAGACGCAGGCATGCAAGGTACCATGCCAAGGATTTATCACAAAAAGGTGTAATTTTGTCTTTGTATAGAAAGACTAAAGTTTAAATCTTATTCTTCACCATAAACCACAGTCACAAAAAAATCCAGAATACCATATAACCTAGTGTCTGGAACACAGTAAGATCAAACATGCAGGAGCAGTAGGGAATTATCCCCTTATATTAAAAAGGTGAAATTATTACAGTGCTGTAAGTTCCTTCCTAAGGCACTTCCAATTTGCCATTGTATTTGTCAATGCCAGAAACTATACTTTTAGAATGCTACTGGACACAGAGAAAATTATTAAATTCTCTGAGAAAAAGAGGGACAACTTCAGATGTGCTCAGTCAGATACCTAAGTCAGACATATTTATGTGTATCTCAGTGAATTTTGGCTTCTGAAGTAATTTACATAGAGAACAAAAAACCTAAGAAATTTCTTTATGAAACACTGATCAGATGTATTTGCAACTTACTGAAGCAGATATACAAAATATGAACATTCAGTCAACGTCTATAGAGGCCTTATTAAAGACTACCTAAATTTAACAGATTTAACAACAGTGAATGGTTCCATGGCTACTGGAGGGAATGTGCAACACCCTTATATTTTACACACCTGGTAAAACTTTCCAGAAATTGGAACATATTGGAAGGATGCTAAAGAAACAACCCACAGAATTCCTAAGGAAATACTACTGATTGATTTGTCTCTGTGTCTATTAGATTACATCTTTGATATACTTAGTTTATAGTAGGAGAATTTTTCTAAGGATGAAGAGCTTACTTTACTGACATTGAGATTTACTGCAAAATAATCAACATGGATCTGCAAGAAGGGTTTGCAAAGTCATTTCAGTATTTTAAAAATGATGGTTAATGGCATGCATAACAATTACTCCCCCATCTGGACTGATTTCTGAACTTTTTTGTGAAGATGCTGATGAAGAAAAAGGCTAAATTCTTTCTTCCCCTTATACATGCCAGTACCTGCCTCAAGCCTGAGTAAGCAGATTTGGCATGGGTATTGCTAAGAAAACCAGGAAATGCTACTGGCCCTGACTTTCTGCCACCTTCTCGCTCATATAAAAGGTCCCCATTTATTCTTCCGTACAGAATTACGAGGCGTTATTACATCTTTTTTCCAATCCTTGCGTTCCACAGGAGGAGCAGGTTAGGCAGCAATGCAGACCTCAGGGAAGCCAGCTTAAAGCTGTATAGAAGTTAAACTTTTATGATGAAGAGATCTTTCTATTGGTTAGATAAAACACGCCTTTTCACAGGAAAATACTGGTTTATGCGCTAACAAAATCTTGAAAAAAGGAGTTCTAAACTAATCTCAAAATTATTGAAATTAAATACTTTTATTCATGCTTTTTTGTTTGATGGGGGATTGGCAGGAGAATGTTTAATAATTAACAAAAAAAAAAGACAGAGACAATTTTTTTTTCTCTACAAGAGAAAAAATGGAACAGGTAAACATCATGGAATTTCACTTTTTCCATGATGTGAAACATATTGGGCTCCTTACTCTAGTCAATGTTTTTTACTCTTCCTACATTCTTCTAATCCATTGGAGTTTATCTGCAGGGAAGAGCAGTTTTATTCCGTGGCATTTGGAATTTAACATGTAATTAACTGGCTGAATTGGCACAGTGTATGGGGCACAGAAGCAAAGAACAAAACTATTAAGAATTGCTAAACAAATTCATAATGTAAGCAAGTCATACTCCTCCTTCATTTTTATCCCATCAAGATAAAGTAAGCTTAGTTTTACAATGTACCATTTGTTATTTTGGCTTCTATATTTTATTTATTAGACGTATGTTACATTAATATAGCAGATCTATTTCCCCATCCTTTTGTTTACTATGTTCCTTTCTTGGAAAAGATTTCAAAACCTTCTTTCAAAGAATAACTTTCCACTGTGAGAATGATGCTTCTTGCTGTCACTGACACTCTTCAATTATCACTCACTAATAAAAAAGTAAACTAGTAAAAATAAAACAAAAGAACAGTAAAAACCCATACACCAAAGAAAGTTTTGACAGCAAAAGATAGAAAAAAAGTAGTTGAGCTCTACAACATTTTCTGGGGACTTTAATATTGCTTTTGGCTAAATGGAAGGAATCCAGCTAACAAGGTGCATTAGAGGCAACCTAAAATCCTAAAGTAAATTAGGGAAGGTCAGTTAGACGGCTCCAAATAATTTCTAATAAAAATCAAAAAGGAACTGTAGCACTGACTGGTTTTGCAGGGAAATGGAGAACTGTGTATATTTTTAAAATAAATAAAAAAAGAATTAGTCTGTCAAGTTGTTCGAGTACACTTAACTTTAACCCCTAATTTAAATTGTGTTGCCTGAGATATTCAAGCACTGAAAAAAGCACATTGTGGTGATAAGCATGGATAGTGCCAATCCTTTCAATGGGTCTTGGAGGCATGCTTGGCTTAGATGCCTGCTTGGCTTAGGGCCCTAATGAGTTAATTAAGCAATCTGTAGTGGACACAGTTCAGAAAAAGACAAAAGCCGGTATTAAACCTTAGGACGTTTTTAAATGCTTTAAAGAAATTAAGGTCAAAAACAGTGCTTAAAATCTTCAGTAGAAAGCCATGGGAAATGCAAGGTCAGCCGGTTAACTGTGTGGATATGCCCACATTTCTTCTGAGGGTCACCTCAGACACTTGTAGCCCAGAGCTTGAAGAGGCAGCTCCTGCCAAGGCTGTTGCAGGTACAGCTGGGGATGTGTCTGCCAGGACAGCCCAAACCCATTTGCTCAGGTAGACTGCTCAGTGAAGCAAACGTTTTAGATAGAGAAGAAGTAGAGCATGGAGCATGCCACACTCCCTAGAGCACTGGGGGCACATTCACCAAGGCAGATTTATAGTCAGCCAGATGGACACGTTATAAATGGTACGGCATGGAAGTCATGCTCAACTATCATCAGTGGCTAACTTACCTAATTTTGGGGTAAGCAAATAGCTAGCACCTGATTTTACCATCCCTAACAATTGAGATATTTATTTATTTATTTCCCCCTTCATGCAACTTTTACTGTTTTCTATTATGTATTTTTAATAATATTGTATTTTTTTAAAAAAATAGCTTTCTCTTACCAAGCATACAAAAGGCAAGCCCTATAGGCACTGTGGTAATAAAATTAAAATGAATCTAAATAGAACTTAATTCTCTGAAATCAGTTTTGTTCCACTGCATTTAGCAGTATGAAATAAAAGAAACCACAGTTTATAACAAAAAGGAGATCTAACGGAAATTGAAAAACAACATAAAATTTCATCAAAAGGAAGGCAAACCTGTTTCAAATGTGAAATTTTACCTTTTATTTTTATGATTAAATAGCAAATATTTAATAGGCTGGTTTGTGGAATGACCAAAGTAATTTGGGATACAAATTATACATAAAAGCCACACATGACCTGCCATGAGGAACACGATAACATTCTTTTCAGTGCTTATCAGAATGTAGCTGTCTCTAAATAAGCAATACTTTGTTTAAAAATATTGCACGATGGATCATGAAATTAGGAAAAAAAGTGAACATATACAACTAAAAACTTTTGAAATTTTATAGGATTGTTTGGTGAACAAAAGTAATTGCTAGAATTATAGAATGTACCCAGGATGTGAAACTGAAGGGAAGAAAACACCACAGGTCATATATGTGAAATAACAGGAAAGTCATAGAAATGGGTATGAGATGTTTTAACGCTTGAATTATTTGGGACTTCACAACAATTCATTCTACCTATGTTTCAGGGACTCTGCCAAAAAGCTTGTCATAATTCTATCTGACTAAGAGTACAGGCAGTTGTATTTTGGTGCATGCAGGTGTATTTTGGTGAGAGAAGAGATGAGGTTTTAGGGAAGAAAAGGGGAAAGCTGTACTGAAATACAGTTGCCAAAAACTTGTTGTCAGGTTTGTCACACAGGGGTGAACATGTGGCTGCAGAAATGCATGGATTTTCTCATGGCACAGCGACAGGATCCCATCCAGAGGGAGTAGAGGACTTCAGTCCCAAAAGAACAAATTCTATGAGAAGGACTGAAATGGTTCATTTTAGTTTAAACTGTATTAACTTTCTTTTCCCATTATAATGATATTGATTGCTGCTTCAGCCTCTCCTCTGTCCTAGTTAAATTGGTAAGAATCCCTCTCTGCTGAAAGACTCATGTGAGACATCCTGTCACTGGTGACTGGACAGTGTAACACTATCCAATTTTTTTTTTTAAGTATTATAATGAGCATGTCCTTAGACCCTTAAAATGAACGCTATGTAGCTCATTTAAAATATTTCTCTTTTCATGTGAATTTTTCACAGTTTTGTGCAATCATGTTGCACAAAATTGGTGTTTTTCAGTGACATAGCGCTACCTGCCCACTGCAGGTAAACAGTAATATATTCTAGCAGAATGACTGAAAAGACAATTGGTATGACTTTTCACTTTTTGTTGATAGCCGCAGTGGTCTAGCCCATTACTGGACTGGCTATATTTACCAGCTCCCATTCACAAGAACAGAAATTCTTTGGATTTAGCTGCACAGAATGGAAATGTTCATTTCTAGTTTCAGAGCTTCTCCCCTCCCACCCCCTCCTCCACATTTCCTACACACCCTCCAGAGTAGGAGCCAAGTGACCTATGAACTTCTTATTCCTGAGAATTAAGCTTTTAGGATTCAGCAAAATAAACCTTATGACAAAAATTATTAAACAGCAAGGCTGTATAGCTCTTTTCTGTGCCTCTTAACAGCGCCGCAGGAGGTCACTGAGATCATACCCTACAGCTTCAGCATCATCTCCCTTCATTTACATTTTATCTAATTTTCTCTCGTCTGTCTTGGTACTTATCACCATAATTGCCTTGCAATGAGTTTTGACAACTACTGTGAAGGCGGGGAATATGGGCAGGATAATGGCTGCTACAGGCCTAAAATCTCAGGGGCTGCCACCATGAAATATTGTGCAAAATGAGAGTGGGAACCCTCAGGTTTGCAGTGGAGAACCCCAAGCTAGCAGGTGGTTTATCTATCACCAATTTTTTTTGTTTGTTTGTTTCTGGATGTGCTTGTTTGTCATCCCACGTTATTTATATCCATCCAGTTTGATGCACAGTACAGAATTACAGTTCAGATTTGCCTGCTGAAAAAAGTTAAGGCATGTGGTCTGTGACATCTTCCTGGGGAAACTGCAGAATTAAATAAATGAAAAGTGATGCAAGCCTTTTAATAGCATTTAATTGGCAATTGGATGGTTTAGGAATAAACAAGTGTTAAATAATATTGATCAAAGGTCTGTCAAAAGATGAATACGTTGTCTGGTAAGCAACTGTGTGGGTAAATATTTCAATTGCTCCAGTCTAGCCAGACACACTGTGTCTGAGTAATTCCTGAACCTGGTCTTTTAAATTGAGCTGGGCTGGTTTCCAGACAAGAGCAAATCTATTGTCTGGGTTATATGGCTAAAGACCTCAGTGCAGAGCTACGATCGTTGTTCCTTCTGTGATTTCCCATTCTTTCAAATCCTGACACTTTATGTTACAACATTGTTTTTGTTGCTGTTGCTTTAATCCCCTAGATACCACTAGATTTAGAAAGCAGTAGAATAACTAAACAAGGGTTTAGTATGAGCGTTTGCTTCATTATTACAGATTTGGATTCCATTTCTCCAAGGCTTCATATATGTGGAACAAATCTTTGCAGAACTTACTCAGGAGTTGCCCTTCAAGTATTTGCAGGACTTAGTCACAAATAAAGTTTCTGTTTAACCAAAATTCCCTCAGTCTGCTGGTAAAATGAAAAAGTAGCGACGATCTGTCCATTTAATGGAGATCATAAAAGGGGGAAACCATTCCATAACAACACTTTCAATTCCAAATTTTGTTACAGACATTATCATACTACATTCATGGTTTTAGCTGTATGCACAAAGAGAAGTCCTGCCAGTTCAAACTCAGTGGGACCAAAAACATCTAACAGGAATACTACGTAGACTTGATAATATATTCTCTATGTAAAAGATACATCCCCAAACCTAGAAGGATTTTCATGATGATCGTATGAATATGTTCAGTGTCATTTTCTTTAAAGATCTCACACTCATGCTTATTATTATAGCATCTTTGAGGTATTAAAACCAAAACGCTCTTTT
This sequence comes from Tringa tobata, assembly GCA_033628505.1. Lineage (NCBI taxonomy): Eukaryota > Metazoa > Chordata > Aves > Charadriiformes > Scolopacidae > Tringa > Tringa tobata. The sequence goes on from JAHREE010000161.1 coordinate 3,478,620, forward strand.
TCCCTCAAGATAACCCACAAATGAATACAATAACATAACTCTTGAACCTCACTTGTTACTGTTTATATATAGGGAAGGTCAAGTATGACTGTTGTTCACCTAATGCTACTTGAACGCTAAAGGAGCTGTGCCTTTAAATGTATCATTGTTACAGACAAATGTATTTCAGAAATGTGATGTTGCAAGAAATACAACAGTGAGAATGTGAGAGCATCCATGGGGGGTGTGTGTGTGTGTGTGCTTTTTTACACCCAACCCAGCCTGATATTATCTGAGTAAAAACAGACAACTATCCATTACAATTTAAAAATACTTATTAATATTGCTGATAGTACTCTCTGGCAGATTTTTTTTTTTTAAATATAATGGAAACATTAATACACTCAAATTCTCTATAAGTAGCAATTTTAGTATGCCTTTTACCAGAACTAGATTCCACTATTAGAAGTGACTTGAATATATAGGTCTCTGCATGCCACAGACTTTCAGAAAGAGTTAATATACTACGAAAAGGTACCTTATATTCTAATATTTCCTTTATCACAGAGATGGAACTCTTTACATTGTAGTAACATGCCAGTAAGACAGCATCCAGCTGGGATGCAAAATAATATTTTCTTCCCTTTATTTCCAAGATTGGAATTAATCCCCGTATTAGATACTGACAGAATTTATTTTGGGGATTAAATTTACTCAAAGCCTTTGTTCATAGGAAATGCAGCATGTGATACAGAGATGGCTCTAAGCATTATCATAATTTAATAAAAAGACAGAGATAATAAGGACCAAGTCAGTAGAAACCAAATTTCAAAGGTAAAATTCCCTCTGCCTGCAAATTTCTTTCCTTTTCTCTCCGTTTTTCCCTTGTACCCTTTCTGCTCTACTTTTGGATTCAAACTCATTTCTCCACTATGTTAAAATGGAGTCGATGAAAACCTGATAACCCCCCTTTGCTAAGAAGGCAGAAGAACTAATTGCTTTTTGTTCACTATCTTGGCTGATGGGTGAGAAGCTAAAACCCAATTTATCCAGTAATTGCTACGTTCATGAAAAACAGCATCAAAGCCTTGATGCGTTTTACTGTTGTCTCTTGGGAAGGCTCATGTCTAATTCTTATGCTGATATGGCTCATAATATAGTCCTCTGACTCTTCTATTTGCTCTTGCAATTACAAGGTTTCTTATTCCATTGTGCATATTCCTCTGAACTAAGATTAGCTTAACTGTGCTTCCTTTGAAAACTTGCCTACCCATCAAATGCATCAGGCCTAATGCATTCTGTAGCCACGCAAAAATCAATGAACAGCACAATTTTCTGCTTCCTGCAATGATCAATAGGATTCACATAATGGGTGGAAAATTTTTAATCATGACAGCCCAGCATCTAGCGGGCATAAATCTTCCCTGCATTATAACCTCTCCATTTCCCACTAGTGCAAATTTGCAGGTATTGAATAATATTTATGTAGCAGATACATTATGAAAAGCAATACAATTAGAACTTCACACTTCAGTGATGATAGGTTGAGATCCCAGAGGCCTGTTTCCTAGACAATATACTGGCTTCCATATTCCAAATGCAAAGTACTATTTTTCTCCGGAAACTATGATTTTTCCCAAAACTATACTTCCCTGGATCACATCTAACTTAACTCAGGAAAAAGTGAATTCAGGTGAACCATTGCTAAGTATACGTACATTTCAATAAGAAAATAATCTGCCACCAAATGAGCTGTTCCTGTCTCCAACAGAGCTTGTTTTCCCACTGCTGTCCTGGCTCAACTCATGGCAATGTAAAGATCTCTCCTTGGGCCCTTCCTCCTCTGAAAACCCACAATGGAAGAGGAGAAGGAACAGACACTGCCCGCATTGACAGTGTGACCTGAGACACACTTGCCTTTTACAGGTTACAGTCAGTTACTACAGGCATTTGAGAGAGGGAAAGGGGTAACTCTCCTTTTCTGCATTTCTTTAATGAGAGTTTAGAAATAAAGACAGAATTGTAATCTGAAAGAGTCAAGATTTTTGGCTTTGAATTGTCCATATTTAAAAATACTTGCTCTTTTCACTTATAAAATAACAGAAAACAGTTAATTAAAAAATATCTATAAAGGTTAACAGAGCAACCACTAGATGGACATTCTTTACATTTCATGTAAGTTTTCTATGTCTGATGACTATGGGCAAGATTTTGAAGAAGAAACTGGGGGTGGAAGCAGTTGGATGCCTCAGTTTTGAATGTGGATTTTAAATGGCAGTTTGGAAAAAGCAGAGTATCTACCTACTTTGTTAAAACCTAGTACAATATTCAGTGTTTAAGAAGTTATTCCAAGTAGTGCAACATTAAGAAGCACTACCTTATTCTGAATTCATGACCATTGTGGAAAGCGTGACTGAATGCTCAAACTAGAGTTATGCAAAGGTTGCAGTCCTTCCGTAAAGTCCTTCTCACACTGCCTTTGGGATTGGATCAAATACTTAAAGGAAGGCTGAGCTTTCTAAGATGAGTACAGGATGCAGTTGCCAGGTCAAAATAAGTGTCATTTTGCATTTTCTTTGTTTTTAATGAAAGCAGACCATGCCTTCAATGTGTGGTTGGGGAAATTAACAAAATTGAGAAGTTCATATTTTTCACCCAGCTCTAAAGTATACCAGATTAGTACTGCAAAATTAAATTCAAGAGTAATATAAAAATCCACATGCACTGTATTATCACTCAGTGAATTTTAATCAAAGAAACTTGAGTATCTAAAAATGTAATTAGTCATTAAAGTGATTTTGTAGGTTTGACCAGCTTGAGCTTCCACCTTTGCTAAAAATATCTTTTCAATTAGAAGCACTAAGAGAATTTCTGAAATATTTGTTTCTAATTTGTTTTTCTTTTATATTTTTCATATGACCAAGAATTTACACTTATGTTATTTGGGCTTTGAAAAAAATGTTCTTAGTTCTGAGGGAATTCTGCTGACCAAGAAGATAATAAGAATTATTCAAGAAAACCTAGCTTTCTCATTGTCATTGGAGTTACATATGTTAATATACTGGTACAAACATTGTCATTGTCCCAGAATTGTGTGTGCATTTCTCTAATTTGGTGTTTTCTCAGGAAAAGTACAAAGGAAACTTTCTCTGTGAAAGTACAAAGGGAGACTTGGGTACGTAGAAAAAGCTTCTTAAGGTTAAACAGCTGGACTATCCCTATGTTCAGGTATACTGGTGTCTTTTACTGCTCTTTGAGTTTACAAATCTCAGGGTCTGGATCTAACTGGGGAAGAGAGGAAGGCCTGTGGTGCAAAGGCTTAAAGGAATGAAACGGTGGCTGATCTGCAAGTGCCTGAGACATAACCCACCCCTCTGCCTGGATATGTAGCTCATGGGCCCCACTGCCAAATGAGAGCAAGCAAATTACCTGTTACAGACTACAGTTATATAAATCTTTACAGTCATATTCTAGAAATGGATTTAATTTTTATCATCTGTCATTATGTTATAATCACAACCCTATACACAGTTTAGTGCTGAGACATTTTTTTTTCTTTTTGTCCTTGCCAGACTATCATAAGAATACCTTTACGACTCCTTACGCTCAGTGAATCAGAATAATGATTCACTATGCCTTTGATCTCAGCGCAGAGCAGGTTTCCCTGAGTACAAACAGAAGTGCTAGCCAAATGTGAAGCACTAAAAACTTAGACTGATAAATAATATTCAAAGAAGTCAAAGCTTTGTGTCACTGCTCAAGTCTGACACTTGGTTCTATAATAAAAATGAGAAATTTGCAGGGGACAGCATGGTTTTAGACCATTCTTATAATAATCCCTAAAATACAACTGGGAAAAGCAATGGGTACATGGTAACCACTACATTACCACACCATCACAACCATAAATGTCTACGTATTTGCAGGGATTTAGAAAGAAAGAAGGTTCTCTCCTTCTCCCTAATTTTTTGCAAGAATTTTCTAAAGGAGAAAGTATTAACTTAAAACTTGCAGTGAAGATACATCAATGTAATCACTCAATACAGATATAGGATTATAGTATGGGCATGTCAAATATCTACAGGGAGCATAAGGCTTTTTTCTCATTATTTTTTAATATTAATATGGGAAAAAAAGAGAAAGAGACAGAAACTCTCAACATTTAGTGGTGGGTCCTGCTGTTACATTTCAATCTCTCAACTGAAATTTGGAATGAGAAATGGAAAGCCTCAGAGACTCTTTAATCAGAACACTGAATGGCAACTTCATATCCTCAAAGGTCTTCCTGTTCGCAAATGCACTTCCTCGCCAATAGTCTATATTTCAATCTGATAATTCAGTGCTAGCTGTTGGCAGATAGTATGGGAAGAGCCATGTCTAAGGACTGGGTACAGCTGAGGGTTATGTGGCCTATGGAATCCATAAGGAATGAAATATGCAGGTATTATAAACAATATAACAAAGGAATGTTATATTCCTAGACTCTGTATTGACTGCTTGCCAATAGATATAATTTATGCTACAGTGTATCCTTCTTTCTTTACATTAGGGGGAAGATACATTTTGACTTTTTGTGCCCAGCCTGCAGGAATCTGTGGCCTGATTTAGCCTTAACCTACAGCAAGGTCTCAAGTTGCTAGTAGAGTTCTTAAAATTTGAAAAAGTATCATCTAATTAATTTATGCTCTTTATTTGATCAGTGTTTCTATTTTGATCACTTTATGATACATTATCACAAGGAGCTTTTAAGGACCCAAATTAATAAAAAAACCCAGAAGATGTACAGAATAGTAATTCTGCAGTTTAAGCATTCCTCTTTTCTACCAACCCATTCTATACTGACTTTCCTCAGGAAAGAAATTCACCGATTCAAGTATTTTAAAAACTGAAATAAAGTCACAGTTTATTACCATATTAGTCTCTAGAATAAAGAGTTAGTAGCTCATCCAGTTCTAACTATAAGTGAAATTGTAGAGAAGACGTCCTGTAATGAATTCTACTTTATACTACCATAGATGAAACAGGTCCCTCACTAGTCATACTCCTCACAAAATTGCCATCAAGGAGATTACAAAGGTTAAGAAATGTATAAATTACAAACTTAACTATTATTAACATTAATACGAAAGGTATAAAATGCCATTCCCTTTGCAGACAGCCAGCATTCCCACTCAGCTTAAATCCCATGATTAAGTGGCAGGACACATGGGTTCAAATGCTCTTTATCTGCCTCTCAACTCTTCTGTTCTCCAAATATATTAACACAGAAGACATAATGTTTACTTGTTACTTGGTCAAAAATGTATTTACCATCCACAATTGCTGAATAGCAAGGAATTAAAGTTATCCTTTTTATTAAAAAAAAAAACAAATCAGCAGAAATAAATTTCTGTCACATCCTGTTTCTCTTTTGAGGTCAGAGAGGGAGACAGCTGCCCTCTTCAGCAGCGTCCCTCTCTGGTACAAGCAGCAACTGCCCACCTCGTATCCCAGGGCTGAGGTGGGGATGTGTCATGCAAAGCAGTGGCTGTGCAACATCACCAGTGGCCAGGAGAGCTGCAGAGAAACAGGCAGCCCTTCATAAATGCTTTCACAACTCTTCCCTCACATAATTCCTGTAATAGAGCATTGCTTTTAGTCGCTCTTCCATTGCCTGCTTGTTTTGCTCCAAAAGCTCCTTTCTGGCAGTCAGGCTAACTTTAAGCATGAGAAATGAAATATCGACGATACTAACAAAAAGAAATACAACTGACTGCCAGTGCAAGGATCCTCCTGACCACTCATTGCAGATATTTAAGGTAGGATAATGGGCAGTCATTTTCCAATGTCTTAGAAACTTTGCAAACGAATTACTATAGATGCTCCCAAGGCGATAAAATATAAACATGCTTTGACAGTGACAAAAATTTTCTACAATTTTCAATTAATAAATTATATTAAAAATGGGTAAGATTAATGCCGTTTAAATTAAAGGTCTTAAATTCTGCCAGTTGTCAATTATTAAGCTGTGTAGATATGGTGCTAAGTACTAATAGCACTTGGAAAGTTATATGTCCTTTGTAATAATGTCTAATTTCAGCTTCACATCCTGTTACTATTTAGCTCACTAAATTATTCATGCCTGCATGAGCATGCACAAATACATACACACAGACATATATAGAGTTGCCTGGGCTACAAACATCTTAAAAATGATACATGCCTGTCTTCTTCCTGTTTAATTTGCTGTGTAAGTTTTGTAATGCACCAGTTTCCTCTTAACATCAAGAAAAAAAAATATAATTACAACACTATTTTAAAAAAGGCTAGAATATTATGTTAAAATATATTGCTGGCATCATTTCTTGTCTCCATGCTCAAAGTAATCAAAATGTTTTACCCTCTTTTATGTTGCACATTAATTGAGGTTCCATTGGAGCTGGGGAGCCACAGTCTAGACAATATAAAACACTGCACAGAAATGACAGTGCCTGCTGAAAAGACTTTATGTTCTGGTAGTCCTTTTTGTCATTATAACTAATTATGTAGGACCAAATAAGCCTGCAATATTAACTCAGCACTCAGGGGTTCCTAGAAATGGATGCTCCCTGTGATGCTATGGATATTAGAAAATGCAGTTTCACAGTTTTGTTGTCAGCGGGGTCATGTGATCCATTAAGTACTGTCAAGTAGGAGAAAGGAAAGGAAAAGAAAAAGAAGAGCAAGTCTTTGGTGATACAGCTGGGTTCTCACTGGCACTTTCCACTGCTCTTTCATTCTTACCCCAGTTTATTCCTAGGTAATGATATATGGACAGGAAGAAATTCTACTCTGTCTATGGCCACATAGCACAACAAGATGTTTACAGCTAATCCCAATATACTAGGGGAAAAAAAAATAAAAAGTTCTTTCAGGGAGGATAAAATTTCCTGTGATTACTATTCAATATGAAATTCCAAAACATATAGTTTTAAAAATGGATGGGGGGGGGGATAACATTAAACATTTTGTTTATATTTTTCAGATTGCAACAATTTATTTTTTTTAATCCAATTACACTGTTTTCCAGGAATCTTCATTTGTTTAATAAAAACTAGGTTTTGGTTTTCTGGAAACATTCTTTTCTTTATTGAAGATTTTTTTGAAGGAAAACTCATTTATTGATAACACAAAAACATATGAGACTATGCTGAGTTCTAAGAAATATACACTTGGTGTGTTTTCCTTACATGTTTTGCCTTTGACATAAGTTAAGCTGTCCCTTCAGTAGTTTCCAGGTAAGGAATAGGTTTCTGTTATATTGGTATTACCAGGAGTGCTATTTTATTATCAGTGATTCTTTCTATTAAATGTCAAAAATTAAGTTCATTTTCATTGAGCATGTGATTCACTAATAATCTGGAAGAAAATCTGTTTCTCCTGATGGCGTATCTGTAAAGTAATTGCAATTGTACTTAGTGTTAAATCCTCACATTTCCTTGATTATAGTGTCACATACCGTGTTGCCAATTTCCCAATTTCCTTTTTCTGTTCCATTTCAGTAGGGGAAGCTAGGCTTTCACTTGCTTTGTGAACTTTTGAAAAGTGAGAAGCTATGAAACACATCCAAAGCTACATTAGGGCACCATTTGGTGCATAATACAAATACATTTACATTTGTAAACCAGTTCAGTTTGTTATAGAAATTACTAACAGTAAACCAGAGACTTTGTTACTCCCTTTTTTCAAGGCCACTTTTGGGGAGGAAGAGATCATTGCTGCCATGAGTGGAAAAACCATCTAAGCCTACATAGAGTCCAACTGACATGGGCAGGCTTTGTTCAGCAATCGGTTCAGGACTTTTAAACAACGGTTCAATGTGTTTTGAATCAAGCAGGCACAGAAATTTCTTCAAAGTTCAAAAATGTGTGCCACACTTATGAGACAAGAATATGACAGTAGACGTTTTCATTCCCCTGTAACTACCATTTTGTGGCAGATCTACCATGTATTCAATTCCAGCTTGGCTTTGTCCCCCTACGACTTACATCCACACATTGTTTCTCTTGTACTTCTGCAATGCTAACACCTATTCTCCTTGCTGAGCATCCTTCCCTCTGGCATCTTCCCTGACTCAACAAGCTGGTCATAAATGTTTACAGGAAATCGTGGTAATGCTGAAAGTATGACTGTTCCTATGCCTCACTTGACCGTTTGAAAAAACAAGCTGATGTTCAGACTGGCAAGCAGAGCCAGGAGATGATTGTTCAGCTCTGGCGTTTTACATTTTCATAAACTAGCAAAGCATCTATAAATAGCCTTTGAGGAACATAAACGTTTTAGTATAATGGGATTCATGTTTAATATGGGCAATGACTTCCCTTCCCTTAGGATCGCAATTAAAATGTTTAGACAAAATTAAACTGCTTCTTGGGAAGATACTATGATGCAGAGCACAATATTTAAACAAACTCCCAGCGCCTGACAGAAAATGGTTCTTTGCAATCAAGCTCTAAAAGAGGAGACAACATAGCTGTTTATTATTGCTACATATGCTGATAAAATATGAGCACTTGAGCACCAGCATCGTAGAAGCTTATAGAAAAGCTGAATTTCTGAAAGAAACTGACATACCTCTTTTCTGAAAAAACAAATTAGTAGTTGTCTGAGGCAAGTTTGGGACATGTTTTCATTATTAACTAGCATCATGTTATTAGCCAACTCCGGCTTTGGCAAGACAGATTTTCATGTACAGAGCAGTTTGATAGAAATTGCTGTCTGCCTGTTATGTGAAAGAAACAGGTTTTAATCAGTGTTCTCTACCCTTGCAAGATCCTTGGCTCTGGCTGCAAAGCACTTGTGCAGAGCTCGAGCAGGGAGGAAAGATAATTGTACAATGCTTTTATGAGGCTCCCGTTAATCCAGGAGCTAATCAGGGATTGTTTAGCCCTCGGCACAAACTGGGATAATCTCTGGGCAGCTCTCACCTGTGTCCTATTCCAATCCTCTACAACAGCTTGTTATGGCAGACTGGGGATATCCAAATTCAGATAATTTTTTAGGAAGACAACTAGGAGTTTTTCCCTCTTTGCTACTGCTGCACCTTACATTTAGGAGAGGGTGTTGTGACATGGATTTCTTCAGATCCCCTTTTATTTCAGGCAACGAGTGGCAGGAGCTGATAGTGACTAAAACCAACAATAACCCCCCACAATGCCATCAGATATTCAAGACAAAATGAGCTATGTTGGACCAATTTAAGAAGGACTAGTTCATTATTTCCAAATCTTATTTGGAAGTATATGCTACTTAGTCACAGAAGAGATCTATTATTCAAATTTCACTATTTACTTGGTTTTAGGCCTGCTATTCTGGTCACTCTAGCTAAACTACACTTTTTTGTTACTACTGTAAGGATTAAATTTTACACTTGTTATTATTAGGTCCAGGTGCACAACAATAGGACTGTAGAGAACATAATCATGCCAAGGATTTCTCTCACAGATGCATTGAGAAATTCTTGTCCTTCTAGATTTTGAGCTTTGTCTATGCTACTGCCAAGAGGACAATGCCTAGAATCATGGAATGGCCCAGGTTGCATGGCATCTTTAAATATCATCTAGTCCAACCTTTCCTGGGAAAGGAAGCCTACATGAGATTCTGCACTTAATTTCAGTTTCAATTTTTCTTTTACTTTGACACCTGCCTAGTTCCATGTGTACACCCTGAATACTTTTTCATATATACAAGGAATTTCTCTCAAAGATGGTATGCTAGAGCTATTCACTTTATCAGGTACCTTTTTCAGTTTCTGCTTCAAGTTGCAACACCACCTGACACTAGATCTACTAGTTCTGATCCTGTTCATGACATATCAAATATGGGTGGAAAATGTATTTCTGCTGAATATAATTCATTAAAAGTTGTCAAAAGCTTCTGACATAACCCCATAATGAGAAGAGGAAACAGACACAGCAATCAGAGCCATTTCTGGTTTACCAGAAGTATCAGATTAATAGTCTTGCATTGCAAACAGAGGATTTGGGGAGCTGTTGATTTCTTCTGTTAATGTTGCTATTCTCTGTCACAGTCTATACCGCCCTGGAGGTACATACTAAATGCTTAATTGAAATCTGTGATTCTATATTGTTTTTCTGCTTCTGCATCTTTCCTAATCTTGGTTTGAGTCATTTCATGCTGTGTTCAACCTGTGGCTGAATTTTCTGTCATTATGTATCCTTCTTTAATTGATCTGTATGGCCACTGCGAGATCCATTCCCAATGCCAGTGCTTCTGACTGACTACCACATGCACTGCCTCAGCCAAATTTCCTTTCCACCTCTTACAAACCAGAATGCTTATAACATACTGGAGCCTTGGAAGCACAATGACTGTTTTTCTACAGTTTTAATTATTTTGGTTCAGTTAAAGCTAAAAACTGGTATTTCCCTCTTCACGTATCAGTTGTCTTAGCTTCTTGCAGAGCTATAGTGAAACCGTGCTGCATGGAAGACTGGTGCAGCTTGAAACCTGAGAGAAAACGTGGCTTCACAGTCCATGTTCTTGCAGAAGTATATAGACCTTCCAATCCCCCCCCTTCTCCACCCTGCTTTGTGGTGCAATCAGCACTGATAAGATCAGTAGCAACACAGCCTGTGTCAAGCTAGGCTATGTCCTGTCTGGTACGAATATTCTGCTTGTTGTAATTCATCATGATATTTCATGTCAGATTTATGCTGGCATCATCCCCTGAGCAGCTGGAGGGCAGCTCCTGCGCTGCCATCTAGAAAGTGCTCCGTGGTCTCAGAGTGCTCGATCTAGCTCATCAAACCTTCTCATGTTCTTTCATTAAATCTTCCAAAGGGCAGCATTTTAAACTACGATATTATGGAGACACTTTTATCTTTGCTTTGTTTTACGAGCATTATCTATACTTCCTTGTTTGAACAGGCCTTTAAAATGGGTGTTGGAATATAATATGACTTTTTAATTCTTACAAAAAAGCAGAAAAACCCCAGCAAGATCTAAGTACTTCAGACTTCATGAGTTGCTAAAAGCCATAGAACTTTTCTTCTAACATAACAAGATATCCCTAACTAAAAATACTGAGGAATCATTAAAAATGAAACCCTCCATTTTGAAATAAGAAAATATCTATAGTACACATTCATTTTGTGAAGTATCTCAGGCTTTGTCAAAGTGCACGAGGCATACTTCTTCCTCAAGACTTATTTTCTGGAAGCATCTTAAAAAAAAACCTTTGTAGTCCACCTAAGCAGTTTTTTTTTTTCATTCTGATAATGTATGCAGATTGTATTACAAACACTTTTGCAAACTCACTTTTGAAATGCCTTACCTGTCTCCTGAATAAATGCATATAAAAATACAACAATGAATTCCGATAACAAGAAATCAACTATTAAAACTACACACAGGCTCTCACTTCTAAGCAAAACATTTAAAATATTACACAATTTCAATTACTCTCCAGTCTTCATTAAGAGAAAAAACCAACAAAAACCCAAACACAAAAACAAACAAAAAAAAAACCCCCACACTGTTGCTATTTAAATTCTAAGGCCATACAAGATAGCTGATCATTTAGCTGACTGAAGATTGGCTAAAAAAAAATCTGCATGAATACTGGCCACAGCCTGAATTGGGAATGAAAAAAAGAAACTCACATAATGAAAGGAAGCCTGCAGCCTGCTCATAACACAATTCATGTGGTCACTGGGTACCCGACTTCCTCAGGTTTACTGAATACCCCTGGAGTTTCGCAGCCATCCATGTTCCATGGACTCAGATTAAGGGATTTCAGAAGACAGATCTGCACCGCAGGAGAAGAAGTAAATGTAAGATCTGAATCATTCCAAGTTGTGGCTCTAATCTGTCTGATCTGACTACTGTTATGAGTTGTATATGAAACACACAAGCACATGAGCACCTGTGCTAGCAGTCCTTTCCAAAATAATCCCTGACAGAAACACACACTGACACATCCATTCCAGGGCTGCAAATACTACTGTAAATACAATGTAAATACTGCCGCAGGCTGCAAAGACAGGATTTTCTCATCCTACTGTGAATTTTCTCTGGAAACTCTTCATTCAAGCCTTGTGGTAGGAATCTACTATTTACAAAACTTTTAAACATGCTATGAAAACAACAGCCTGTTTACTATAAAAATCATAGGATACAAAATTGTGGGGGATCCTAGAGAAACCATAGCTTCCATGATGTTTCCATTTTTATGATACTTTAAAAATAATTTAGGTGTTCTTTAAAAATCATTAGGAAGAGACAGTAATGATTTTGTAAAACTCTTACAAGATTGGTTGGATATTTCTCTACTTAAAGAGGATAAGTTATTTTGGAAAACATTAGAGCTAAAAACATATATAATATGTATATATAATTTAATCTATTTTAAAAATGTAATTTATGTGCTAAATAAGATAAATATGCTAAATATACAAAATAAGATAACACGGAATTTGCATGCATATAAAATTAAATTAAATGTATTACTGTAATGTAATTTGTACTTTATTCAAGCAATGCCTACAAAAAAGAATGACATCTCTTGACAGTTTCCACGTTACTCAAGAAATAGCATCTGTCTTTGGTCATCTAATGACCAATGATTTAAATAGCCACATTAGTCTTAACTGTATATTTTGTCAAGAAAAATATGCATAGGTCTACTTTTGAACAAAAAAAAAGTTGCATACCATGAAGACAGCATTTTTCCAGATAACAGGAAACAGCTTTTTTCCATATTACTTTTAAATTTAAGATAAAAGTAAAATTTGGTCAGGGGTCAGGCTAAGGTTGGGACTGATTAAAACATTTCTGACTCAGAGTTGTGATGGGGGTCTCCTAAATGCTGTCTGTCCCCCTGGTGCATGGATTGCATTCACCTTGTTTTCAATAGGAAAAGACGGGAAGGAAAAAATGAAAAGCAGGGTACAGTGAAAGTAAGCTGTTTTTCCAAAAAGAGTTAAGTGTGACTGTCAAATGCATTAATATTTCCTAACATCACTTCTCCCAATTAGCAACCGTGTTTGGTTGCTATAGGGATGGTATGCAATCATGAATCCAAGAGAAGGTGAGACACACAAAGGGAGATGAGTTATTGCAGCACCAAAGAGCCTAGAGGTGTCAAAGTATGGGAGAATGGAAGGGAGTCACATACAGTTTCTTGATAAAGATGTGTGCAGAACTACATCAGTATTTGCAAACAGCTGTGTTAAAACATTTTTCACAAGCTGGGGGTTACACACTTCACTGCGTCAGGACCAGAGCTTTCAGTTCTTGGAAGACAGAGCTCACAGTGATCTGTAACATGACTTAATTCCTGTCAAACCTACACCTATCAAGTTAAAAAAAGTGCTTCAGAAAGGACTATTGCTGACATAATTTTTAAGAAACACTACAAAGTTTTTACAGGAAATGCTAGACTAATAGTTCGGAATGAGTCATTACAGTCTGCTGAGTAACTAAAGCACATTTTCATAATGGTCACTAGATACCATACTGATTCTTAAACAGAGTCTGTGCACATACTTGGATTGAGAGCAACTACAGCTGCAAAGGCTGTATTATTGTTTTCTGAGAAAACAGCAACATCATAATTTTTTCTTCCTCAATCTTACATTCTTCTGCAAGAGTGACTCTCCTTTCAATAGCCTGATTTCAACAGAAGATAAAATTTCTTTCGCTTGCTGGACTCCCCCGCAGAATAGAAGGTAAGTAATTAAATTACTTTTAATGACTCATTTTGAGTCATCTGTTGAAAGCAAGAGTCATCATCTACCTGGACTTACACAAAGCATTTGCACTGTCCCACACAACACCCTAGTCTCTAAACTGGAAAGACACGGATTTGATGGATGGACTACTTGGTGGACCAGTAACTGGCTGGATGGCTGCACTCAAAGGGGTGCAGTTAATGGCTTAATGTCCAAGTGGAAGCCCAGTGACGAGTTGTGCTCCTCAGGGGTAAGTACTGGGACCAGTGCTGTTCAACATCTTTGTTGGAGACATGGACAGGGGGATAGAGTGCACCCTTAGCAAGTTTGCCGACAACACCAAGCTGTGTGGAGCAGTGGACACACTAGAGGGAAGGGATGCCATCCAGAGGGACCTGGACAGGCTTGAGAGCTGGGCCTGTGCAAACCTCATGAAGTTAAACCAAGCCAAGTGCAGGGTCCTGCATCTGGGTCATGGCAATCCCAGGAACAAATACAGGTTGAGCAGAGAATGGCTGGAGAGCAGCCCTGAAGAGAAGGACTCGGGAGTGTTTGTGGATCAGAATCTCAACATGAGCCAGCAATGCACGCTGGCAGCCCAGAAAGCCAACCACATCCTGGGCTGCATCAAAACAAGCATGTCAAGGGAAGGGATTCTACCCTTCTACTTTGCTCTGCTGAGACCCCACCTGGACTACCGTGTCCAGCTCTGGAGTCCTCAACACAGGAAGGACAGGGACCTGTTAGAACTGGTGCAGCAGAGGGCCACAAAGATGATCAGAGGGCTGGAGCACCTCTCCTGTGAAGATAGGCTGAGAGAGTTGGGGTTGTTCAGCCTGGAGAAGAGAAGGCTCTGGGGAGACCTTAAAACAGCCTTCCAGTACCTGAAGGGGGCCTGCAGGAGAGCTGGAGAGGGACTCTTTGTTAGCGAGCGTAGCAATAGCACGAGGGTAATGGTCTTAAATTGAAAGCAGGGAGATTTAGATACTAGAAAGAAATTCTTTACTGTGAGGGTGGTGAGGCATTGGAGCAGGTTGCCCAGAGAAGTTGTAGGTGCCCCATCCCTAGAGGTGTTCAAGGCCAGGCTGGATGGGGCTCTGAGCAACCTGGTCTAGTGGGAGGTGTCCCTGCCCATGGCAGGGGGGTTGGACCTAGATGATCTTTAAGGTCCCTTCCAACTCTAACCATTCTATGATTCTATGAGTCATCGAATCATGGTTTTAACTTTTCCTAATGGTCCTGCCACACTTAAAAGCAGCTATGGGTTCTTTACCTGCTAGTTTGCAAAAATTAGGTCACAATTTTCTCTCTGTCCCTAGAAACTGTTGTGCTCTCAACATCCTGTGATCATATTATCTATACCTTGAAGGTAGGTTAGGAAATTGAAAAGTGTTTTCCGGTGGTCAGCAGAAATATCTCCTATTAGAGTAGAATGAAGTATTAATGCAGATATTCAAACTCTGGGTCCTCACTGTGGCAAACAGTGGTATCAGTTACGGAAATGTTCTATTCCTGCAGACATGTATCATTTCAAAATTCAAACTGTTTGTGCTAGCTAAACAGCAGAGAAGCAACTATGATTCTCAGGGGTTCTGATTCTATGGGAGGGTCTGAGTTAAGAGCCAGGAATCTCTTCTGTTTTCTCCAAACTTGTCCAGAGTCGAACTCTGACAAAAGTACAGTCTAAACCTGTCCCAGCCTTCAGATGCAAAGAAGATGAAATAACAATAGATCAACTGTAACAAAGGTCATAAATACAATCCCCTCATAAAATTTTAAGAAATGCAGAATATCACTTCCAGAGGGGACTGAAGAAGAAAAATTAAACTATATAAAGAAGAATAGCAGACTATGGAAAAAATGCTGAAGTTGTACCACATAAGAAACACTTCTACATATTTACAGGAATCTCTAAAGGATGGAAGTGTTACAAACCAGACAGAAGAACCCTTCCAATGTGTGAATATTATGGAATGTTTTGTTTGGTTTTTTTTTTTTTTTTGGGGGGGGGTTTGGGTTGTTTTGTTTTTAAGGCAGACTGATTTAATTCTATCATTAAAGCATTAATATACCTGTTTATTCAATAAATGTTGGTCTGCTTGCACTGACATAGCATTCATATGCATAAAAGCCTTGATCTCTAAGTGATTGTATTTCGTATTATATCTATTCAACTGTAAATGTAGTCTGCCCGGAGCTTTGTCAGTTGTTTTTCAGTCAGAGGCTATTTTAAGCCAAATCTAGTAATGCAGATTGATAGGAAAAGAATCTTCATTCACAATAAAAAAAATGCTCAGAACTACCAAATTTAGTAAGTTTAATTTTCAGGCAGCTGTTGACCTTATGTTTTCTTCACATTATTCAGATAGAAATAATATAAGTACTTTCAGGCTGATTTAATTTGGGCATTACTCCAAATGCTGCATTTCCCCCTTACACCCTGAGTTTATAACCTGACTTGCTTAAGCACTTCACTGGCCCTTTGTTTCAACTGATGAATTTCAAGCAGGTGAAGCATAATTTACTTTGACATTTGATCTGCTTTCTGACTTACATAAAAGTGTAAATCACAGAATTATGGAATTGTCAGAGTTGGAAGGGACATCTAGAGACCATCTAGTCCAACTCCCCTGCCAAAGCAGGGTTGCCCAGAGCACATTACTCAGGACTGCATCCAGGTGGGTCTTGAAGATCTCCAGAGAAGGGGACTCCACACCCTCCCTGGGCAGCCTGTTCCAGGGCTCTGTAACCCTCATTGTAAAGAAGTTTTTCCTCATATTTGAATTGAACTTTCTATGTTCCAGCTTGTGTGTGTTGAATTGAATTCAGACTTTATGTAAGCAAGCACCCCCCCACACAGAAATTTGTAGGACAGACTGTGCGTTGATACAAGCAAAGGTGAGAATTGATTAGAAAATTAGCTGCAAATGTTGTGCTTATTCAAGGTTCCCTAGAAAGGGAGTGAGAGAATGGTAGCTGTATCCAAAACACTTTTGAGCTGTCTATGCTGTTTGTCCTGCAGCAGTTCTGGGACAATTTGTGTTCAAGGGCACATCCAAGGACCTGGATTTTTTGCTGATAATTTCTCTTCTAGGCAGCCTCACAACAGGTGAGTAAGGTTAGGCTCACAACAGATCCCATTTTCCTTTATAACTGGTTTATTATCGATTTTCTAGAAAGGCTGCTTCTAGGAGGGAATAGGATAGAGGCAGGTGTTATCCTAATTGGTTAACTAGGACCAAGGATTTATGTTGGAAAAATAGGTGCTTTTTCAAGAACCCACTGATGACATCCTAAGCAACCTTAGACACATCAGTTAAGTCATGTGTACACTGTGGAGTCAAGAGAGGATGTGCAAGTCCCATCAACCATGCACCTTCCTTCCATGGTATTGACTTTAACTCACCTTGTGTATGAGGAGTGCAGTGATGAAGTATCACTCCATCACTTGCTACAGTCAAACTAGTGTCTTCTCCCCACCCTGCCCCAGAAGAGGTTATTAGATATCCTGCTACCTATGTTGGCAAGTTAGATGCAAATATAACCAGGTCTTTTTGTTCTCAGTCTAACACAAATATAGAGCCAGTGACGGTGGCCTAGGCTTTGCTCCTTGAAAGTTCCATAACCCAGGCTGGGGCTTTTTTTCAACTCAGGACTTCATATTAGAAAAGGAGACTCATCCTTCCCTTCTTGTGTGTCTCTTCCCCCATCTGTAGAAACCACTGAGAATCACTCTGTCACGAGCTTTTACAGACCTGAGACTCTCTGCGTAACTGCAGTGGGGCGCAGCTTTTGTTTCAGACTTTAGGCTTTATATAAGAATTGGGAAGATTAATATACTTTACACAGGAGCACGGAACTGAAGACAGAAAAAAAGTATCAGAAATATGCAGGAAGAATATGCTGGTTTATTTTATTGTTTCCTGAGGGCTGTTACTCTCCTCCCTTCCACTCCATCAGTACATAAATTATGCTCGTGGTTCCTTACACCCATTGAATACCAAATCTCCTGCCGCCTTCCTTCTTATGAAGATCATGAGTTAGGGGAACAATAATAGCCACTTTCTTAGGCTATAATAGCAACATTTAGAGGTATTTGTCTTTTCCGTTTTCTGACAGATCCATTACTAGTTCATTAGCCTTTAGTGGGTAGAGACATTCAGTAAACAAATGAAAGTAACTCCATTTAAGAGCTAGTGAGCTAAATACAGCTCAACCGCTTAGCCTGCTAATTATATGGAGTGTTGCAAGTGCACACTGAAACAGATCCATCCTTTTGCTGCAATTTTAGAATGTCTCATCTTAGAATTTCTAAAAGCTAAGGCACACAGAAATTGGCTTGCTTTGTCAGAGTGTCAGGGGCTACAAATATGTGAAATGGAAAACCAGACCAGGAGAATCTGTGCTACTTTATCTTGTCATAGTTCAGTAAGTGTGGAGATTATGTATTTTAATTTCAAAAGATCATTATCTCCCTCTTTCACTGTATTTCCCTCTTAATGTGACAGACTACTCCAAGGATTAAAAAGAGTATAGTAGTTTAAACACCAATCTCTTTTTATTCATAAAAGATGATGTAAAAAAGAAAGGAAGGAGTGGAACATGAGAGTCTAGTCTTGATGTTTGTGATACAAACTATTCTGGAATTAACTAATCCAGTATGAAATAACATCCACCATACCAAGCAACAGAATATAGTATTACTTCTCTGCCCTCTCCACAGCCTTTTCTCCATCCACATTCATGTTCCTATAGAGAAACCAGGGAGCTGATCATCTTCCAATACTTGGATAGTAACCTCTATGGAGTAGGCATATATTAAATAAATTTAAGTTCATCAGCACAATGGGACTTTAGCTTGGTTAGAATGGGGGTAAAAGGAACTTTACTTTCTCCAGCTACTGCAGGAGTCAACAGAAACATAATTTCCATAATAGCAATGTAATTGGTCCACCAAAGCAAATCCCTTATTGCTGAAGTCAGCAACATCCTATTCCTGTCTGCGTATTTTTCTTAGGAGCGGTAAGTTTCTGTGCCCCATCTAGTTTTACAAGACTATTAGTCTTGAAGTTGGAATTTTGTTAAGTGCTTTTACTCTTTTATTAGTGCTTCCTTTAGCACATCCCCTTCTGATGTTTACAGTAGTGACCACCTTTCATGTATTATAGAGTAGAGCACATATAGTCATGACATACCCCAACTCCCAGAGGCGCCACCATTAGCTAACATATCTGCTTCTTGTTACCCACTCTTCTGTCACATCAGGTCATTAGTTATGGTAAGAAATTAGAGTCTAAAGGAAAAAAGTGAAAAATTTTATCCCTGCTAAAAATACTTAGTGAGCAAAACAAGTCTGTGCTTTCAGGCACAGAAAGGGAATGCATATTTTTCATTTCAAACAAGTTTAGAAATTTTTACTGTTTTGATGTAAGATAAAAAAATAGAGCTGCAATCACTATTTTCTTTTGAAGAAAAGCAAAATCATTCATAAGTAACTTTGGAATTAGTACACAGGACTCCATAAAAAAATTTCATTTTCATACTGAAAAATGTGCAGAGCGAAAGGGAATTGGACAGTAAGCTAGACTCCTTCTCAGAGGGAGGCAGAAGGTTCACATTCTGTTTACCCCCCTAAGTCACTGAGAGGAGGCTACTGTGAATAGAGCTTATCTAAAACTGACTCGAAATTAAATAAATGGCAAGAGATTACAAGCACTATTTTAACATAACTGTTTCTGTTGGGGGTGAAGTTAGAGGTAAAAATGATGATTCAACATGAGGAACCTAGGCTTTTTATTACTTATTTCAGAAGACTGAATTATGTTGTTGGTGCAAATGCTGGCTGTACTTTGACAAGGTATGATATAAATGCCAGAGATACACATTTTGGGAAGATATGTTATTGTAGGGTCCTGCTGTAAAGATGCTTTTAAGAAGCTGTTGCCTCTTTTTCTAATTGATCACAGGAAGTACATTTCTTTGAGAAGCAATGAGAGCTGGGATCAATGACAGGCTAGTTTAATGCAGCTCTTAACAACAACCTGCAGAGATTAGGATGCTGTCAGAAAGATAACACCGGAGATTTATAGATTGTTTTCTGAAACCATTTTCAGCTCTCACGGGTGCTCTGTTATGTTTCTGTATGCTTGGATATGTAATATGTACTCCCCTTATAGATCCAAACTGTACTTCTCATTTATGAAGAAAATAGCATTGCACCTTTATATGCTGCCCAACTTATAACAACCTGGGAGGGCAGCGAGGGGGTGTCTGGAAGCCAAGTCAGTTAAGTAGTTAGAATGGCTCAGGGATACAGGGGAAATATGAGTTATAGCTGCAGTTTCTTCTGTCACTTGAGTAGGGCATAATGGGCCTAATTCAACTACTGTAATACCATTAAATCAATGGAGCAGCATTATCAACAAATAAGCCCCCTGTGTGCTGAGCTGGGGCTCAGGTGCTGCAGTGTCTGGGTTTGAAGGTCCAGCTTTTGAAAGGCAGCTGAAGTCCTTGGGGAAGGGCTCCACTCCATCAGAGGAAGGAGAGTGCCTCTTTTCTCACATTCATAGCTTGGGGAGTCAGACAAATGTATGTCAAATGCAGAAGGGAAAAATAAAAGTACCTCGTCTGACACAAGAGGGGATCAACACTATTGATGCCCATGGAATTTGACTACCTTGCACTAGAGCTGAGGATCTGGTCCCCTTCCCCTTGACTGAAAGGACCAACAATTCTGCTAGCATTGCGCTGAGTTTTCCACAGCCTCCTTGACATCTATATAGTACCTTTTCAGAGGAATTTTTATATTTATGGGATTTGTCTATGGTACCTTTACAGACATCACATTTTTTATCTAATGCGAATTAGACAGGGCTATCCATTGTAATTATTCCTGAAGATCAAGTCACTTGTCAGCACTCAGAACAAAGCAAAAATGAATTACCTAAACGGTCACAAAGGGCATCCTGGTCAAAGGAGATGAGAAATTCAGGCTGTGCAGGGAAAGGTTACTCCCTCAAAAGCGTATAAATTGTAAAGATAAAACCAGTTAACCACTCCTTAAAGGAATATTAGGAAGACTTTGCTGTGACTTTTGCTTTGTTTTATTACTGCAAGTCAGGAATAGAGAGACCTCAAAGGCAGAAGTATAATGTATTGGGCAGTCTCAGCCCACAGATTAATCTACACTTTTCCAGCTCTGCAGAGCAACTGCCATCATTTTCATAAGATGACAAGGACAAAGATGGACAAAGACAATTAACTTAGATTCTCATGAGCTGTGTACAATGTACAACGTGATGACTTGAAACCAAACCCCAGAAGCTCGAGATATCTAGCAGTTAAAGTGGGTTGATTTCTTATCTACAGTGAAGCATTAGGCAGCACCACGCAAAGAGTTACATGTTTTCCACTGGAATGAGAAAGGGAAGGATTCCTTTTCAGTGGCAATCAATAAATGAGGTGGTTCATATTCTATGATTCTGTTCATTACCAATTTGGATATGTTCACTGTTGCTTTTTTATCAATGTGCCTAGTATGAAAAATGCAACAGTGTCACCACTTAAAGAAGTCTGAGAAGTTGACAGGACCATTTTAAAAGTCAAAAAAAAAAAACCCACTAAGGAATTGCTACAAACTTCTACATGATATTTGAAGACCACTAAGAGAGAATAACAATGCACTTTGAATAGTGAACAATATGAACAATACAGGAAAATCCTACTATATGTGTGCAACCACACAAAGGGTCTAATAGATATTGAGTACTAGTCACTCACAGCCTGAGCACTAACTAAAGGAGATGGAATGCTACATTAATAAGTACATAAGCAGTAGATACCATCAAACAAAACACTGGAGAGATACCCACTTCTTTCAGACCAGCAAGAGGATAGAATGGAATATGGATGATAAAAAAAACCATATAAACCTGATTCCTGGGTGTAAAAAGTTGCATTTAAAAAGGTGGCAGTCGTCACTAACACTGAACATGAACCATTAAGCCTTTGATAAAATCCATGTGGCAGACAGATCTGAAATAATTTTTTTCCCCCCTATCCTTAGTCATATATTGAAAGCAAAGATTACGGAAGATAGTGTTAGCAGAAATTCTCTAGAGCAGCTGAGAGAAATGCAGCAGAAAAAAGTCTACATCTGCACTATATTCATATGAATTTTGTGTGAAAGGATTCTCCAACACTAGATAAAGCATGGATTCTGATTGTCAGAGCATCTGCCCAGGATGAGGCCCTTCAGAAGTGTATTAAAGCAGCAAGGAGTGTTCTGTTAGAAATTTAAGTGGGGATTTCAATATTAAATGCAGTTTTAAGACTGAAAGATGATTATTTCTAAAGTGTTACAGAAGATGGGGAACGCATGAGATAAGTTATCCACAAGAAGCTTAGAGATCTTTTTATATCAAACTCAAATGAACAGTAACATTGAGGGGTTGTTAAGACTAGTTATATTCTATTAAAAAAAATTAAAATTGACCTGCGTAACTTGAAGGACTTCATGTTGATTCCACAAAAGAT
This sequence comes from Tringa tobata, assembly GCA_033628505.1. Classification (NCBI taxonomy): domain Eukaryota; kingdom Metazoa; phylum Chordata; class Aves; order Charadriiformes; family Scolopacidae; genus Tringa; species Tringa tobata. The sequence continues at coordinate 3,500,846 of JAHREE010000161.1, forward strand.
CTCTGGCTTGGAGAGTAAGTATAAACAGGAAAAATTATGTACTTCTAATGAATTAGTTTATTGAAATTGCTAGTGAATATTATCAACAAGCAATTTCATTGTACTCATCAAGTAGATTTTAACTGGCATGTTATACTCATCAGTAATGACTGACAATCAACCAATGTTTAAAGTCCACTATAAAACTATTTTGCAGTTCAGTATAGATTAGATACATTATCCTCATCTTATTCATCTCCTTTGTCCCTGGACATAGAAAACTGTTTTAAAACAAAGACAAAGAATGTTTTGAAGGGGATGTAGACCCCAAATTGCATCAAGATATAATTGTCTTAAGTTAGAAGACAGTATCAATTATATATATTGTACATTAAATTAGAAGACAGTACCAATGATGGTACTTGCTGATATTTTCTACAATAAAAAACCTAACCAGTTCTCTGACGTCTGAAGATATATAGAGAAACCAATGAAGTAAAACAATCATCTGCAAAGCCTCGAGGTCTCAGACAGAAAACAGCCACAAAAGGCTGCATTTGTTCACAAAGACAGAAGTAATGGACTTAGACAACAGCCATAGTACGGATGTCACAATTATATCTCAAGGATAACCTGCACACTGCAGAGTTTTTCAAATCCTGCATTAGGAAGTAATGTTGTAACTGCCCAGGGATGAAAAGTAGTTGTTGTAGCCCTAAGAGGTTTTCCAACTATCTAGAATTAAAAGCAATGTTGTCATCCCCAGTATTTATGGCACAACACTAAACAGCATAGTTAATAAACAGTGGAAAAAAAGAGAGCTTTGACACTGCTTGGCACCAAGTGATTACTGAATTACATGTTCTACATGTTCGATAGCTTTTCTGTCAGATGTGTGTAAATATACTCATTTAGGTATACTATTTATGTAGGTCTGTACTGAGAGTGCAAAATATACCTGTACAGTAATTCCATGGAGCGGAGCCAAGAGTCAGCAAAGTAGCAAAAAGTACCAACAAGGTGCTGTTCAGCAGAAATCCAGAGTATGGAAAGAAGACAGGCGTGGTTTCTACCTGTTCTCATTGCTGGACACTTCCAAGTTGTCTAGTACATCTGGAAGCCCACCTTGTGCTATCACAAAGCTGTTTGCCAAGAGCTGCCTGTGACTAAGAGTGATCAAAGCTGGTCTGTCTTTCCTTATCATGTTTCATAATGGTATGCAGTTTCTTGTGCACTTGGTCATCTGGCTCTGCTGTGACAGACCATGATTACCTTACATTATTTCATGTACATTCACTTTACATACTTAGAGAATTTTGGGGACAGAATGCAACTGTTCAGTAATATTTCCTTTCAGGAAGAACAGTATGGAAGTTGCAAAGAAGTATGCCAAGGAACAAAAGAATTTCTCATTATTAAGATATTGATTTTCATAATAAAGGAAACAAAACTGGATCCTATTAATAACTCCACTTGAATGAATGTCCATGTCTACAAAACAGCCCTGGAGGCATCAGTGATGCACCTCCTAAGATCTGAAACCTTCCACCAAAGCTAGGTGCAGGCTCAGGCCTATACTTCCATAGAACACCAAAACCAGAAAGCCACTGTTGTTTTCCTTTTAGTTTGTATGACTCAACTGGGTTGCCTAGAATTAGAAGTGCTTATAATAGACTGTCAGCTGAGATGCCATTGCACGATAATAAATATATTTGGCCATATGATGGCAGTGTTAAATTGTGCATCACAAGATACTTGTTAGGTTCAGACTCTGCTCTTGGGTTCATAACACATCTCTTGTACCTCTCCTTCTAAGGCATTTGCTTCATATCTCAAACTCCATTTTTTTAATATCATGAAAAAGCCCAAAGCCAAAACAATGTTGCAAGCATTGATACATAATGTTTGTAGAGACTTTGGTGGTTTGGACGAATTGAGGTCCCTACTGCAACATTCTGGATCATTCCATCAAATAAAAAACCATGGGTCATTTGTAGTCAGGGAAGTTCTTATAAAAAACAGTGATCTTAAAGGAACTATTTTTCTCCCTATCTTCAACACTACACATATCAACCAGTAGCAGTAAGCATAGGAAAAAGATTTGCATTTCACTTTTGTACAGCTCCAAGACACCCAACATCCAGGACTAAGAACTAGTTACAGGCTCTGAATCCATCATACCACACAACAAAACAACAATCTTTCATTTCCAGACAGTCTCTGTAACCATATTTACAGCTAAAACCACCTGTTAGCACATCATTCAGTTGAGGGAATGATTCACAGTGAACAATTTAGGAGTGTATTACCTATTTTTTGTTGTTTTTTCACAAACAATGAGGATTTTTATTCTTTTTTTAAGATTTATTAATTGCACAGTATTACTAGATGGATTGACTCAGGAAGTGAATTGTATACAGCCTGGAACATCTAAGAGAGAATATATCATATCCATAGCCCGTATTTACAGTGGTCTCATTCTCCATGGGGACTCCCTGGATTTTCCCAGCACGCAGGTGAACGCAGAAGGCCTTGAAGCAGCAGGGATAATTCTTATCCCAGGCTGTTCTTCAATTGTAATTAACCCAAGCAACTGTAGTTATTCTACAGGTTAGAGGGTGCTCACTTTGATCAGCTTCCTCCAACACCCTCACTTCTCCATAGATAAATGACATTAAATCCATCAGTCTTTAGCCACAGAAAGTTAGGCATAGCAAAAATAGACCTCTGATTTTCCAGGTTGGCCAGTGAATGCAACGAATAAGAGCCCAAGGATGCAAAGATGTATCCAAAGTACATGATTTCGAGTTGGCTAATTTACATCTGTGGTGGGTTGACCCTGGCTGGCTGCCAGGCCTCCACCCAGACACTCTCTCACCGCCCCTTCTCCCAGGGGAGAAAATAGATTTAAAAAGCTCATGACTGGAGATAAAGACAGGAAGATTGCTTACCAGTTACCACTGGGGGCAAAACACACTTAACTTGAGGAAAATTAATTTAACTTATTGCCAATTAGAGCTGGATGGCGAGAAACAAAGACAAGATATGAAACATTTCCCAGCCACTCTCCCCTTTCTTCTCCAGCTCAATTTCAGTCCCTCATTCCCAACTCCTCTCCCTCCCCTCCCCGGGCGGCGCAGGGACATTGGGGTGAGGGTGACCACACAGCAGTACCTCTCTGCCGCTCCTTTCTCCTCACGCTTTTCCTCTGCTCCAGGATGGGTCCTCTCCAGCCACAGCTCCTTCAAGATAAACCTGCTCCAGCACAGGCTCCTCTTCGTGGGCCACAGCTCCTGCCAGGAGCCTGCTCCTGCATCAGCTCCTCACCTCAGGGGAACCCCTGGTGCAGTACCCCCTTCTTTTCTCAGCCAGGTGCTCAAAGGGCTTTCTTCTCACTCTTTTAGCTGCCCTCCTCACTGCCAGAAGTGTGGGTTTTGCCCTTAGTTAAATGCAGTTCTCTGGAGGTGGCACACAGGTGGCTGAGGGGCCTGGCCCAGCCTTGCGGCCATAGCTGCTGCAGGGCAGCCCCAGGCCCTTCCTCACAGAGGCTGCTCTCTAGCCTCCCTGTAACTAAAACTTGGCTACTGGCACCTAACACTCGCCTATTTCAATAACACAGGCCAAACAGGGTGTAAACTCCTGAGATCAGTTACTGCAACACGCAAGACTTATACAAAAAGAAGGAAACAAATTCTGCTAGAAGAAATAACTCAAGGAACAAGCTCAAATGAGGAAAAGATCCAAAACCACTTTTCTCATCCTACTGCAGCACATGGCCTACAACCAGGAACCTTTGGGATAAATATCCCAGGCCAGTGATAGCAATAATTGCACTCACCTGACAATAATTAGACCCCCCATTAAAGGTCAGCAAAGGAGGGGAACTGGGTTATGGTTGGATTTAAGAGACTGAACAGGGGGTTTATGAGCATGAGGGTCTTGAATCACATGGGGTTGGAAGGGACTTCTGGAGATCGTCTAGTCCAACCCCCCTGCCAAAGCAGGCCCACCTAGAGCAATTTGCACAGGAACATGTCCAGGTGAGTTTTGAATGTCTCCAGAGAAGGAGGCTCTACCACCTCCCTGGGCGGCCTGTTTCAGTGCTCTGCCACCCTCAAAGTAAAGAAGTTCCTCCTCGTGTTTAGGTGGAACTTCTTACATTCAAGTTTGTGCCCATTTCCTCTTGCCCTGTTACTGGGCACCACTGAAAAAAGACCGGCCCCAATCTCTTGACACCCACCCTTTAAGTATTTATAGGTGTTGATCAGATCCCCCCTCAGCCTTCTCTTCTCCAGACTAAAAAGACCCAAGTCCCTCAGCCTCTCCTCGTAAGAGAGATGCTCCAGGCCCTTAATTATCTTTGTAGCTCTACCCTCTCCAGCAGTTCCCTGTCCTTCTTGAACTGGGGAGCCCAGAACTGGACACAGTACTCCAGACAGGGCCTCACCAGGGCAGATTAGAGGGGGAAGGATAACCTCTCTCACCCTCTGCTCTGCCCTGGTGAGGCCAGAGAATAAAAATGTGGAAAACAAAGATGGCAAGGGGCCCTTTCTTTGCCTGAGCAAGGCAGGCTGTGGGGCAGTGCTATGCCTTGCACCAAGGGTAAAAGCAGTGTCAACAGTTTCCTTTCAGTGCTCTGTAAATCCAAACCAGGAGACCAGAAGAATAGTTACAGTCCTGAGCAGGTGCTCTGCAGCAAAGTGAGGGTTTGCTTTAGGTACAAGACAAAGTAAGCAAGTCCTTGAGGTGTCAAATGGTCTCTCAGCAGAGAAACTGTGCTTGTGTTGTTTTATTCAGCATGTACTGCTGTCTGACTCTGCCCTGTGCCCTGGAGGTCAGGGTGTACGAGGTGGTGGGGAAGCCATTGGTGATCTTGTTTCTCTGCTGTTTCTGCCATGTGGTAGGACTAATTCTAGATGTTTAGGGATAGCTAACCTTTTTTCTCAAGTTTGAAGTGGGGAAGCTGTTCCTCCTGAGGTGCTGAAGACCTTTAAGGTTGCTTTGTTATTTGTTTACATCTGCAGAGTCAAACTTTTCTTACCTATTTTCTATGTTCATTTCTTTGAAAAAGATGCAAAGTCAGCAGTCTTCCATATTCCCATACCTGCCAACGTGACTGTGGATGATTCAGAGGCAATGTGAACTGGACTTCATTTTGAGTAGAAATCATCAATACTACTTTGGTACAAAATGCTGAATCAAAAACCTGAGTGTTTTATGCCCTCTGTGGATCTTGACTTCATCTAGTTTATCTTAGCTGCCACAGATAAACAGCACTGTAGATTAAACTAAATGTGTACTATTATCCTCATTTAATCTTTGTCCAATTATAAGTAAATAAATTGAGGCAGAATCTCAGAACAGGAATATTTCAGACATGCTCTGTGCAGTAAGTTGGATTAATAGTAGCAGAGAACTAACATTGCTACTAATACGGTATTTTTCTAAGGTCAAGATTAGATGCACCTTTCTGCTCTTTTTAAAATTATATTTCTGGAGGAAGTTGAGAAACATTTTATATAATACTCTGCTGTTTGGAACACTGTGAGCGGCTAACCTTCTTTTAGTTTCTTTGAGGGAAGAAGAGACTTGACTTGAAAGTTCACGGTTCAGCTATCTGTGGTTGAGTCGGGTAGAGTATGGTACCATGCTGCACAAGCTAATTTGTTTTTGCTTTCTAACTTAATGTTCTTAATAGTTTACATTTATTGACTTAAGGAACAGCTCTTAGTTCACTAACATGAACCAGCATAGGGAGAAGCTAATAATAATAATTTTCTAATTTGGGGTTTTTACTAAAATAAACCTCTGAAACCATCATATTTCTGAATATCATCTAAGTATTTGCAGCCTCTTAGAACTATAGAATTGTGTAGGTTGGAAAAAACCTGTAAGATCATCAAGTCCAACTGTTACTGTCCACCCTAAGTGGCCTATAAAATCCAACTGGAATGATCTTTCTAATTGATAGGCTGCCATCAGTTTTAGAGCTTCCTTTTTCCTTGGGTGTCAAATATAACCAGATAGCATACTGACCTCAAGCAGTTGTGGTGATCATCAGAAGACATTGCAATCATATTAGCAGCCCCTAAATTATTCAGAGCACTTTCTGGTAAAATGGTGCTGCAGGACAATGAAAGCAAAGAACATTTCCCAGCAGATTAGATTTTTTTTTTTTCCCCTCCTACTGTCTGTAATTATTTCTATCAGAGAAGTTATTTGCTATGCAAGCTTACCTTCAAAAGCATGTTTGTTAAAAAGAGAAAGGGGAAGAAATCCTTTGTAGGGCCTGCACATGATTAAATGGCTTTAACAAAGCATAATGAATAATAATGACAAAAACCTGTCAATTGGAATTTTAAGCATTTTGGCTTGTGAATTAGAAGAGCAAATGATATCAAAATGATTACATGTAACAAAGAAGTGGATATTTGCCAATGCTGCCTATTGGTGAATATGACAGATGAGCTGTTACTAGTTTTCATATTTTTGTAAATAACATTTCTTCTGCAGTTTAAATGTACTTACACTACAAGGAAAACAAGTATGGAACTATTGCCTTTTTTAGCATGTTGTGCAGCTCTCAGAGAGGAAATGCTGCATGGATTCTGCTCTTGGACAGCCCAAGAAAATGGAGCTTTTCATTTTTTCTTTTTTAAAAAGGACCTTGGCCAGAAATATCCAGGCAAGACTGCAGTATTCAGACAAAAGTATATGTGAGTTTCAGCACTACTACAGGAAGGATGACTCAAGGAGAGGTATCTAGTTTTCTTTGAGTGATGGATGGTGGTTATTGTCATGTTCTGTCCTCAAAACTGTATGCAGGAAGGTGGATATTTGCATAAAATTGCATTGAATTAAATACTTCCCCCCACATTGTATGGTTATCAGTTATCTGGTAACCGGGATTTGATTTATTTTTTTTTCCTAATGTATTCTTTTATATGCAGATGCCTAAGGTAATATACCCTTTCTAAATACTGTAGTTTATTTTTTCTCATTTCATTGGCAGAGATAGGTTACTATAGATGAAATTAATTTGAGAGGGGAAGAGTTTTCTAAGGTGTGCTTATACCTCTCATCACTGTATACTTCAAAAGTAAACGAAATAAGAAGTTATACAAACACTTAAATATACTACTATAGTAGACAGGAGCTGAAGAAAAGACAATAAATGTCATAAAACCTTAGTTTTCCATCCAATTTTCCTTGACAAATATCCTTTTCTTTTATACAGCCTCTCTGTTCAGGAGGATGCATAGAGAGGAATGGCTAGGTATCTATCACTTTATTACTCTGACGACATTCGTTAACAATGTCACCTTTTATTTAAACCCAGTGTTTGCTCTAAGAAATCTATTTTTTGACAATATACTATGTGGCTGAGGCAATTTTTAACATCTATTACTCTTGTGTATTGTGTCTGAAATTGATAGTGCTGAATGTATTACATTTCTACTATCAGATACTCATTGGAGATAGAAACATGGTGAAGGCCACTAACATTTCATTGAAGAAAAAGAACAGAAATCTGATGGCTTTCTGTTGAGGGACAGCTGATCAAAAGGAAGGTTAAGTAAGCAGAATATGTTGGATACTATTTTTTCCCTGCTGGAGAAATGTGTACCAAAGTACTTCAGAGCTCTCCATCAGATCAGTGTTCTGCTATCAGTGCTATAAACAATTTCAACAGGATGCTTGCTGGGAGAAGTGAAGAGAGAACAGAAAAGAAGAAAAGGAGGAAAACAAAAGGCAGAGGGTGGAGGGATGGAATATTGTAGTGGGTCTTTTAAAGAAAGTTAGATTATTTTTTTCATAATAATGAACAAGCTTACATATTCCTTTTGAATACGAAGATTTAGCTCTGAATAAATAGCTTTCCATTAATAACATAGAGCAATGAAGGAACTGAATATGCATCGGAATTCTGCCCTGTATTTTAATAAACTTGGAGCAATTCCCTGAATTCAATCAATAATCATGTACTGATGTAGTTTATTTTCTGTTGAGGAAAATCAGCACTACTTCAGCATGTACATCAGTTGTTGCAGAAGCCAAATCAATCAGACAGTCAAGGTGGATCTGCCTAGACCTCCATCCAAAAGTGAACTCCCCAAAGCAGCCTTCAGACACTGCCTGGTTTTATTAGCAGATGAACTAGAGCTCCTCTCTGTGTAATTCAAGGACAAATGGTTGCCTGAGGATACAGTGTCCTGCTGTGACTCCCTCATCTCTTGCCTCACCCTGAAGCCTTTGGCAGCACCTCACTGTGTTTAGTTGCTCCCCATAGAAATAGCCATCTCCTCTTCTTCCAGTCCTTCCCTTTTCAAAGGAAGAAAGCATGCAAACTGAGAACAAACCAAGCAGGAACCATCCTTCACACAGACTGATTAATGCTTGTACAGGCTTCTTAGGAGATAAGTACTATTTTATTAAAATCTCACTCCACTAATATCAGAAGATTATCTAAGTTGAGCACTGGTCCATGTAGGTTGGGTATTTACTGCATGCCTCAAAATTTTTCAATTTTCCCTAAAATTTGTTTAACTTCTTAGGCTTGTTTTAATGGAAAAACATTTTAAGACGGAGAAAGGGGCAAAAAATAAAAGGACTAAAAACCTTGAAATATAGCTTTAAATACCAGCTTAACCCTATATTCTTATCTCCACCAGTATTTAATAAGGCACCACTATGATATATACTTTGCAGGCCTATGAGACAGGAGAAATAGTAATAGTACTCAAGTCAAGTGTTGATTTTCATTTTCTCATGTCAACAGCTTTGTTCTAAGGTAAAGGTAAATGCCTTCTAAAACCTGGCTACTAAATTCTGTTTTCCATTCATGTTTCTAAGATACATAAAATATAGCTGGATCTGAAATACACACTCTGAAAATGAGGGGTGATCCTGTGGTACTAAGTTCTGGTGGGTTGATAGGGTATCACTGAATTCTCCTGGATCACAGAGTGACAACGGATCTTTTCTTATGACAGCACCGACAGCTTCACGTAACTGAGTTAATTTAAAGTGATGTTGATTTAATTTGTTGAAATGAGAGTCTGATAACTGTCTGCAGTCCCCGTGTAGAAAACAACATGCATTCCTGCTGCTTATATACAAATGTTAACAACAACATGTTGAAACACAAGCTTGACAAATCATTTAAGCATTTACTTTAGCCTGCCCCAATGCAGCAAAACACTTAAGCACATGCCTAAAGGTATAGACATGCTCAAGTGCTTTTCTGATTAATGGTGGACTGGAGCCCAAGTGTCTAATTTCAAGACTAACATTGTGTCTTATTGCTAGATTGGAAGAATTACTCATTCCAGTACTATCCAGGGAGATAAACATCACATTTCACTTCACTTTCTCCATGAATGCTGCTGGTACACATTGGATGAGCCGAGCCCATGGGCTGGAGGAGCTCTGAAATATTGACACACAATCAGACTTGCTACTGAGTGATGTTCTGCATCACTCAAGAGGCAACCAGAATGACCCCCACAAAAATGAAGGTTTATAAACTGTTACTTCATCATTTGGATGAATGAATCCTAAAAATCAGTTTTCAGGAAATGAAAGGGAGGAAATGGTTAAAGTGCTTTAGCATCCTGTCAAAATGTCACTTATGTGCAGGAATGGTGTGTGTTCATTTTAAAAAGAGACAAATGCAGAAAAACACATGACAATCAGTCCAGAGCTAGAAAAAAACAAGGGAAGAAAACAAAGGAGAAGAGCACTGTCCTTTTTGTGAATTCCCATTTCAGTCTCCAGACGGCGAAAACAACAAGGTCAAGGTCTGAGCTTAAAGAAAAATGCCGCCCCCCCATTGCCAAGGAACCGGAGACAATGTCAGACTTAATTGTCAGATTACTGTCTAATCAATGATTTCTCTGATTAGTGAGCCACTGACAATACAACCAAATCAATGTGTTTATTCCAAGCGTTAGTCCTGATGCTCTAAAAGAGTGAAAATCAGGAAAAAATTACAACATTAAGTAACTCAGATCCCCTGCATACCAATTGAAACTGCCATTTGGCTTGCTTATTTACAGGGTTTGAAAGGTTTATTTGACAACAGAAGGGCTAATAAAAGGAATCCAAGTCGTGTTTAATTACATCAGTTTTATTATCTTAATTAATCAGTCCACTGCTGTGCACTCTAATATCATAACATTGTATTTTGTCATAATGGATTACAAAAGGTTTCTTTATTTCTCTTTACATAATTTTTGGCCCGTATCTGCCATGGCACTCTTGTTGAGTTCACACTCATAGACATGAGGGCAGTTTATTAAATCTTCGCAGAAGCACTGTTTAGGTGGAGAACAAAAATGCCCTGAAAGCTGAATGGAATAACAAAAAGACAACAGAGTCAGTACTCTAATTAATTTTAGATGAAAAGGGGAAATTAGAAATGGCAATAAAGGATTCAAAGCCCAGAGGTATCTGGACAGGAACTTGGAAAAGATTGTGTAACTGGGAAATTGATGATAAAAGTCTGTATACTACTGCTTGATTACAACCAGAGATCATATTAAAAAAATGTAAGTTATGACTTAATCTATGCCAAGAGTAGATAGATATGCAGTATTCTCCTGATAGTTGAAATGAATGTGGAAGTGGGAAACTGGATAATACTGATTTCAATTTGAATTTACATTTCAAATGCAAGCTGTTTTAATTATGTCTAATTGAAATGATTTATTGCCTTAAGTGGTAAGGAAAAAGGCCTGCACAGAAATGCAATTTCTTAATCTTTATACTGCATGTTGTTCCTATTCTTCATTTGTTTATTGTGTTGAATGCAGAAATGCAAGATAGTCGGTGTCATGCCTTTGAACATCTAACTTCTTGAGCTGAGCTGAATCATGATATGAAGCGAGAAAATACTTTCCATAGTGGAGAACCAGCAAAGTGAAAAGCTGAACCATTTAAAGATGAACTGACACCCTTCTTTAAAAATAAACACAGCTTGAGTTCCCAAACTAGGAGTAGGCATGTAAGATTAAAATATGTACAGCTTAAAAGATACTCTGTAAATAAACTTTCCTTATTAAACTGACAAAAACTTCTTTTTGATAGCTGATTATTTTTGTGGCTGCAGGGAGTGCTGTTGCCGTCACCCAAGGATTCTTCCTGTATTTTACAATGAACCCTCAATGCGGACATCCCAGAAGAAGGGACATGTGCATCCATTGTCGCAGAGAAGTGAACTGGCTACAAATCTGCCCTAATCCAAGCATCTTCTCATTTCTCTGGCCAAATGAAACTTTGAATTTTTATCACAGCTTCAATGGATGGCTAGAGTGAGACTCTCTGTGTAAGGTAACCTCTAGCTCAATGGCTAGGGCTGACTGAGATGATGGCTATCAGTACGAAGACAAGCAGTGTTTTCCCTTCCTCTGGAGGAGCTTCAGTGCAACTGTGCAGTAGTAGGGCTTTTGGAGAATGTAGAAATTCTTTCAAAGTACAGTCAGTGTTCAGAAATGGCAGAAGGGGACTCTGGAGGTCACCTGGACCAACCCTCAGCTTAAAGCTGGGCCTAATTAAATTACTTTTTCAGATGGCAAACAGTCACTTTACTGAACATCTGTATTAGCCCCTGGCTGCCCATCACAGCAGCATCAAGCCTCTGTGTCTCAGCAATGTTGGGGTACAGCTCCAACAGAGAGCTCCCAGCTCTCCAAGAGCAAGTGGGTCTGCCCTCCTGTCCTTCCCATAGCATCATCTCCCCAGCTGGCCTGGAAGAAGGTGGCAGCCAGGACCCCAGGGCTCAGGGGGACTTTTTTTGTGGTCTTCAAAGGGTATTTTTAAAAGTCAAAATCTGGTGTTGCCTAAACATACTAAGCATTGAACTTTGTTCTGTTTGCCTCTTACTGCACAACTGCCTATAAAATAAAAACTAGAGATTATTTCTATAAGAATATCCATTGATTTTAGCGTTGATGAATTTGCTGATTGAAATGTGCTTCAAGAGTTAGTAAAATATATTAAAAAAAGCATAGAAATAGATGTGCTTTTAATCTTCTGTAATAGGGATCATTCCTTATGTGACTGGTTTAAAAAAAGCTAAAGAGGAATTATTTTCTAGTACAATCTGTAAGACTTTACATAGAGGAATAGAGGTGAAAAGCAGTTGTGGTAGCTTCTTTCCCTGTATGTAGCTGACCTGAGGGAAAGCAGCCTGCCAGAAACCTCTCATGAGGACTTCATATATCCATATAAATTCCTGTGTTTGAGTTGATGCTTGCAGACAAGCAAAGGCTGATGTCAAAGTTCTGAAGGCCAAATTAAGACAAAGTTTTTCTAGGTTTCTTTGAAGAGCAGACGTTTCGGACTATCTTTCAGCTCCTGTAACTCAGGTCTCCCTGACAGTCTATTATTTGTTCAGTCATATTACATTCTCTTGATTCTTTCTGACAAAGTTATCAAACACCCCACTGGGACCACAGGCAAAGAAGCATTCACCTTTATACAAAGGGCCAAATCCTGATAAAGAATGCACAGCTGGAGTAAATGGACTATTTGGTCAGAAAATAGAGTTAAATGGAGATTTCTGCTGCACCTTATCACAGCTGGTGTAAATCCAGGCTACAGGAACTACAGGATATAGGGAGAAATAAAATACACAGCTCAGCAGTGCACGTTTCTCCCCACGCTAACACTCCTGTGCAAATAACCACAGTAGAGCTTAGATTCATTATAGAGAGGTGTGCGTTTATTCTCCCTTTATTGTCTCTCTATTGTCTATTCCTCCATCCATAAGCAAGGTGGTATTTCTTTATTTTCATCTTGTTCACAGCTGCAATGGGAGCAGTAATTAATCCTTATTCAACAGCAGATGCCATATAGTCAGGCATAGTACCAAATATTTTTTTATATGCTTACTAGTCATTAGTACTGATATGCCTATTGCTTTCTATTTTATTGCAATTACTTTCTCAGCTTTTCACAGTTTTGATTTTAATGACCTGGGGTCCCATCTTTTGCAAGTCTAAAATGATGTTCCCAGCTGCCTTTCGGTCTGCAGTATATTCGGCCCTGTTAAAGTGTATCGAAATAGATACCCCTGGTCTACATCCTCTCACCAATTTTTGAAGAATTCAAAGTACTCCTGGAGATGAACACAGTGACTTGTGTTATCCATCCCATAGCTAGATTTAATGATTATATGTGCATTGCCACTGCACTGCTAGCTACCATGGGTATAGCAGTACACTAAGTACACAAACACAACATAACTCTTGCTGTGATTCCATCTAAGTTTAATCAGAAGAATTGTCCCAAAAGAAAACCAAGCTCTTCAGCCTACCTCTGCATCCCATTTCCTGTAGCACACGTGTACTTCTTAATTAATTGCAGTCTAGTCATTACATGGCTTCTATAACTGGTTTATTTACGTATGTGCATATATAAATGCACAAAATACAAATATTTTTGTATATACGTACATGTGTACAAACACACACTCTCACAGGGCAAGAAACAACTGAAGACAGTGCGTCCCTTAACAGGCAACAACTCAGAGTGAAGGAGGAGAGAGAAGAAGGAAAATGAGTGTAAGAGTGTAGGAATTTAGTTTTACTGGTACCTTTGGATCGTGTTTTACAAGCTCCTGTAATAATATGGAAATATTCCCTATGATTCACGCAAAAGTGGTAGTTTTGGTCAGTGCAAAGAAAAACCTCCAGAACTGTCACTTTCCTTTTCACAGGCTAAAATTCCTCTGCTGTACATTTTAAGAAGTATGATTCACCTTGTAAGAGGCAACCATCTGTCAGCTCTAGGTTCAGGTACCCGCTTATCGCAACTGCTAGTGATTTTCTCCAAGTAGTGCAGACAGATAAGGAGGAGTGTCAGCACACTGCAAATAAACCATCATCTTCTGCTGTGACAGACAAACGAGAAACACGTGCTCTTTCAACCTGAAGTGAGCAGTACATCGACCATTAGAAAGGTAAGTTTTTAAATTGAAGCATTACTGTTGATTACCGGTGACTTTGTGAACAAGAGTATTTAATGAACTTTCATTTCCTGTAACTAATTCATTCTTTGTGATCCAGAAGTAATTTTGGAACAATCCAACAGGTGATATTAATAAATATCTGAAGCCTCTTGAATGTTTATAAAATCCATCTAAATCAAGAGATGTATTTTTCTCTTTTTGTCTTCCCTGACACTGCATCCCTAAAGTACTTTGCAGAATAAGATAATGCAGTTACAGAAATAAAATAGATGGACATGAATTGAAATGCAGAATAAACAATAGATGAAATGTCTGTTTTTCTTTCTGTGCCATGTTCCAAGGTGCTGTCCAATACTGCAACTTTGTCAATGAAGTTCCCTTGTCCATGATTGTATTTAAGACAGCAGAGGTGCAGCTCATCTGAGAGTGTTCATTGGTATTTTTACAGCTTCTGCCTCTTTGCACTTTCAGTTGGGGTTCTCCATTCAGTAAGAAAAAATAGAATTGAGCTGCCGGTGTCAGCTAAATCAAAAATTCCATAGGACTTTCTATAGCCAGCATGCAGAATGGCCAGGAAGCCCACCCCACTTTACCAGTATTGCTTTAAATCTGTCTATGTTGCATAGTACAGACTAATATAGACAGCTTTTGTTGTTGTTGTTGGTAGGCAACAGCAACCTTTTTCCTCTGCCTACAATTTGGTCTTTATATCTGATGCGGGAACATTTCTTTGCATACAACAAACACGGGCTCCTTTGCAACTGCTCCCCAGCTCAGCCCTGGCAGGATTTCTGTGCAGAGATGAAGTGACGTGGGCAGGATGCCATAGTCCTGCTGCTACCAGAAGATCTCACCTTGAATCAAGCTGAGCCATTTCTCAAGGCCTTTGCTTTTTCACAAGCAAAGACTTTCAGCCAAGAGTTCAGTAACATGGTAGTAAGAAGAAACCACCAAAAGCAGGAATGTAACTAGATTGGCTGTTTATAGTTCCCTTTTCTGAGTCTTCCTTTCTGGGAACTTTGTCATCCTTCTGTGTATAAAATCAGCTATTTCGTGTCTTCTAGGTCAATTCAGATATTTTTATTGATTATAGCTGTGACCCTTTAAGAATGACACTATTATTTCAGAAATCAATTTGAAACATGTGCAGATAAAAGTAATCTTTTTAAATACAGTAATTCCAAGGAAAAAGGTACATGCTGTTCCTTTTATTGAAGATTTATTTTTAATGCAGCTCATTGGTATTTATTTGAATTAGACTGATGTGGGAAAAATCTAGACAAAATTTGAAATATGATAACTATTACAGTCCTTATTAATATTTCATATTTTAATGTGTATCTGCAGTCACAAATAAACAACAAAAAGTATAATTCTCATATTCACCTCTCACAGCCTATATTATTTTTATGAAAACTAGATTCTCATTATATTTGCTGGTTTTAATCAGTAGTGTGATTTCCCTCTCTGTGCCAGGCAATTTGTTAAAAATGAGGCATTTCCTGAAGAACTCTGTTATAATGTTATAGAATCAAACCCCCTTACCTTAATTTCATAGAGAACGATCAATCAAACTTATTCCCAGAAAGAGTCTGGCAAAAGTCTGTCCTTTTGTATGTCAGTATCAGTGAGAAATGACTTTTCCACACCAATTCTGTATCTCAATGTGTAACTTAACGTTTGAGCTGAAAGGTATCAAATTGTGTGTAGTAAGACAAACATGCAAAATCACCTATAGGAAGAACATATTAACAGGCAAAGATTTGCTTAGTATTTAAGCTGAACTTCTTTCTCCTGAATGTTGCTGAAGTAATGTTGTGGCATTAAAATAAGATGCAAAACTATCTTTTTTTACAATCTTTAATTGTATGTCAAACCCAGGGAATGTGTGTAAAAAATGTCCTGTGGGCAAGCAGAATACAATATTAGATACTACAAAATGAAATCTGGTTTTAGAAAATATGCTAAAATACGTGACTAAAATGTCTGTATGTGTCTCACACAGGTCACAGCATAGGTGTTCCTGTCTCCAAGAGGAGGCTCTTCCATCAGAACTGGGAACCAGACAAAAGGTCTGGAAGCAGCAAGAGGTGTGACCTGCACCCGGGGAGAAGCTGCTTTTACTCTGACGTGCTTATCCACTGCCTTCATGATTTTGTAGATGTCTGATGTATAATACCCCAACTCAAAACTGTTTGATTTGTACAGTTCAAAGCAGAAGGAAAGATAAACAATTTTAATTAGGATTTTGAAGGATTTACTGAAAGGTAAGAAGTTTTTGGTTTTGTTTTTTTTTCCCCAAAAAATTATTTTCCTTTTCCTACACTATCTTTGAAACCAGAAGAAATTGAAGTCTACTAAAAACATTTATTTTTATTATTTTTTATTTAATTTTTAGAATTTATTTATTTTTTTGCAATGGCAAAGGAGAGGACATTCCATGAAAGACATTTGTCAACAATAACAACAGGAGAGGGGTATGTGTGTGAGTGGCACACAATCTTTATTGAATATTGAAGCAGATATTTCTGCAGAAACCATAAATAAAATAAATCATATGTAGTTTGGAAGTTTGGATAGCAGCCAAGGACTCAGCATTGTGAGGGGCATAGGTTATAAGCTGCTCTGACATCATTACCACCTTCATAAATAGGACATAAATCAAGGTGTATTCAGATGACAACATTTTCTGCAAAGCAGTACTTTAATAACCACTTTATAGTCATTTAAGATTATCATATTACTGCACGGAATACAAACACGGAAAATAATCACTCTCTGAAGATTAAACAAATGGAAGACTATGCTAGTCCCAGTTAGTTATTCCTCTTCAGTTGATATTGCTACTGCTGTTAAGTTTGTTTCTGGCGGATGTAAAATAGCTCACCTGAATAACTACTACGTCTTCAAGAGAGCTCTGGATGCACCAAATACTCTTGCAAATTTAGGCCTACATATGAATTTTATGCATTTAGAAATTTAGTAGTGACCAGCTCAGAGTACACACCTTTTAGCAATAGTGAAAAGAGTAATGCAGGTTGTATCTAAAAGTGGGAAAGTAGTGTGCACGTGCCAGTTTCACAAAGTACAGAATCAATATTTGCCAAGTATTGTGTTTCAGATGTTAGATGTTTCCTAAGGATAGCATAAAAAAACTGGTAATAGATGATCACTTCAGTGGCTGCTGGGAAATGAAAGCCATTTTATGGCAACTGCTATAGCTGCTGCAATACGCTTTAATCTCTACTGACCTGAAATACAGCTGGTACTTCAGAGCAAACCAAAGAGGCTTATGGAGGACCAAGGATCAAATTTCTTGCTGTTCTGCATCTTGTATCCTCATTTACCATTGTGAAAAGAGGAATAAATCAGCTGCTTTTCAGATCTGATTGTACTATATACCCACTTTACAAAAAGATGAAGGATGACACAGGTAGGAAGACAAGGGGGAATATATCCACAGGGATTTATGTTTGTACTGTTATGCATTTGGTTTTTTGTGCACTCATGTTTTTCTCTTTGGACAGAATGATGCTTAGGGAAACCACTTTATGCACAGTGTGAGGGAAACCAATACATTATTTAACAATTCTGTGTTGGCATGTGCTGATTATTGTTTGCAAAAATATGCCATATACTGGGAAACTAAATAATTTAGGATGGCTATCCTGTTCCCGTATACACATATAATATACAAAATAGGAAATCTGTATTTGCTGCCATTGTCAGTAAAAATCAATAAATGAGATTTTCAGTGATGTGTAAAGGCAAAGTGGAAGAAATCTAAACACAGTTATGAACACTGAAGTAAAAAAGTTTTGCAACGTATATCATATGGTGGTCAGTGGTTAACAGATAAATAATACTACTGACATGACTGGATTATTATCCTTAATTTTTCAAAAATGCTATATGTGAATGCATACCTCAAGTGTTTATGGGAGAAAAAATTCTGTATTCATTCTGGGTTCCTACAACAAATGACAGAATGTTCAAACTCCCGATATTGCTTATATGTTAGCTGCTAGAAACTGATATTACCATTTCAGCTGCTGCAAATTTAAGTTATTAAATGTCATCCCTGCATGGGTACACAAAACAAAATATGACAGACGTGTAAGTGTCAAACAGGATTTGTGTAGTCTGTTGGTAATCTGTTTTGAGGTATAGCAGTGTGTTTCACTTGTAGCTGTGAGTCACACTGTAAACCAGATTGTAAGACACCAGCATTTAAATGTGTGCTATATTTCAGGGGTTGTTGTGGGTCATAATATTTATGATTCAGAATAGGCAGTGCCTCTGTACTCCAAGTGGACTGATAGTTGCTATGAGATGAGGCAAATTTTCAAAATCTTCCTCACAGATTCTTAAACTCCCATTGACCGTGCAGTGCTGCCCCCTCTTCCAGGCAAGTTTGTTTGGGCATCTTCAAGTGTGCACAAAGAGCCTCTCTCTGCAAGCAAGAATGTAAAAGTATAAAGCTACTGTTTGCTGGCCAATGCATTTCAAAGACAGCTAGGCTCTAACCAGCCAGCTGAGATGAAGACCGTTGTTGTCACCGTCCTCCGACAGATGGAGGAAAGGCTGTTGTCTTCTCACTTCTCACAACTCACAACACACTCATTACACCAGTGACATAACCAATGGACAGCTCAACCTGATGATCCTACAGCTCTTGACTCACTGTCCTTTTTTACCTTTAGGATTTTGTATCTTTCCATGTCTTCTTCCTCTTGAATCCCTGAGCAACCAATGACCCAATCTCAAAAGCCTATGTATCCCCATAGTTTTACCTTTCTTATTTCTTAGTGAGGTTCACTGCAGCTCTTTCACAACCTAGAGATATTCTCAGACATGTTCACCACACTTCCTGCTGTGTGATATACTGTGGTGGGGCTGAGCAAGCAGGAGACTGTGCCCTGGAGATCAGGGGAGGTTTGCAGCAGGCACCAGCAGAGAGCAACATGAGACCCAAAGGGTGGTGCTGCCCACAGTGTTTTGTGGGGGGCTATTGCTGATCTGAAAAGTACAGAGGACTCGAAGGGGCTGGCAGGAGGGATTGCAGCACCCAGTCCAGCCCAGCTCAACCAAGGGTGAACGTTCAACCAAGGGTGAATGTTCAACAAGTCCCTGAGTCCATATACCCTGGGCCACAGCACCCAGTATGGGAGGGCATGGAGGTGAGAGATGACCACTCACTTTGGTTATTTCAAAAGGGAAGAAAGCACTGCTACAATTCAGGTTGCTGTTCTATGATGTTCAGATACTGCAAAGAGCTCCACAAGGTCAGATTTACAGCTTAGTGGCGTTGCAGAGACAGGGCTTCGCAGGCATGGCTTTTTCTCGTGTCCAGCTGGGTGTTTAATACAGCAGTTCCTAGACTTAAATATTTCCAAGCTAATGGCAGAATTGATTAGCCCTTATGCTTTCGTATTAGACTGAGAGGTGCACATTTTTAACCAGCAAAGATATTTTCATTCTTAGATTAATAGATGAGATTTCCAATGTTTTTAATGCAGCAATAGTAGCAGAACTAGCAAAATCTTTCAAGCCAGTAAAGATGTATGATGGTA
Source organism: Tringa tobata (assembly GCA_033628505.1). Lineage (NCBI taxonomy): Eukaryota > Metazoa > Chordata > Aves > Charadriiformes > Scolopacidae > Tringa > Tringa tobata. Next base: position 3,520,370 of record JAHREE010000161.1, read on the forward strand.
ATATTCCATCATGTTTTTCTGGAAGCTGTATTTTGGTATGGAGGATTTAAAGGCTTTTAAATGAATGTATATATTGCTAAATATGTTAAAAAATTAAAACATATGTTTAGAATTAAAGATAAGCATACTTAATTTGCCTAATAAATGAAACAATATGAGTCAGCCTGCCAACAATGCCTGATTTTTTATATCTTTTTCTTCTTCACAAAGTCTTCTCTTCAGTCTGAATGTAAAGATATTAAATTTCTTCTCCATGCAAATGAAGATAATGTAGACCTTTGAGAGGGCTGGTACAGCTTCCTTCCCCACAGCCAGTATTTCCATCCTCTACTGCAGTGGGGGTTTCTAAACAGAATGAGGAGCGAACTTCAAGTGAAGATTCAAATGTGAATAATATTAAGCTATCGTTATTCTCAAGTGATTGAGAAAACATTCAAACTGTAGTTTGTTTAAATGAACTAGATGGTTTCACTGTTTGAACTGTGTTCGCCTCTTTATTATGCTCAGTGTCTAGAATATCCATAGGGTAATGTCTCCTTAATCATTTGCTTCAAGATAACAAATACTCTGCTTTACAGTGTGAAATGGAAATAAACTAAAACCTGAAATAGGTGATTTTGAGGTCACAATTGTTAAACAGAAAAATGTTTGATATATTTGTTGGCTAGCAGGAATGATGGAAAGAAGGTACAGACCTCTTGCCAAACATAAAAGATAATGAATACTGAAACATAGTGATGATTGTCACTCAAATAGTTTTCAATAATGAGATTCAGCCTGCGTTTTCCTAGCAACAGATGCTCTCAAAGCCCCTGTCATGAATGACCTTTAAGCACAGCATTTGTTGCAAAGAACCACAATATTAACTATCTTTTCACAGATTCAGATATTCCACATAATGCTTATGTTCTGCAGAACAGTCATTGTGATTCCAGGTTTTATTTCTTCAAATACTCCACATACACCCCCCCACCCTCCCTGGGAAGGAATTGTAAGAAAATAAACAGGATGTAGCATGAGAAATGGTTTGCTTTTAGGGTGGAATGCAAGCACTAATGTTTGTTCCATTATCTGGAGAAAAAAGGCTATGCAAAACATTATGGCCAACTACTGTAGCAGGTATGGCTTTAAAGATTTTTTTGCTTTGAGCATCATTCAGCCATTTAAGTACCAGTGAAAAGGGTTTCCATTTAACCCTTGAAGCTAAAGATTCTTTCCTGCTGCAACAACACCGACAGAATGGATGAAAAATACAGTGGATATAATAGAAACTTTTTTTTTCTCTGTCAGACCCCCATCTAGAAATTCAAGATAGTTAACACAGTGTTGTGGTTTAACCCCAGCCAGCAACTAGGACCATGCAGATGCTCACTCACTCCTCCCAGTTGGGATGGGACAGAGAATCAGAAGAGTGAAAATGATAGAACTCATGGGCTGAGATAAAGTCAGTTTAATAAGTAAAGCAAAATCCATACATGCAAGCAAAGCAAAACAAAGAATCCATTCACTTCTTCCCATCAGCAGGCAGGTGTTCAGCCATCCCCGGGAAATCAGGGCTCCATCACACGTAATGATTACTTGGGAAGACAAACGCCATAACTCCAAACGTCCACCCTTTCCTTCTTCTTCATCCAGCTTTATCTACTGAGCATGGCACCACATGGTATAGAATAGACCTTTGGTCAGTTGGGGATAGCTGTCCTAGCTGTGTCTCCTCCCAACTTTTTGTGCACTCCTGGCCTGTTCACTGGAGTGGGGAGGGGGCGTGAGGAGCAGAAAAGGCCTTCTCTGCTTAGCAACAAGCAAAACCATCGGTGTTTTACTAACACTATTTTCATCCCAAATCCAAAACATAGCACTATACCCACTGTTAGTAAGAAAGTCAACCCTATCCCAGTTGAAACCATGACACCTGGGAACAGCGAAAGGCTCTTTCTGCTCATCCTCTCCCTGCCCACCTGCCCTCTTCCTTCTTAGAGAAGGGAAGGTCCCAGAAAATAAGGAGAGAAGAAGTCACATCAAAGCCAGCTCTTGAGTTTCTGGCCCCTACAAACACTATTGCAGGCTAAGTTCTTAATTTTCTGATTTAAAATTCAGATACAAGTTTAATGCGCTGACTGATGACATGACATCCCTGGCAGAGAGGAAACAAGGGAAAGCGCTGTCAAGGTGGTCATGCTGTCTTTTTTGAATTAAAGGAATTCCTTGGGTTCGGTGTGCTGTCTGCTCCGCCCAGAAATCCCAAGTCAGGTTTGCAGCTTGTCCTCCCCCTGCTTACAGTGCGTGAGCTGAGACCGCTTGGGGACACACAGGGCTGAGCTACTGCGGGTCACCTGCAGAAGTCCCACCACCAGTCACCCATGGGAGTCCCACTGCTCTGGTCACCCATGGGAGTCCACCACCCATCACTGAGGGGTGCTGCACTGCCTCTTCCTACCCCTCAACTCCGACCAAGAACTGGCCCCAGCACCCAACAGCTGCCTCTCACAAGCACCAGCAGCCTCCCCAGTGTGAAACCAGTATCTGTCGTTTCACAGAGAAAGGCAGGAGGAGGATAAGGAAGAGGAAGAGGTCGAGGAAGAGAAGGAAGAGCCCAATTTGAATTTTCCTTATGTGATTCAGCCCTCTGTATATGGGATGTGACTGTATCATCTCCTTGCTAAGACTTTATTTAAATGGATACTGAAGCTCCTGGTCCTGTTTCTGCTCTTTCCCCACTTTAAAAAAATAAGTAAAGTAAGTCAATTTACTTCAATAAATATACTTCAATTTAAGGTAGCTTTTTTTTTATCTTATCAAGTTCCAGATATTTTAAACAAACCCAGTTTCCAAACTCATTCACATGAGCTGTCCTACTGACTTTTTACATTATTCATACTACAAAAGATCTAGGTTGAGAGCGTTTTTGAACAAAGCTATAGTATTTATGGTCATTTTCAACTATATAATCTCCTTTCTTTTTTTCCTCTAAGAAAACTTTCCCATAAAATAAAATCGAATTTCAGAATTTGTTTCACCTTCTTTCCAATACTTCTCCTTCCTTCATGTGCCCTGAAGAGCATAAAGAACTTTTGTGGATTTTTCTGGAATTAATTGCATATGTTATATCACAGACACAATTTCTGCACTGGATAAAGTACTCTAGCTAGGAGTACTATTATTTTTTAACTGCATTTGTGTATCCAGAGGAGTTACTGTTGTGTATATAATCACACTCTGTTACCAGAGCTAGTATTCCATAAATTACAAAACTCTAATTGGACACAAAAATCTGTGTTGTATATGAAAATGAAAGTAGTTGCACTATCAAGGAAACAATGAAGGGACAGACAAAATTAAAAAAAAAATAAAAATCTCTAACAGCCCTTTTTAATCTCTCCACCTGTTTTTGTCTGGGTGGTGGCCAAATGGAAAAATGAAACAAGCTTTATGATTTATTATTTTGCATTCTTGTATATGGGCTGTAGAAGTAACAGGAATATTTATTAATGTTTGCAAAGAGTGTAATTTATTATTGATTTTCTTTCTCAACCTTGTTTAGCTACTGGCATGTGGAGACTATGAAAATGTAAAAAATATTTATAATATTTATTACTTCAGCAGCTACAACTGCAACCTTCTTTTGGCATGCATAGTCTACTGAATTAATTCTTTCTTCTGTTTTGTTGTTAATTGGAATTAATATTCTTGTTGTGAAGCCTCACATATTCTCATTTTATCAGTACCAACTCAGATTAATACTAAATACCTCAGATACTCTGTGCAAAGATACATGATTGACAAATTAATCAAGAAAAGAGTTAGTGTTCTGTATTTTGAATAGGCATTAGCTAAATGTACTTTGTATTTACATATCTGGAATGAAGACCCAAAAGATAAAGTCATGAAATTTATTTCAGTTGCTAAAATTATCATGAAAATAAGAAATAAATGGAAAAGAATGTGTGCCAAACTCCTTGGAAATAGTAATTTAAAAAATAACACAGGTAGCCAAGACGTCTCAAGATTAGCAGCACTGAAAAAACAAGAAAGAAGCGACAGAATGAACATCTTCACAAAGGTGGATCCATAAATGTAATATCAGGGGGTAAATGCTGTGCCGAGTGAGAAGCAGGCAGGACGGGCAGGGAGGGCAGAGGCAGGCTGCCCTGGTGACGGTGTGAAGTCCGTGCACTCTAAGGACAAGCCAGTGCCTCAGCCAGCCAATAGAAAATGGCAATCAGTAGAAAATACTGGTGGGGATTTTTTCTTTTGGTGTTTTTTTTTTTTTTTTTAATTTTTCCTCTCTGATTATAACTCTGAAGCCCTGAGCCTATGGAAGATCCCTTCTTTGCACCAGGAAGGACTTCCTGGATTGACATTCTCGAATTTCCCCTTTACATATCATTAATCAGCTTATTGCTTTCTTTTAACTTTCAGGTGTTAATAAATTAAAGACAGATCTGAAGCTGTAAGAACAATGGAAGAAGTAGAAAATAGGTTTAACAGAAAGAAGGAAGGTGCTCGAGTGACTTTGTTAATCAAAGAGATTTTTACAGACTTATGATCTTGACAACTGAGGATAACTAACCATAACATTACGAAGCACAGCATTGGATTTTCCCTCAATATTCATTTAAACAAAATGTTTTTCATAAAAGTCTTCACCTGAAAGAAGGAAAAGATAATTCAGGGAAGTTCTATGTCCTGTGTGATAGAGGTTCGTCACAATTGCTTTACATTATCTGCCCTTTATACATTATAAATCACCATAATGTTTGAATACTTTATTTCCCTCATGGTTTGGGAATTGACAGGATGAGTGCACTTGCCCTCGGGTTTGTTATTTCGTACTTCTGCCTGTCATTTGCATGTATATTTTCATTTTATTTGCTCCTGTCAGTTCTTTACACAGGAAAGAAGTCTGTTTGAAGGAATGCAAAATGGTGGCCTGGCCAATTCTAAAGTGAACTGTGTCGTGATACCAGCTAAATAATGCATGAATGGATCTGTGCTAGCCATAATTCACTGCTAGTGCTATTTATTTCTTTATCATGTGTCAGTTCCCTTTCCTGTCAGGATATCAAATGGCTACAAAGTGCAGCGCGCTGTTTTCCTTATCTTTGAGCTAAATGTTCCATTATATCACATTTTAGGCTTTTAAGATCGCATAATGAAGCACACATAAAATCTAAAGTGATCTTGAGTAGTATATCCGTGATGCAATATGTTAAAAAGTGATACAGCCCCAGGATTGAGTGTTATGCTGCTGCTGTATCTTGTTGGTAAAAAGGAGCATGACTTAAATCATTCAGTCATTAGAATAGCAGATATTATGCTGTTGGTTTGCTACAGGATTTCAGGGAGATTTATATACATCCATTTAGAGACACCTAGAGTTCAAGGAACTTAATTGGGCTGAGATAAGTGTCTTTGTAACTCTGGGATTCACCGCTAGAAACTGTTCTCTGGCTTAAGCCACTGTGTGTGCTTGCTTTAAATCCTTTGGGCTTAACCTTTGAATTTTTACAGCATGAGCAGGTTAATCTCTTTCTCTTAAAATATTCTTCCATAAATGGGAAATGCCACATTGAAGATGTGGCATACTATTAATCTCTTTGTTCTTTTGGATTTCGGCATCAGATCTAAAACTACATTGTTGAATCAGAAGAGCTCATACGGCATTAGTGTAGATATGAAAGAACCTACTTCTCTTCTTTTGTGGAACAAATGGAGTAAGAAATGGATTCTCTGTCTAAGGCGCCTCCCAGAAACATGTATTTGAGTTGTCAGCTTTATATCCTACTTTTTATATTTCATATTTCAACTAACAATGACGTATCTATTATATCATTGTTCTTAAAATAAACAACCTAATATTAAGTGTTCCTCCACAGTATGCCACCAAACAGATGCTTGAAAGAACAGCAGCGATCCAAATAAAAATAAAATAGAAATCTTAAAAGGTCACATCACTTCCTGATATTTTAAGTGTCAAAATTCAACTGAGCATAAATATTAAAACCAAAATGTGTTAGCTGTTAGAAAAACTCCCATAACCTCCAAAAATATTTGAGTCACTTAACCATTTCTGACTATGCAATGAACTACAGTAAGCATCAAAAAAAAAGTGTACTGAAAATTATTATTGTATTTGAATTTAATTTCCTCCAGGATATACAAATTCTGACAAAAAAAACCCCAATGATTAAAAAAATCTCATTAAAAAAAGTGACTCTTTAAAATATATTGTTCTTTACAAATTCTAAAGCTACGTCTGTGTCCTGTGCAGGTACCTGCAGGCACCGCAGGGGACGTGTGGGGCTCCACTTCCGGTTTGGGCCTCTAGGGCAGCACCATGATTTCCAATGAAACATTTACTTCTTCTGCCCTATCCCCGCTAAGTCCACAAAACCTGCTTTTATCTTATGGTCCGCCCTAAACCAACATATCCTTTCCCTTTTTGCTACGCTGACCTCTCAGCGGGATTAATTAGCTAAGGTGCTGCAGCAGAGCGGAGCCGAGGGCAGTGTATCTCACTGCCTCGAGCAGGCTCACCCCTTCGGATGCTGGCTTTACGATCTAGTTAATAAAATATTTAAACACCTCGTTTTTAATGCCCATAGGGAGCATGGCTTTAACCACAGGCATAAAGCGTGACTTGGGCAGAACAAAACAGGGACCCCAGATGTGGTGCAGGGGGCGGTTGAAGGACGCATCTGCGGACGGTGTGGAAGGTGTTAACAACCTGAGGAGCTGCCATCCCAGACAAGACCAATGCTGTTAGGGACACGGCACTGCACTGGGTTTTTTTACTCTGTTTTTTTTCACACACACGAAAATACTCTGATTACTTCCCCCATTAGTCCTAACACCATCAAAAGCCATCAGAGTTGACTTGGTCTTCACTCACTTTTTTAGATTTTTATTTCTTGTTCAGAAGTATAGCCCATTTAGTCTCAAGGTAGCCGAGGCTTGCAGTATCCCGATAAAGTGAACCTCAGAAAATACAAAACATAGGGCAGACTATAATACTTGCTAGATTTCCACTTGGAAAGAACACATGGTCACAGATTTCTGAAGAGGAGGCAAATCTAAGTGACAGCAGACAGAGTACCACAAGCCACCAAGCACATTTTCAACCTCTTTCCTGTGACAAAAGAATATACAGCTATAGGATTAAAAAATAAACCCAGTCATCAGAAGAAGGAGCAATTACATCTCCCCTGTTGCATTGACCAGGCAGGTGCTGAGAATTGGCTGCAGCAGCCAGGCATCGCCTGTGCCTGAAGCAGACACACAGCTTGGGGAACACAGAGTACCAAAATTTTAGCTTTAATGTCTACAAATATAATCACAGAGCTTTTACATGAGTACCATTTGAGCTAATGCCCAAATTAGCCTAGCTGTTTATAAGATATTAAACGCACTACAAAGCCTAACATGTTTGTTATGCTCCATAGTCAGAGCACCTGTTTAAAAGCCCACTGCAGCTGTACTTTCAGATTACAGGCCATTAGGCAAGTTATGCAGTACCTTATTTTTATATCCTAATCTCTCTTCCTCTTTCACATTTGAATTTTAGAACCATAAAAATGAGATTTCCTCTCCATACACCTTCCCCAAGTCCGTTAGTGATTGAGATGAGGAGAGTAATATTAATATTTATACAATGCTCAGATTTAACTTTCAGTTGCTATGGTAAAATACTGTCATAAAATATTTCATTAACTTTTAATCCTATTTAACACTGTTATTCCCTCTTGAGACTATACTGAAACTTTGGATACTCATGGGACACAATTTTGATGAGAGCTTCTAAAATATTTGCGTTTTTTTTTTTTTCTTGAATTATTAGAAAACTGAACAGAAAGACCTTGGATTGGACAGAGTTTCCAAAATGTAAGTTTACAGTGCCATTCTAGCAGGCATCAAGCCATGTCTTAGCTATTTGAAGAATCACAGGAAAGATTCACACCCCCCTGAGGCAGCAGCAGGAGGGCAAGGGGGGGTAGCCTGATGTCTCTGTCAGGCCTCGCTGTGCTGCTACTCGGGGACTGGACCCTCACTCCAGCTGCTGATTCTTCTTAAGGTCTTCAAAAAGACAATATTTCATAGGGAGAGTTACTATAAACTTCATTTAGTCCCAATCAGTATTTTCCTTACACCTAAACAAGTGTCTATATCAAATAGACTGTTATAGCATAGTTAAAAATAATTCATGGCTACTGGACGTAATCTAAACTAATTACTTCCAACTCAGTATGGCCCATGAAAGAACAGAGAAGACACAATGCCCTTACTGGCATGGGATAAGATGATGATGCTTGTGCTGACATGTCACTGAAGTAGCTTCTCCCAGCTCAGCTTTTTTAAAAGGGTTATATAAATTACAGCAATAGTGGCAGGTTAAGATTCTTTTGTTACCAGAGTTGCAATCCATTTCTGCAACTGATGCAAGTCATCTTAACTTGTTGACATGGAGTACCTCTTTGAGAGGAAAAACACTACAATCACAGAAGAACATCCTAATCCAAGTTATAAAGAACTCCATAATAAGTACTGTTAAGTGCAAGTCCAATCAGGGCTATTTGTGCGATCCCTCAGAGGCAGAGGGGTCACTGTGAGGCAGGTTAAGTATCTTAATTTTCTCAAACAAAGAGACCAGCGTGCAGTTGGCAATAGCTCTCTAGGCAAAAGTTTCAAACTGTAACCAACTCTGTAAGGCACCAAAAAGCAACAGCCACCCTGAAGATAGTAATTTTAAAAACCAATATGTCTCCACAGTTCCATTCTCCCTGAAAATCTGAAGAAATACCTAAATATAGTGTATCTCAGATAGCAGTGTGCCTATTTGTGATGCTTTAATTGGGAGTTATGTAGGATTTCCCAACAACTGAGCTCAAAGGCAATCTCTGAATCACCAGAAGATATTAATACACTTAACTTCTTTAGGAAACGTGTTGATCTGGGCCAAAGTTCACACCTAATTACATTATCAATACATTTTTAGTTTGCTTTATTGTGTTTTTATTACTGTTTTTAAATTAAAAATAAAAGCAAACTAGATTCACTATTTTGTTTTATTTAAAGGCCTAAAAGGTGTTAACAGTGGTATAGCAGCCTTTCTCAGGTCTAATTATTCCTGCACATTCGTTGTGGTGTTGATACTTGAAGCCAGAGTTCCAAACCAGAAATAAGTCTATAAAAATCCCATTTTAGGTTACAGACCATGAGCATTTGAAGCCACAAAGGCTTGTATGTGTCAGGACAACAACTAAATAGACTTCGCTGTTTTAATTCAGTGTTTATCTGCATGAACACAGATGTCTATCAATCTGTCCATAGATACCTATTAGAAGAAGTTTTAGTCTGTGCTACTGGAATTGACTACATCATTATCCTTTTTGTGCTAGTGATGGAGTATTAAATTTTGGGTTTGATGGGGAAGAGCAGTTATGAGAGTCATCAATTCTGTAACTTTGGGTAGTAATCTCTATTCTCACAGATCACATATTAGGTATCTTCTACTTTCCATCATCTATCAACATACATTATAATCAGCCATTTTAATACAAGGTCTAGAGTAAGCTTTCCTAAGAAAACTAGGGAGAGGGTATATGTTTCATTCCTTCTTTACTGTGTTTTCAGGAAGCTATATGTAAACAAAACCCTTAATTAGCTCTGTTGCTTATTTTCGATATTTGCAGCAGTCTTTCTGAGTGTTATGCAAATTTCTGCTGAGTGAGACAGTCTACAAATAATCCAATTACAACGCATTATCTATTTATTATGTCAGAATTTAGATTTATTATGCCCTGCTTGGCAACTGCTTCAATGCTATGTAAATAGAAACAACAACAACCAAACCCAAATTCAATCACTCCAGTTTTTTTTAGACAACAGAAAGATCATTAAGTGATAATAAAAGATAGTTATAATATAAATGCACAGCACAACTACAATAATCATTAAGAGAATTATTTCTCTATGTAAGAGTGAAAATAACATCACTGGTTTATTGCTGTTGTATATAAAGCATAAGAAATCCTGGGGATCATGAGGAAAATTAGGTTTCCATGCCCTGTTCAATGATTTTGGTGGCTTTGTGCTACCTTTCCTAGGTCAGGGAGTGGAAGGAGGGATGGAAGGAGCAAATGAGAACTTGTGTGGTGTAGGGAGGCTTCAGGTATTGTAGGACTTCCTTTTTGCTTTTATTTTATGAGCCTTACTAACACATATTACTGATTGCAGCGTACCAGGCTTCACCTTAAACCCCCCCTTAGAAAGAACATGGGATTCTTTCCTCACGCATCATTGTCATACAGTGAATTTCACTGCAATTTACCTATTCAGAAAAGAAGTCTTTGACAAATGACCGATTTAACATATCCTGGAACACATCTGGCTGATAACTTTTAGCTGGATATGCCCCCAACTTGAGGCACAGCGCATTAGCTACCCTGGAGAACGGCTGCCTTGCAGTCCTCTTCTCAGACATCACATTCATTTTCAAAGTACCAAACTTCGCTCCTTCCTACTTTTCAAAACACTTGGAGATTAAAAGTGAAGAAAGGGAAACAATCACCTCAGAATGAGACAACCAGAGATAGATTTATCTGCCAAAGCTGTGTTTAGGTTATTATTATATGACCGGTGCCCACTATACTTAAACCCTGGTGCCCCATTCTGTGGGGCAGGTGTGTGCACTTGGCACTGACATCGGGGTCAGTGCATTAAAATGGCCCGATCTGCAGAGGGTCTGTGTTAAAGTATTAAGTTTTGATTGTAGTTTGTTGTGCCATTGCTCTGTAGAGAATCCCTGAAGAACCTGTCTGTCTCCACAAGGATGGAATCAGGAAAAAGGGAGTGGATCACCCCGGGAGTGGGTCAGCCCGGGAGCTACTGAGGAGATGCTTGCTCCTGTCTTGCTATTGAGAACATTTTAGCCTTTTTTTTTTTCTTTCTTTTTTGCTGTTCAACAATAGCATAATTGGCTTGATAGGTCATATGTGAGTCCAGCTTCTGTGAAAATGTTCAACCAAAATCCAGGGGAGGGTGCCTAGCTTGTTAAAGGTTTTGTGGATTTGTTATTCTTATCAATGTTATCTTTTACATAAAGCTGTCTGTTATGCTTCTAATTTCATGTTTAATATCTTATACACCATTAAACTAGCAAGTACAAAAGCTCACTTTATCTCCATCACTCTCTTTTCAAAACATTTGTGTTGCTTATTAAAAGGTTATCTGTGTACTCTTCTGCTCAGCCCTCTGAACTGGTGTCAGGCATGATGCACACATAAGCTATGTATTTTTGTGTAAAACAGGAGTAAGCCACAGTGCTAGTTTTCAGTCAGATTCCCGGTATGCACAATACACACAGTATTGCCTGGATGCTGTTTCACCTCATCCATCACATAAGCCTAAACTCGTACTCATTTTATTTTTGGTGTCCTCACTAGAGGTTAAATCATCTCAATGCTTACTGGGGAGCACTTCCTGACTGGGAAGGTCAGACTGGCATTACTTTAAGTGTCCATCCTTAAAATTCCTGTGTTAAGTCACAAGAAATGTAAGTAGAAAAGAGAAACCTTGTCAAGCTTACTAAAGCTACTATGATTTATTAGTTTGTCCCCTGAAATAAAAGTTTTAAGTTGATCGTACTATTCAATAACAGACCAAGTGACATAATCTGTCTCAAATTTCCCCAAGTGGCAGTCAGAGCAGGACCTTCCAAAGACCCTGTGTACGTGCTGTCTCCTAAGTGCTGATGGAGAACAGCTTTGGACCAATGTTTCCTGGTCTCAGAAAGACTTGCAAGGCGATACCTGTCTACATAGGATGAGCATGAGCCAGTGCATGGCTTTCTGGTGAGGGACCTTTGTATAGTTATGTGGTAAATTATGTAGCTCAGTAAATACTAAGTAGCTTTGATATAAAGGAAAAGGAGTTGTTTTGCCAGTAAAGAAAAAATATTTTTTTTCTTGTAAAGAATTCTAAGGTTAGGGTATTCTAGGGTTATCTGTAAACAGATCTTAATTTGGTGTTACTTTTATTTGAGTATATTTTTATTTATTTGTTTTATTTTTATTTTTTATTTTATGTTATTTTAGCCTACAGAAGGAGTGCAGGGCTTATTGCATACTGTGTTCATGATTTGCAATTTGGCATTTGCTTTGTGAACATAACTAAGAAATACTTCTATTCTTTGACTGGATGAGTCCCTGATTAGAAGTTTTCAGGAAATACTTGTGGACACTTCATGTGTGTTGCATATTCATTAGAGTATTTGCATGAGTATTAAGTTATTCTTACCTACAAATGGTTCAGAAATAACTGATTGCTTGACTATTCCCTTAAAGATAAAGTTCATCAAATGGGATATGGGTTCACTTATTCACTGGTTATTTACATACATTTGTCGAAATAGATTAAGAAATATACTAGAGATGCCACTGACATATGTATGTTTCAGGTCTAAGTCCCAGTTGATGGGCTGATTTCAATGTGTTCTTTGCAACATTGCTAAGCATCTTAGTAAACTCACTTTCAGGGCTGTTTCCTAAAAGTCAGCCTTCCCTTTTCTGTTTTTATATCATTATTTTTCATGTACCACAGTAAATAATTATTATTACCTGCATTAACGTTCTTTGACTATTTTGTGGGTTGTTGTCATGCTTTTACTTATTAATTGCTTTATTTAATCTTTGTTGGTGAATTGCATGCTGTGGTTCTTTAACTTTTTCTTTTCTTTTTTAATTTTTTTTGTAACTTTCTTTCTGGAAATGTATTGTTCTAAAATAAAAACAGGATTTTACCGTGGCATTTTCATATCCGTGCTTTTTCTCTCCTGCAGCTTAGAAGATGTCTAAAGCACCTTTTGTTTTTTCTGACTATATCATTAATTCATGTCTGCATATATTATTCCTTTCTACCTTTCAATATCACATCTTGGATTTTCATCTTTCAGTTGTTTTCCTCTCCTGGTTTGTTTGCATTCTTTGATGATCTTCCTTTAATTATTTTCTGAAAATTTTAATCTTGGGTACCCTTTGTGTTGTCTCTTTACTCTTGTGGTGTTCAGAATTTTTAATTTAGTACCACCTGTGAATTGCATTAGTGCACTGAGAGGTTTATGTTTGTTATATAATGCTGTTATGAGAGGTTTGTGCTTTCGGTGACTACTGGATTTAAGTTTTGCTTGAAACTATATTTCAGTGGAGTCACAGTAGCTGGACTCTGGCAGCTGTAATATAACACCCTACCCTGACCATAAAAGTCTAGTAATGAACCTAGCTGGGTGTAGAGTTTCAGCTTGAGAGTTTACCTTTTGCATGGATGTAAAGCATGGAAAGGGTCGCTCTTGGCAGATTAAGGAATACAGATGAACGACCATGCCAAGTGGATTTCAACAGGAAGCCCCTGAGACTGGCATTTGCACCTGAACTGGTTGTTACTCCCTTTAGCTGATCTCATTAAAGACTCGGAAGTTCCTGGTTTCATAGTGGGAGCTGGATTACAGAAGAAAAGAATATAGAGAGGTTTGATAAAGATTTGGCCAAGCAGGTAGACAAACCCAGTTATTCCATGTCTGTGGATGTGGTGGTGGCATCACATTTTCAGGCTAGTAAAACCCGTGTCCTGGGCTTGCTGCATGATGGATATAGGTCTTCAAACCCTTCACCTGAATGTCCAGACCAAGGTGGCAGAACTCAACTGCACTTGTTTTGAAACTCTCCCATCACATCGAGGACCACCTGCATTTGCTGTTGCTTCCCTGCATTTTTTTGGCTGTTGTTACTCATAAACTGGTAAGAATTGCAGGACAATTTATTGAACACTCAAAGTTGTCCTCCCTCTTGCAGAAGGATGCTGCAGGATCAGCGCAAAGAAAATTATCTCTAAACAGTGACGTTCATTGGAGAGAACTCTGATGGACACGAGCTCAGGAAATACTTATGCAATTAAAAAAACAACAAGCTTTCTGATATATCTCAATCACAGCTGGATTCCTCTCTGAATGATAATGATGACAGGAACCGTAATTTTCTCATGGGGTTTGCGTCCTGAATGGGAAGTAGAAATATGGAATTTTGAAATCTGCTTTTTCAGTTGATGAATTCTGTTTTACATTTATTTATTTGGGAAGAGTGATAAAGATTGGCCATTAAAGATGTTGTGGTACAATACAATGTTAGTCATGAGAAACTAAATCAGCTTAAATGTCAAAAGCTGAATGTCATATAGCAGTTTTCAGGACTTTTTTTTTAATCTTAGTTTATTATCAGTCAATCTATTTTATTTAAAAACCCTAAAAATACCTGTCCTGTCGTTGAAAACCAATATGGTGAAGGTTAAGACAGTCTAAGGCTTCCACTGAAAAAAAGCAAAAACAGTGAAAACACGGCTCAGCATAGTGCTCTCCATGTGAACAGAAAAATAAAGCAATAAAAATGATTCCTTATTATAAATTCTTAACACTGTATTTAAGCTAATTCCATTTGATACTGTCTGGCTAAGAAAGTATTTTTGAGACTGTCAGACTTGAAGATGTGAGTGAAGTCATACTGACAGTGATTTGAAATTTCCACTCTGGCATTTCGAATTTGATTAAAGGTTTGAGCTTTTAAAGCTAAAGTGCATGTTTTATACAACACAGTAGGGGCCCTATTGTCAAACGGTCTGAGGAACTGTGAATCGACAGCTATCACTGAAATAGCACAAATCCACCAGCAAGATCTCCTAAAAGACTACGGGGGTGTTATTATAGCACCTAGTGGAGTATATTACTTATTCTGCAGACATTTTTCTTCTAGCTGTCAGTTGCTTTGTAACAAAAGCCCTGGCTAAAGGAAGCACGCCTAGTTTCTCTAGGGCATGTGAGTCCTGGTCAAAGGAAGTTCTTCAGCATTTCTTGTGCACATTAACAGTGGAGGCAAATTTATACTGTCATCATATCTCAGTAACTTGTGCATAGTATTTTTTAGTACGTGTGGTATCAAATAATGGTAGGGAAATACAATCTTCATGATGGGACTGTTGATTGCACATGTGTGTACATGTGTGACTGTTATTGCAGTATTGGGTGTAGCCTCCCCATTTAGTATTGCTGAGAGGGCACAGGTTTCAGCCTTATGGAAAAAGGGGTGTTAGGGAAGGGGGGAAAAGGTGTGTAAATGCCCCAGGTTTCCCCATGTTCAGGTCAGACAGGTTGAAGTTTAGAAAGAATAATAAAGTTCTTGCTGTGGTCAGTTATTTTACTCTTAATTTGAAAAGAAGTGTGAAACAGAGCAATGCAGTGAAGCAGTATTTTCCCAGTCTGTTACTTGGCCCATAAAGAAAGTGGAAAATGGGTGAATATTTGACCCCTTTCCTTCTCTTTCAGATAAGGCCAAAGCAAATACCCTGACACACAGAAGCTGAGACTGGTTCTTCTGCAGTGTAATGCCTGGGTATGTGGGTACCTCCTCCGTGCTGGCACCCCCGTTTACAGTTCCTTGTCTTTTGAAGGAAGTTAAGAAGCGCAGTTAGCATGACAAGCACATCTCATGCCCAGCAAACAAAATGATTCACAAAGCAATCTTTTCTGGGTTTTTTTTTTTTTTGTCTCTGCTTTCTAACCCTCTTCAGTAGTCTTGGTAATTAGGAAATATTTCCTGCTTTGTCAGTTGAGATTTATTTGTTCTCTGTTAGTATCCCCCACATGGCTGGAATACAAATCATTTGCTGGAAAAAATTAGAAGTGATGAAGAGGAGGGTGATTAATGACCTAACATTTTATTTTACCAGATAAAACAAGAGGGGTTTCACTCAGTTTGCCTCCAGATAGTGTTTTGTATTCATTTCGCAACACAGTTAGAACTCAATTGTATCAAAAGTGAAAATTCATAAACCTACAGCAGTTTGTGAAATGTGAATGATTGATTGCATACAGCCAGAAAACTCTTGAAAAGATAAACTAATTCTGTGATGAACAACACATTTCATACTCAATTAATTATACAGTACATTTTGTTTCAAAATATTAAATGCCTAGAACAGTCTTCTGCCTGAAAGCATCTGGGCTTTATAACAAGACAAAAGTCTTGGGTTCAATCAGCTGTCTGTATGAGAGTTTAGAATGACTTATGTCTGAATTAGAGAGGTTTAGGGCAGTGATTTCCTGGCAGGAAATTAATAATGAGCTAAATTAGAACATGCCTAGAGATGATTTAAACAACTTAGCTAGCATTGTCTGTGACAGGCTGTCATTTTTTTTTCCCCAGTTCTACTATTGTCTAGTAAATAACTGAAATCATTAAAATGTTGGTAGTACACTGTGACTCATCTTGCAAAAACAGACTCATTCATACCATCTTTCAAGCAAATTTTTATGGAAAAGCAAAAAAATCCAAAAGGAAGTAGCCAGTCATATTTGAACAGAAGATGGGAGATGGGTAGCCGAAGAGCATGTTCTTGAGTCTTGTTGTTGAGCATGGCAACACACAGGCCTGGTGCTTCTGACTGAGACAGCTTTTAGTGGTGCTTTGTACTTTGTCAAATAAATCCTAACATCAGAGTGGATTCAAATCCCCTTCACACTGCAAGGGTGAGAAAACTGAACCAGAGGGAAACAGCTAACATCTCTGGCTCCTTCAGAAATAGCATTGTACTCAATCACCTTTTACTCCCTTTTTAAATCAGCGTACACCAAAGAGAATTAAAAAAGGAACAGAGCTGGAGAGAGGGCCTTAAGGTTCAACATCCAGGTGTTTGAGCTGGTGGTGACAACAAGCACTTACCTGAAGCAAATTCTCAGGAAGTTCTATCTGCCTGGTCAGGCTGTGTCATGCCAAGATAAATTCTTTCTGACCTTTTTACTATTTCAAGGTAAAGCAAAACCAAAATCATTTATCTTACTGTCCAATTCTTAAAAATTAATATCAATTCTACAGCATTGGGGAATGAATCAGAGAGGGCATGAGTAGTTAAATGATGGCCAGTGACATTAAACTGCCTGCTGTGCGCTGAGAGATCTTGTTCAATAAAAGTGACAAAACAATACAAGCTCTTATTATTCAAGTGGCTCCTGAAAATGCAGGGCTCATTATATGATTGACAGTCATTTCTGAAAAAAAACCCAACCAACCCAAAATAAAATGAAAATCAAAACCCTCACTATCAGCAGTTTCACCAGGGAGGCAGAAAGAAAAGGGAGATTATTCATATCAACTTCACAGTGGAACAAGAGCTGCACAGCCTTGCCTTGGAAGTTCCTAAGAGAATAAAATGTCCCATTTTCTGTTCCCAAAGACTCAGTGAGCTTCTAACTGGAGCAGCTTCACATAACATGGGGTCTTCAGAAGTACTGCCACATTTCCTTGCCCTGCTGGGTCCTTGGAGGTGTTAGAGTAGAAATAACTCCCTGGAGAAAACCAGAACTGTGGCAGCATGCAAGAGCATGCCCAGAGAAGAAAGATTCCTCACAGCCTCTGCTTGGCCAGTTGTGCTCACAACCCATTTACTTTAGAATTGAGTTTAAATCCTGTGCTACACAGTTTTTCTACACGAACGAATCCCATAGGACCAAAACAGAAAAACTTTTGCATCCCAGAGGAATATACAAAATACTATAATAGTAGTCACTTCCCTCCAAGAAAAATACACTGGCTAAATATTTATCAGCACCTTGCAAAAACTAGTTTTACTTTCAGGGTATTCCAGTGGAACATCTTCCACTGAAATATTCTAACAAGCATAGTTCCCTTAACTTCAGTGGAGTTGGATCAAAATAGATCATGTACAATATGAATTTTCAGATTTCTTCATAGCGGCTTACATTGTACGAGCTAATTTTCTAAGCATCAGCATCTTTCAAAGGATGAGAAATACAAGTATGTGCTGGGGGAAAGTTACAGGAAGGAGACAAAACAACATTTCAATATTACTATTGTTTTCTTTGTGGTCCAGACTTCTATTTAGTGGTATAATGAATGGTCAGTTCTTTCATGGAGAACTAACAGAACAGTAGATAAAAGTAATGGATCTGTAAACACTGAAGTTCTCCTATTTGAGGTGGAAATTGTAATGGAAAATTAGAGACACAACCAAAGTATTGGAGTGTTTACACTGTCTAGTTTACTGATGTTCAGTTATATCTTAATGGGCTTGTTGCACTTAGGGTATTATTTACAGGCACTGTAAGTTAAGTGAGGTTACTTAAAATACAACTGCCTATTCTGCAGGATGTCTAGAAATACAAATAAAATAAGTAAATGCTACTTGTTTGTTTTTTTTCTCTTCTCACATTAATGCAGAGTTGTTTTGATACTTAATCTTTCTGAAACATTTGCTTTATCTTAGCAGATAATTAAAAGTATCTCTACTCAGTTTTGTTTTTCTTTGCGGGAGAAAACAACAATAAATATTTCTTATGAAGTGCTTTGAAATCAGGAAGTAGCACTGCAGTTTTATGGTAAATACAACAACTAGTAGATCCAAAGCTCCAAAACAATTTGCTGTTGTGTTCATGCCTCTTTTTAAGGGGTAAGGAAACTAAGTGCATACACCGCATCATATTGAAGCAAAGGAATGCAGAGCAACATTGAGATGAAAGGCCACTCTTCTGCGTGAAGCGGATCCAGTAGGTTTTGGGTATTATCTTTGTTGGAAGACTGTATCCTCTGGTGCTGAAGGCTAACAATAGTTCAGCTCTGGGCTTTCATAAACGCACCATACTGGGTGGTTCCATCAAGACAGTGTTTCAGACAATAGAAATCTAAAAGGAAATGAGATGTAACTGTAGCAATTGTATAATCCTCCAGAAATCACACATCACAATTTACAACATTCCCAATTTCCAAGTACATTTGATATGGGATAAAAACCACGTTAGAAAGCAATTAATTCAACAGGTTGTTAGAACATGGGCATATCTACTAACAAGGAAATTCTTTAAAAATTCAAGACACAAAGGAATGACAGGGGAGGACTTCAGGCACCATCTACAAAAAGTAGTTTGATAGCATGACATTTGAAAGAAGCTAATAAACGTTCTTGGTAATTTCAGAGTCATGTTTACATGTAGAAGTATGATAGAATTCAGCTGGACCTAGTCTCACTAGCTTTAGTTCCATTTCTTTTTTGACCTAAGCGAAGTTTGGCAGAGCATGATAGCTTTCTAAATTTCTAGCCAATTCTTGGCTTTCTGCTAAACAACCATTTTCCATTAATGAACATTGTCTATAGTTGCTTTATCTTAATATAAAGATTTGTTCTTTATGTTGGCTGTTTGTTTTCAATGTTTGTTTGGTATTAAAAAAAAAAGAAAAAACAACAAACAGGAAGTGTATTTCTTTCTCTTCTGCTACTTAATTATATAGGCAAATTAAAGAAGGATTAAAGAGCTGAAGCTCCAATAACATTTAGATTGTTACAGAAATTTTGAAATTACAAATGTTTAATAGGATTCATTGTTCCCTAAATAATCCTGGTTTTTTGTTCCCCAACTAACGTAATTCATCTTTAATGATTATGTTTAAAAAACTATCCCAGTCATAGTAATGCAGTTTACCTGAAACAATATACTTTTTCCCCTTAAGGTCTCAATTTTAAATTGCTGTAATCTTGCTGTCAATGTTCTATGATTTTAACAGACTGGCATCTGATTTACATCGTGGGTAGTAGCTTGGACGTGCACATGCTCAGGGCATGTCAGTGACCACTAGGATATCGGTCGTGCCCCTAGTCCTGCAGTACCTGTTTGTGGCTGTTTCTGTCCCCTTTCATAAGTGCTGTAATCTTTCCTATTTAGGGCAATGTGCACATTTATTAGAAGGCCGTTTTTCAATTATGTTCCAAATACTGCCATAGATTGAAAACATGGATTAGCTAGACAAATGATTCAAAGCTAATTAGTTAAAAATAGATCCTCTTTTTTCCAAATACCCCTTTAGTCCCCTTCAGCTATTTAGCACTTTATAATGAGCAGAATTACACAAGTGGGCCACCTTTTAAATACATTTTCTCCTTAAAAATCAATAAAGACCTTTTAAAAAAATTCAATAGTCAACACCCATGACTTATACAGGTGACTAATTCAATACAATCAATTTATCAAGTGATTTCAATTCTACAAGTGAACGCAAATTGTCGCTGTTTACTAGAGTGCTTCTATTAAAAGTTCATCCATGAAAATTACAGACTGTCATTATAATTTTTATTTTTGCTTATTTAAACCTTTCAGAGAATGCTTTTTGCGTTTACTAGAACAGGCCCAGTTGGAATACAAATTACTTTTGAAAACAAAATAAATCATTCCCAAAGCAAATCTTAAGCAGAAACATAAATTTGAGTTGATACAGCAGCATGGTTACAAGAACATCAGCTGTGTAACAAGATACATACAGAACTTGTTTGCAAGCCAAGCAATACTATATAAACTTAGCAAGCAATGATCCATTAAATGAGCCCTCCTATACATGATTTCAAGCATGGGTTAGAAGCAACACTATAGACTTGATTCAATTATCCAGATGGTAAGAAAGCAATTAGGATTAAACCAGAAAATAACATTGAGGTTAGGGTGAAGCAAAGGCAGGATATCTCAGAGATAAGTGATCCTTGAACTCAAATTTAGGTTTTTGAGACTGGTTTGAGGAAGTTTAGACCTGGTGTGTTGTATGAGTGTCATCAGTAGTAAACAGAGGGGACGACAGAAGCTATTAGCAAGCGATGATGAGGTCCTGGTCCCAGCAAGGTCACTCAGTGTAATTTTTGCAAGAGATTGCTGTGGAACCAATATTTAATTCTGAGCATTGAAATCAGATGGTAGGGTACTTGGAACGGGGGAATGGGCTTGAATTTTTGGTAGAAACTGTAATAACAGCACAAGCAAATAATGTGGTTCCTGTTTCTAGTAAAACTATGGGGTACAGAAACTATTGCCTTTGAATTTGCAGGAAGCGTACTGCTGTCTTTCCCTGTTTTCCCCTCATGATCCTAAGAAAAAGGTTCTGAAATCTGCAAAGTAACTAAGCCCTGTTTTTTGTAGTGGAGAGTTTGATTTGCTAAACGCTCAGGTTTATTAAATGCAATACATCACTATGTCCTATTATCTTACATAGAGAACATCTGATTATTATTGGAATAACTCAAGTTTTTCCAGTTCTTTTTTTTATCCTCTCTTAATATGTAGTATAGAGTTGAAGACCTTTAAAGTTCTCTTAATAAATTATAACATAATATGATGAAATAGAAGGAAAATCAAAGTTTCCATATAATTAAAGGAAAACTTTTTGCTTAAGATTTACACAGATGACACAACTTTCCAATAAATATAGGTATAAGAGATATGGGAAATACAATATTTTTTCCGACTGAATAGTATTTAGTTTTCTTCTTGAAAGTGTCTGAAAAATACCACAGGATTGCAATCAGATTACAGTTTTCAAATTGTCATGAAGATAGATTAGATTTGTTGTACCATTCACTATTCTCATTACAATTATCATCACAAGAATGAATTCATAATATGTCATTTCCTATTCATTAGAGACATTGTCATTGTAGAATGTGAAATGAGCATTAAAATGCCTCACACATCCCACACAACATGACAGTACTGTAAATCAGACCATTTTGACCTTTTCAATGTTCAGTTATTTGATAAGTTGGTCAGTCCTATTCCCTGTTTATTTGCAATTGGTTGAATGTGCTATTGGAAAACCTTTGCCTTTATTTGCAGTATTAAGCTTACAATAGGCCTAAAGTGGAATTAGGATGTCAAGAGTTGACAGACCATGTATTAAAGTCTTTATCAAGTCATGTATTCCCGTTAGCATATATATATTTGAAAATATTGAACAAGAGACAGAGTGCTAGGCTGGAAAGGACAGAGACTCAAAAGTAACTTACAAGAAAGAACTTTGGAATATGGCAAATTCCTGGAAAAGCCCATGCTGACCCTTACCTTTAACAAAAATTGATCACATTCACCTTACAAAACTAATAAGATCATAAAAGAGAAAATAGTCAAAATGGTATAAAGAATAGCCATTTAATAAAAAATTATGTTCATCTACTGATATCACACAAAGGAAACACATTCTCATTAGCAAATACAAGATATTAACAGAAAACTTTCCCTATCTTTTCTCCTCCCTTTCCTTCCTGCCCCAAATAAAGCCACGGTTTTTCACCTGTACTGTTAGCAACAAAACAGCTTTGCCAGGTGTACTGCAAGGAGAATTTTGGTTTAAGAAAGTTGGTGTGCGACATCATTCCTCTTCTTTCATTGGCATGTATTTTACTGGGGCCTGGTATAGAATGATCTGTAATGAAGATGACTAGCCAGCGGGGGGAGCAGTGTAGTAGATGACTGCGTATTTGTTCCTCCACATTTGGGAAATATTAGTTAAATATTACAATTACTATTTTTAACATAGTGTGATATACGAACTGAATAAATGTCAAACGCTCTCTACCGCTTAGCCAAAATTTCCAAAAGCAATAAGAAATTTGGGGGTTTGCCTGGAAGGGGAAGTTATTTTCAAGAATTAATTGGTTCAGCCTTTCTAAAAATCTTACTTAACACATCTAAGCTTATGCATCTTACTCTTTTTCATACCTACGTTATCTATATTAAATCTTAGGTCTATTAAAACTATTTCAATACTTTAGATTTCAAAAGCTGAAAAAAAAAAAAAAGAATTGAAACTATAAAAATAAAAACAGGGTTAGAAGAAGGTACCCTTGCCTTGATGAATGTTGAGAAATTGAAGGTTTAAGCTAGTGAGCAGTGAAAGAGGAGAAAAGAAAATACATAGTTACATAAAATATATGTTGGTGAAAAGCTTGATAGATTTTTGGCCTGTACAGAAGCTCTTTCAGTAGAGCATTACTCATTCACCTAAATAGGATTAAGAAAATATCAGAAGATTTGTGCAATTACAGTATACATCTACAGTATACAAGTCTTTGAGGGCAAATATGTGGAAATATGAATGCTAAAAGGAAGTGGACAATCATTAAATACAGTCTTATACATGAAAATGTATTGGTAAAGCAGGCAAACTAATCGAAATTTTTGAATTTTATATTAAATTAAAATCCTATGAAATATACACCATTGGTCACTTTGACTACACTAAAACCTTCCCCCTGCTTGGCTTTGTCACAGGATTATAAAAGCTGTTTCAGAAGAACAATTTTGCCTCTCCAACCTGCCAAAAGGATTCAGTTCTGAACACCTCTGCTCTTGTTTTGGTCTTTCTAACAAATAACTAATTTTGAATTCACAGAGAGCACATGTGACTTGTGTTGGTATGCTGACATATATAATGTTTGCTCATCTAACCTCTAATTTTGGCTGCAAAATTTGAAAGCACTAAAGGAAATTAAAGACTGTGAGCAGAAAAATATGAAATTTCTGGGTTATTGAATCTTCTCTACCTTTTTGTTTCAACTGGATATTAAAAGCATTTGAAATAAAGCGCAAAATGTCTCCAGATCAACATATCTAATATCACAATATGGAAAACATGTCTCATATCTTTTTTGATAGTTTTGAAATGAGTCTTAGTAAAGGAATTTCAGATACTTTCTTTTTCAGGAACTATGTTAATTTTTTCTATTTTTCCCTTTTCACTGTTAAGCATTCAGACTGCTACAGGCTTTGTACTTCTGAAATCTTCCCTATACTTTCAGCAAAGGAATCTTCTGCTCCTGCTTAGTTTGACTTAGGATTTTTTTGCTTTTCTCTTTGTTCTTCAAGAATCTGGGACAACTTGCTGGGATTTACTCTGGTTGCAGGAAACCTGGAAATGTAAAGTGCCAAGCTTCCATTTGCCTTTCTAAACCTGTTTCTGGCCATAATTTTTTTTTGTACTCTGAAGCAACTATTTTTCTTTCTCACTTGAAATTGCTTTTTATGTATTAATACGTTAAAACTCTATCACTCAAGTTCACTCTGACCAATTGCTAGCTAGCAAAGGGGGAATTCAAAGGGAGGATATTAAGAATAGCAGATAGCCTGGCTCCTTTATAGGGAAAGTTTAATGCTTTTGGAGCTAGGAAGTTCTTAAAACTATGCAGTGTTCAAGCACTTTTAATATACTTGAATATGATCTGAATTAAGACCACCTGCCTTTCTGTATACTTATATCACATTTGTTGCAGCAAGCTTGTAGCACCTAGAAAGCTGGCATTTTTCTCAACAAGAGATAAAAGAAAATATTTAGCTTCTAGTTTCCCTCTTTCTCATGGTGATTTCAAAACAACCTCTGCTGATGTTGTACTTTCTCCTTCTTTGCTGAGTTCTGGCTTTTTTTTTTTTTTTTCCCAGAAGCTGATTTTGAGAGGAAGGTGGGGGGAAACACGGAACAAAAACACCCAAACCTGCTTTAGACAATTTACAAAAGCAGTTGGTTGGTCTAGACAATGTTGCTCTAATGGAAACAAGTGATTCTTGGTAACATTAACTTCGCCCAGAAACGCAAAACCTTATGAGTTAGGTGTTATTGTTTGTAATTGCCGTGGCTGTTGGGTGGTGATAAGTCTCTGTGTCAAAAGCAATGAGTGAGGTGATTTTGACAGTTCAAAGTTTGGCTTCTCAATTTATCACACAGAATAGTCTTGTTTTTCAAAGGTAGAGAACAATAATTAACTTAAGATCCATTTCCTCCTATTGACTGTTAATGTTATAATAGAAAGTGAGAAGCTGATAACAAGTGAGAAGCTTTCCGTCTTGGAGGTTCTCACTGTTTTCACCTCTGTTGGGAAGAGGGACAATGCGTATAGAGAATGAGCTTGGGCTGGCTGAAAACTGTAGAAGTTTATTAAAGCTGACATATTTAGATTCTTTTCTCATCTAGTCAACATTTTTGGTAGTTTTATCACATGAACACCAGAACATAGTGGTTTGGGTTGGAAAGGACCTTCAAAGATAATCTAGTTCAGCCCCCAAAGTCACATGCCAAACACCCAAAGGCGCTGTGTTACATCCAAGTGTGTAGCGGAGGGCTGAAGAGGCCCTTCTTGAGGCCAATTACTTGTTATGATGTACCATATTATAATCAGCCTTTTACTGTGTCATCTAACAATTTATAAAAGTATTTTCTTACATGAATTATTTCACTGTTATTGGCATGCAGAGCCTAATAATTAATTGTTCTAAAGAAATTCATTTCTCTCCAACATGTCATTGTTTTCTGCCTCTGCTTTAGAACAAAGCTGATGTGCTGTAAATCATTCTCATTCTGCATATTGCTTGCATCCTTAATTACAGCTATTTGAAGACCAATAACTCTCTTGCAGGAAAAAAAAAAAAAGAAATCTAAAAACTTTCCCTTTTTACAAGTCCAAATTAGACTAAAAAAGAAACCTTTCATATAGTTTAGCCTTAGCTGTCTAATTTGTAAACATTGATGTAAATTACCTAAACAGACAGTTTTCAATTAAAATGATGCACTAAGTTCATTGTACAGAAATTGCAGACATGGGCTCACTCACTGGGCAATTGATTAAATTGTTGTTCTTAACACCAACCCATCCATTTTGTGGATACAGAATGTGAATCAATCCTACTGGAGTAATCTGCCCCAAAGATAAAAACACCTTACAGATAAATAGATCGGTTCAGAATATTTGTAAGAGATCAAAATAAACAAATTCTGGTTTTGATCAAATCGAGACCCTACATTTGCCTTCTGAGAATTGTATATGGCTTCCACTATAACAGTAACTGTGGCAAATTCAAATGAAACCTCTTTAGTTCTGAAGTACAGGAGAACTCAAAAAATGAAACTAAAATGCCTTTTACTCAAAGTGGTTGTTCTTGTAGTTCCAAGAATACAATTCAGGAGTTAATTCTGGTGGCAAGGCCATTGTGTTAAGTTATAAAGGAGATACTGCATTATTCTAGCCTATATTCTATAGTCTATGCCATCTTGTGTTGGTTCCCCAGTGGAAATAGTTCCCTATTTATCCTGCTTATCATTGTGTACTTAAAGCATTATCCCAAACCAAGTTGGTACTCTCTGTAATCCAATTGCTCCTGATCTTCTGTAGCCTTGAAAGAAAAGAGTGTATATTGACATTTTAGATTATTCTGTGTTACTCTATTAAAAGTCAAAGGGAGGGATCTTTCATTTTGTTGAGTGATGAGATTAGTATCTTGTCCCTGGTTCCAAAGTCGCAGTTTAGCAGAGGAAAATTCTCTGTGCTTCTCCTGCACCAGTTGTCCTTCTGTTACAGTTTTGAGGAGGATAACTCAAAGGCTGGACCAGTGATGAATTTTCAAGGCTCTGAATTTGAATGTGGTCAATAAAAAAAGTAACTGAAATGGTTGTGCACTCCTGCAAGAAACTTGTACCTCAGAATGGATGAAGTAAGATTACTGCTGAATGGGACAAACTGCTAATGCCAATAACAACAGGGACACAGTGACTGTCAGACACACAAGTGTTGTTCAGCTGTAAGGAGTATTACCTGCATAGAAACTTAATGGCACACATCTTGTTAGCATTGGAAAAAGGGAATTTAGAAGGATCCATTTCATTATATTAAAAGATCACTAAAATAGCAAACCCATTCATTTTTAAAGGATGACAAATCTTGAAAACAGCTTTGTTTTACATCAAGCTATGGAAGTGTTGGGTCCCTAGATAAGAAATACAGATGAATCTGAAACATATTAAACACTTCCAAGGAAGAAGTTTCACCTTGATAGCAACATTAGAGAAGCTACTCTAAATGGTACTGTTTGGAGTGGGAGGCTGCTCAGCCATGTATGAGATAGGCATGCAAAGAGGTGATGGAGCAGAAGGAAACTTTTTAAGCAAGGAGGCAGGGGATTCAAAAATTAGTGACTCTGAAACACGGATTTGTCAGAATAATTTTCTTTGAGTTTTAGTATGCCTTCTCCATTCTTTAGGTCTTTCCCTGAATGGTTGTACTGCTGAGAGTGCTGCATTCCTATCGCAAGCCATGATGAAAGGGCAGATGATCAAACTGAGGAGGTGACAAGTCATTACCCTTATTCTGGAACAGAATTCATTTCAAAAATGACAGTTTTAGTATACACAAAGATGCAGAAAGACTTTTTTTCCTGCTTAAACAATGTTTCCTTCTTAAATGGTGACATATTTCTACGATTCAAAGAATAAAGAGATACCTACCTGCCAAAAACAAATCATAGCTGCTGTCAGAAGCTTCTCCCTCAGATGCCTTCATATCAAGTACATTTGGCACCTAAAAGCATGACACGGCATGAACCTTCGATGTGCATCAAATTGCACTGGAGCAGAAAGGCCTTGTGCTGGAAAGGGAATCTGGGGCTATGCTTCAAGCATACTTTTCTGTCCATATCTTTGCAAAACGATAACCTGAGAACGTACATTTTTATACCTACAGTGCCAATGTACACTATTTAAACAAGATTTAAATGCTAGATTAACATTGAGATTTTATTGCTTGGACTGCTATTTAAGTCTGAAAAAGAAACCGTAAACAGAAGAAACGTTCAATAAACTGGAATGTTTTAAACAGCAAAGACTTAAAATAAAATCATATGGAACCACTTTGTGATGTCAGTAACATTTGTTGCAAAAAGCTGCAGCGCTTCCAACACCTCACCTGAAGATAATCTCCTTTAGTTTAATGTGCTTCCTCATACATACAGTTGAGGGTAATCAGAGAAAAACTGGGATTTTCTTTGCCTTCTCTGGCTGTCTTCCACCTCTACTGCCCTCTCAGACATAGGCTTAGGGCATTTTCGAGACTACCTTGTCTGTCTCAGATTATTCTTATGATGTAAAATAATATCAGTCAATTGTTTCTTCTTGCTTCCTTCTTTTCCTAGAACTGCCAGACTTTGTTGCAGAGAACCACAACTTTTCAGGAAAATTATATGAAAATTACAGCCAAGAACACTTTCCTATGTCAGGAGAATACACAGGATACTTGGGTGAATGTGCATCTACATACAAAATGGACCTGCAAATTATATGGACAAGTCATTTAGAAAACCAGGCTAAGTATCCAACATATCCTTTTATTTTATTTATAACTTAGAAGCCTTCAGCCAAGCTAGGTTAATTATGTAAATGGTACAACAAGATGATTTTGCTTCTGCTGGTTAATTTTCCCCAATGTTTCAGGTCAGTAAACAGTTTTGGTTTTGCTTTTTTTAATTTTAATGCATTAAAATCTTTAATTTAGTTATTATTTCCTGAGGTCTGACAGATACTTTAGAAGGCCTTAACATACAGCACCTGCACTGTTCTTTTTCACTGCTAAATTGCTATATTACAGCACATTGCTAATAAAAGAATTTCTTGTCCAGTCACAAAATCAGTGGGTCCTGTCTGTTAATTAAAAAATTCTATACTTACAAAGATTTTCCTTGCATTCTTTAGATATATTTTGCTAAACTAAACTTAAAGAAATTATAAAAAAAAGTAACTAAGTTCAGTACCTATCTTTTTGTGTTTTATTCCTAGAATATTTTTGACATGACTACCTTGGGATGAAAATAGTCCCATTTTTTATAAATGTCACGTATTGCCAAAACATTAGGGGGCTGAAAAGACAGAAAAAGCTTGTATTGCTGTTTGCTCTTCATTTTTCTTGAAGTGGATCTTCCTCTATAATGGATGCAGAGCTATGAATAGATCTTTCCCATAAGACTTTCAAAACTTAAAAAAAAAAAAACAACTCCAAAACCTCACAGAGAAAATGTTGATGGTTGGAGAATGTGCCCTACCTCTCCCCAGAGCATCTTGGCCAGATGCCCTCGTGCAGACTGTCAGCAGTTGTGACAGAGCGGTTTTAACACGAAGTAGAGCAATGCTGGCTCATTTACTGCAGCCAACTCAATCATCTGAGGGACATATCGATGCAAGTGAGGCAGGTTTTCTCACTGCCTCCTGTCTAGGATGGTACAGATGCTGCTTCTGTCTTTATGTCATACCATTTTAGTGAGGTGTGTCACATGAAATAATACAGCAAGACATATTGGTAACAGCAATTATGTCAGGGAGGGCCCCCTTCTCCTAGGTCATGTTCTGTTGGTTACACAGCCATTATTGCATTAGCAATAGGAAGCCGTGTGGTGAATGACTGTGTACTCACCAGTTGCATTTACTAAAAGGTGAGAAGAAGTACAAATAGATACTAAGAAACACCCAAATTTTTCCATTCCTTTTGCAAGACTCTGAGTTTCTTTAATTTGGCTTTGCAATTAAGAAAGTAATAATTGCGGACTGCTGTCCTTGTCAGCTGGAATATTTAAAAATTTTGATGAAAGCTCATTTAGTGCATCTTCCTGAGTTCAGGTGGCCTGTTCAGAAAAGCATTGCTCCTTAGAGAATCTCCACTGCTGTTTAGCAGCATCGCTGCTGAATGACAGACTGACGGCAGGCTGTTCACTGATCTGTGAACACCAAGCAGTGCAGCCCTGTGAATACCCCTGTGTTTGTAACTGTGAGTATACCTACATACTCCACAAGAGGTAGTGGGATAAAAAAGTCCAAGTTAACATGGAATGGGTGCATTAATTAACGAAATTACATTACATGAATGAAAACCCTGCTTGGGTCTTTAAGGTGTGCCTGATTTACACTATGTCTGCAGCAAAAAGCCTATTTGAAAATGAGGTGAGGATAGAAGCTTCATTTATGGGGAGCTTTATATACAGATATTTCTAGATGAACGTGAAGCTATGCCTGAGTTAAATATCACACAGATACATTTTGAGGTTGCTGACCATTTTAGGAAGAAGATAAATGATGAGGGTGTTCCTGAGGTTACATGATTAAATTGTGGGTGCACATGCATTGAAACAAACATTCCCAAGCTCTAGTGAGCTTTGTGACAATGCTTAGGACAACTTGAGAGTGGAAAAATACTGTATTGAATATTTTGGATTCTAGACACATTTGGTATATTTTAATTTTGATTCTTAGCTCTACCACACTGAGAAACCAAGTTCATATCAACCCTTATGAAAAATCAGTATGTTTTGAAAATTTTTAACATTGCCTAAGTGTATACTCGAAGCTAATTGTAGATTTTTTCTAGGGGAAGACAGGTTAACAATAGCTGAAACTTTCTGTTTAAGCAAAAAATTTTTTGATAGTTTTTAGTCTTAATCATTTTGCTAGAGGCTGAACAACATGAACTCTCTCAGGCTCAGAAAAGCAAAACAAGCAAAAGATCCTCCCAGCAGTTTCAAGTTCTGTCCTAAATTTTTGTCCGATAAAGCAACAGGTTTCCAAAAGAGATATATAAAGGTGTCCTAAAGATACCCTAAGTGTAAGGTTAGATTCCTAACCTAAGCCCAAGTTTCCTTTTCTCCTTCTGTAGGACCATAACAGTAGATAGAGTTCACGACACTTTCTAGGCAGGACAGCTCAATCAGAGGGGATTCAGATAGCTGATCTGGGATTGCACCATGTGTTTCTGATACACAAACGGCACCCTAAAGTCATCTTGTAATGTGCAGAGTCATATTAGCTTTATCTTTATCTTAGCTTCCTAGCCCCAGGCTGTGAGACAAGCACTTACTCATTGGTGCATTAACTGCTGTGATTCCTCAGGCATACCCTGGACATCTACATACAGGTGGGACGTGGATGATTAGCTACAGAAAAGCTACATGGCTTGGGTTTTTCTCTTACATTGCTGTTATCTGCATAAATCTATCACGAAAGCTGCCTTAGAGCTGGATGCTCCACAGTAGAGGGTCTGTGGCATCAGTTTGAGCCAGCAGACTAACAGCAACTGGAAGTAGCTGAGGGAAGCACCGGCACGCTGAAGCTCCCAATGAATCTTTGTCCGCCCCTAGATTGCTTCTTGCACCATGCTTAAACAAACTACAAAAATGAAGTAAGAGCAATGGATGCTGAATGCCAGCTAACACCAAAAGGAAGTGTGCTTTAACAGATGACACTTAGAAAGCTCTGTCCAGAAAGGAAATGACCAAGTGCTTTTAACAGCCTGGAGTACTCTCTTCAAAAGACAATTTTCTGGTATTGGTGATTGAATGTTGTATTTCTTTGAGACAAAAAGGTGCATCAGACAAAACTGGATCTGGAACCTGGACCCAATACATCTTTATAATTTCCCAGCTTGAAAAACTGGGTTGGGTAGAAGTTTCCTAAAGCTCAGTTAAGAATTGTCATAAGAGTGCTGTGATACTTAATCCGGACTGGCAGAGCAGCAGGGATATATCAGTGATTAAAATCACATATCTTTATTTGAAGCTGAGAAAGAAAGTTCTTGAACTTTATTGAAAATCTTTTCCTCCTTATTACCCAATCCATTTGGGATAGCCTATTACCTTAAAAAAAACCCTCAATTTAGATTGCTACTAGACCCTCTTAAAGACTTCTGAGACTGCAGCAGGGAGGTGGAGAGGTAGAGTTATCTATTATTATGAATATCAAGATTTATGAAACTGAATTATAGAAGAAGAAATAAAAATGTTGGGCTTCCTTGCAGGGAAGGATCTATTTCTGCTAATTATACAATCTCTTACAGAACATGGATGCTTAAGTTTATAGAGCTTGTCTAAGAAATTAAGCTAAAACTTTTGTGATAACAGTGGTAGGTTTCTACACATAATGTGTGGGCATTTCTATATTTTTCCCTTAATAAATATCATATTAAATCAGATTAATGCTGATTTGTTTTATTTCATGAAACCATTCACTTGACAGTTTATTCAAGTCATCATATTTTCAAGCATTTCAGGGAAATTTTTAATTCTCTGTTTTCAAAATACAAAAATGCATTTTTAAGAATCATTGATCAGAATTGAGACGTTCAGGTTGTGCTTTAGAAGACTTTTGGTCAGCACTTTTCTTATCAAAGGTCAATCCTCTATTCTTTTCAAGGAACAACATCTGTCTGTCATATTAGTGATAAATTAGAGAATTAAACCCACTAGGCTTCAAGAGCCCTCTTGATTAGTTGTTACCTACCCATCAGTGAACTGCTGCAGAAACAAAGGCCATGACTGTGTTAATCTGCTATCAAATTATGTCATTCATTTTTGTCATAGCTGCCTTTGTAAAGAGCTGTTGTAATAAAAGCAAATACTCTGTTTGGGCAGAAGTTTTACAGTTTTGTTTAATTTCTTCATCATGGCCTGTTGATGCATCTTCTTACTAAGCAAGGCATAAAAACACCAAAGGAAATGCTAAATTAGAACCTTCTAATAACTAAATTTTTAAAACTATTGAATTAAACATGGCAACATTTCTTTCCTGGATGAATTAA
The DNA here is from genome assembly GCA_033628505.1 of Tringa tobata. Taxonomy (NCBI): domain Eukaryota; kingdom Metazoa; phylum Chordata; class Aves; order Charadriiformes; family Scolopacidae; genus Tringa; species Tringa tobata. The sequence goes on from JAHREE010000161.1 coordinate 3,552,608, forward strand.
TGCTCATCCGTGCAGAAAATCTTGAATGTAACATTATTTAAGCAATTTAAAAGTGAATTAAAGATTCATCCATTGTATCAGGTATCTGACTTCAGGGTAACATTTTAATCTCGATCATTGTTACAGTGTTTGCCATTCAAAAACTCTGAGAGATAAAGATGAAGGTTAATTCATGCAGAACAAAGACTCAGTTCCTTGTTGATAAGTATGGTTGGGTATCAGGGAACTGCAAAATATGCTAATGGAGTTATTGTTTACCTTAGCATATTAGGCATAAGTTACACTTGTTTGAATAATTGTTTTTCACTCTTGCATTTCAGATTTCTTTTTTGGTTTAAGTTGTTTTGATACTGCTATACTGACCACAGAAGGATTGATTTTTTTTCTGTTTTACGGAGACCCACAGATTTTATTAGACCTATTTGTAAATATTTTTACAACACTCGATTGACAAACAGTTTTCTGGGGGGAGTTAGTTTTAAAAACAATAGCTGGCACTCTTTAGCATTTTTCAATTTGCTAAGTTATTGTCAGTCTTTGACATCTTTTCATCAGCAGACCTGATTCACCTCCCGGTTAAACAGGTGCAATTTCTTCATCTAAGCTACTCTTGAATTTTAACTAGGAACAGTGAACTCCTAATCAGATTCATTACATCATGTACAAACATGCAGAATCATACCGAGAAATGCTCTTATCGGGGGGGTGACTTGGTCAAAAACATCTTTTTTCTTGGAACAGGCAAACAAAAATTGTCCATAACATGACCAGAGCATTTGCTATACATCAAATATGCTAAGATATATGTGATTAGGGTATAGGTACGAAATACATCTAAGAATATGCAGTACAGTATGAATCTGCACCTGAAGGAAGCCCCTACAGCCACAGAGCCTGTTTCAGCAGGTTGGAAGTAGAGGGCGAGAAACTGCTTCTTACAGGAGAGTCTTCCCCCAGGAGGGATTTTCTTCTTGACTCTCATCACTGAGGTCAGGCCCTGTTTGTAACACCAAGGTTAATCTGACATCGAAAACCTTCATTCTATAGCTGTGGACATTTATGAAGTCTCTACAAATGACCGATCTCTTTGAAGCTGCTCAGGCCTACAGCATCCCAGGCCAGTGGGATCCATGAACTGTCTGCAGTGCAGCTATTTTGGTGTATCTCAGCAATACTTCAAAGCAGGTGTTCACTTCTCCCAGGTTTCCTCTCATTTTGATGCCTTTTCTAAATAAAACAGCGCATTTCTGAAGTAGCAAAGAAATAGTACTGGTATAAATCATACACTCAAAAAATTAAATCTCACCGCATATTCGTGATGAACTTTCCTTTCCCTTGCCGAATGCAGAATTGAAAATTTTTTTCCCTTATGCAAGCACTGGCAAGCCTGTTTCTCTACTCTTCTGTAATTATCAACAGAAAGTAACTGGCTCTCCTAAGAACTGAATGTAATGAGTATAGTTCTGCTTCCTTTAATTAGATGACCAGGTTAGGAAGACAATTAGTCATTCCCTTCAGTGACAACTACAGGCAAATTTTATTGTATGATTGCATATTAATACACAGCTAGATGTCTCCACCATGTTTTGTCAGGTTCTGAACTGTCAGATCCTGGTTATAACAGTCCAGATGTAGCCATTAGGTCCCTTTTGTTTCCTCATGAGGCAGAAGGAGCAAGGATTAGGGGAAACAGTATGAGAAATGAGCTAGTTAACAAAACTGCACAGAACTATCTTGATTCACTACCAACACCAGTTTTATGTCAGTAATTCTGCTTTTAATAGTCAGATGATGAAGAATCAGAATCAGATGATGAAGATATTGCTTAGCAGAAAAGCCGGTCTAAAGTATTGTGAACATCTTAAATTGATCTAATGAAGTCAGGCTATATTGCTATGTGCAGTAATCAGGGCAAAAAAACCCCAACATTTGATTATGAAATGGTTATAAATGCACTATTTTTTTTTTTTTTTAATGAAACATTTATTAGAAAATAGCTGAATTTCAGTGGGTGGAGAATTACACAGAGCAGAAGCTACAGGGATGATTGATTGTTATCGGTAATTACATGTTCTGACTGAACACTTTCAGATTCCTAGCGTTACTGTTTCCTGTATCCAAGTGATTTTATTTTAATCTCCTTGAAAAAAAAATGGAACAAAATGTAACAATAGTAAGGGAAAAAACACCAAAAACCCTCTTACAAAGGCTCAAGCTTTTAAGTTTTGGGGATTTTAATGTTTGACTACAGTTATAGAAAAGCTTTAATTACTGATTGCTTATAGTACATAGAACTTGCAAGGAGAAAGGTCACTGAAGTTTCCTACTCCCTCGAGTGCTTCTCTATAATAGTCCTAACTTACAGAAGGGAATGTAAACGGTTGTTCTTAACATTTACTGTTCTGATCTCACTCAAAATGAGTTCTGTGTGCTTTTCCCATGATTGAAAGAAGACTTACAAACCCAGATGCTATCTCCTTTCAGCATTTGGAGAGGCCAGGCTACAGATGATCTCTTTTGGGAGGCTCGGGGGTGAGTATCACCATTTCGGTAAAATCTTTTCTTGCCCCCAGATACTATATGAACCCTTCATTAAGAATATAGGAGAGAAATGTATACCTATTAAAAACAGCGTAAGATGTGTCGTTCGTAGTTGTGATAGCACAAGGAGGGTCTCAATCCACATTCAGAACACAAGAAAACTTCTGGTCCAAAGAGACAGACCACCAACAGAGGACAGGGCTGATAACACACCTGTAAGTTAATAGCAACTCTTGGAAGATGTTTGTGGCTTTATTTTATGATACAATGTAAATATTTCAGAGATACCTAAACATATGGTTAGATAATGGCAGCAATAAAAGTGATGCATGTTTGGAATAGTTACTTAAAACACAAAATACATCTAATACAGAAACTGACTGGAACTTTTTCCTCCCTCAACCTATAAAATCTAGTACATTAAAAACTTGCAGGGGCATTAGGAATCAGCACACAGACATATAATCTGAATAAACTGCGCAACTAGCCGGGTCTGGCCAGTGAATACAAATACAAGTGCATACATAAATTTGAATTGATTCAGAAAGTACTGAATTAAAAAAATAAATAATGGAAGTGAAGAAAATTTAAATAAATACTAAATGAACTGGTTTAGGATGAAACCTTTACTAAAGTATGCTAAAGAAAGGCAAAAGGAACTCCAGGAGTAGATTCACTGAATGTCTGGAGAAGAGAGTGTGTTTGCCTGCCAACGCTGCCTGATCTAGTTCCTCCAAACAATTGAATTTTCTCAGACGAAGATGAACTACTGGGGAATGGAAAGAGTTTCTTCTCTCATAATGTCTTAAAACAAGTCGTACATTGGGTGCTCACCACATGTTTGCATTGAATTGTGCTCTTTTTGCAGCTCTCCACCTCCAACCTGCTGAACAGTATTTACTGCCATCACAGGCCTTTAGAACTTAGATGTATTTCAAAACTGAATGTTTAGTTATCTTGGATTTTGGATGTTTCTTTTTGTTTTGTTAAAAAAACAAAAGGATGAATACCTGCTAGCAGACTTTGCAGGGTTATCTAGAAGGACTTACTTACCTATAAATTTGAATTTTAGGCATCTACCATGAATTTAAGATGGTTCTTAAAGACGATTAAATTCTTTTTTATTGCAAATATGGCTTTTTCCAGCACCTTTGGGAGCAGAAAGGCAGATGAAAGAGAACATGACGCGAGCACTGAAAAGAGGAGAGGCACACAAAAAAATGTGAACTGCTGAATTTACTGTCTAGCTATAATGAGGTATTGCTTAACAATTAAGTTAAATTATGCAGCTGTTTCCTAGTCTATTGTGCTAATGCATCTGAGAAATTATAATTTTCTGATTGGAGAATGTTATGTGGAGGAAACTGTAGCATTCCCCACTCCTGCAACGATTCATTTCATGATTTAAAAAGGAAGCCAGTATTTTTGCAGCTGGCAGGAATAGGCAATAAAGGATGACAATCCAAGGAGGCCTGTTAATCACTGACACAATAAAATAATCCCAAACAAAAGCTGCAGAAGGAGAAAAAAACTTGAAAGGGTACCAGTGACACAAAGCCACAGCTTATGGGTTTCTGCAGTGAAGTGACTTTATAGCCCGCTAGGAGCGGAAACAGGTTTGAGTGTTTCAAAGAGAAATGCTGTCACGTGTGTTACTTCAAAGACAAGTGCTCAAAAATTTCAGGGAACTGTTAACTCAGATCTTTAAAGAAAAAATTGCATGTACATCAGGGATATACATCAGCTTTAAAAAATAAAACCAAACCCAACTTTGCTAACCAGTATATCTTAATAATCTTCAGTGTTTTAAAAAAGTTCGCTTGAATGAGGATTAAGTGAGAGTTGAAGATTTGGAAAAACTAAATAGTATCGACAAAGTAAACCAAAGGAAATACACTGGCATTCCAAATTTTGCCTGTGGAATGTGCTCATGGGAAAAATGGCTACATAAAGCAGAGAAGAAATTAGGTATGTTAATTGGAGCAGGTGGCTTGATTTTTATTATTTCATTTTTGACTGTCTCGAATTCTTGAAACTATTTAAAATTCCAGTCTAACAAATTAATAAATAAATCCGTATTACCCATTATTTAAACTTATTTACGCAAAAAAATCACAAAACCAAAAACTCCAGATGAAAACACATAATAGCTTTTGAGAAAGAATTAAAGCTTTTCAATTAGCATCCACACTTCAGATGATCCTTTTATTCTAATCATCTGTTTTGCATGATTCTTTTGTTTTAGTCAGCATTTCCTTTTAAAAAAGGTTGAATTGGGGAAAAACATAATTTTGTTTCACATTTTATGACTCTGAATAACATAAAATGAGGTTGTGCCACGCTTCATGACCATGCATATTTAAAAATTTTCTATAAATACATTTACTTAATTTTGGTTTAATCTTGTGACAAAGCACTGCCTAGAAATGATAATGAAGAAACTTAAGAAAATACCATTTGGAATAATTCCTGCTTTTGTTTCTACCAGTTGTTCCATAAAGGCAAAGCAGATTTGGCCTTTTAATTTCCTTGAGTGATCTAATTCTTTAAGCTACTTCTGTACTGACATTTTTATATTGAGTTACAGTATTATTCATCAGAATAAAACTTAGTCTATGATCAAGTGAGTTTCAAGATTTTTTTTTCAATCTTGTCCACTATGTAGCTAAGCTGAAATTCCCTCTAAGCAGAGGAAAAGACTTTCATGCAAGAAGTAGTTCTGTTTCCCCATTTCTCAAGGAATGATTAAAGCGTTTTTACCCATAGAACAAAGTAACATATTTTTCTGTTTGAAAAGGATGAAAATCTGGGAAATCCTCCAGAATATAAAAATTATTATTCAGAAATAACCTTGAAGGGACTTAAAGAAAAAATAAAAGCATTAAATCAGGACACATTAGTCCATTCTCAGTTAACTAGTTAGTTTGGCAGCTGGTTTGAATTAGTTATTAATGTCCATAGCTGCTCGGCCACCTTACCCTTGCAGAGTGGTGTTCTCTTACATCTGTTCTTGTCCCTTATGAAGTAACTGGTTAATTTTTGAGATGCTCAGATGTTATGGACCCTTCCTTCTATCTGTCTTGTGTTTCTTGAGGTTGTGAAGAGCCATGGGCTTTCTACCTTTCAGAGGGAATACCCGAGTAAAGTACCTTTTATCTGATGGAGAAAAAGTATTTGGTCTGTTCTGAAACATTTAATATACTTCTCCTTTGGAGGACCGTAATGCACTTTGAACAATTCACCCCTCTCCAGAGGTTTTTAGTTCTGAGATGCTGCTTATCTCCTTTTTCTTCCTGCATGTCTCTGTAAGCTGAGTGACGGTACCGTAGGCAGTGGATTGTAAACTTGAGCTTGAGCACCAAAACTGTAATACAATGTAAAGCATTTCTTTTGGACGTGTCTATTTACTTTGTACATTTCTTGAGCTGTACATTCATTTCATGCACTTTTTCATGAGCTCACAAGCCAGGTTTGTTCTTTTTCTTGTGTCTGCCTACATCTGCTGCAGAGATGGAAGAGGCCTGGGCTTTGCAAGAGTGTATACTAGCCAAACAAGGAAGAGCTGAGGGGGAATATACTGAATCAAGCCAAATACTGATGCTCTTGGGCCTATTGTGTGGACTCTAATTAAAAAAAAAATCAGGAGGGAAAAAAACACCCTATAGACAATAAAAAAAAAATAAATCAGTTACTACTACAGGAAGAAACCAGGAAAATATTAGTGTGCAATTTCCGAAGTTCCTTTTCTTGTCAAAACATTTTCTCTCCTTTCGACTAAACAGGGAACTTGGAGTTAATTTGGTGAGAATAGAGTCATAGAGTGCGGGAATGCCACATTAGACAGGGAAAGAAACCACCATCTTTGCTCCCACAGCCCTTACATAAATAAATAAATATACTTCTAGTGACATATTTACTCTGTATTACCTGGTTGGTTCTGACCAGTATTTAGACCGTTGCTTGTATGCTAAAGTCTCCTGACTTGAGCTGCCTGTCTGCTATAAATAATGTCTTTTGTCTGTGAGGAAGGTGTGTTGCCTCTGGGAAGCCAAGTCCTTTGAAATGATGGATTTGAATGAAATGAATAATTACACGAGGTGCACTTGACTGTAGAAAGTGACTAGAAAAATACTATTATCACTACACTTAATGTTATCAATGCCCTTAAATACAACGATAATGGTATGTATACAACCATACGTATGTGACATACAGTGTCTCTAGTATAAATGTATGTTTTTATTTAGATGAGTGAATAGATACAAATGTCTATAGCATGTTCAAAATCAGTTTCCAAAAGTAATGCAGTTTGTGTGCTGACAGTATGAAAAGTGTAAAGAAAAGTGATTATTAAGTTCAATTCTGAATCTTAAAAATATTATAATATTTTACAAATTACTTGTGTTGTGGCCATGTAATAAACACATATAACGTACACTTCTTAAAATGAAATATTACCACAAAAGTTGTCGCAGTCTCTTAACTAGTGTTGTAAATATTCCACTGTAATCCATATAATACAAAATCTTTCATTGCCTCTCCCCTGAGGGTATATTCTTCAATTTTCATAGTTATAGTACAATAATAAATTAGAGCTTAGTGCTGTTGTGCCACTCGGCTACCCTAGACTTTTTATAAGCAACTATCCAAATGTTAAGAAGTACAAAAACCATTCACGTGTGGTTTTTTTTTTTTACTTTCGTGGAAGTATGAAAATGATTGACCCTTTGCTCTAGTAAATCACTGGCAAAAAAAAAAAAAGACAGATTTAGACTTCTTCCTTCCTTCCTTTACCTTGTTTTTTTCTCTTATATCAAATAGACCAATTAAGTTTTTATACTTAATACAATTTATCAGCCTACATCATCTGAGTTTCTCAAGCAGTATTTGTGGAAATTACCTGTGCCTTAGGCAAAAAGGCTCTGTGTAATTTTACAGCAAACACAATATTCTAAGGAAACTCACAATATGTAACAGCTTTTTGACAGAGATTAGTGTATAAGTGATATTGTGCCATAATCTAGGACACAAAGCCCTTGAAATAGGTTTAATTTCAAGTCAAGTAGGCAAAGTACCAATCTGAGAAACAGTGCTGTTAATAACAAGGATAAAAGTCAATATTAAAAAAAGAGACTGTAACATAAAAGGATACATAGAATCTAGAGACATACAGCACTTACCTGTATGTATAGAGGTAGATCAAATATAGCCATTTTTTGTGAGGGGCTAATTAATTTTATTAGAGAGTAAGTAAATTCAGCTGTGAATGTTTGAGAATCTAATGACTTCCAGAGATTCAGAATGAATTCAGCAATAAAAGCTAATTAGAAGGGAAATGGATGCCTAAAATATCCCTGGTGTGCATAAAAGAAAGAGTATAAAGACCATTAATTGAAATTAAAATTTAACAGTAGCCTAATGCTGCATGACATAAAATTCCATCTGTTGTGCAGAGCCACTAAACAAAGATACATGGGGAATAGTGTGTGGTGTCTCAGCTTTGCGGCTAGTCAATGAATGTATTTTAATGTCAAACCACTCCACACAATGGGAAGTCTGATGTTCAGAAGAGTCAGTTTAGGGCGTGATGATTCCTGTAATTACTAAATTAGAGAGAAAAAACTAAAAGTAATGCTGCATTAGTGAGATATTTTATTTTTAATTAAGTAGGTGGGGTTTCTTCCTACTTTTTTTTATCCTTGCAAGTGTAGAACAGGTACCGATGTATTTTAGTGAATACAGACATAAAATCTGCATCCAAACCATTTCCTAGAGGTGCCTGTGTGGCACAGGCATCCGTGCACCTTGCAGGCTTCAAACAGAATTCAGGAGCAAAGTCAGTGTCCTTTCTCGCAGCACCTCATATGAAATGTCATGGAAGTTTCTGCAGAACATGTGTAAGGAAGTAAACGACAGCTCTGAATAATTTATCCTAGATTGTCTGGCTTCTTGTGCTGTTCACAAATGTCTGTAAATGTCTTTTTTTTTTGTCTTTTTTTTTTTTTTTTTTCCAATGACTGATTAACAGTGATTGCTGTAACCAGTTTCAGCACACACATCTCTGGCATGAATTCCCCTGAAACAGTTCTCAAGAAGTGGAATGATGTATTGATGAAAGGCAGTTATATTATACTTGCATTTCCATATTAGATGAATGCAGCTATAATAGTTGCATTTTGATTACCAGAGTCACGCAGCAATCAAAAAGGGTCTTGCTTGTTAAATGACATATCTATTAGTTTATTTCTAGAGGATTTATAATTATTGAGAAATTTCTGACACAATGATTTTACTTTTAGGCTTATGTGGTATACTGCAACAACAGCTTTTCAGAAAGTGAATCTAACAAAGCGATTGTACAATTCTTAGCACAACATGACTGTGGACTGTGATTGTTACCTAAGGCTAACTGCATGCTGAATAGGCCATAATGTCAAATTAGATGCTATTTGAGATTCATATAGCACATTCCCTGAATGCCTACATGGGCATTAGTAATTCACCACCTCCATTCTGGGACATCTCTCAATGTACAGTTAACAGCTACTACAGAACACATACACTGAAAGACAATAACAAGTTGCACAGAGAAGAGTCACCATCGTGTTGTTCGGACTGAGAGAACAACAGTCCTTTAAGAAAAAAAGTTAACTAAACACAGATCAAAACAAATACGTAACTTGTTTACAATAGAAAAATCAGTGAGTTAGTAGATAAAGACAAAAGCAAAGAAAAAAACAAATTCATATTCAGCAGTTTTAGGGTTATTTAGCTGAAGATAATTAACCATTAGAAAAAGCAGCAACAAAATGTATGGGGATGACCTCTTTTTTTAGTTTAAGATCAAGGTTCAGTGCCTTTCTGGACAATCCTTTCAAACATTAAGAATATGCAAAATATAAATGGAATGCTAATGAGGATATTTCTAACTTCGGTTTGCAAATTTACCCAAAAGGCGAGCAGGGAAGTTTTTACACAGACCAGAAAAATACAAATACAGATCGAACTACGCATATTTCTTGAGGCAGCCAGTAGTATATGCAACAGTAATAGTAAACAACGGCATTAAAATGTGAAGAAAAAACAGGTTTAACAAGCTACTACCAGATTTCCAGCCACTCTCTTTGCCAAGCAGAAACCAGGCAATTCAACTGGAGTACCTTCTGTGAGCTACAGAAGCAATCAACTGGCAGATGGGGCAGCCGTGGCAGAAGGTGTGATAAAATTGCCTTTCTTGTATCTACCTGCTCCATGTCCTGCAATCCATTCTGCATACTTGGTTCTTGCTGGTCCATCAGCTTGTTAATTTCCTGTCATTGATCTTGCTCTGTGTATTTGTGAGCTACAAAGTACTACAGTAACTTTACAATTAATTTGTTAATAAGAAATAGTGCATCTCAAGTCACTGGTAGCTCAGCACTTTAGCCCAGATCTTTCACTAAGCATACCTGTAAGAACAGTTCTCTTGATGGGCAGCTCTTCCCAGTATTCCCTAAAGTTCTTGTTACTGCAAACCCTGGACTTGGCATTTGCCGAAATATTTATTTAATTTTTACTGTTTTGATATCAGTACTTGACTCAAAGTACCTGTCACAGTACTTGTACTATTCCCAAAACATTAATTTGGGATGAAAGAGACAAGTGACTGGATATGTATTTGTAGCAGCAAAGTATGTACCCACATTATATTTACTGACTTTTCAAATTGTGTTTAGGTAGTTCAATGCATCTATATGAAGCCTGTCAGACTGTGCTGAACCAACTCTCTTTTTTCCTCTCCCAGTAGTAATATTCAGTTACAATTAATTGTAAGGTGTGTGTGTATATATATGTAAAAAATATTGTCCATTAGAGAGATATCTCGCAGCTTCTATATGCAAATGTCCTTCTCCTCCAGCCAAGATATAATGATTATGTACATAATATTTATAAACATATGGTAAATCATTTTGTAAAGTGCATTTTAGTATTGCAGGATACTTGCGAAAAATATTATGAAAGCCATCTGTACACAAGTAAGATAATGAGGGGTGTGACAGGCAGGCTGCTAACTGAAAATCCTAATATCAGCTGTATTGTTATTGCACTTGTCCTTTTTCATCATGGAGGCAGTGACAAATGTGAACCTGTTGCTCCTGGAGCTTCAGCTTTGGAATGCCAGACATTTTTCTATCGGAAGCCTTTAAAGATGCTTCTCAGGATTGTTAATAATGAATAATGTCTTGTAAAAGTTTCATATATCCTAAAGCAATGTACTGAAATTGTGTTGATTTTTCTTCATCTGTTTAATGAAAAAGATGTTTCACCTTCTATGATGGTTTCATCCACTCTAATCTGTTCAGTTGCTACCTATATGTATCATGAGTTTATGGCATAGTTCCTTGCTGCAGAAAGTATAATAAACTTACTACTCAAGTTAAATAGTGAACCCTACATAAATCCTGCATTCAAACTTCTGTCTCTAAAATTGGATGCCTATGATATGTTTCCATTAGTGGCCTATACAACAGGATAAAACACCCTCGTGTGAAGTGTGTGGATGATTTGAAAATAAAGGGGGATAGCCTGTACAATGGATGGCAAAGACTGACCTTCACAGGGACATCAGCAAACTTAGAGGAGTGTGGTAACAGGAACTTCCTGAAGTTCAACAAAGGCAAACGCTCCCATCAACACAGCTTTGGGGTAGAGTGGCCCCAGGGCATCTTTGCAGGAAGGCACCTGGGGAGGAGAAGCTGGAGGTAAGGCAGCAGTACACTCTGGAGGCAAAGAAGTCTGGCACCACAGGCTCACTGAGCTTGTAGTGTGTGAGGAATGTGGTGTTCAACTATTATCAACATAAAATGAACATGTAGGTAAATCTAATAATGTTTACTTTTCTATTTACTTTGGGTTTAAAACATAATAATAGATTTAAGTACTTATAAAAGTTAAAGAAAAATGAGGTATTGCTTTAAAATTTGACAACAGACAGTTAACATCAGTCTGTCACATCTCTTCAAAAGATTAATTTGCATGATGGAAATATTTTCTACATCATTCTCCAGAAGCAGAACTGAAAAGAAGATACCAGTTGCCATCATTATTTTTTCCAAATACCTTGTATAAAATCACAACATATTGAGACATAGAACGTTTAATTATCAAACAAAATTCAGAGAATTATCAAATTCTCTAAGAATGAACATGGGTAGCATAGTATCTCACCCAGAAAAGCTGTAAACATGATCTGCACACGCTTCTTGAGATGTTGAGATTAGTGGCTATGTGAACCTAGACACAACACTTTTGTTTACCAAATAGTTTTATGTCCCAAATGTTTGTTGGATCCTTTATGTCCAATTTAAGTCCTTCATATCCAGAATGATGGCAACAGTCCAGGTTTAACATCATGTCTAAACTTCTAGCATTCATGAGAGCACCACCTCAACGACATTTTTGTTCAACTTCTTAATGAAGTGGATCTCACCACTTTCAAATCCAATTTTTTACTGTTTTTGTATACACTGTCCTGATGAGAGAGCACTATTGTCTGTGGCTGTGAAATGGAAACAATGAGACATTTCAGAAAAGAACCTCAAACATCCAAAGCACCAGGGAGAGTTAACTTTCTTTTTTCCCCCCGGAAAAAGTAGTCTTATGAAGTCAGTCAGCTAGGCTGTTCTGAAGAATTATTAAAAGAAATGTCTCCCTTTCTAAACTTATTTTCTCCAGCTACATCTATGGCTGTATTTGGTATACTCCTAAAGAGAGTTAGATTTTATGCCCATGTTTTAAGGCAACTGAGAGACCCAGGGCTTAATATTTTTTAACGTTATATCCACAAGCTATTGTGTTTGACTGTTCTTCCAGGAATCAATTTTCTGGGATAAACAGTCAACTCATTTTTATTGCAACCCATTCTAGCCATTAAACAGCATAATTCCAGCTACCATGGAAATGCTGATTAAATCTACAGGTTTTATTTTGCCATTTTAGCTGTGCCTTGGCAACTAATTGCTAGTTTGGTTAGGCGTCAAAGGGGCATTGAATTTTTTGGAATAAAAACGCAGTGAGATGGCATTCCAGAAAGGCTCTCTGTCAGGATCGCTCCCATCCACACTTACGTTAATATCCATGGCTCCTTCCTCCTCTGAGCACCGTGGTGGCCAGCAACCTTGGGATCACGTACAGGTCTTCGGTTTGAAGCGAGGAACGCCCCAATTACATAGAAAGCGTTAATGCCATGATTTAAGAGCAGCTTCTGTGGAAGTTTAGGCCCAGGGGCCGCTCGCTGGTGCGGCGGGAGGACGGGAGAAGGGAACCTCCCAACTTCTGTGGGCGCCCCGGAAAACGCGGCACTGCCTGGGGCCGCTTCTTCACCTCAGCACCCCTACGCGCTTTAAAACGAGGAAGATTGCTGGTGGGATTAGAGTTAGCGGTTCGGGTTTATGCCACGGTCCTCCTGGTCTGTCCTGGGCACACGTGTGAGGCGCTGGCGGTGTGAGGCGCTGCAGGGCGGCCTCTGTGAGGAGGGGCCGGGGCTGCCCCACAGCGGACACGGCCGGTCCCGGCCGGCCCCGAGGGCCTCACCGCAGGGCGGGGCCGGGCCCCTCAACCACCTGTGTGGCACCTCCAGAGAACTGCGTTTAAATAGGGGCAAACCCCACCCTTCAGGCGGTGAGGAGGGCAGATAAAAGGGTGAGAAGAAGCACTGCGAACACCTGGCTGAGAAAAGAAGAGGGTGCTGCACCAAGGGTTCCCCTGAGGTGAGGAGCTGATGCAGGAGCAGGCTCCTGGCAGGAGCTGTGGCCCATGGAGAGGAGCCTGTGCTGGAGCAGGTTTATCTTGAAGGAGCTGTGGCTGGAGAGGACCCATCCTGGAGCAGAGAAAAAGCGTGAGGAGAAAGGAGCGGCAGAGAGGTACTGCTGTGTGGTCACCCTCACCCCAATGTCCCTGCGCCGCCCGGGGAGGGGAGGGAGAGGAGCTGGGAATGAGGGACTGAAATTGAACCTGGGATAAAGCGGGAGGTAAAGGCGTTTTAAACTTTGTTTATGCTTCGTACTTTCCAACTCCAGTTCAATTGGCAACGAATTGAGTCAGTTTTCCCCCGGTTGAGTAAGGTTTCTCATCTTGTTTTCTTCCCCTTGCTCTGTTGAGGAAGGGAGGGAATGGGTGGGTTCCTGCCAGCCGGCCAAGGTCAACCCACCCCAGGTTTGTACCAGAGACAAGGGGGTGTCACCCCCTCAGCTCTGCCAGCCCATGGCTGGAGTCCTGCAACCTGAGCCAATTGAGTGCAATGAATACTGTTTTAAGTACTTTTTTTTATTTTTTTTTTACTGCATAATTAGGGTGTTTTGTGTAGTTTTGAATCAAGTGTTGTTTTCCCTTCTTGAAAACGGGGTGTGTGTATTTTGTCTCCCAGATACTGTCATGAAACTGGCTCTTGCATTTCAAAAGCTGCAGGCCTGTTAAAAATGTTACTTGAAGCTTTTGAAGTTTTCTTTTATATGTTTTTACTTATGACTAAATGTAGGTGGGATGCAAAACTAGATCAGTAGTAATTTATCTATTGTGGTGATAGAAGAATATTTTTTAAATTATTTAGAAAAGCTTTCTACCTAGCTCTATTTCTCACTTTTCCTCCTGAAACTGTGTGTTGTTCAACTCAATGATATTTCTGAGAAAAGTGCAGCTCTATCAAATATTTCATGTTCCTCTAAATTTTTATCACTTCAGGACCAGATTATAATATTGGGTAAGCAGAACATATTGCTTCACTGCTAATGTAGTAAGGGATGAGGAGGCATAAAGCTTTTTCTCGCTTTAAGCAGGTCTCTTAAGAAGTTTGATTAGTTGTGTGGTGTCAGACACTTAAAGGGACCCACAGTCACATTTTTGTTTTATTTACTTAGATGCTTTCAGAGTTGCTCTCTAAGACATCTCTGTTGGTCAGCACTGGAATGCCATGGGTATAAACATACTTGAGAATGCATCTGAGATGACTAGGGCTTAAGTTAGTAAAATATTTTGCTGGATTCTCTCCTGTAGTCAGTGTTGAAGCCAAAATTGAAAATATGATAGCTATTCTTATATCCTACACTTTTTCTCATTCCTGTATCCCTGCCTGGTACTGTAAGCATTTTACCTCATATTTGATATCACCACAACTTTGTGTCTAATGTTTAGTGCACCAGTTGTATGGCCCAAGAAAATGGTTTGCGTATCTATATTATTCTCTACGGCTGCTCCCAAATAGTGAACAATCTTTAGCTAAATCTCACATCCATCACAGATGAACTGAGAGTCGCTGTTGAGTTACTTGTCCAAGGCTATGAAAAATTAGCGACCAATATAAAGAAATAATGTAGCAATACTGGCTTCCTGTCATAATTTAATTCTTCAAAGCAAGATGTAAACATTGTATGTGTTTAACACAGTGACTTAGGCATTTTAAAGCACAGAGATATTGCTGATGTCATTTATTTCTTTGTACTGCATGATTTTTGGCAAGTTCTAATGCAGAGGAATGCCTCTTGGCCCTGATACGTGGAATAAGAGATGATTTCTTAGTGAACACAGCAAACACAAGTGAATAAGAACAAACATTTTGATGTCCTTATGAATGTTATCTGATGGAGACTGCTGCTGACCTAATCTCCTTCAGCCGTGCTTCAGACCTTCAAAGCATGCTGCAGTCATGGTACTTGTATTATTAGGTAATCATAAGTACTGTGTACAATGCTCTTATATTTATAACACCCACTCATTTTTGAAATGGAACCTGCGTATTACAGTAAAGTTGAAAGTCATAGTCTGTTCTGAAACATGCAAATAATACCCTTTAGTGCTGAGAGAAATTAAGCACATGTATCAAGAGGAGGATATGTCCTGAAGTCTAATCTCTGTCTAGTTATTTTCTCAACAATAAATTACATTGTATCCAAATCAATGTTATGTTTGACAATAGGTATCCTGAAACTTGTTACTGTGAAAGTTCAGGGCAACAGAAATTAAAGCTCTTTTGCAGAGTGAAATTTTGAATTTCTAAGAGCCTCACAGATTTCTAAATAACATCATGTGGTAGAACTGTTCCTTAAGCCAATACACTTATGGATTAACAAGTACTGCTTGCTGTGTTTGTACATGGAAACTCCCTTCAAAAATTTAATTTACTAAAAATTATAGCCAAGAAAATATTATATGAAATTGGTTTGGCATTATCTTTTGTTGAGTACTGGATAAATTTTCTTCTTCCTGTCCCATTTGCTATACAAGGCTGTTGACCACTTTGGGTGGTGACTTTTCATCTTAAAAGATCCTTAGTATGTATCAAGGAAGGGCATGTAGATAGTGGGAAAGATGAGATTCAAAACAATAGCACAGGTGCTTTTTTTTCTTGTTTTTTTTAAACTGTGATACCAAATATATATACTGCCGCAGCACCACAGACCATCTGTGCACAACAATCCCTTACTATTGAAATGCAGCTTTGTATATTTCTGGTTTATAAATAAACATAACTCCAAGCTTAATTTGATGTTAACTGTAAAGGCTTGTTTATGTTTGGCTTTGCTTGTCAGTTGTAAGATTTACCTCTGACAGATCACTTCTGCTCTAGAACGATCCTTTCATGAGGCAGCTAAAACGGTTTTCTAGATGGTTTATATACTATGAAAAAGACCCAAGACTTTGGATTTTACATGTTTCTTAACCCTCTGGGTCTTTCTGGCTTCTGCATTTAATACTTGCTGTAGTCCTAGAAAGCAACTACTTTTCTTGAAATACAGAATGGCACAACTCTACCACTTATTCCCATAACTTGCTATCCTTCACTATCTGTACAGAGTTTCTGCCTTGCAGCAGAATATCTGATTTGTAATGTAATCCACTGAATGATGTGGCGTGATGGGTCTGCAAACTTTGGATGCTATATTCACCGTTTTTGTTTAAAAAAGGACAACAAACCCACAACAAAAAAGCCCCAGCACATGTTTTCATTGTTTTCTCAACATGTTTTTATTGCCTGTATTCTCTACTTCTCAGTCCATCTGTAAATGTTTACTTGCTAGGTTTTTGATGGGAAACAGTACTGGAAGGGACTTTAAGAAGTACTGTGGCAGGTTCCATTATACCTTCTTTATTCCTAACAGCCATGTCTTTTACCTGTTCTTAAAGATTTTGTTAGATGTGATGTCCAAGTCACTCCTCTTGGTAAATAAACTGAAGGGCATAAGTAGAGGCTTGTTTTCTGAAGAGGAAATTGAATCTTTATTATTTCAGTTTAAGTTTTTCTTATCCTATAGACCACAGATACAGACGTGTTAATCACTTCTGCTTTAAAAAATACTTTTGCATAATTAGACTATCATAATTTTCCTCATTCTTTTCTTTGAGCTAAACAATTCCAAATATTTCTGTCTTTCTTCATAAGTAATAAAACTTGGCTGTTTCATTGCCCTTGTTTTGTTCTATCCAGTTTGTCCATGTTTCTTGGAAACCAAAGCTAAGAGCTGGGCAGCATGCTCCAGCCAAAGCTTTATCAGTTCTGTCTATAGGCAAAGATTTCCTGATGAATCCTGAGTTTCTTTCATTTTCAGCTGTCTGAGGGGTCTATTTGGCTTTTACTTAACAGTATAACGTTGTTGACTCATGTTCATCATTGATGCATAACAAACCTCACATCTTTTTCTGTAAAACTGCTAACTACTTGTTCCATGTCCTACATTTGCATACCTAATTATTCATGCTTAGGTGCAGAACCTTGCCTTTGTCCCCACTGAATAAACATCCTATGCTTTTCATCTGCTTTCCCATTTGTGAAGTTCATTTGAATTCCTAGCTTGTTCTCCTGCTTATTTGTAGTCCTTGCAAGCTTTGTTATCTGCAGATTTAAAAACTCATTGAGATTTCACAAGTCTATACTGAAGACAAAGGTCTTAATACTTGGTACTCATCCAAATCTTGAAAGACAGCGTAATCAAGAAATGCTCTCAATCCTTAAACAATGGACTTTCTTATTGTGAAATTTTGAGCTGTCTGTTCCCAAGTGATGTGAGCATTTGGGGCCCATGTCAGTTTAAGGAGATGAAAGAAGAATGCCCATGTGTTTCATAATTTACATTAAAAGATATCTATGTGAAATAATCGGTAGCTTGAGACCAGTTCCTTGAAAGAGCAAGAAAAATGATAACAGATTTTACCAAAATAAGAGGTCATGTTTTAGACAGGTGAAAAATCTCTGTTAATTAATTTTCAAAATTATATGCATTTGATTATTTGAATGCAATTATAGGATGTTTCTGTAATTCAAAAGTTTTGGGTTGGCTGTCTCAATGCAAAGCATCTGTGTTACTAATGGCAGAGACAAGCTCTTGAGGATACCTTTTAAAAGGTTATTGCCATCAAAGATTTGTTACTATTTCCTGTTGGAAATTATCCCTCCATGCCTGAGGAATGTTACTAGAGTACCTCTGCTGTTTTAGTGCTGAGTCAGCTGAGCTGGCTTTATGAGGTTCCTTTTTTTGAATTATATGAGGTCTACTACCAGGGTGGCTACTGTTTTCAGCTGGTCTTAAATGAAAGGACATGGGTTTTTTGGTGGTGTCTTTTTTTTTTTTCTTTAAGGCCCTGGCAGTTCATGGAGGCTTTTTATTTGTATTTTTAAAGAATAGCTCAGTCTGAACTTGAGCTGAACATTAGAAATGCTTTCAGAGTTCAGCTTTACCTCTGTATCTTGTCATGCAGTGCTTCTGTAATGTTTATGGTGGATTTCCAGGAGCCTGGGCCTGGATACAACCGAAAGTCTCTGAAGAGAGTCCTGTCCCTGAAACTTGGGAGCCTTACACCTTATTCCTACAAGGTTTTGGTTTCCTGTAGATTGAATTTTAACATTCAGCAGAGGTACATGTGCAACAAATCAGGAAAAGGCTAAAGGCTACAAGAGTTAAAGCTCAACCGTGCCATTAGCCAGAAAAATCTACATTTCCCATACAGTGATTTTTGTTTTTTTATTTTTTTACAACTGTCAGTAAAGTCATCATCACCATAGGGGACAGTCTAAAGTGCTCCTGAGATGACAGTTAGAAGATATTGCATTGAGCAATCCTCCTAGCACTTGTGAAAAAATGGTAAGGATGGGTTCATCATAAGATTTAATAAAGTTCAAAGTAATTGTCACTAGCAGTAATGTTTTTTAATAATTCTGAGACACAGTGAATAAGGCCATTAATGAGACTTGGAATTGCAGGAATTTTGTATCACTTAGTAAATTGATTTGTGGTATTTTTGTTTTGAAAAATATATCTGTACATGTGCTGAGGGGAAAGAAATTATATTCCAAATTGTGTATCTTGTCCCTTTCTAAATTCTTGAATGTCAATACCCTCTCTAGTTTTGAGAGCTTTAAAAAAAAAAAAGATGACTGTAGCCAGAGTATGTATCCACACCATCATACGGAATGACTGTACTTCAGGAGCACTGAGAGGAAGGAACTGTGGCCCCAAGGAACTTGATTAATTCATGTAAATGTTAATATGCGTACCGACTTCGTAAGTTGCAAAATTCTCATAGTTCCTGGATGAGACCCACTGCACTAACTAAACATTCCTGGAGTACATGGAAAAATTATCAAAGCTGCTCAACACATTCCAGTTCCAAAGCACATGTTGATGCATTGCCTTAAGCCAGAGTATGGACAATTCTAGCAGGAAGGTCAGACCTGTCCAGTGAGAATTGAAATCTACATTAGAAAAAATCTGCAAGAAAAATAATTTCCATTTTTAATCATATGCAATAAAGACAAGCATTTGAAATATTTTTAAATGTTGTGGGGTGTCAATACCCAGCCATATTCCTCCCAGGAATAAGGTAGGAGGGGGTTTATCTTCACCAACTATTGGGATGTAAGACTGAAAAATAATCACAAAATGTGCATCAGAAAGGCAGTCCATACTTTATATGTACACTGTCAATCCAACAAAAACATAAGCAGAACAATTTGCTTTATTAATTTCAGAGTAGGAGTTAACACACAATTCCTTTAGAAGAAGTCCTTGCACCTCTAAGGATATGTGGATGAATACACGTAATTAAAGAACTCAAGTTAGTCTAAAACTTGTTGAATTACACTGCTCCACAACTGGCAGCTTTTTACAGTTTAATTCCTACATGGAGAAATCATACACACAGGAGGAAAAAAAAGGCTTGTCATGAATGCTGCTGCATTCTGTTTCCCTCATTTTGTATACACCTTAATGTTAATTGTGCTTTTGTAGAAGGGTTCTTCAAAGGAAAATGAATTGTCACTTTAAAATTATATAATGGCTTTCAGTATTTACAAGTATAAGCAGAGTTATAATAGTGTCTGTTTCAAGTCTTTTGTAATATCATTAAACATAGTAAGGCTTCCAAGAATTAAAGCTATGATAGTAGTAGTGCACAGATAAATATGTAAGAATAATAGAATCCTCTCTCTCATCTTGACTAAATGTATTTAAAGTTTCATTAATGGTGAGGGTTAAAGGTCAGTCATCAATCTCTTAACTGTTCCCAGTAAAACCAGACTGGATATCCCAGAGCAGGCTTAGCAGGGCTGGAAAATGATCTAGGACTTTCGTAAGGAGACCAGAGAGTGATAAGGGTGTTAGGGATGTTTCTGTGTCTTTGCTATTTTCACTGCTTCTGTCGTGTATGTGAACCACGAAGTTCTTTTCAAAAGAAAAAAAATAAAAATATTAGGGAAACCATTAACAGCAGACATGAAGGATGAGGGGCTTTGCTTGAAAAAGAAGGGAAATACAGATGATGTGTGGTGATGTTTAACATTTACCTGGAAGGATGAATCTGATGTAATGGGAGCTTTTGGGCCTGGGTTCAGTGCCTGAAACCAGTAGAAGACAAGGAGTGTGAATCACGCTTAGCCGTAATCAAGAAAAAATTAACTTCATTATTGTCATTGGAAATGTATTTTTTTTCTCTCGCTTGCATCTCTCTCTTTGGAAGTAGATGAAAGAAACTTTCTTTTAGAAGTATTTGCATTCTGTAATACTGAGCGGCCCACTTCAAATTTTAACGGCTTTTTACCGCTTGGTACCTTTCTAAACACTCATTCAGCTACCTTAATAAGATGATCTTATTATGCCCTCAGTTCAATTGTGAATTGCTGTTGGTCACCCAACCCATTAGCTGAGGCAAAACACACAGCAATTCAGCTTGACATACTTAATGAGAATTCCAAGGCTGCTTAATTTATCAGCCTTTAACATTAGGATACTTCAGCAAAGCTTCAGTGTTACAAATGTTATGTGCTAAATCTTTTGACAATACATAATGATTCTCATCATTGTGAAGCCTGTGAATAGAATAATCTGATCAGTTCATTAAGACCAGAGAGGTCTCAACACACTAATAATGACATTGTTTGTGCTGCAAACACTGAAGACAAAATTAATTTCTGGTGTAATTCCATAAACTTTAATACAGTGGCTCCATAGATACTTTCAGCCTAAGCAAAAGAAGTCCTTCCCTTGGAAAAATAGTGGGAGTTATTCATGTTCGTTAAAGAAATACAAGTCTTGTTTTTAAGGCTGTTTCATAGAAGAGCATTTTAAACAAATTTGTCCATTTAGTGTTTTGAAATTTCTCTACAAGCAGAGGTCAGTGGAGCTCTGCCAGTTTCTGTGCCACTGTAGAGAAATAAAGTTCTGAAGTCTGGTGGTCCACGGTGGAGGGAATTTCCTTTTGGCACTTCTACTAGTTACAGTATGAGTCCTGGACTATTCACTTCCACACCTGTTCAGTTAGAATTAACTTCATGAGAACTTACTCCAGAGCTGGAGCCAGGCCTGTGATAACTCCTTTTTCTTCTCTGGTAATCAGAAATACCATTTAGCCAGGATTTGGAAACATTTCATTTTGGAGGAATAACTATTTGTCTGCCTGTCTATTCGTGTCTACATCAGTAACCAGCTTCTTCATCAAAGCACTAAGTTTGCAGCCTAGCTTAGTGATTGGGTTAAGAAACTCAACTTTTCCAATAGACTAATACAAAATCTCCCATATTTCCCAGTGGTGAAATGTATTTTGGGCATACTGCACTTGACACTATAAATGTACAAGAAGTAACATGATTTTATGCAAGAATGTACAGCAATGAATTCATGATTCTATTGCTCATCTATTGTCATTCTCTAGCAATAATCTTCTTCCTTATCTGCAAAGAATCACAATTTGAACAACTTTTCTTTAAAAAAGCACTGATTGTCTTCCCTAGAAATCTGTAGACTTAGGGTGAGGAAGAATTGTTTTCATAGCATTTAAAATTAGTTTGTATTGTTCCTAGTACAGTATCTCAACACTCTAGCTTGTTACACAGATTGTGAGGAATCAAAACATGGTAGATCAATGATTACCGTGTTTAAGAACTACTTTTCTTTGCCAAGTTTTATAGAAAACATTTGTTGTAGAACTGAGATATAAGCAACAGATGTTTCAAAATGGGACTTTCCTGAATATCCCTGCCATCAGACATTTCCCATCAACTTTTTGCTGACACTGGTGTAACCCTTGTTCTTTTAAAACGGTTTCATGTGGTGTTCACTTGTAAATGAAATATTATGAGTGTGTTTTACATATTTTAGTCCAGTCTCTCTATGCATAATTTTTTTACTGGCCACACCTGATCATGAAATAACTTTGCAATGATGTCAAACTTAAGTACCTCCAAATGTTCTACTTTTATTGGCTCACAAATAGTTCTTTCATGACACACAACTGTAGGGGTTTTTTAAATCCTAATACTTAACCACAATGATAGGCATAGTTGGGATTAATACCCAGTAAATCTGAAAACCTAGAGTTCTTAGCTTTTTTTTTAAACTGGACTAAATACTTCAAATGCATTTGGGCTTTTAAGAGGTCTGATTACTGTGTTGTGCCCTTCTTTCATATATTGCTGCTAAATTGCTAGATGATTTTTACTTCCAATACTCAAATTCCCCTGCTAATGTCTTAGCACTTCCTAAAAAACATTTGTTACCATTTTTTTTTCCTCCACATTTTACCTAATCCATTTGTAGAAAGGGCAATTGTGGGGTTTAATTCTCTTTAGTTTTTATGAAAAAAGAATTTTTTTATTTTTATCTATCCTTTAATAAGAAGTACAGAAGGTAAATATGCAAGGAAGAAATACTTTTTATTAAGAGGTCAACAAATCCTCAAAGAGCGACAGGTGATTATAGAAGATGATATACAATATAGAAGTAAATATTGTCATTCTGTCTCCATAGTCATAAAAGAGACAGAGGTTCCAGATGCTTGAATTACAGTCTAAATATGCCTTCTCACTGTATGTAAAAACAACAAGATGTGTCTCCTTGACTTATAGCTTGACTTTATGAATAAACAGGAATTTTTTTTCAAGGGTAGCATTTTTGAGGAGAGATATTAAAGCTCCAAGGAGAAATATAAGTTTATCTGATATTGGGGAAAACTTGGCTTGATTCGGCAGAACAGGAGTAATTGATTTTGTTCTCATTTACACTTTTGAATTTACTAATTTTATGCAAAAGTAAGATGTCCACCCAAACAAAGTAAATACATTTTTTTCTCTGTGTGGATGGTTAGAGACTTTGTCTGATTCCTCTGTCCTCATCTGAATCTAGTGTGAAGATCTCAGTCAAGTTTCCCTTACCCTGTTAAAGTGTGTGCTCATTCAGATATTTCTTTCTTGACAGATAGAAAATAAAATGTCAATCTCTACAGTTATTTCCCTCTTCCCCCCCAAAAAATGACATAGATGGAACACTAATCACAATCCAGATGAAATATGTAAGGGATTTTTTTTGTGAAACAAAAAAGAAATAGCTCAGAGGATGAGATTTTTGAAGAGGTAATGATGAGATTGTTCAGATCCTTTTTTCTTAATTTTTCCCCTCAGAAATAGTGTTGTAGCAGGCTTTGCCCAAGACAGTATAACTGCTGCCCACAAGTAAAATGGGAATATTAAAACAAAGAAGCTGACGTGTTGCTTCCTCATCACACAAGGTTGCAAATAAAGATTAAAGCTGTTACCTGAAATTGAATCCTTTGCATGAGAGATCTTTGCTTTCATACTAAGACCACAATCAAATCATGTATTCAAGAAACAGATGTTAAATTTTCTCTGTTCTGTATAAATTAGCGCTTTCCCTTTTTATTAGTGTTTTCATTAAAAGGCACATACTTCTTCCAGTGAAGCAGCATTCTAACAGGGTATGAACATTTTCATTCCTAGTAAAATAAATTAAAATTTTTCTGAAGAAATGTAGTCTGTTTTCCCCTACTGTGCAATGTTGTCTTTTCAGAAAAGACTTTCTCCCTGGAAAATGTATTTTAGACAGTTTAATATGTTAAAGGTTGCTTTTTAAACACACCATTTTTCCAGTGCAATATGTGAGATGAATACATACTTAATTTATATACTACCTGGAACCGATTATGATAAAATTTTTCATATAAGATGTGATAAAAATGTCACCTATTGCTCATTTATGTTTGTCATTGTAGACTGCATATTTAGGTCAGATTAAATTGCAAGGAAAATAATGACTCAAATATCGGTAATCACAGTGTTTGTTCTATACCAAATGAGACTTCTGTTCCTGACTAGAAAAAGTTTTAAATACAGGAAGAGTTTGGTGTTGCAATTTTGCAAAAGGAAAAAAATTAAGAATAAAACTCTTAAAGCTTTGGTTCTGATTGAAAATAACTATTCTTGTCATAGAGCCACGGAATGAGTGGCTCTATGACAAGAGATTTACTCATCTATTGGATGTTGCTTACGAGCATGTAACAACGTAGGATTTTTGTGCCGTCCTTTCTCTATAGAATTGTAGAATATTACAGGCTGGAGGTGATATGTGGAGGTAATCTGGTCCATTTTACATGATTTATCTGTTGGAGACTTAACAATATATAATCTCTACAACATGCTCCACTGAAAAAAAACTCTACATAGAAAGGGGAATGTCTATTTTATTCCTTAAAGAGTTTTTCTCATTTGTGGAATCTGCAGAATATTTCTTAATAACACTGAGATTATATGTTGCCCCAGGGTGGCTCTCATATTCCATAATGCATTGACACCAGAAAAAAAAGTAGAAATTTTGCAGTACTTTCAGAGAACAGTTAATCCCAACTGCTGAGTCTTATGGTAGTGATAGGATGAATTTAATAGCCTTGTCTTCCCTTGAAAGCCAAAATAGAGAGAATTCATTTCAGCTAATTACTGTAAGTTATATATACTAGATTATTTATTTATATGTTCGGTTATAGCAGTGGAATCTCCAGGAGTTACAAAGGATAAATAAATTGGGGTAAATATTTGGTCTATTGGCTTCATGTTTATGGTGAAGATGAAGATATATTTTCCTTCAATGTAAGTATTGACTTCCTCTTTGTTTTGGTCAGTACTTAGTTCTTGTCTCAATCTCAATAGATAACCAAACAAATATCAATATATATTTATTGAAATCAGTGGGAATTATATATATATGGGGAGCAAATATATATATAAATATATA
Source organism: Tringa tobata (assembly GCA_033628505.1). NCBI lineage: Eukaryota > Metazoa > Chordata > Aves > Charadriiformes > Scolopacidae > Tringa > Tringa tobata. The sequence goes on from JAHREE010000161.1 coordinate 3,577,690, forward strand.
TAAAAATAGGTTTCCAAGAACTTTCTGTTAATGGCTTACTTAAATTTCTAAAAAACAACCCTTCTCAGTAGATTAAGTGTCATCTTTAGCCTTACCAGTGATATTAAAGTAGCTGAAAATTTCCGTATTCTTTTCTTTAAAAGTTACCATATGTTTGGTCTTTGAGTAGTCTAAGAAATCTGTTAAGAATGGAGGAATTAATAGAAAAAGAAGAGAAAAGGTCTTGAAATAAACGTCTTCTCAGCATAGTAATGGATTTCCCTTATATTCCTTCCCCTTTTACCGAGTGTGGAAAAGAAAAGCTCTTGTACTGTGCAAGACCTGAAAGACGCCTCCATTTTTCTTGTGACCCTGCATAGGGCATGCCATACTTTGTATGGTTGGTGTTTCTTTCACAGGTTAATCAGAGGCCTTCTGAAAGATCAGTCTGCCTAATACTGAATATTGCCGTATGTCTCTGTTATTTTTGTGTTATCTTCTGAAGATGAATGCTTATTTCTTTTGTCTTGTGCTTTCAGTAGAAATAGTGTCTACTCATAATGGCATGCATTTATTTCCATTACTTTCATGCACATTAAATATGGATAGAATCAGATTAATATCTTCAAAAAATGTGGAAAAATATTAATAGTATTTGGGGGCTGAATGTTGGTCAGGTTTGCAGCCTTTTTCAATTCCGTATTCCTAATTCTCTAATAAAAAAGGGGTTCTTATCTGCACTGCTTTCCAGATTTACTTTTAAGGTACTTCTTCAGCTGCACATTGGTGCTTTCTCTGAAGCTCTTTGGCCTACCTGCAGAGAGGGAGGCAGAAAGGGGTCTTGTTTTGGGGTTGGTTTTTCTAACACCCAACAGAAAACAGCTGAGGTTGCAGTCATCTTAAGAAGGAGGTAAAGTGCAATTACAGAGACCCATCACTTGCATGACTTGCAAGTAATAAATATTGAATGAAAGCTGAAAGCAAACGGCTTGTGGAAAAGTTCACTAACTAAATTTATTCACCAAAATATGAGCAAATGCCTAAAAAGGTGGTGTTGGTTTTTTTTCTGCTAACAGGCTGAATTCATTGGTTAAATTATTTGTTGCCAAATAAATGTGTTGCTTAATGATCTGTGGGGAAATTAACCTGTCACTTTGCACTAAAGTGTCACTTTGTACTAAATCCTTTCCAATCTCTTTTTATATGAAGCCCTCATTGTTAATTTGAAGAGATTAGATATTTATTTATATACATTCAATATTTTGTGATAAAATGTTATAAATAAATCTGCTTCAGAAACTCACTGATACCAGAGAAATTACTCTGATATTACTATTGAAATTATTCTTAGGCTATAAGGCCTTTGCCCAATGATATTTATTGCGGTAATGATACAAGCAAGAAATTCAGGGTCTCTATCTACTTGTAACTTTCATAGACTTACAGATTGATTGAAGTTGGCAAAGGAATCTTTGGAGATCATCTAGTCTACCTCCTTGCTCAGACCAAGGTCAGCTAGAGTAGGGGTTGCCCAGGACCATGTCCAGCTGGATTTTCAGTATCTTCAAGGCTGGAGACTCCACAGCCTCTCTAGGCAATCTGTGCTGGTGTTTAATCACCCTCACAGTAAAACAAAAAGATTGTGTGGTGTGGTTTTCTTTTTCCCCTCTCTTTTCTTAAAATGATGTTTTAAATATTTCAGTTTGTGCCCATTTTCTTTGCTTTTACTCTTGCCAGTATTAATGCACGTTGAGATTCCCCTGAACCTTTTCTTCTCAAGGCTGATCAGTCCCAGCTTTCTCAGCCTTTCCTTTTATGTCAAATGCTTCAGTTGTTTCAGCATCTTTGCAGTCTTTTGCTGGACTTGCTCCAGCATGTCCTTGTCTCTCTTGTACTGGGAAGCTGATAACTGGGTGCAGCACTCCAGGTGTGTCTCGGCAATGCTGAGTCTAGGGGAAAGCTCACCTCCCTTGGTCTTCTGGCAGTACTTCTCTGAATGCAGCCCATGATGCCATTGAGAGCCTTACTTCTCAACATCTTTGATTCTGGGATTTTTTAATCAAAATTAAGAATAACACAAAACTCTCTATACTTTATTGTGCCCCCTTTACTGTGTGGATGTATACATGTATTTATTGGTTCTGTATTAGATCACTTATGTATGAATCTTGTATGCAACCACAAACAACAATGCAACAGTAAGTGACAAAATTTTCCTCAACTTTGGTACAGAGCCTATGACACTGGATAAATATAAAAGAGAACAGTTTTCTCACCAGACATTGTACACTGTCAAGCAGGGAATCTCTTAATGCTTTTCAGGCAGAACCAAATTTCTTCAGAGTGGGTAGCGTGCTTGCTTATTATATCTCAGCCATTAGCTACAGTTTAAATATTATATTTGAAAGAAATCATACTTGGCATTTTAATAAAGAGAAAAGTTGATAGGAGGAAAAAATAGTTGTGTAGCCTTGCTTTATCTTCCACACAATATTTGGCACCTTTAGAATCAGTGATGCCTGCTTGTAAAAGAAACACACATCAGCCTGAATTTCAAATGACATTCCAGATAAAAATAATAAAAACCTTCTGATGTGATAAAGGTGCCTATTCTTTAAATAGAGATATCCTTTCTGAAAGCTGGATGATAAAAGGTTTAAGATAAGGTTCTGTCATTCCTGTTTACCCAACTAACCAGTCAGGCTTTAGTATTACTGCTGCTAAACACAGTTGCAACGCCATGAGGACGTTTCTGACTTAATGCGGATGGTGATCATGCTTTTGAAGCAAATCTCTGTGCCATGCCCACTTACTGTTCCCAGATCCACATTACACAACTCTCAGAGTATGACCTGGATTCCTTTCAGCTGAAACAAAACTGGAAAATACATCCTCAGAGAATGCTTAATACACTCCAGCTCTAAAAGATACTCAGTCTCTGGGACCAAATCAGATGTTGTCCATGTTTTTAAGAAACAAACATACTGTCACTGGGGCAGTCTGGTTGTCAGATACTTGTTGCTCATGGCTAGATTGGGGAAGATCTAAGTTTGGAAATCAGAAATCCTTGTACTCTCTGCTTTGCTCTAAATACACGGAAATTAACAGCAGCATTATAAACCCTGAAGAATTACAAGATTTAACAACTAGTAAATTATCTCATTTTAAATAATACACTTTGGTTTTATTCTCCTAAGGAGCTATAATATAATAGAGATATCCAAATTAAGTACAAAAACTTTTCAGTCCCAAGTAAATGCATGCTAAGCATGTTACCTTTCTTTAGATGGTTGATTTCGAATTGATCTGTTTAAATTCTCTTCAGACAGCAATTAGTCATAGACTGTCAACAAGTAAAAACAAGACTGTAATTATTAACTCACAGGGATGTGTTGCTGTTCATAATCAGATATAGATATGATATCCAATTTTATAATTTCATAAAAATGTTCAAGCAAATTACAGCCTTGTAATAACTCGATGGCAGTTTTATCTTTGATATTATCTTTGTTGCTAGTTAATATTGGCATAACATCTTGTAAAAATGGTTGTCTTTCTAATCAAATGTAGTACATGGTAGGGATAAAATGTGTGCTAATGAAGAAGCAATGCATACTGGAAATGTTTAAACTGTTTTACTTTCAATTTTTTAATTTAAAAAAAAACAAATGCCAAAACAAACCCAAACCATCCACTGGACCCATTATTAATCCGAAGCTATTTGTGGACAAGCATCTGGCCACCTACATACTAGTCATCTCTCAGCATTTACTTCTGGCACTGAATAAGTACACTGTTACAATGGGATTTTTTTTTTTTATCCAAGCTACTGATATCACAGGTACTGAATGTTCCCATAGCGCTATGACTTATAAGCAGATGGTGGGAGTACAGCAAGAGAAAGTGGAATGAAAATCCTGTTCAGATAGTGGGCTGGGACACTGCTTATGGTTAGTGCCAGGCTTGTATGTTTTAGAGGAGACTGAGGCCTGTCCAAAGGTATTCACCAGCTTTATATTTTTGTCTGTGGTACCAGTTGTTGTTTTTTTTTTCTGTGGTAACCAGATTCTGGTACAGGATTTTCTACTGTGCACTTTACTGCAATATCCTTGTTTGCTGCATTTTTAAAAATTGTTTACTGTTACTGTCAGACAGTTGAGTCTGGTTCCCAGAACAGCAACCCCTTCCTCTGGGTACCAGAAACAGCAGTATCACTCTTATGTTCTAGACAGGCTATGCACAGATATCTTTGCTGTGTGAAAGGATATTGAAAAGCATGGTCCTAATTTTCATTTGGGTCATTTGAATAACTATGCTCCAGCAGCGGGTCTGATGGAAAGGTTTAGGCAATTCTGAAAAGACAGTGTTCAGTATGTCTCTGCTGCTTTTTCCGGTTTCACTTCAGTTGGATTGCTGTGGAGTGGTGTCAGAAGAAAAAAAACAAAACAGTTTGTTCTAAATCCTCACTGATTACACCAAACATGAAGCATGTAAGTTTAAGGATAACATTACAAGTTCTTGTTAAGTCATTTCTTCCCCAGTTAAATTATTTTGAGGTACACTGCAAATGACAGTTTCAGTAGGTCTATAATGGGATGGCATTAGAAGAGCCTAGAGAACGTACCAAGCACAATAGTCCAGCTAACAGTCCAGATGAGGAAAGCTGAAGATCACGGAGTGAACATAGCAATTCAAAAGTTGAAAAATACCCATTAAATGAGATGTGATTGCACCATTGACTTTTCCCTCATTCTTGTGATTATTCAGCTTTTCTTCTGCAACCTTATCTTCCCATGTGCCAACAGTAGTGGGGCTAATAGGGTCTTCTAACTCTTTACTTCTGTGGTTCAAAATTCACCATGGGTGTTTGCATCTGAACTTTAAGAGCTTGGACTTTCAGCTGGCCTTCCAACCAAGCTCTTCATGGCCTCAGCTTCTAGAGTTGGGTAACACTAGATATGTACAACACAGCTGTGTCAGACAATGCATATGCATTTCAATCATTATAAAACTGGTTGCAATGGCAAAAAATAACAGTGGTAAGATCTCCAACTGTTGATCATTGACAGATCTGTTTAGTTCTTATTACTGCTTTACTGAAGCCACAATCATCAATGTTGGATGCATTGGTAAGAACAGAAATATGGAAAAAATAGTCTGGGAAGAAGCCAGTTGAATTAAATTTACTGGCTTGATTATAGCAGATGATGACTTAGATTTGTATAACCTGTGACTGACTAAGAGAAGGTAATTACTATTCCAGCCAGCAAAAATAAATAAGCATTCAGCAATATTTTTCAGACCCTCACACTGAAAGACCCATTGTGTGGCCACCACAGAAAAATCTGAATAAATATTGTCCCATTCTGTAAAAATGAAAGAGGGTAATATGCTGTAAAATGTGGTAACAACACAGCATTGAGAGAAGGAAAGAAAGAGACAGCAGATGCTGTTTTCCAGACTAAATCTCCTCTGATGCACTCCAGGGACCTCATTTAATCAAGCATTATTCTCACACTTCATCACGTATATTATTCAGAAATGATGAAGAATTCTGGGAATAAATTAGTCATTTATTTCAGGATAAATGGTTTTTAAAATTTATTATTATTCAAGCTATTTTGAAAAATTTAGTTTTTCCTTTATTTCTCCCAGAGACTCCCAGCTCAGCTTAATCAGAAACCACTACTTGTAGGGTCCCAAAGATCAGGACCCTGACTCTCTTTGTAAAAGTCATTTTTCTGGAATATACGTCTGTTAATCAGAGGTAGAGAGAATGCAGTATCAGATTTAAAAATGCTTCTTTCAGTGCACTCTGACTTAGGGGAATGTCTATAACAATCCTATTTTAAAATACTTTTTTCTCTGGCTGTGTGCATTAAAGTGGCTTAACATAAGAAAGACTTTCCACCAAAATCCTTTTCTTTTTTCCTTATGTCTTGTTGACTGTTGGTTTTCCCTGCCCTTTCACATTATCCACTGCTGTTTACCTTTAGCATGTTACTTGTCAATTTTATAATAACAGTGCAGCATAACTCCATGCTGTCCAGGTAAATATATTCAACACTTTCTTGAGGAGTTAATACAAGCTGCTGCTTCTTCTAGAAGGATTCTGTCATATTTAATCACCCAGAGTGGTGCCTTATCTCACATGGTAGGGGGACAACCATGAGCTGCTACCCAGCTGCTGTGAAGTATGAGAGTACAGCTTTCATGGCTAGATCACATATTTGTAAATAGTAGCTCTCTTGTTCAATTATTTTCGATAGAGGGATTTCAATTAGGTTAATATAATTTATACACCCCCATACTTGGTGATGTCTGAGTGATAAATTGGACAGCTATATGATGAACTGCATTTATCCTGTACAGTGTCTCTGCACTCTGCTCGTCTACCCCTGGGCACTTCAGGCCTTTGCCAAGTGTTATATAGTCAGGGAAGAAAGCATGCATTACAAGTATTAAATTAAGTTAGATCCAACTTGAAAATGTGAGGGGTAAAGAAAGGTTATTACAGGAAGAATTATCCTTCTGTATGCGGATGTGTCTTGTGCATGTCTGTATGTATTTTTTTTTTCATTCAAATGGCAATGTTTTTTTTGCCAAAAACTACCTCTACCTAGCCTTTACCAAAATACAAGGAACATTGCCACTAAAATTCTTCTATTTTTTAGTCAAAAATTATTTTAAAGGGGAATAAATACTGACTTTTGTAAAGAGAAAGCAAAGAAAAATTTCTATGGATTTCCTATTAACAGAAGAAAACATTCTTCCACAAAAATTAAAATTGGAAATTATCTATATAATTTCCCGTCAAGTCATTGAATCTTGATGGAAATTGTGGTAATGTAATAGAAGTTACTCAGTCAAGCAACAGGCATTAGCTCTGTGACCTTTCTTTTAGATTGCAAAGGTGATTTGCATCCCATCTTCATTGTCATCCGAACAATTAGCTGAATGTTCATCTCATGGCAATTTCTCTGAGAGGTGCCATGGGTCTCCTGTAGCCCGTCAGCCCTGGTTTCCTTCCTGCAGAAAGGGAGGAGCAGGAATGAGGAATTTAGTAATTATTTGCTTTCAGGCTTTTTTCCAGCAGCACTGAAGTGGGATGTGGCTAAAGCAGGCATCTTACCCTGACAACAAAGATTGGATGAAAAAATTCTTAATCCTTTATATTTGCAGTGTCAGGTGTATTTGTGCACATGAATAATAAATTTCAGAGTGTTCTGCCTCTGTTATGTGCTTAAGGTGCTTGTCATCCATTTAGCAACTGTATCAAGTAGTGAGACAATCAGAAATTCTAAAAAGCCAACAAGAAAATAATTAAAAAGAAAAGCTGTATTGAAAATCTTTGTAGAATTGTAGAACTCATTGCTTTCAAATGGTCAACTATTGCAAAAACCACAATCTATTTCTAGAGAGCTCTGGAAGGGACTAGTAGAACAATTTCAACTTCCATTTCATGTCAGTTTCCTCTCTTTATCTTGGGATGTATGTTTTCTCATCCTTTCATTCTCTCTGTAGTTGTCTTCTGTACAACAGAAAAATCTCAGCATGCCAGACTTTGACCAAATGCATAAACTTTGTTATTTGTTTGTAATATTGGATGAACAGGAGCTTCAGAGCAAAATGATGAACTTCACATGCTGTAGTGTGATCACTCACCGTAAAATAAGTTCCATTCCTTAAAAATAAAAATGGATCTTTTTAATAGGCTTTCTCATGGAAGTCTCTGAAAGCCCTCAGTGTGATAACCCAATGGGGACTGCATCATAGAGATGTGGGAAAACTGTGTTACTTTGCAGTTACTCATGTGTGCTGTGATTCACTGCAATGAACTTCACGAACAAGAGATTTGTGTAGGTGATAGTGTTTTAATGAACTAAGTGATCACAGTTCAAATCCTCATTAAACCTACATTTTACAAGCAAAATGAGAAGGTATTTAACAATATGTGCTGTGATACTGTAAAAGTTCATTCCAACTGGAGGTCTATCTAGGCTTAGAAAATATTAACACCAATTTGTATAGTGTATGATGAGACATTTAATGGCTTTATACAGCGTTTCTCTCCAGCAAGCATCTACTATCTAATGAAATGTAAAATGTAGGGTAGTCTGAAAGCCTTCCAGCTGCCAGACTTTTCATGTCTGGAATCTAAAGCACAAAGACATGTGAGGTGGCATTCTTTAAACAGTATCTTAGTGCTTCTGGGCAGAAAGAGTAATTTGGTCCCCTTTCCAGAGCTAAGAGATTGAATCTTCATTTTCATTTTCAACCAATAAGCCAACTGCTTAGTCATAGTACAAGGCTCTAGAGAAGTATCCTCCATTCCTCCTTTGAAACTGTGCCACTAGGAAGGACAGTTATAAAAACACAGCACTTATCAAAGTTCTTTTTTATTTTTCTTGGTTTTACCACATTTTTAATGATTAAAACAATTATATTTCTGAACCTTGTCCTCTCTAAAAAAGCCACAAATGGATTAAATTAAAAATAATAAATTCTAAAAATAGCAAACAAATTTAATACAATGAATGTGGCATTAAACTGAAACTGCTATTAAATAACATTTTAGAGGTATTTGTAACAGCATTCTGGTGAATTATGAGATTTCATAAATACATCTTTCTACTGCGTACAGCAGCTATTACAAAAAGAAGAGTAAGCAAAAATCTGAACTTTCACACCAGTCTGAATTTGTAAAATACCCAAAACAATATGGCTATTCCTCTTTGTTCTTGCCTAGGTAGGTGTTGATCTTGGGAAATGACAGCTCTGTGTCAAGATCAAAAGGGCAGGGGTACAGATGTCAGAAGTGGAAACACTGGTTTCTCTTCCACTGATTTGTAAAATCACAGATCTTCACTGGTGTGAAGTGCTTGAGATCCACTGGCTTTGGGAGGTCACAAGGGACTGCAAAGATTTTTCAGAAATGAGTGCCTTACCCCTGACATAATCAAGATGTGAATGGTAACTCACAGCTGAAAGTTTACATTTTCTAATATTTATATCTGAATCTTCTATTCGCATTCCTGAGAAGAGGTAGGAAAGGGGGGGAGGAATTTAAAGCTGCCTGTTTAGCTAAGTTAGTCTATGATGAAAAGTTTACTGCATCTTTGGATATTCTGAATTTTCTTGAGTTCAGGAGAAACTTTTTTGAGAGAGAACCAATTTATTTTGTCATGAAAAGGGAAAAAGTGTTAGGTTGCTAAGGTTTTATACTCTACACCTGACTATACAAGTACAATAATGGAAGTACTGGCCCCATACTACTCAAGAGCTTTTTTTATTGGAAATAAGCCTTTGACTTAAAGGTTTTTCAGATTTCCCAGAAATATGATAAGAAGAAAATGTATTGCAACATAACAAAGGAAGTAAAAACAAAAAGAGAGGTGGTGATTGCTCGTGTTGCATAAATATGAACTGAGTGGTCAGTTTAAGAAGTCCTGTGCTTAGGTTATGTCTAGTAGATTTGAACACATAACAAAAACACTTCCCACTGACATGGGAAAACAGTGATTGCAATGTTTAAATTTATTAGACTTTGTGCTTGTGATTTCCAGTAGGATTTGTTCCATGAATGGTCATGGTTTTGTTTCATGAATAGTATGTAAACTGCTTAGTTTATCACATTGTTTTTTGTTACAGTTAGAAAAGATGAAAAATATCATCCTTCTGATATGTGCATACTTATTTACTTGTTTATAAATAATTTATGTAGTTCTTTCTGAATTTACAAGCACCAGGGAGCTGCACCATAAAAGATACAGGAATGCTTATTGAAACTAACATTATAGCAAGTGCTCTTTTTTTTTTTTTTTTTTTGGATACCTATGATTGGTTGTATCATTCAAAGAGGGAAACAACCTTCCTGGCCTGCTGCAATGGTTTACATGTATCTCATTGTTGTGCTGCCAGTTTCTTACTAATAGAGTCGCTTTTTCTGGGAATGCAATTCGGTACCACGGTTGGAAGCCATGTCATCATGTGCCTACCAAATATTGACTTCCACTAATATTATGACCCTCATTGGTATATTTGAAGTCCTAAGTATTAAATTTAATACTACAATTTGTGCCCTTATTCATGCACTAATGGCATGAATAGATTAACTGTAGTACTTAATGACAGATCATATAAGGAAGCAGGCTCCTGCTATAGCTCAGACGTGACAGGATGTTCAGAGGACTGTCAAACTTTTCTGAAGTATTTCAGGACATTAAGGGTAAAGATGGCACTATTTCTTTAGTAGGCAAGGCAGGGGGAGAGAATGTTGCCATTGGGATATTATTTGCTCAGTATTGTTGCCATGGGCCAGTCAAGGCTGAGGATTGCCAAGCTGGAATTTATCCACTAGGATTTGTAATGGAATATGATATACAGGAGACAACTGTAATACATTAATCTGGAGTCAAAACACACTGAGTCTGTCAGAATATTGACGTTTTATCTATTCTGCTTTTCTCTTAGATTTTTATTTCTGACTTTTATTTCCAGCTCCAAAGAAAACATACCACCTCACTGATAAAAATTAATATTTGGAATTTGTGAGAAAATAAAACAGGCGTGTTCTCAAAGCAGGACCATTTATGTGCAAAGCTGCTCTTGCTTATCACTGCCCACTCAAACATACCATTACCTACTATATTTAAAATCCTGTATGGCAGTTATGTGGGTATCCGAAAGTATTTTTTTGCGGTTCCCAATGATGTGTCATGCTGAGTGTAAATATTAAATATAAGAATTATTAGCACTGCATACACCTAATGCTCTTTAACTTAACAGATGGCTTATGAATATCTGGGACAACTTAGTAGCCCTGAAATGATTCATACCTCAGCTATCTGAACACATGGCCACCTTTCATCACTTGTGCTGAGTCTATGAGCTGGTTTAATAACCCAGTTTTTAAAATGTTTTCTGTTCTTTAAACAGCATATGCCACCAGCATATTTTTTAGTTAAGTACGAAAACCACAAATGTAAACTGTACTTTGAGCTTCCAGTGGCCAGTCTTTTCTTCTTTTAATGTTATTACCTCAAACCTTTGTATAACTTCACTTACATTGCTTGGATCAATACTGTTCATCTGATGAAGAATGACATCCTATCATAAGTCTATAAAATCTGTCACAGTTTCCAAAATGTGAGTCCATTTGTGCCTAGCATTCCCATGCCCGTCTTCTTATTTGCATGTTTGGAGTTGATTGCTTCCTGTTTTCTTTTTCTTGCTTCCTCACTCAGTTTTTCACCTTCTCTCACTTCCTTTTGCTTTCCTGCTCTTACTCTCTCTTTCCTTCTCCCCTCCTCTCCTGCTGTTAAATAGTCAAACAGCCTGCTGCTTTATCATCTTTTTGGCTTGCCATACCTCACACAGTACTGATGTCTACACCTATTTGTTTCTCTTCGGCAAATTTTAGCTTCTGTGGGTTGCTTCATAATAACCCTTTTATCAGAGCGTGTCAGTTCTGTAAGTTTTAAAATCTGTGGCGTATTGATCCATTATGTCAAACAGTTCTGGCCACAAATGAAGCAATGATGTGTTTCATACAAAGAAAGTCACAGCCAAATTAGGTTTTCTAAAAGGTGAATGTATTCTAAGTCATCAATGCCATTTTTTCTTGCATGTGCTGGAACAATTGAGATGATCAGTAAGTCAGAAAAAAGTATTTCTTATATTGTAGCAACATTTTCCATGGAGTTTAAGTGCATACCTCTGATCCTAATTAGGGATAAAGCAATGATGAGTAGTAGTGAGATGATGAGAAACTCAGCTGCAATCTGTTGTAGGAAGGTAACAAAAAAATTGCAAAATAACTCCCAAACCTGTGCTTGCAAATGGCAGGAATCAAGATTCAAATTTTCTGGCATAATTTACAGTTGTTCAAGAATTTACATATTGACAGACCTATCCTTTATTGAACACAAACATACCAAGGTGTGAATAGAAAAAAAAAGCCCAGAAGTGAAACAATTTGTAGAAGGACACTTGAGGGAGGGCATTGGTAACAAGGCCAAGAACTAGATCACACTTTCATTTCCTGAAGTTTTTGTGAAGCTCTGCACAACTGACTTGTTGGCAGTTTTGTTGTTAATTTTCAGTCCTAACTGGGTCTTTTTATGCAGCATTTTTGTTTCACAATAGTACTGTAATATTGTAACAATCAGGGAAAGCTGTGTGTTCCCACAGTACTTGGGATCACACAGAAAATAAAAATGCTTTGAAAATGCTGAAGAATTTTCTCTCCATTAGCTAGTGTTAGATACACATGGATTCTTTGTTAATTAGCAATATTTAACACAGTTGAGCAAATAAAAATGGAAGCAAAGCAAAGCATATGGGGATCAATCTTCAGGTGGTGTAAACTTGTACAGTTTAATAGGAAATCAACAGGTTTGCCCAAATTTACAGTGGCCAAAGGTCCAGCTCCCTATTTACAATCTCATAGCTTGGAGCTTCTGCCAAAACAGATTCCAAGAACTCAGCAATGAGGCCATGGGAACTCCATAAATGCTTGGTAACTCTGGATGTAATTTTTTCTTTTTAATTCCACACAGAAATTCCTGGGGTTTTTTTTGCCTTCCTCCCTCCCGTGATGATCATGTCAGATGCCAGAAAAGAGATTCTACTGTGTCTCTTCCTTTGGAAAGAGAATGCATTATCCACAGAGCAGGGAAGAATAATTGTATCTTAGAAGCATGAGCTAGTTGTGCTTTTCAGTCCTGCATATCATTATTAGAGGCAGCACTGATTGTGTTCTTTTAACACCTTGTGTGTTCACCAGTCACAAACATCAATATTTGCTCCCATGTGCCTTAATAGTTCCAGGGTTATACATGCTTAAAACACTGGCAACTTAAGTTTGTTTTGCAGTTGCTACATTTTCTGTGCCTTTCCTCTTCTGAGGCGGGTTCCTCTGAGCCTTCAAAACCCACCTCTGTCTGCAGAAGTCAGGGATGCTATTAGTCTATCTGGTCTTTGCCCTTGGCTTTTAAAAAAAAAAAAAACTTAATCTGTGCAATGTTTTGCATGGAGAGCAAAGAACCACACTAGTTAATATGGCTCTTGGCAGAAGTACAGTAGTATAAGAACATCCCAAAAACTCTGAGTGTTTGACCCAAATATTTTCCATGAGCTCTGCAGGCAGCTCTATAAGGTCTTTTCACAGCCAGGTCCACATCACTGTGGTCACAGTGATGCTGCTTTACACCTGCCTTTATGTTGGAGCAGACTTCCATTTCTACAGTCATGCTATTTCTCTACTATCCTGCATAAAATCAGCCATGCTACAGGCTCATTCCTGCTCTTTCACAGAGGAAAAAACACTTGCTATTAGCATAGATTAATAATCCAATTTTTTATTTTCCTTAAAAAACACCCACATGTGCAAATCCATGGGTATCTTGTAAACTTCTTTTTGTAAGCTAGTTTTCTCATTTTACATATTAAAAGCCTATCATATTGCCATTAGTGCAAGAATAGCAGCCCAAAAGCAAGATGCTAAAAGGAAGATAATTTTGGCTTAGCTGTAGGTATCAAGAAAGAAAAAAAAAAAGTATGTGTGTTTCTAATAGTATTTGCTCACATGTGCTGCAGATCTCTGTTATTACAATGTGTTCTAATGTTTCTCTGGAGAGATCAATTATTTACTGTACTTACCTATGTTAATGGTGTGTCAATGTAATTTATGACATCCAAGCACCAAATTGCAGAAAAGTGTGGTAATGCACTGTAAGTTGTCTGAAATTGCCAAGTGATACCGGAGATATTATCCACATTTCAATTGTAATCCCAGTTCCCTTCTGAGGAGTGAATACTCATGGGAATCTCTAGCTTCATCAGTCAGATGTTTCTGGCTATGATCAAGAGTGTTAAATTAAGTTTCTGCAATCTGTGTTTTTGAAAAATAGAGGAGCAGAGCCTTAGATGGTGTAAATTGTTATATGTCGAGCCTTAGATGGTGTAAATTGTTATATATCCACTGATTTCTACAAACCTATTCTGTATGGTATTGATCAAAACATCCTCTTACAGGCAAATTATGACTAAGTATGAAGGAGCCAGGCTAGTAACTGAAAAATCTGAGTTTAAAGATTCAAAACCTGATGAAAGCTTAGATCTGGATGCAACCTGTCGTCTTCAGACCTCTCTCTATCCAGTTTCAACCCTTATTTGCATTTAGCACAGTCTTTACTCCAGGATCATTCAGATGACAAGTGTTTAGGAGACAATCTCTTTAGAATCTTGTTTGGCTTGAAATTGTTGTTGCTTTTCTCAGGTCTGAGTTGTGTATTGCTCCTAAGTTTGGCAGACTTTTGTTTGTACCTTTTTTTGTGTGAAAATGCCGTATGTTGGATTTTGGCCAGGTTAGTGACAGTAAGAAGTGTTTTTACTTGTTTTTTCATCATCCAGCATTATGCTTATAAAGTCTTTGCCCAGTTTTTAGTAAACACGTGCGTGTCTTCATAAAATGTTACAGTACATTTAGCATTCAGTGGTGATCACAGGGATGGTGGAGCAAAATTAAAGTTTCAACAACCACTTTTTCCTTCACTATAAATATGTTCTTTGTAAGTTTTAATACTGGCACTAATATTTACATATTTACTCTTTTTTGTAGCTGTAGTGCTTAGGAAAATTTGTCAGAGAGAAAGAGTCTTCTTGGCAGCTGTCCCAGAAAAAAATTATTGCAATTATTCATGCAACTTTCACAATTTCTTAACACAACCTCTTTCTATTTAATGCATCACATTAGAACATTTCATTCAAACTGACCACACAATTCCAATGATTTTTAAAGTAATTTCATGCATAAATGTCATTGAAGTTCTAGGGTTTTCAAAATTAGAAAGAAAAAGAAGTAAAAAAATTGCTGGCTTAAAAGGAAAAGAAAATTTAGAGGTTGACAGCCAAATTTAAGGAATTTTACCAAAATGTAAAAATGAAAAGTCACAGGTGCTGATTTTCCTTTTTTCTTATCAGAGGCTGTATCTTGTTCCCAGAAAACATTTTTTTCACATTTAAAAAATCAGGCTGTAGACTAATACTTCACTGAAAAGCAATGACATTTAATTAGAAAAAAATTAAAAAATAGAATATCACAGAATTTGAGACAAGATCATGGTTTTGCATGTAAACTTTGTCTTGGTACCATATAGTTTTCCATTAGCGTCTCAGTGAATTTAACTGGTTCACATCTCCAGTCTCCTTAAGTTGAATACCACAATTACTTGAATGTGAAATCTCTCTCTATTTGACTTAATCATTAAAATTTCCTTCATTACAAAAAAATCTTGGTCAAAATATCAATACTGAATTTTAACTAGGAAATTCAATTGTCTGTGTTTTACACAAATTATCCAGTGTGTTGTGATATCATCAGTGTGGAACCAGGCAAGTCTAGCAGATTAAGTAATAAACAATGAGAAGCTCGTTGACTCTGGAGAGATTGAAACACAGTCTCTTCAGGAACAATGCAGAACAAATTTCCTGTCACTTGACATCTCAGCGCTGTTACTATATTTATAATATTATAAAAAAATGGTTTACATAAATATTTATATACTTGAGAGTGCCTGTCTTTTAACATCAGTAGGAAACCTGTTTTCATTTCTTTAGTATTTCCATTCTCAAAGATCGTAATGGGTAAATATCAGCTATAGCTCGGTGTCTTCATAAACCTTCATTGGTGAAAAGATAGACAGGAGAAAATTTGGCAATAATTTACAGCTGTCTCATAATTCATAGCTCTTAGTATTCACCAATTCCCAGACAAATTTTAACTAATTAGTTTTGTCTGTTTGTTTATCCTTAGCATACATGCTTGACATCCCATTTAATTGCTGCATTTGCCCATATTTCAACATGGTACTTCTGTAGATTTTCTGCTCTGAAAGGACCTGCCTGTTTGATCCTCATCAGGTTACTAGCACAAGCGCTAGAAAAGATGATAAAAGCCTGTGCATTGTGCCTGTGTTACTCTGTCAGTCTGCATATGTGTAATTCCCAAATGGGAGTTGCATCCGTATTTCCAAAGATCTCATTCTATTGTACGCCATAAGATAGGTAGACAGTAATTAAAAATTTGTGACAAGAAAAATCAAATCACCAATGACATACCTTTTCAAATCCATGCGGAATACAAGGTGGTGTGTCCAGATAAATGAAAAATGAAAAGGATCATGGATAATTTGTCTAGGATGAAAGTGGCGTAAGAAAAGAAGGAAGATTAGCAAAGATGTTGCATGAAAGAAAAATAAGTAACCACAGCACCCAAAATATAAAAATATTTTATTCTTAGTACTTTAATGAGCTGTTGGGATCACAGTAAAGCCCAGGCCCACACTTTCATTTTTTGTGTGTTTACATTGAGCATCAAAGCGTGGTACCTTGAGCCAGAGGACCCTGAATTGAATGCACGACATTCAATAGCCCATTCCCTAGAAGGCAGCACAGGGCAGAAGCCACTTTCTGATCAGAAGGGCCAGCTTTTCATCCGTGTTTGAGGGAGGAAAGGATTTCAGCCTGTGGGTGTCCGCGTGGCCCTTGGGCACGAGCATGGGGCAGACCTGAGGGCTGCCCCGTAAGGGAGCGCTGCCGTCTGCCTTGTGAGTGTGGCAAGGCCACATCTGGCATCAGCGTGCTCTGGCCTATTTCTAGCTCATGTGGATATTTCTGCCATGCATTCCCTCCAGCTGCTGTCTCTGGGTGAGCACAGGTACAGCTGGATCAGATTTAGCTAACTCCTCTCTCTCCCTGGTGTTCAGAGGTGAAATCATATTTGCTTGAAATGGATTGGAGGGACAGTCACTTGCTGTCATGTTTCATAGAGTACATAACAAGCCTAGATCTCTTGTCAAGAAAATGAAATGAACTTACTATGTCTGGATGACCTTGAGGAAAATGAATAACTGTTTTGTAAGCTTTTCATGACATATACCTAATATTGAAGAATAGTGGATATTCCATCAAAAAAACCCATCCCAGACATGCAGTTATCATTCAAACGTTTTGCTCCATGTTCTGCTTAGCTTTTGGATCATTTGAAACACATGTGCCTACATGTTCCTCTGACTTTCTGTTTCAATTCTGTAACTCACATTTGTTGGATAATTGGTGAAATTACATATTCTACTGGGCAGAAAGTAAGATTGGTGTTTGTAGTAGCTGAACTGTGTGGAGTATAATGTCCACAGTTCACTGTTATACAACAAACATATGTCTTACAGCATGATTTGCAGGAAAGTATGTTTTTTTAAATAAGGATGTTTTATCATCACTAGCACCTTGTGTTCCCAAGAAATTGTTACAATGTTCCTGATAGTAATACTAAAATTAGATGAATCACACCTGACAGAGAACTGCAGCACAGGGAGTGCTACATTAATTTCAACTACTCCTCTGCTGTCTTGTCTACCAAAAAAAAGAGCAAAATGAAAAACATCCCACCCTTCCTGAACATTTTAAAGAGGGAGGGGACGAAGGGGGGGGGAGCAGAAAACAAGAGAACAATGAGACAATAAAAATTCAATACTAACTGAATCTGTCAACCTTAAAACAATGGAAAGATTCAGAGTTTGGAAAGCCATTGTCTGCCATTTGTACAGAAGGAAAGAGGGAAATCAATATTTATTTCTTGGAGAGTGCCAGCCCCAGCATGTGGTATTGATATTTTCAACAGGATAGAAAGGCTTTTCACAACAAACCTTTCATTTTCCACCATTAGAGAAGGTCTGTGTATCAGCTTGAATATTACCTGGTAACACCACTCTTGTTTAATGCTTTCTTTTGGGGAGTTTGACATTATTTTTATGGGCATTACCAGTAAAACTTTTTGCACTGCTTTCGCTGTTCTAATACAAATGAATGCATAAATGAAAGGCTCCCACTGCTGCACCGTACGGGTGACTGCCCATGAAAAAATTTGCAACCAAAGGGTGTTGCACCAAAGCCACACTTGCCATGGGTGACAGGAGCTGCTTTGTCCACACCAAAAGCCTGAGGCATTTGCTAAGTGCAGCACATTCTCATGGGCCCTTTTTATGATTTTCTGATCTCATTGCTGTCCTGCAACCCCCAGAGACACATCTGTGGATTACAGAGACAAGTCCAGGGATGACTTTAGTTGTTATTCAACCTTGACACAGCTGGGACCTCTCTAATGGCACCTTGTTTTCTCAGCTCCAACTCTGAATGGAAGGAATTCAGCCAAAAATGAAATGCATCCTGAACCAGTACTATACCTGCCTTTGAAAAATGCAATCTGTGTTTCTTTGACCTCTGTTTTCTATGTATCATATGACAT
The DNA here is from genome assembly GCA_033628505.1 of Tringa tobata. Lineage (NCBI taxonomy): Eukaryota > Metazoa > Chordata > Aves > Charadriiformes > Scolopacidae > Tringa > Tringa tobata. Next base: position 3,595,976 of record JAHREE010000161.1, read on the forward strand.
GATTGCTTTCATACAGTTTCTGTCTCGTCACTCAAACTGCTCTAAGGGGGTGTTATCACCCCGCTCGAGAGAGAGGGGAAACAAAAGACTCCTTACCTCTGTTTGCAGGATGAAAAATAGCCAGCCTCTGTTAGAGCAGGGTGAATAGGAAAGGATATGCTGATGTAAACCGTGCTAGAAATAAACTCTTACCTATTAGCACTGAAGTCTTATCCACCTTTCCAGAGTAAACTTTTACAAAAATCAGCAAGGTCTTGGGGTTGCTTTTCAGACAGGGAGACTCTCACAGACTCTCCAGCAGGTCTGAGCCCTGCTGATCACTCTGTGGCTCTCTTGTCCTCCCCAAGGGGGTTGTAAATTGGGCTACTGGAGCACACAGCACATTTCAGTATCTGGTAGAAAGGCAAATCTCCCTGTCCTCCTCCTACAGCTTCAAGCATTCTGTTTTTATACACTATTGTTTTATTGGGTTTGTGCCTCCCAGTGTGCTTCAGGCACTCTTGAACATCCTCTGATTCAGGAAGATTTTTTTCCATTGCTGCAGGCTTGCAAGATGAACTGTGAGTTATTTTATCTTTTCTCTGGAGAGCTAGGACTGCTCTGGGTTGGACTGGCAAAATATTTCTGCTTTAAATCCAAAGACTGTATTCCAGTTATTGTCATCGTAATCTGTGCCAGGTAGCACCAGGTGAAATAGTGGCACTTAAGCATATATCTTCCCTGAAAAATATTCAGATCAACCGGAAATAAACATTCACTTTTCTTTCAAAGAAGTAAACAAGCAAACAAGAAAAATTAAAGGGAGTCTCCTTGTGACACCAAGTTTGACCTGCTTGAGATTGTTTTCATTTCAGGGAAAGATTCACACAGAAGTGGACTTTTATTACAACTTTTCTAAAATTATTTTTCCTTCAGCAGAAATCATTCAGTGAATACTAGAATTAAAAAAGAATTCCAACTGCCTCAACATGGAATTATTAATGAATAAATGGTCTTCTGGGGGGAAAATTAATTCCTCCTTCATGGTCAAATATTTAAGCTACAGGAGTTTTTAGCTGAAAAACAATTGTCCTAGGATATGATTTCAGATGCATCTCAAATGCAGGCACAGAACTATGTGAATTCAGAACATGTGAGCAACACTGAAACCAAGACTTTGCACAAAGCATTTAAAAAGTGACCTAGAGAAAGTTATTAGATTTGTGTGAATTAAATGGTCAACATAATCACTAGAACTTAACATCCATCTTCGTTCCTAAAGTTCGATTTCCTTGTCAGAGAGACATAAAAATACATCCCCTAATTGTTAGGGATGGTATTGTTAACAATTTCACCCAACAAAGGGTGACTCTAATCTGAAAAAACTGGTCATTGACATTTTGAGATTAGAATTAGGTGCCAGAAAGATGGTTCTGACCTAAATTAAACTAAGATAGCAAACATGATTGATTGTTTTATCCCAGAAATAGAAGCAAGAGTAAAATCACCTGAAGGAAAAACGTGCCATGCTCTTATAAGGCTGACCATCCAACCATCCATGGGCCATCCATGTGAAACTGGTGGGAAAAGTTCCAGCAGTCCTGGGATGTTATTCTCAGATTCATGTGTTGTAATGCATTTGTGGGGGTGATCTGTAGGAGCTTTATTTCTCTTTTCTCTTTTTGAAATACAAATGCATTAAGATCTTTGGAAATCTGGCGCTCGAAACTTGAGGGGTCTGAAGTCCCTATAAAAAATCTTGGTTGTTATCTTACTGAAGTTCACATCAATCTTTCAAAACCCAAATGCTGAATTCATGTTGTCGTTTGCCTTGCTAGAAATACTGTTTTCCTGATGCTGTATGTCTATTGATTATGTACAGAATCAGTACGGAACTGATTACATGCATACTCAGTTCCCACCCATAGGGTTCCCTGTAGGACTGCCAGTTAAGGGGATGGAGGGGGGGAGGAAGCAAAAGCAGCTTTTTAGGAAATCCATCCATGTTAAACAATTTCCTGCACAGATCCCCAAAGGAAAAATGCCTTAGGAAGTGCTCCCTCATTGTCTCTGATCAAAATGCATCTACTGGCAGCCGATCATCAAATGCTTTGCACAACAGACGTAGGTTGCTTGTTGTTTTTGTGCCGCTTCCTACAAGCGGCAGCCACAGGATACCTACCACTGTCTGTTCTCTCATCAAAGGACACAAAGAATCGCCACCTGCAGTGTCTTCAGAGGCAAAACCAGCTGGAATGAAAGCACAACCAAATTTGCACGAAAAGCTTCCCACCAACCACAGAAAGATGGTCTTTAGGGGATCAGGCGTAATTCTTCCAGGATCGCCTTACTAAAAAACTGAGGATGAAGGAAACCTCCTCTCTTCTTGCTGATGTAATAACTGAGATTTTCCACTGCTACCGAGTTTACTGGTTAAATCCTTAGATTTCCATTCTCAAGGACTTTATCATTACGTCAATATCTTATCTGCGTCATACAACCTTACCTACAGTCTGGTTACAGCCTATGAGATGCTGACTGTGGATGGGAAGATGCAGCCACACCTCAGCAGGCTGATGGTTATGCGCCCAGCTCCTCTCGCAGCAGAGGAAAAGTGGTTTCTGCCCTACCTCAAGCACTCAAAGAACCAGACTGCATGGAGCTTCCCGGTGTTAAGTTGATGCCTTGATCTGGTGACATTTTAAAACTGCCATCAAACCAGCAGTTTTTCTGAATGAAAATTCAGCTCACAAAGTCTCCAGTGGGTGACCCAGCCAAAAAGGGAGAGTAATTCACAAGCGTGGTTCTGGTCGCTGCCCTTGTTGAGGTAGCCAGGGTGATTGTTGGTGCCTGCAAGGTCAGAAGAGGATTGGAATAGTGTTAATGGCAATTGGCACCTATGAACTAATATTACCCTAGAAGCTTTGCAGGACATCAGAATTACACATAGTGGTTTTATGCAGATCCTGGGCTCCAAAAGACCTGTTTATACGGGTCCGCTGCTAAAACTCACACTGCACACCCTTGCTGCCAGGGTGCAGGCAAGCTGGCTCCTCTGCAAGGGCCCAGGAGCCAGGAACCAAGCGTGAGTGTGTGGCAGGTGGGAGTTGTGACCTCTAGCAAGGAGCCACACAGTGTGGCAAGCCCGGGTCAGGATCAAGGCTGGAGTTGGAGGTCAGGATCAGAAACAGACCGGTGGTGCAGTGCATCTTAAAAGCTGGTCACAGGGGAAAATTGGGGCCAGACCTCGCTTCCAGCTCTCTTCACAATGAGTTTTATCTGCAGAGGAGCTGACCTTGGGCTTGGCCAGCTCAGCAGCCCAGGCTGACCTGTGCTGCACGCATGCCCTGAGATGCAGCCGGCATACTGGTACATGCAGTGTTGAGCAAGGGGGACAGCTGGCAAGAGCAGAGCATGTGGAAACACACCCAAATTCCAGGTAATTTAATGCTAAACTAATGGTTTAAATCTGGGATTTTTTTCCCCTCTCTACCATTTTGGAAATGTAACCGGTTGTCTGAAATGCAATCAATGCACACTTGACTTTTGAGAATGATACATATAAAAGTGTTATGGAACATAATTCACTGAAGTCAAGTATTCTTGAATGACATTTTAGATAATTGGTTGGATTAAATGAAAACTGACTGTAATTACAAAAGTATAGTCTGATTTTGATTCTGCTCTGCAATTTACCCAGTTTTTGAGCTTGATTCTTTGTGGCCCACCTCATTGAGGTGCTTTACATTTCTCTTTGCTTCTTTCTTTTGTTCTTAACATTTGGTGTTTCCTTTCAGGAAACCTCTTTCTTCAGTTTTCAGTATGTTATTAATAAATTCTCTGTCTCCCCAGCTTGCTTTCCTTCAGTTCATTCTTCTCTTGCCTATTACTTTTGGGTTTATTTATTCTTAATGGCCCCAATTAGAAAACAGGAATAAGCAGGAATCATCAACACTTATTTAAGCCTGGCTTAACCATGTGTTGAGTCATTGCCTGATTCAACATGCTTAAACTTATTAATTTACTTGAAGAATTGAGACAACAATGATTCACGCAAGGACTCTATTATGCTCTCCAAATTAACTACATTTTTGTTTGCGATGAATGGCTTATTTTCCACAGTGGAAAAGTTGCCAGGTGAAATTTAGTCAGTGTAAGGCACTGTGGCTGAGTGGAATAAAAAATACGAATGGCAGGATGATTTACAGCTAACCCATGCAACTGAAATTGTGTGTTAGCAGCTCAGTGTCACAACACCCACTTAGTGAAGGTAAATGGAGGGGAAGCAAAGGCAAAATAAAGAAATACCCCAGCTGTTGCAAATATTTGAACCAGCAAATTAGATGCTCATTCATCGTACCATCTTCCTTATGCCGGATTACCAAGGAGTATGCACAATATGGACTGCGGATGCATATTTGTGGTATATCCTAGTAGTGTTATAAGGTTCTAAATGAGCTCGCTGCAGATGTGTCATCATTACCTATTTGAATGCCTTACTGTTACATTTGTCGACCTCATATCTTTAAATACTTCTGAGGCTTCAGTATCCATTCAGTATCTATGCAGTATTAGATGCCACTCAAAGATCTTTCTAAGGTTGAGGATTGGAAATGACCAAAGATCCATTTTCAGATATTATCTTATGACTAATTGTATCTCAGGATCTTTATTCTTAATAGTTTTGATATGAACAATTAAATACTTAAATGTACACTTCTGCATGCAATTGCTCTGGGGATCTCTTACAGTTTATTTGTATTCCTGATCAGTAGCTGTGTTACTGAATTCATTTTGGTAGGACAAAATTTTTTCCAAAGTCTTTCAGTGGCCCCAAGTATTGTATTCACATCATTCTCACGCATATTATATGCTTGTCAAAGCAACCTCAAGCAAGGAAAGCTAATGTTTAAAACACATGGGAATATTAAAAGACTTTAGGACGAATAGGAGTGCTTCTCACCCAGCAAACTGCTTGCCTAAGGGAATATGGGTATACAGCTTCCCTCATGGCTAGCTTTGGTTAACAAGTAATTTGATACAGAGTAATTGGAAGGACTGGGTGCTATAATAAATGTTACGGTGAATAAGAAACGCTAACATGTATAAGTGCATTAGCATAAAATTTAGGACCAGCTCCCTAGTGCAAATAAACTAGATGATGCTTTCCTCCTACATATTGACTTAGACGTTCCAATTCAAAATATGTTGAGCTCCACTTGGGGGGCTTTCTGACTATTTCTTGATTTCAAATGGTATTTATCAGGATAATTCTGTCATTTGACATTTAAGCAAATGAGAGTGTTCAACGCTTTCTGAAGTATGTAAATTGGAAGCATCTATGAATGGGTACAGAATACTCATTCATTGACTAGAATTTAGACTGCAATTAACTAAACTAACATTTATATATTTTTAGGTGCATACCTTCTAATGGGATGCTTCTCACATAAGTAATTAAACTTAACATTATGTCACAGGGACAAATGCAAATATATGTGATTCATTTCTTGCCACAGATTTTTCTAGTGACAAAAAATATGGTTTGTCTCTGCCTGTCTCTATTAGAGTTCCCATTTTCTATACTCTGTTTACAGTTTGTTGCAAATTAAACAATGTCAAACTGACAAGCTGCAGGTTTTTTTTCTAAATTTACTGGCTTGTTAGGGGTGAAAAAACTTCTTTTGGGAAAAAATGAATGTGCTTTTTCTGCAGCAAGACTTAAATGAAAGCAATTCTCCATGCTGTTAGCATAAATGAATTTGGCTCAAGTGAAATGCAAATTAAAGCTATTGTATACACTTCTTTTATTAAAGGCAAAATCTGTATTTCTATAAGTTGTTGATGGTGTTTCCACATATTTATGTTCATTTTACCCTCCAACAGATTACATTGAATTCAATGGCCTAATTCTGACCTCTCTTGCATCAGTTCTGTATTAATTCAAATCTACTGGGTCAGATATCAGCTTACAGTAAAGTGCACTGAAGCTTTTCTCATTAGCCTGAAATCCAGAGGACAGGACAGCACAGAGAATCCACTCTTCTCTTTAAGGCTTGTATTTTTGGATTTTAGCGATAAGTTAATGCTGTATTTTGAGCATATACATATACAAATCTAGTTTTCCAGTATTCTGACTTGAAAATAGAAATATGTGCCCATGTTAATGAGGTAACCTGTATGAGTCATGGGAAGAGAGGGAGGAGAAAATACTCATTGCCATTGCTGTTGGGACTCTTAATGCTTTAGGAGTTGATTCAGGATAATTGAATTGCTGTGTTAATAAATCTCACAAGAAGCTACAGATATTTCAAAACACTTCCTACCAGGATAGCCTTACCTGAGATAGCAATATCTATCTGAGATCGTAAGTCAATTGCCTGACATTCAGGTGTTCTCTGATTATTTTGGTAGCCTTACCCCCCATACATGTATCTTGTCTTGTGGATTTCATTTCTGCTGGTGCATTCAGGATCAACTCCACTCCTCTCACCTGGGGCCTATGCTTTCCCCCGTGTCACTGTTCAAATTAGTGCACATTATGTACCCTGTTGGTCAGGGGCTTTTAAAGCATCCAGGATTGAGCAACTGTCAGGCACACCATCCTCTAGCTGGGATGTAGCGTTGGGCATGCAGATCTTTCCAAACACCAACTGCTCTTTGTTTTTGTTCTGAGGGGCTTTGTTTTCACCTCATAAGCAAAATTTTGTTTGACTCTCTGATGCGCTGATTGATTCATTTAATTCTCTATTTGTGGATTACACATATTTGCATTTGTAATGGCAACTCCTCCTTCTAGCAGCATAAGGAGCACTAATGTGAACATTTTCCCGTGTAAAATGCATTGAGTGGTGACTGTTGAGCTGGATACCTCTTCCTTGATGATGTAGTCCCAATTCATTTTATTGAGAGAGGTAATTGGATTCAGTCAGTAAAAGCATTTTGTAGATGCTACAAAATCGAAACTCTAACAAACACATTATCAAGTGGATGGGAGGGGGTGTTAGTTCTTCCTTCCCAAAGGAGAAAGGCCAGTTTACTAATGTCCTGTAGGATGTGGCTGTTCCATGATAAAACTTCTCAGTTTTAACAAATTTTAGTGACATCTATATGAAATACTTCTGAATTTTCCTGTCTCTCAAACATTAATCATTAAAATTCTCATTGTGGTCTAGATGGGAACCAATGTCAAAGTGGCAGAATTTCTCTGCCAGTCCAAATACAGGAATTTGCCTAAGTGAAATTAGAGTTAAGTTTGGTGCAAAGCTAGACAGGTCTATGTAGAAAAGGAAAAGATGACAATTCACGATTCCTATGCAATACTGAGAAAAAATAGTGTCTGACCACATCCCATAATGTGACATACCATGTTACATACCATGTAGTGTTAAATACTGTTTTATTTTTTTCCTATTAAAATGTCATTGATGGATACCTGAAAGAAAATGCATAATGTTAATGAGACAAAACAAGATGGTTAAACAAAATATTTGGATATTTTTCTGACAAGAATTTTTAAGATTTGGAGGTAAATAGAATCATCTTGAACAAGAAGTTGATGAAATTGCATTTTGCTACAGAAGGCTGTTTAGTCAGACTATCTGATTACCTCTGTCTAATGATTTCTAGATAATTAGTGCTGGTTCAAATAAACTAGCTTTTTCCAGATGTAGTGTGTGGAAACTATGAGAGAGATAAAAAGTGAAATAGCATTTGCAGATCCTGAAATCTGATTTACTGGGGCATTTAGCCATGTGCATAAGCACATGAACTGCAGTGATCTGTGGCAGCATTCATTTGTCTAAAGGATTGAGCTTAAATGGGAATATACAATTTGGAAAAAATTGCATGTATATAGGTAATTGAAGTAAGCTTTAAAAATATGACAACTGCAGAGACCTAGTGATAAAGTTTATTCAGAAACTCGTAGAGAATTTTCTTTTTTCTAAAATTAGAAAAGCATATTTGCTTGTGCCTAAACTAAGGCTTTCTTATTTGCAACCTGAGGAATCATCTTCGATCAAATCCAGCTGCAGATGAATCTTTCAGATAATCACACCTCATCCCCTCTACTAGTCTGATTCAGTGAGCTGAGAGAAGGAGTTGTTCCAACCTGACTTGTTTGCCTTTGGGAAACCATTCCAGATTTTTAATCCTATGGCTATGTTTTGACCAAGGGTGTGTGACATGGCCAGGCTCAGGATCCATCTCCTTTTACCTCTATATTTTGTCTTACTCATCTGTGAAAAAGTAGATATGGGCATATGTGTATGTTTGATTGTACAGGCATGTGAGCAGATGATTCATCTTGTTCACTGTGAAGGCAGGTGTGAAAAAATTGAAGGAAAAAGACATATTTTCTACAAAAAATCAATACTAATTTCATATAAAATCACTAAAGAACTGATTAATGAGGAAGATCACTTAACTCTTCCTAATTAGATTGATGGAATTTACCCTGTGCCCTTAATCCATTGTGTGTTAAGGAAAAATGGCTAAATTTTTTATTTGAATGCTTTGTTTATTCCCAGTCCTTAATTTCAAGGTTTTCATCTGTGCAGTGTAATTTCATTTTCTTTCTTTGCATTAAATAGTTCAGTGTAAATAACTTGTCTGGTTAAAACCAAAGTAGAAAGAAGTCTCCAATGGTATTATGATAGAAATCTATGGGCAGAAATGTAATTAAGCAAGCAGGAAAAGAGAAAACAGCATTGTTTAAGGGTTGCAGTGTTCTAAATCTAAAAACAAGGGAATGGGAATGATGGCATCCAAAAGTGGCCATTGTGATTTGATGATTATGTAATTGCTGGAACCTACACGGATATTGCAAGAGGTGACAAAAATCTTAAAGACATAGATTAAATGCCTCTGGATCTGAATCCTGATTTCCCCAATGTATAGCTGCTTACAGCCTCTATTCTAATTTCCATCCATCTACAACAAAAGATGAAATTACCAGAATGGCTTTCCTTCCAGCCTGATTAAATGGAGCAGGAAAATAGACAACATAAATGGTAATACATTACAATTAGGAACTTCTTTCGGTGTAATAATCTAAGGCATAATTTGTGGCATAAATTCTATTTCAAAAAAGCACTTAAGTCCATCTATAATGACATAAGGCATTTAAACATATGCTTCAGTTGAAATGTGGGCTTAAAGTAAAATTAAATATAATATTGAAGTATATAGCAAGAATCAACATAGTTATGTATGGTATTTTATTTCCATCTTTGTGAAAAACTGGATGGACCAGTGTAGGGATTGTTTTTTTTTTTCCCCTTTGCTTTCAGTGCTACAGAATTTTATAGTGCCCTCTTTTAAACAGAAGAGCTGCTTTGCTCCTTGGTGATTGCACATTTTAGTAGGCCAATAGGAGGAGGAAATAAACTTCAGAAGATTCATATTAGTGTATTTCAAAACAAATAATTTACAGCTGTGTGCCAATTGGTATTTTTTTCCCCTGTTGATTTCTACACATCTTCAGTGTAATTGGACATGAGTTTTGAAGATATGTGTTGCTGAAAATTTATGATTCCAGGTAGATAGGTGTTTTGAGGTGTCAGGTTAAGGGGCAAAAGATTTTGCTATTGCTTGTCAAATGTCTTCCTCTGAAAGGATAGAATAAAGTGTAAGACATTTATGTTAGTTAGAAATCAGTGCCAAAGACCCTGACAAAGGTTAGTTTGTGGACATGTCCATGGAGGAAATGCCTGATTTCTAGTTTCTTAGCACTGTATAAAATAAGCATTTGCATGGCACGTCACCAGTAGCAGCTTGTGCTTACAAGTCTGTATCAAATAGCTCCAAATGCAGGTTTTTTCCATGGGTCCTGGTTCCCCTTCTATCAGACCTTTATTCTGTAACTATATTTCCTCAAGTTTTCCTTCCTGTAAAAATGTTTTAGAAGACAATTGCTTAAATGAATAAGGCATATAGTAATCAAAACCGTGCCCCCAATCAAAGTTGTTTTTCTTTCAAGAGACTGATAATTTATTTTCTTTTCAAATCATGTTACATCACAAATCACATCAGAGGAAAAGTCATGAAGTATATGCCACTAGAACTTACTGTAATTTGTATATAATTCCCTGGAAGATGTGGTATATTATAAATCTGTGTTTTGACAAATCATTGTCTAATTCACTCAAGTCTCTTGTATTTGTTTCCTTTCTGATTCCACTTCTTCAGTCCTCCAATTAGAAGTGAGAGAGGAACAACCTCTGATGATAAATAGAAAAATAAACTTAAATGAATAATCAATCTAGCATAAAATAAAATTAAGATTATAAATATTGATTATTTTAATTTGCAAAAAATACTCTGCTTGTAAATAAAGACACTACTTACCAAATAGAAATATGTGAAAATATTGTTTGTATATAGAAGAGCTACACAATTATAATTATAAAGGTGCTTTGGAATTTATTTTCTTTGCAATCTTCATATGCAACTATAGAATATTTTTGCACATAGCTGTTATTAGCGTTTGAGCATCTCTTTATTTTTTTTTTTCCTTTTTCCTCCTTTTTGTATTATCTTCAACTTTAAGTGTTAGGAAAACTAACTCAAAAAGTGAAGAAACTAAAACACTGCTGATAAAGATGCCTTTAAAAATAGTTCTAGAAAAGCATGAGCTGAGCATCTCAAATGTTACTTTGAAGTGTTTTTAACTAATGTAGCAGCCAGTGGGTATGACAGGAAAAAAATGGAAGCTTACATACAGCACTTTAAAATTTTCCCACTCGTTTTAATTGAACTTCTCTATGGCTTTTGTGCTATTAGAACTTGGAAAAAATCTTTCCCTATCCAAAAGTAGAGCATTTATTGTACATATAAAAACCCTGCATATATTTGTAGGGGTTTTCATGTATAAAAATTGTGTATGCATGTACATGTACACATAACATATACACATATTCAAATATGTATATGCATACATACTTTTTATATACATATACATGTGTAATAGGGTTACATATATACACACAAATATATGTGTGTATGGATATATATATGAAAAATTATATACATTTGATGTTTCCCTTTGTGTTCAAGGATTTCTTATGTAGAAATGAAGCAGCAGTTCGAAAACTGTTCTGACTGTTCCTGCCTGAGGTTGCAGTGCTGTGGCAGTGGGAGGGCACACTGGAGGGCTGTCGTGACCACGCAGGCCATGAAAAGCTGGTCCCAGAACATCTGCACCAAACCTCAAATACCAAAGCAGGTGCAAAAATGCCACCCCTTTGAGGGTCTCCGAGTTACATTCCTGATAACCAGTAACATGGCTGACTTGCATACCCCTGCTTCCCTGCTGCCTCTTTCTGGTTAATTTAATAGGTGTTGAGCAAGGCAAGGTCTCATGGACCAACCAATTCTATTTGGTTTGATATAAAAGGATCACTATTTCTGCCAGCATCGAGCCATACCCTGTATCTAGTTCTAGTTATTGTAGATGAGCTGAAGTTACTGAACTTTACTTACTTAAGGAACTAGTGCCTGGTTTCAGAAATGGTTTTCATTCTTCTGAAAAGAATTCTTCATTCTTCTTTTCATTCTTCTGACTTTTGATACAGCTTGTGAATATCCCTCCTTAGCAGAAATACAGGTAAAGAATTAGGGGACATTAAACAAAAGCTACTAGTAAAGTCTTACCTTTACTTACAAATAATATGCTCTTAAAACACTCCCAAAGAGCAAGCAGCGTGAAGGACACATTCAGAGAACAATTTCTGTTAGTAACTGATCTAAAAGACATAAATGAGCTTGCTTTTTAAAAATGTTGTAAATAATTTAACTTATTTTAATTATTCTCAAGAAATAATTTGAAAGTCTCTACTATGAAGATAACACATATAGGACTTTTGTTTTTAAAATATCAAACAGATTTAAAGTGATACTTCAAAAGTCTTCTATTCAGCAGCAATCAATGTAATGTGAACTAAATAGTTCACTTGTGCTCCTGTGAACATAAAAGCATAGTTTGTAAGCCTGTCTCACAGCAGCAGCTAAACATCAAAACAATATAGAAGTTTAAAAACAAAAATAATCATGAAAAGAAGTGATCTCTTCTTTATCAGATACCAAAAATATTTTGAAGTTTTATATAAATATATTTGCTTCCTTACAAACATATGTTCGTGTGTGCGTATAAAGCAAGGAGCAAGAACACTTCAAATGCAACAAATATATGTTTTGTGGCTGTTGGAATCTAGCCTTGCTAAACTGAAGAGAGTTCCACCATTGATTTCAATAGTACCTGGCTTAGGTACTATTGAATTTAAGATTTAAGTCTTTCATAAAATTCAGACTTTAATAACTTTAATTCCCTGATGGCTGCAGAGTTGCTAAGGAAGCAGCATTTGACTTTATGCCATGAACTGCCTCGTGATCAGCCATGGAACCTGACGGGTTCTGCGCTGAGAGCACCAGGGCTGCTACCTACATATATACTTGCCCCATCTTGTGTCATACCAGCTGGCCTCATCTACAGTGAGTCCCAAATTTCAGGATCAAATGTGTTCTTGCCAGTGTACCAACATGAAGAACATTGTGGCCAAATGCTAATTTTGATTTTAACCACTATTCAAATTTCAATTTCTATTTGCGAGAAAGAGGCTACAAGCCAAGTGGTTGTGTATTACTTAGAATGTTTCTAAAGAAAGGCTCTAATCTGCTGTCGAGAGGCTAAAGAGCCAGTCTTGTGCTTGCACGCACTTCTGTTGGAACTGCTTGAGTTTCTATAAATAATTCTTCATTCTGAATAAAAGAGAAAGGATTTGGGGACCCTGTGGTTGGAAAACTTACCTGGCATGTAGGTGGCAGATTGAGGATCACATCATTGCTCTAATGGGAATGAAATTGCTTATAGAGCCTGGAACAGTTCCAAAACAAATGAGGGGGTCTGCGATTAGAGCAGTTACCTGGCATGTGGAAGGAGCAGCTTAAACTGTCAGAGTGTGAGGGGCTCATTTCTTCTTCTGGGCCATAGTGAGCCACAGCCACTGGATCTCTGATGTTCTGGGATGGGGATCAATCTCTTGCTGTCTCAGCTGTAAGAACGTAGAAGCCTCTTTTCATTTCAAACTGGAAAATAAAGAGGGTTTTTTTGATACAACATTTTTTCCCTAGTATTTTCCTCCCATCTCGAAACCGCTTTGGCCTTTCTGAAATGTGAGGCAAGACCTGTATTGGAATCAGATCAGCCATCTCTAATCACACAACTATAAGAAAAACTTATTGTGAACCAGAGTGACATTATAACACTCATGCTCTGCTTGAGATGCTGTATGATTAGTTTTCTATCTGGGCTATAATCATTTGGCAGACACCTCTAACACTGTAATCAGTTCAAAACTTAATGGTGTATTAGCTAAAATTTACAGCAATCAACCTAAAACAGAAAATGCTCAGAAATAAAGAAAAAAAAAAAAAAAAAAGGTGGTTCTGTGTTTCAGAAAGTAACGTTATTAGAAACAGCAGGGGAGATGCGTTCTGGAAAGAAACTGTTCATAGGATCTATCCAGAATTTTTCCCATCCTGTTGCTATTGACTTGTCATTCTGGTTTCACCACTTCTCAGGGTCCATGTTTGCAGTCTTAGTTTCTAATCATAAATGGTCATAAGAGTGCAAGGTAGACTCTGTTTAAATCCTGATGTGTCACTCAGTGGGCTATTTGGATTCAGAGCAAAGCAGAATCCACACTGTTTCTTTCTGTGTCATTTTTCTAAAGCAGCTAAAAGGAGGGAATTGGAACACTTCAAAATGCGTAGCTGAAGTAAAATATACGCACACTTTCAGCAAGTATGAAATTGTTATTTGCAACCAGAAGATGGCTCTGCAATCAAGCTGGGCAAGCTGAAATTCAAAATTTTTTCTTATGTCCTTTCAATTCGCTTCTTCCTCAATGGAAACACTCCAGTTCCTGTAAGCAGTGTTTTTACAAAAACATATTTATTTTTTTTCCAATGGCAAAGATTCACCTTCCCCAAAGTCATCTTTTTTTTTCACTAGGGCAGGCCACAAAGACAGAAGAAGAGCCTGATGGCTTTAACTAGCTTCCACTGAAGTCAGTTGATATCTTACTGCTGATGTCAGTGGGAACTGATTAAAGCCAAGTATAAGCTGCCTGGAAGATCTTCTCCTGAATTCCCCATGGGTGGTGTTGATGGCAGGTTCCTACACAAGTCAGTCTGTTGTGAGCTGATTTTCTTTTTAATGGTTGCTAAAAAGCTATCAATGTCTGGTCTTTGATGTTACAGAGGATGTTGTTCAGAAATGTTGCTGAAGATGACATGGCATAATTTTCTTGTTTAGAATAGAGTGCCTGTCTGCTGGTGGTTTACCATTTTGTAACACTATGAAGGGTCTATATTACAAAGTGTGTCTTGTATCTGTCTTAGCCCCTTTGATAAGTTACCAACAGCTGTAGCACTACTTTAAAAGGATGCACAGACTAACTTCTCACATCCTTGACATAAATCTCTGCCCACCCATTTGGAAAAGTTAACATTTTTTTCCCAAACAGAAATATTAAGTGACGTGAAATCAGTGAAGTAACTCCATTGTGAGCCTCTGGTTAAATCAAAACAGGGTCTTCCATATCTTTTCTTGGCGTTTGCTTTGAATTACTAGCTAAAACAACAAGAAGGAAATTATAGATGCTTTATGAGAATTTTAATATGTGGAAACAAAATGCTTGTTGTGTACATTCTTCTGCTGTGCAAATTGTTTTAAAATTTTAAAATACTGATCATGGGGAACTGCCTAGTGTTTTACGTTCTTTAGGAGAAGGCTATACAGGCGAGGATAAAAACCCTTAGCAATTGTTTGGGTTTACATTAATATAATAATCAACACGTAGCTAGTTTTGTCCATTTACCCTGTTTTTAAATACCAAGATATGGGCCTAGTTAAACACCATTGTTCTATTTTTCTGCTAGTTGAAATCCATTTCAATGTCACTTCTGTGGAGTTATAATGTAATGAAGTAATGCACCAGTGAATGAGGTCAATTCACTTTTCCACACATGGAGCCTCACACAGAAAGATAATGCTTTTATTTTGTTTTCTGTCTTTTTTTTTTAACCTGTGCTCTGTGTAATTAAATGGAATTTATCCTGACATGTTTGTCCTAAAGGACAGGTGGAACTTTCAGGATCTCAAACTGCTTCCTTGTAATTTATTCATTTCATTATGAACCTGCAACCCTCCAGGGGGTGTGACATAATATTATAATACATAACGTTCCTGAGTACTAGATTTTCATTTGGCTCTCTGATTTATCTGACAGATGCAGGGGGAGAAAAACTCACATGTAGCTGGAAAAATCCCCACTGACTACACATATGCAACTGCTAAAATGCACAGGTTATTTCAAGTTAACGCTGACATTAACTTATGTTGGGAATGTTCCCTTCTGATTTGACTTTCTCTGGTGAAATAAGATGGTTTACTGTTTTATTTCTGAGTCTGCCTCCTGTAATTGTGCTCTCCCAAAACAAATGTATCTCAGATCTCAATATCAACTGCTTTCACAAAAGATGTGTGCAATAACTCTTTCATGAAGCTTTAGGTTGCCTTTGCTCTCACAGAAGTTAGAAAAACATAGAGTCTACAAAAGGTATCATTTATTTGTAATCCCAGAATAGATGCGGGATAATAGATGCCTTCCCCCCCAAAAATGGAATTGAATTTAAACCTCTGGTACTGTTATGTCAATGCTTTTCAAAACCCCTTGAGGTTAAGCCCTTTTCAGACAGCGTTAGGTGAAGACAGTAAGGTTCTTCATTCTACACTTCCTCAAGTGTCACTGGAAAGCTCATATTAATTGAACTTGTTATTTTGACAGTCTTTTACTAGAGGAAAGCAGGAACTGGCTCACCTAATACCTTTTTCAATAATATTTACATATAATAATAATGTACTCATACATAAAGAGTAATTGCTGCAAGTCGCTGTCTTTTAAAATGTGCATCAGCAATTCACCTTTTGGTTACCGCAGTATCTTGAATGGTGTGGAGTCAAAAGTGCCCCGAGTAAGATTCTCTGTCATAAAGTGCCACTTAATACCAGTGTATTTTTTATAATACAAAATCAAACTGTGGGTGCTAGCTTGAGATAATTTCATTTTCTGTTCCTCCTTTTTCCCTTTGTAATTTCTATTATGCCATTTTCTGGTGACAGAAAAGAAAATCACCGATTGTAAAATTAGAAGTATACAAGGGTATTAGTTCCCCACTCATGTCAGAGTTACTGTTATACAGGTCTAGCAAATTCAGTGGGCTAAGTCTTAATTTGCATTAAAAGTTGCTTATATGTCACTTGTTTTACAAAGATATAGAATATGGATGAATGGACATAAGACAAGCTTCAGCCAGTCAGAGCACAGAAAAATGCCATCTTAGCCTCTCAGAAATTCCCTCAAATCATCACTGATAGCAATTGACATGTTCAGTCTGATCCACAGAAGCAACAGCCTTACAGAACACATTAATTTCTTCCTCTAAAAGGACGAAGTTAATTTTTGGACAAACTGGAATACAGTTTAGGTAGGATCTTACACCTGCTGCCAGGGTCAAATGTGATGTCTTAAGCCTCATGAGCTACTGAGTAAGTTTTTTACACAAACTGCAGGTAAGCAGTTTATTGATGGGTCTTTATGTGGAAAAGTGCTTATGTAGAGCAGAGAAAATTGCAAAAAGCAGATGTTATGGTTATTAAACACCTTAAATTAAATTCAAAGTAATATGGAGTATACTACCCACTGCAAAAGCTGAGGCCTCTGTAAACAAGATATACCATAGGAACATGTACAACAACTGCTAATACTTGTTTTCTTCTTGAAACACCTACTCAGAAATATACCAGATAGCTAACTCGTATCAGGAATAGCAATTGCCATTTTTCTCCCTGCTTAGGCAGCTTTATAGCCTAATTGGAAGCATTTAGGTTCTAAAGTTGTTGCCATTACTATGAAATCATTCTGGAAGCTTTGCCATCTCCATGGCAACTGGCCTACATATATTAAACGTTTTGATACAACACCAATGTTTGATGGTATTCTCAATTTGAGATATTAATTTAATATATCAGTTCTTTACACTGGAGTTTACATGTTTTATCTTTTTGCTATAATCATGAGAAAACTTTGATGCTGAACAATGGCTTGCTAAAGCATAGCTCACACAGTGAAGCAACTATCCACAGAATGAGTTAGCGTGGACTAAGGAATGCACAGGAAACAGGATACGAAAGCACTAACTTACTTAGCTCATGTAGTATAATGTTCTTGTGGCTCTAGGTAAGCTCTTTTAAGAGGAATCAGTAGAATCTTTTCCAGTTATATAACTGTTGCAAGGACAATTCACCCTGCTCAGACAGATCCCATAGAAATCAGCAGCTGGCGTTACTTAAACCAGAGGTGTTTTTCCCTAGCAAAATATTCAGAGAAGGGTTTGAGGTAGGACCAAAACCTGCTGCCAACACTAAATGTGGGGTGCAATACTGCAGAGCATACTCTGGTGTGTGCAGGAGGACCTTGACTTGGGTCTGGTGAGCAGGTGTCCAGGCAGTGCTCTAAGCTTTATGGTGGGACTGAGAGGTGGGACTCAGGTGAACATTTCTCATGTTTCAGACAGATCAGCTGTCTTTCTAACAATCCCTGGAGAAAAGCCAGATCTAATGGACTGGCAGAAAGGTGGCTGTTTTCCCTAGAAAAACTCATTTCAACCACATACACATGTGGGTGAAAGTAGAGCCTGTGTTACATCCATGGAGCTAAGCCAGAGAAATGAACTGTACCAGGAAAGAGCCCAGTATAGATCATCTTCCAAGGGCAGGGAGAGCCTGGGAGCCAGCTACAGCCACCAGGCTTTTCCTGGAGCAAAACCATTATGCTCTTGCTCGGGGCTATGGAAAAGTCTCATTGATCTCAAAATTCCAAATGCTTATTTTATCCGAATCTTTCTGAATGAACTTGCAAATAATGTGCAGTGTAGTGGAAATGTGAAATATTGCCCTGCTTCAAAGTGTATTAATCTTTCCTGATCTTTTCAGTGTATGTGTTGTGAATGCCATTGTAGAGCAAAGGCTTTGTGCTGGGATAGGGGTGGAGGTGAAGAGAAAACGCAGCAGTATTTACAAATAGATTCTGCAAATTGTAGTTCAAAAGAGATGACATCTTCTGTAATTGCAGATGAGTATTTTCTTATTTGTTTTCTGCCAGAAAGATATTAAATTATACTCACTGCCCCTAGCTAGTCTATAAGCCTTTTTTCTTACTGGCCATAGTCCCATTCCCAGCAATCCTTTAAATTCCTCATTTTTCATGCAACTACCTTTATTATCTATGCTGTTAGTGTACTCAGTGGCTTTTCATTGGTGGAACAGATCCCAAGAGTATCATTCTTTTTATTACATTTCACCGATGTGTGGATAGTATAGTCCTTCCTCTTTGGAGGTCAGAGAGAAATGATCTATTTACTTCCTTCTAAATGGAGGATAATTCTGTTTTTGCTTGGCACTGAAACTTTTCTATCAGACACCTTCCTGGAGACAATACTATAAAAGCCAGATTTTTAGCAGATTTGAACACTTTCTGCAGTTCCCCATTGAAATATCAAATTAGATCTGAAATGATTTTCTTCTGCACTAGTGTCATTTTGAGAGTGCTTTATGCCAGGGCCTTTGATGCCAAATTTCATCCTATGGTGAATTCTTACATGTAAACTCTCAAAAGCAAATTTTACAATAGACTTACTAACTGGCCCTTGGTTCCAGCAGTGCTGCTTGCAGGCTCAGTTAAAAAGCAGGCTCGATGGGTATGAGACCATAAGCACAGACTCTTTTTAGAATACAAACCTTAAAGCTCCTCTGTAATTTCTACTCCCCCAAAGCTGCATTCTGCTCTTGCCAAATGTATATGTTAAGAGGATGAGTATACCTCTTATCAGGAAATGTGAATGAAATGAGGAGTGAATTATGCTGATTAAAACACAGGCATACGTTTCTGTGTACTTGTGGCTGGTAAACTAAAATTACTTCGTGAGCTGGGGATTGGGAATGGATGAATACAACTGCCTAATTGAGATTATTTTTTTTAATCACTTTGAAAATACTTATGACTCCCTCCTTTTGACTCCTCTGAGCCTTCATGCTTTTAAAAGGGAACCAGTTTTGACTTGATACAATCTCACTGAAATCAGTGGAGAATTTTCATTAAATATAATAGTGTTTAGAACAGGATCCAAACGCTTACTATTGGGAAAACAAAATAGAATTCTTTGTGTAGTTTTCAAATGA
The DNA here is from genome assembly GCA_033628505.1 of Tringa tobata. Taxonomy (NCBI): domain Eukaryota; kingdom Metazoa; phylum Chordata; class Aves; order Charadriiformes; family Scolopacidae; genus Tringa; species Tringa tobata. The sequence continues at coordinate 3,615,258 of JAHREE010000161.1, forward strand.
GTTTTCATTCCAGAAATGCACAGAAACTCTGAAACTGTGGGTGTTCTGATAAATGTATAAATGGCGTCATATGACCTTGGTGACCAACCTCAGGCAATGAACAGCTCATTCTGAACAGTGGACAATGAAGGCAATAGCTGATCCAATAGGCAGATCCTGAGCTTCCTATGACCTAAACCAGATCTGAATAAACCACTTGTTCAAGAGTTTCATTTTCCTTTAAAAGATGATATTTCACAGAGTTTTTTAAATCTAGATTTCTTTATGAAAAATTCATAGTTAATAAAGAAGTGTGAATTTGCGAGGTAGGTTGTTTGCTTCAGTTTATTTTTTTAGGTATGAGAAAAGAAAACAAAAAACTAAAAGCTTTTACTTTTTCACCAAAGATACACCCTTCAAGGTTTATTTCTCCTTTCCTGGTAGATGCGTGTATATAAAGTTTAAGATAAAACTTTAGAAATTCAATACCAACTTTTTAGATCAAGTGAGTAGAAATATACTAAATAAATAATGTATAAAAAAATTGCAGCATATTTGTCATGGGATTGTGAGGCAGGTTAATCTATAATATGAAAGATGGGTCTCTCGTCCAGTTCCAGTAAGGCCAAACTAACTGCCCTTGCTTACAGTAACCAGTAAAGTGTAGGATATAAATGGTTAGGATACATCAGGATGATGTACGGTATAGCTATGCAGCAGCTTATAGTATTGCAGCCTTTATCTCTGCTGCATACATTCTGTGGCTTAAAAATTATGCTTAGTATTAATACGATTTCCATGGGGAATAGAAATAGAATGCTATAACTAAGTAATGCAAATATATTTATGAACTCATTTTCTTTCCAACATGTCAGATTAATAATGACCATCTTTCTTTCATTTAATATGTAAAAACCATGAAAAAGTATGAGTAGAATTTACACCTTTTAAAAATGACTTTTAGCTATACCCAAAACCAGTCTGCAGTGTTACTACGTTGTTTTTTTCTGTTGAAAAGACACAAATCTGAAATCTAGCAAGATTGTTTCTTAACTTTTTAATAGTCCCTTGGAAGTCCTGAAGGGAGACATGGTCACAGAAAGAGGGGGCCATATTCACATTTCATAGCAGTATCACAAAATCATACTGTTTATGTATTTCTGGTGTTTAGAATTTACATGTTTTTCTCATTAGGCATATAGGTACAGCATCAGTGTTACACTTCATCTGTGACACTGTGGGACACCACTGACAGATGTAATCTTGCTCAGCTTGCTCCTACTCCTGCCATTTATTTTCAGAAGGGTTAGTAGAAATGCAACCACAAGAGCAGTTGAGTTCAGTGTGCTGAAGTGTTGGAAAAATATTTCCTTTTGAAAAAATGGTAGGTTTTTGATAGATGGACAAGGCAGGGGAAGAGGAGGGAAGAGCTCAGACACCCTTGGTGTTTGATTGCTGTTGCACCAAATTCAGTGACTGTAAAACCAAATCCTAAGATGAAAACAAAATGACCTAATGTTGTGAAAATGTTGTGTTATAGAAAACACAACCATATATTTAACTTTAAAAAAGAGTGCTTCTACAGCATTTTTTCTACAGAATGGATGAAAAATCTTCCTCTGAAGTGAGTCACTGTTATCCGATCTTTCCAGTATGGTTCATTTTAATACCTAGTACCTAGTGAAACAAAGCAGGAAACTTTACTTTGCAAAAAAATACTGATATTTCAAACTTATTATTTTGCTGCGAATGTGAGAACTTTCTGATATTTGACAGAAAAAAGAGAGATGTCAATAGCTCTGAGTTAAAGAGACTTAGGGAGAGATAATGGACTTTGTTATGTTTGATTCTGCCATAATAATTCATTATCAAATTGCAAAACTATCTTCTGTGATGCAATATTCTAATATGGAGGCTGAAACACTGAAAAAAAGAATGAGGACATGACCGCTAAGTCCTAGTATGAAAAATGAAGGGGAATTTTGTAGATCTTTGGCGATACTGTTTGGCACAAAACACTGGTCTTTTAAAAGTCATTTGTGCTATTGAAAGTCAAATACAGATATGCTAACATTAGGAACATGCACAAAGTGCATATTGGCAAGCAGAATGTATGATAGCTAAGAATTCACAAAATAAATGAAAAAGTGTTTGTGAAAAAAAATTAAAGAAAATCAACATAGAACAAATTATAGGAATGTTTAATTTGGAACTGATCCTTGAAGGTGGTTATAGCAACAACTGCTATTAAGTACAGCAATGCTCAGGGCTATTTTTTGTTGTTGTTTTTAATGCTGAATATTGATATTCATTGTGCATGTTTTACTGAAGTGCTTAAGGGAATCAGAACCCTTGTTTTCCAAGGTACTGAACAGGTATGTAGAGAATTTCCAACCCTGAGCAGATGTTATTAATCATATATATAGATATATATTAAGAAACCCTGCATCCCAAACCCAAACTTGAGCTAGTGTAATTACTTGGAAGTGTTTAGGAGCCAGATTTCACCTTTTGTAATGTAGGGTAGCACTTCTGAATGGAGAGTTTGTTCATTTACTTCTGTCTTCAGAGCTGTGTGGTGAAAGTTCTCATGAAAGTTATTGAGCTTACTGCTCATCAAGAGACTACCTCTCATCTGTTTCTTGGAGTGTGAAACTGTGTTAGGAAAATACCTAAATATGTCACTTCATTGGCATTGCTTGCATACTTAACTGATAGGTGGACTCAAATGAGGAAAATTAAGCTTCCAGTGGAGAAAATAACTAGGAATATATACTAAGATTTCCAGTAAGAACACTGATTTGCAAGAATGCTACTATCTGTAAAAGGACACCAGTCAGCTTGGATGAGATTCCTCCGTCCTACATTTGGTTAGTAACTGCAAGTAGCAATGTGACCGTGGTTCCTACTAGAAGTTCCCTTCCCTCTTGTTTTAAGTACGGGATAGCTAGTTTCTGCTTGCCGCTTAGGAAATCTTAGAAAATTTATTACAAGTTGAAGCAAAAAGCAGTGAGTGCAAACCTAAGGGTAAATCATAATTCTGACAGTCAGCTTCCTTTGGAAAATAGCATATCATTTCATTTTATGACTTGTTCCATCAAATAACATGGAAGACGTTAATACAAGGTGATATTTGTCACAGTACATCATCCTGGAGATTGACAAGAATCAGAAAGGAAAATAGCAAAGCAAACTAAGCCCCTGAACTTATAAGGGGATCTGTATGAGCAGAGAGTGATGTCAGACTACAAACAAATAGATGAACAACAGCGTTCATCCTTTTTCCAGACTGGGACAAAAGCATCTTGAAATGACATGAACCTAAGAAACTAAATGCAAAAAGACATGCTTACGGTAAAGTGTGAACTATTTCTACTGCTCACCCTGAAAACAATGAGTCCTTTGTAACTTCTTTTATGTAGTTAGCCCACAAAACATGAAATACTTTCTAGTGATCTAGCTAATACTATAAATATTTATACTCAGAATGAATTTCACAAGACAGGGAGATAATACATTATAAAATATGAATACCAGTTTAATTTTTTTCATGGTAATAATAGATGAAAAATTCCATCATAAGAAAGAGAATTGATCAATGAAACTCTTTGCATATTCTTGAGTGGAATTCTTTGGAGATGCAAAGTCAATGCAGTTTCCCTTTATTTCTTTGTCTTTTAACTCTGTGATGATTCCCACTTTATCAATGGTCATGGCAACACACAGCTGAGGCAGATTTTTGTTATAAATAGCTGACTTTGAAAAAGAAGCTTAGTGGATACCATATCCACTGAGAGAGCTGTAGTGGCTGTTAGTGAACTGGTGCAACTATAGAGCAGTTATATTTATTGTGGTTAGAGGGGGCCTATCCTCTTGTCTCATCTCTTTTTCAATCCCTTTGTACTTTGGTCCTTCACAGGAAATTATAGAATTCAGATATTTGTTAAATGAAAACAATGTCTATTGCTTTAAGCTAGCAACTCAACCTTTAAGTTAGATCTTAGAGATGCTGTTAGGTCTTGCACTGTGAGATAATATCTGCATTTGAAGTTTTGGTAGCATTCTGGCAACCTTTGTTCATTGTGAACATTGATGGCCTATTACTCTCGGTTACTGTTTTTAACAAACAATTACTTTGCTAGAGGATACTCTCTTCTATTGCCTGTAAGGAGAGATCTTGTCAGAAAATATAAGAGTTGACTGAATCACCTTTATTCATGCCTTTGTGGACTCCTTCAAAAATTGCAAGCACTGACTTGGAGAAGAGGGAAGAAAGCAATATTAGCTGTTTTACTAAAACACTATCCTGCAGAAATCCAACCGCATCCTGGGCTACATCAAAAGAAGAGAGGCCAGCTGGTTGAGGGAGGTGATATTCCCCCTCTAGTCTGCTCTGGTGAGACCCCACCTGGAGTAGTGCATCCAGCTCTGGGGACCCCAACATACCTGCCAGGGATGAAGGCCAGCTCAGATAGGGTGCAGGTGTGCAGTGGTGAGATGGCTCAGTGAAGGCCCATCTGCTTTAAGTTTAGGCTTTCACCCTTGCTTTCCACCTGCGTTGCAGCTATCCCTGTACCTTCTATCCCTTGATACTGATCTGCCAACTCTGCTTCCCTGCATGACCCCAGATCAGCCCCTTATTCCAGACTTCCAGATGATACCTGGACACCCAGTTGCCCTCCCCATCCCTGTCCCTGCCCTACTCGCATCCTGCAGGGCTACATTCTTACTGGGGAGGACCTTGTTCAGTCAACGTGGCTGTGATGCTCGGCGCTTGGTGTGCATTTTATGAATTTAGCAGGATGTTTCTCAAAATATTTTTTTCAGACTTTTTTACTTCTAATAATTCCCCGTGATCTGCATTTGACGCATGTAGCATTTAAGAGGGGATCTTTAATAGACTCTGCTTTGATTACTGCTCTATGATTATTTTAATGCAATTTATTTACTGGAGACTGACACAGAAATGTGGAAGTTAGGTTAAAATCTTATAAATAAGTGTGTGTGTGTGTGTATACATATATTACAAAACGTAACCTGTCAATATCGACATGATTATTACATTAGTATTTTTAACACAGATTTCATGCAATGTACTGTGTTTTATGCTACATATTATATTTGTAGGTTAACAAAGATACTGTAATTACATATAGCAAAGATATAGATTACTGCCATAAAATTGGTTTATTCTTTTTTGATATTATGAATCATACCATTTGTGGGACTTCAAAATGAATTTTTAGGAACACCTCATTGCTTATAATTATTTGTCCAATAATTATACTTTTCTCTTAGTTTCCAGATCTAAGGAAAAATTCCAGCCTGTTTCATTTCAAAGACATTTGCCTGAAGAAAGAATTGTAAAGACCGTGAGTGAAACTCTACAGTTCAGAGCTCTGTTTCTGCCATCCACACTCACATGGATAGCAGCTAACTCTGCAGGTAGATCCATTTTTTTATGGCCCTATAAATGTTTAAAAATATTTATTAGTTTGCTATCTCATAAAACTTTATTTTGGGGCATATTAGCCTATAAATATCCCAGTAATAATAATAAGTCTCCCACATTTATTTAGCACCTTTCCTCTTAATGCAAAATACATTAAAATTTAGTCCTTGATGATCTAACACATTATTTATTGCATCTTGAATTTCTGTGATAACTCTGAAATGCCTTAAGTCACTACTAGATTTTGAATTAAATTACCCAGTTAATATCTTTATGTTGTTCTGAGGTAAGTGTCCAGTCAGAATAATTTCCTCACAGTGTCTGTAGTAGAGAAAGAGCATCATCCTGTTCTAGTCCATGCTTCGGTGCGTGCTTTAAATTTTGATTAGACTGAAATATGCTTCTTAATAATGTAAGAGTCCAAGTATTTTAAGTTGTAAAGTAAGGGGGGGTATCAATATCTTTTTTAAAAAAGTAGTTTTAATGAAGAGACATGAATCAGTCACAATTTGTATTCCTTCTCTTGCATTATAATATCAAAAATAGAAAAGTAAACATTAAATGTAGAAGATTGTACAAAATATTGTATTTTATTCAAGCGGCATATGAATAATTTCATTTATGCAAACTCAGAGTTTTCTTATGCTCAGGGGATTAGTGGCTGTGGTGGATAAAGTCCCTTCCACGTGTGCCCTGGTGATTGAGGTGAGGGTGCAGATGGCAGGCTTATGAGGAGCCAGTGCCATCAGGCTCTACAAACTGATGTTGTGTGCCAGCAAGGAGCTCAAGGCAACATAGCTTTGGAAATTTGAATGCTATCAGCCTTGACAAAGGTGACATTTGGAATTAAAACTATTCAGTTTTACCACCCGAGGAATTCCTGGTACATGGGGAGTAGAAGTGCTCAAAACATATTTATCTGCAGGTAGATCTGTGCATCTTTTGTGTGTCTTATTAACAGGGCCTAGACACTTAAATCATTACAGAATACTTTCTACAACTCATGCTTTGGTGTGGATTAATTGGATTTCAGAACCTGAAAGTGCATGTGCAGATGGTTCTGGAGGAGGTTGGTAACAAGCTTAAAGCTAGTGCCAGGTTACATGGGAAATTTTGGTACAGATGGTTTGTATCCATGTATTTGTGATTGAAGAGGCGAATCTGATGTTTCATGTGGCTTTAATAAGAGTGTTCTTTTAGAGCGTTCAGGAATGGTCATTTTCTTCTGCTATAAAAATCTGATCCGTTTGGCAGAATAAGCAGGCTTTAGATAGTTGGTGTTTTTTCTTACTTTTTTTTTTTTTTAATTCAGAACTGTCTAGGACCTGCGGGAAAAAAAAAAAAAAAGGTTGTATCTCCCAGCTTCCTGAAGCCCCCACCCCCACTGGTATTCCGCCTAAAATAACAGCAATTTGATAGCTGAAAGAGATCAGATAATTATAGGATATACTCGTAATATGACATCCTTCCTGTCCCTTCCCAACATTTATTCTCTTCCAGAAGGTGTTCTCACAGACTACACTTATGCTTCCATTTCCTTGTGCATTGGGCTGATATTGTGTCTATAGATTTTAATAATACCTGGTTATTTTGACCCACTACCATATCTGTGTTTTCAGAGGACACAGGTTGATGTGTCATCAGTTAGATGATAGTGCTGGGGTTGGGGTGGCCCAATAATTTCTTGCTGCTGCTGGGTAGGAACAAGTTTGGAAGACTGCAAGCTGCAGGCCTAAGTGGAAAAACAGCAGTGTTGAGTATTGCAATAAACTTCACTGCGCTTCTTGCACTCTCAAGTTAGCCTGTTCAAGGCTGTCTGAAGTTCATGATGAGGATATATGAAAATATTAATTATTATCTGTCAAGAATGGCAATTTGTATAGGAACATAAAGCTACACACACAGGTACGCACTGTCCATCAGAAGAGCTGCTTCAAGGTGATTTATGTGTCTATTGAACATAGGGGCTGATCATAAAAAAAGCACAGTTTAAAACTGAAAAGCAACAAGAAACTCATAGAGTACAGGTTGTATAGAGAGGTATGCCCAATTCCCTAATCATCAAGTTAGTGCAGAGGACTAAAGATAGCAGTAAGTGAAGAAAACATTTGAGGAATGATGGGAGGCTGACCTTTTAGCTCAGAGCCAACAAGTAAATTCTGAACTTCTGAAAATCTGGACCTAGACTTTCCACTTTTATGTACCCTGTCTTCTGACACTTAATCTAAGGCTGTTCTTAACCAGATAGGGCAGTCTGGATATGTTTTCGTTGTCATGGTACAGATGGAAATCATATACCTATATTCCTTCCATACTAATAAATGTTTAGTCATATACCAGATAATAAAAAAAGCTGTCATTTGAGATCTTGTCCTATCACCATGTCTGTGACTCTTACCCGTGTGACAGTTATGGAAATGCTGATCTCACTGCAACCACAGAACTCAACTTTTGGTCTGTGGCAGGGCACTTTGAAACTTTTTTCTTATTATGGGTAATTAACAAAATAGTAAAGATGTTGAAAACCCCGTTCTTGAACAATTATGCTTCAGTTTAAACCAGAAAAGTAAACTCAGATAATTATCTTAATGTGACATAGTTGACTTTGTATGTTAGATCTCATACAGCCTTAAAACAATTGGGAGAATACACTAATGCCAAACCAAGAGAGTAGTTGTTATGGTTTAATTGTCTTCAAGAGCAGCATGATCATCTGAAAGTCAAATATGTTGCTTGCATTTTGGCCTTTTGGGGAAGGGTGCATTTTACAGTCAGACGACCCTTTTACACAGAAATAATTGTCTGGTTTTGATGCTGCATAAAGGCTAGAGTTTTTTCACTGATAATGTATTCCTGATCTTTGAATGCTGGACTTCAGCCTATAGTAGTCAACTGATAATTATTTTCAAACCCAAAAGGTCAACATGCTTATGTATATTTTGATAGTAGCTGCAGACAAAATAAATTTATAAAAAATTGCTTTTCTCTACGAATGAGTTGGTGTATTTTGTAAAGGAAGAACGTTATACAATAACTGCTCATTTAAGAAGTAATTAACCTTCTTATGCTATTTGCATTATTAATGTACTAGAGTTATAATGTCCTAACATATCTGAATTTCTATTAATGTTTTCTTCACTAAATAAATAAAAGTGAATTGAGTAAAGAGATCACATTTGTTTAATTGTTCATCAGGATTCTTTTTTTCCCCTCATCCCAAGACCTGGTAGCTTGTTAAATAGAAACCCTTAAATGGATGGCATTTCATGATAGGTTTTGAACCTAATTATATCAAATGTCATAGCATTATTTATTTAAAAGGCTTTTCAAGATTACTGTACAAGGAAAGAATGTGTTTTCTTCTTTTTAAAGTGCTTATAATTTTCTATTAAGTTTTTCTAATTTGTTTAGCACTTTCACATATGCCCTCAATCAAGTTTACTTTTAGAATCCTTTAAGAATGTTTCCTTTAAAGGGAGTTGGGCTTGTTTACTGCTGCTGCTTCATCCCTTTCTGAAAAGATCTCCTAGAAATGGAATCAGCATAGTGCTGTGCTTGCTCTGAAAACCTTGGCATGGTTTCCAAGTGTTGGAGAGAATAAATATTGTCGCATAAAAGAAGTAATGACCAAAGTAATCTATGTAATTTAATAGGTTTCTCTTCAACTAAAAGGCACTAGGTAAATAGAAAAATGTAGTCTCTGTGTAAAGCACGTATACTTTGGTGAGGGAAGAAACTAATTCTTAATATATTAGTATGTGCATTGGCTGTAACTTGGGGCTTCTACAGACAGAATTGTAGAAAGAGAGTAGTTGAAGAACTACTGAGCTTCTGCTGTGTAGAAATACCAAGACTGCTGCATCAACAGAACTGTGTGACAGGAACAAGCAAATAGGACTACCAATTTAATGTTCTTATTTCACAGCATTCAAATTACTCTAGCAAGAAATGAAGTATTCAACTATGACTTAACAAAAAATAGAAAAAAAAAGGAGAAAAAATATAATTAAAAATTTTTAACAATTTTTCTTTAAAGCCAAGAAGCCTTTAGTTTTGAGAAGTTAAAACTAGTGATTAAAACAACTATTGAAAAATACAATGCAAAAAGTGTTTTCAACAGCACACACCCCCACTCCCAAATTATGATTTAAATTTTTCTACAAAAATGTGTTAGTAGTATAGTCATTCTCCTTTAAAAATACTGATGGAGAGTTCACCCAGCTCTACTGGCACTGCCTAACATTTAATTTTGTATTAATCCCTTGGATTTCCAAAGGACGTAAGCAAAGAGAATTCGGGTGTCTTTAATCATTCTATAACATCCTGCTCTGTATTTACCCCCTGGAAATTAACACTAAACTGTAGAAGCGTAGCATTGGTTTTTTTGCAGCTGTTTGTTTGTTTGAAATGGACTTCTTATACCATTACAGAAATGCTTTTATGCATGACCAGCCTTCTCTTTGGGACACTATAGCATTTAATGAACCCTGTTCAATATGTCTGACTTAAAACCCCCAGCAATTTCTGAGGCTTCCATCTTTAGATCATCAGGTGACTGTTATAGTTCAACCCACGCCATTTCTTATTTATTGCTTTATCCCCAGAGTATCTTCAGAGAGCTAGTGTCTCACTGATTTTTCTCAGGTTCTTCCTCAAAGCTTATACATTGAAATTGGAGAAGCTTTGCTGATTTATACCTGTTAAAAGGTCCTTTCAGAATGATACACATTATGCCCCAGTAGACCAATACTGTTGTGGTAAGCTACAAACATAATGGTGAAAGTTGGATGAAATAATGTATTTTTTTCTTAATATTTTGAGTCCTTGCTTTCTTTGAAATCTGCCTACTTGTTATATTTCTCAAACTAGTGCTTGTAAAAATCACATTTAAGGTCATATTCTTCAGAGCTCTTAGTTTGTGCATAATATCTTCTTTGCAACTATGAAATGCAGCTGGAGGCTCCCAGCTGTAGGGAACCCAACACAGAAATGAATGTGTATCTGTGTATTTTTTTAGAAGTATTTTAACATTAATGATAAGAAATAGGTCAAATAAAATCTAAATGTCCAAATCTATCTGTTAAATTGCTCAAATTATTTGAGCTCCAGTAGGTGTGTGCATCAGAACATTTTATTTTTGAAGTTATGAGTCTTTCCAGTTTTAGTTGCCGTATTGCACATAAAGTTAAGTTTATTTTGTTGAGATTCTCTAGTCCCTCAAGTTTTGAGCAAATGCCACCCCCCAGAAGATTTGAACTACAAGCTGATGCTCTACGTTGCCATGTTTGAATGCTACGCTGTTGGGGAAAACAGCAGGTTTCTTAAATAACCTTAGCTACCCTTTACCTTTCAGCTTTAAACACTTACATATAAAAGCATTGAACTCTTCACCAGGGGAAAGATTATCTTTCCAACTCTGTCTCACATGAATCTGCTTGTCAGCTGATATTAGAAATATGCCAGTACTAAAATACTATTCAAAACTACATGTTGAGTATCATTATAACAGTTGTTGGTATCAGTTTAAATCTCTGTGGCTAGGAATGAACAAATCATTTGGGAAGAGGTGTTATTTGAATTCTTGCTAATTATCACTTAAAAGGTTCTGCAGTGATTGGTGATTGTTTCCCTGCTTTCTTTCCCAACTTTCTCCAATTGTCTTTTAGTTTCATAGCTTTACTGTTTTCCAGATCACACCAGAATCAAAAGTCTGTTACCTCCTTAGAACATCTGTTCTTGTAGTATTTTTACCTTGACTATATATATTATCATCTAAAACTGCTATTAAACTAACCTGCATATATGTCATAAAGATCTTTTAAAATATATTGCTAGATTTACAGGCATACTTTAGTGTCTAGGGTTAAAAATAACTAAAAATAATTTATGTATTATAGTAGCCTGAATGGATCTAAATTCCGTTTAGCCAGTTACTGGTATATTGTCTTTTGTCGGTTGGTTTTGAGATAATGCAGAGAAATACAATCTCCCTAACTCTTTGTGGAAGAAATCCTACCTGCAGGAGAGAAAGCAATGGCCGGGGTATCCCAAAGCCTGCTAATACCAAGATATATACCAAACATTTGTTAGAGGATGTGGGCTTTGCCTAACTTATGATGAAGCCACACCTAAATACACACTGCTTCTGCTGCCTTGAACTCTTAGCCACAACTCTAGATCTAGCTTCAAGGTACCTGTGACAATTTGTCCAATTCTTCACAGGGCTAGCTTTACAATTCAAAGAGGCCCGCAGAGAAATGCAGAGATAGGAACTAGATCTGATTGCAAACAGGTTGCTAATCAATATATCTGACCAATGTATTTCTGACCATGGCATAATTCTCCACGCCATTTGATCTTAGGCTTGTTAGATCTCCAGTGGAGAGAGCCACAGGGAGAAAGCTCACAGACTTTTTTACCTCCCACAATTTTGCCCTTCCTTTTTCAAATCACACTGGCAATCTGTGAGGAATGTGAATTTTATTTTATTTTTTTTCCTCCAGTCACAGCCACACTGAAAATTGCTTGGTCCTAAATAATTGATTTTTATTTTGGTGGGAGTTCCTATAAAAATGAAAGGCTGGAATTTTACAGTAAAACAGAATTGCAGAATTGACAGTGGCCTGAACTTTAAAAGCATACCAATATTCCGTAGTTTCTATGAAAACTTTTCAGACCTTTCCAACACCATTCATAAATCCTGACATCTCATCTTAACTACACCATAAATGAAACTGCTTTTTAACTCACCTTACCACATAATTTTCTTTCGCTGAAATCCAATACTTTTCAGATTTACAACTGGCAAAATATCTGTGTAACATCTGAAATATTACAAATATTTCTACATAACAGTTTTCTCAGGGTTGTAGATGACAGTGCTATTCCTTACTTATCAGAACTGAGATGCAAGTCCAAAGAATTAATTTCCAATACTTCTAGATCAATGTTTTTAATTCTAAACCTCATCTGCAGATACTCTGTCTTTCAGAATCAGCACCTTTAAGAATAATAGTAAGAGGGATAACACAAATACCAACTACTAGCACCACTGCAAAACAAACCCAAACCATCTGTATTTGATCAGATTCTTTCTTCTGTTGTATATAATATAACAATCTCTATGATCTGAGGCGCCCATTACTAATGGAAGAAATGAGGTAGAAGATCTTTTTGAAGTACTTAAATAGCAGGATGCTCAGTTAAAACACATCTTTTGGATTTACATTATCAGGCATAAAACTGTGAGAACTGTTTTTACAGTGGAGCTTATCATCCCATCAGGAGTATCAAATTTATACTACGAAGGCCCAAGCACTTGATGAAATATCAATGCCATCCTGATTCATTAGGGATGAGTACAGTTGTCAGTAAAGAGCTTTCCCTTAGTTTCTGCGTATCAGAGCTTTTCTGGTTTTATGTATCAAGGGGAGAAAGGGTTAATGGTGATTCTCTACTTGTTATTCCCCAGTTCTCTCCCTGCTTTTGAACTGAAAGAATTCCTTGTCACCACCTTCTGGTTTCATACATCCAAATAAATTTCATCAAAGATAGTAGCAGGACAAAGAGGAAATACAAATTCAGTTGAATTCCAAGCTTTGTACATGAAGATTCAAACAAAAAAGCATTGCTTTAGGAGCATTGTAAATGTCATTTAGTCAAATTGAGATAAAAAACATGCTTTATATTATCTATCAATCTAATGTTATTTAATCTAATACAATTTAGGAATAGATACAATACTAAAGAAGGAAAAGGATATCTGCATTGATTCTGAATCTCCAGGAAGCATTGATTTAGAAAAGTATGTAATTTTCTGTCATCATACTTGGGGACAAAGGTCTGAAACATTCTCTGTAAATCACTGTATGTATATTACTTTATGAATTGCAATTGTTTGCTTAAAAACAGATGGTGCTTTGAGATTTCCAGAAGGTGTAGTGTGGATCTAAAAAATTTATTTTCTTTGTACAGATAAAGTAGCCTAGTTCATCTGAAAGGCAATCTTTGTAGTCCAGTTTCATGAGTGAGAACATCACATATTTGCTGTGGGTTTGAGCAGACATATTGTTCAATGACAGCGGTGGTGGTTGGGCTTTACTCCCTCAAAATAAAGATAATCAGAGTAGAAAACTGCAGAAAGATGGTTTCTGTTTTTTTCCTGGCAGGTCCATATATTTTAAGATACCTGCTTCATGACATAGGAAGATAGGTAGATTTAGTGTATTTATGTTTCCAGGACTGTGAAACTAATCTTTCCTTGTCTTGTTGCCAAGAGGGCCAATGGAATCCTGGGCTGCATAGGGAGAAGTGTGGCCAGCAGGTCGAGGGGGGTCATTCTCCCCCTCTACTCTGCACTGGTGAGGCCACAACTGGAATACTGCGTCCAGTTCTGGGCTCCCCAGTTCAAGAGGGACAGGGAAATACTGGAGAGAGTCCAACGTAGAGCAACTGAGGTGATTAAGGGATTGGAGCACCACCCTTAAGACGAAAGGCTCAAAGAGCTGGGGCTCTTTAGCCTGGAGAAGGGAAGACTGAGGGGAGACCTCATCTATGTTTACAAGTTCCTAAAGGGTGGGTTGAAGGATGATGGAGCCGGACTCTTTTCAGTGGTTTCATATTGGTTTCCAGCGATAGAACGAGGGGCAACGGGCACAAGCTGGAACATGGGAAGTTCCACTCAAATATGAGGAAGAACTTCTTTCTGGTGAGGGTGACAGAGCCCTAGAACAGGCTGCCAAGAGAGGTCATGGAGTCTCCTTCTCTGGAGATTTTCAAGACCTGCCTTGATGCAGTCCTGAGTAATGTGCTGTAGGCAATCCTGCTTTAGCAGGGGAGTTGGACTAGATGGTCTCTAGGGGTCCCTTCCAACTCTGACAAATCTGTGAATCCGTGAACGTTCTCGGCCAGCTACTGTACCAAACCTGTACCAAAGGGGAGAGGACATAAAAAGGAAAGAGTACTCTCCAGAGTTTGAATCACTTCAAATTATTTGTTGCTATTGGTGTTCTCAGCCATCCTCAGAGGTTTTATTGAGTCCCTGGGGAAAAAAACCTCAACCTCTCCTCCCCAAATAAACATTATGCTGGTCTATGAATAATGTAATGTAATTAAAGAAAAACCCTAAACCACAACTCCGATTTTCTTGATGTTATGGACATGAACAGCATTTGGGAACGTATTTTGGAATTTATGCTACTGGAATTAAAGCTGTCATCTTTTAAATGTTTGCAGATCTTTCAGCGTTGATGGATTGCTAAAGTGTTTGCATATAATGAATATGAGATTATACAGATAATGCAAAGCGTTTCCGATTCTAGGCTGATGTCCCCCCTCCCATCCTTCACCTTTATTGTCTTTCTTTCTATGAAGAGTAAAAATAAACAGAAGGTACATATATACATATAAAAAAAAAAGACATCTCAAATTTCCAGATGACAATCCAGAATGGAACAGAAAATTAACTTTTAAACCTTAATTTTAAAATATTTTCCATCTTTTTTAAAGTGAAAAATTCTACTTCAGTGTCATTTTCTACCTTGTATGCAATGGGAGAAGAAATGGCACAGTAATCATCAAACTTGACCGCCTCTTATCCAGTAACAAAGTTTGTTGTATGTGTTTACTTCCTATTTGAAGACTTGGTTAATTTTGCAATAAAATTAAAAAGCAATTTAAACTAAAGTTTTAGATCGTGACATGCTAAAGCAGCATAGAATCTTAGAATCATGAAATGGTTAGAGTTGGAAGGGACCTTAAAGATCATGTTAGTTCCAAGCCCCCTGCGCTGGGGACAGCATTATACAGTATGTCGTAGTACCTTTTATGCTTTTTATACAGTATTGTTTGTAATAGCATTCATGCTTCTGTGTGGAAAATAATGGCCAAAACTACTGTGATTTTTGACAATCAAGACAGAATATTAAGCTTGCCAGGAGAATATTTTGATCCCTTTGAATAAATACAGACAATCTAAGCTATTGGTTTCCTATTTTCATGTAGTCCCCAGTTTCTGGTCTGTCAGGTATTTGTGATGTTCAGCAGCATCTCACTGGTAAGAATGGCAGCCGTGTTTCTTAGCAATGTTTCTGTTGTTTTACTGCTGCACTGTAATTTGCTTTCATATGACAACAAGTACTTTTAGGTTGGATAAAAAGCTGAGTCAGTGATCTTCTGCAAATCTGTATCTATCTGATTTATAGATCACCATCTTAGGAGATTCTGTCTGGAAAGCTGTTTTGATGGACGGCATTTCAAGAAAAGACAGACATAAGCACATGCATCAGAAGAAGAAAAGTAAAGAGCTGACTGCTCATAATGTATTTTTCTGCTAAATGATCTTTTGCTAAACTGAACCACCCACAATTTCTCTCCATGTTAGATTTTCTGCACATAAGTTACTTGCAATTGTAATGAGGACATCCGGCAGTTTGAGTTTATACTATAGTGAGCTGTTTACCACGTTACATATTTACATCGGTTCTGAACGGTGCTTGTTGCAAGCACTCGATTGAGTGTGTTAAACGTGTTTCTGACATGTTATAACACAGCTGCCCTCAAGAGCTGTGACAATCTGAGCATTTCACTCGCTTATATGATCAGAACCTTTATTTTGAAGAGTGCTTCAATATCAGCAGTGTTGAAAATCACTCATCCTTAGCAGAGTGACAGCATTGTACTAATCGTGTATAAATAGGCACAGCACAGGCTCAAACCACTCTGAATATAAGCATGGTCTGAATGTTTGAGCTTGGAGGATAACAATAATGAGACACTTCAGAGAGGAGGGGCAAACAAACATGCTACGTATGTTTATTTTTCCCCAGCTATTGATCACGTGGGTTTTTCAACTGTCTGCTAGTAAATATTTTCTGCCGACTTGTAACTGCTGTCACATAATTTTAAGTAGCCAAATCTAGTCAACAAATACACTGAGGGGATCTAGAAATAAATTTATACCAGTTATATCAGAGGAATTCCTTGCATGTATATCCCAACGCTTATCTTTCAGGCAAGCCAGGCTGCCACAGGAAAGAAGGAATAGAGGTCAAGGGCTTCTCTTTTTTGACTACGGTTTTGCTTTTCTTTTGCTTTCTCCTGTCCTTTTGTTTCACAACAAATCAATATGGAATGAGATTGGCTTGCTGGACATCAAGCTGGTACCTGATGAAAACAACTTGAATGGAAGTGGAAAGCAAAAAATGGAGTGAAATTTCTTACACTGTGAAAATAATTCAACTATTTTAACCATGCTATTAGATCCCCTCAAAGAAAACAGTTGGAAAATCCATCATGGCTTTCAGTCTCCATCACGTTGCTCAGTAGAATATGTAGGATTATTTTTAAAAAACAAATAATGTTGAAAATATATTTTTTTCTCTGACTACATTAAACAAATGTATGCAATCATTAGTGGTGGAACAGCATTTTCTGCATTCAGCTAGTACATTAAAAGAGTTGTCATACTCATGTCATAAATAAAACACCCACCCACTCAGCCTTAAATACCCACAGGCCCACTTTTCGGCGACTGATGACATGTGCTCTGTATGCATGACTACACTAAAGTTAGGTTTATCATGTGCCATAATAATGCATATTAAAGATGCATATCATAAAAGGATAAAGGACTCTGTGATGAGTATTGCTTTCTGCAGTATTCCCAAGCCTGAGGGATTAGTTGGTGTAAACTGTACAGGATCTCCACATTTTGTAGATGAGTTATGAAAAGAAAACATGAATGAGAGCATCTAGTATGAAACTGAGAAAAATGATTGAAGGCCGTGCTGACTTGCAAAATAAACAGTGCTGGTTCTCACTGTTATAAACTCTTCTTTCCTTTGTGGAATCTCTTTATTCCCTGACAATGAAGTATATATTTTCTGAGTAACAACAGACTCATGCATCCATAGCAAAAAAGTACCATTATAGCACCTAGTTTGACTTCCAGTCTATCATAGGCCATTTACCTTTCACTAAGCCATTTTGATAGCTTCTTTAAACATATATTCTTCATCTTATCTCAAGCCTATACTATTTGTTTAAATAATTTAACTTTGGAGATAGATAGGAAGATTAAGAAGTGACCATCAGCACTGATATTGTTTAAGATGTTTGGAACTGGCTATTGAGTAAAGCAAGCTGTTGAGCCAGGTGTCAAGCCCCAATATCCCCAAACAATAGTAGGTGAGCTGGGTCCTAAGCAGAAGATAAGCATTCAAATGCTCATGTATTATTCAAGACATCAGAATATTCCAAGCATGAAAAATCATAGCTGCTTCTCACAAAAAAAGTTTCCTATCTTATGAGCTGGAGGTGATTTAAACAATTTAGAGGTGATTTATACATCACTTAGGGTGATTTAAACAGAACTCTCCATAGCTCTCCCACGGCTTTCTGAAATATATAAACAGTGTTTAATCTGTGAGGCCATTTTAAAAGAAAAAATAATTTCTCATATTCAATAAACAAAAATTTATTTGTTCATTATTTATAAAAGTCATCCTAATTTCATAGAACAATGGCAGTAAAATCAAAACAATATGCTCCTATTTACAATGGAATTTTTATAAATCCTTTGCCTGCTAAGTCATATTTGATGGGATTTTTAGCTGTTTCACCAGTACTTGCAGAATGCAGTCTGCTCAGAATAGTGAGTGACTTTCTCCTAATTCAATAAGCTGTTCAACCATAGAACATTGACAACTGCTTTTGTGAAATCCAGTATGAATTGACTTGTGAAAGTCAATTAGAATTCAGTATTTGGTTAGAGATTCTAATGCACACAGCATCCAGACACCTAGTCAGTCAGATTCTCTCAACATGGATGTGTGTAGATTTATTTTACCTGTAATTTGTTTATTTGCCTTATCACAAAATGAAATCCTCACAATATTTAATCCATTGTCCTTCAGCACTAAAGGTAGCTTATTCAGTCCTCTGCTGCCATTTTTTATCAGTGTGCGGAATTCCTGCTTGTAGATAATTGTATTACAATATGCAGTAAATCCATAGCAGCAGAAGTAGTCTAAACCCAGCTCAGTACTTCTGTTTTCCTTCTTGCTGAGCAATGAAGAATTGATTCCTCCTCCCCTCATTACTGCCAGTCCTTCAAAGTCTCCTACAGATGTTCCTTGTCAAACTGGCTGGAAGCTTTTATGGCCGTATAACAAGCATGGCACGGCTGGCACAGGTTCCATCAGCGTAAACATAAAGTGTATGGGGATTTTGGTTGACTGATAAGTAATTTACGATTGCAGACGCAATGTGGACCGGAAAAAAAAAAAAAAAGTAAAAAAATAACGGAGTGAGGGTCTAGATAGATAAGAAAAGAAAAAGATGGATTGCATTCTAGTTATGAAGAGACCAGAAAATTAAAAATTAACAATCAAAATCCAGAATCTGTGAGACTGTATGTTTTCAGGCTCTTCGAGCCTTGTTTTATTCTCTAGACTGCCCTGTAACACACTGCAGTGTTTCCCTACTCTTTCTGTTTCTTCATTCCCATTTTTCCCTTCAGCACAGCAGAGGAAATTGCAGCGTGCTTTGAAGTCATCACTTGTTTCTTTTGCTTTTATATTTTGAGAAGAGAAACGTAGCTCTTCTCACCACTAATATAAAAGAAAATCAGCTGGATATTTCTGAATGCACTGGTCAGTGTTGGGGAGCAGCGAGGGCACCCTCACAGCCATGGCCATCCCACCACCCCAGCCAGGGGCTGCCCAAGCCCCGGGCAATGGGCACCTCTGCTAGGGACAGGGATGGGCCCAGATTTGGACTGTATTACCTGACCTGATCATATTACCTGAGTCTGGAAAAAGGCTTCTTCCAGGGCCATACAGGTACTTCTGGAAGAACAAGACAGAAAAATGTTTCCTCAATGTAGGGTTACTGTCTTCAATAATATATTAACATTTTTGAAAATCCATCTATCTTTCTCGGGTGTCCCCGCCTCCTTTTGAGTCTGACTGAGAACGTAGACTGAAATGTTGTATTAGGTATTTTAATAAGATCTGAATATGTGATATCTAGCTGCAGAAATATGAATTATGTTCTCTTGATACAGAGCCTGATTTCATATAGCCTCTATTATGGTGCAGGTACTCTTCCTTTCTACTGTTTGGATTATTCTTGTCAATATCTCTTTTAATTCGCTCTGGCATTCTTCACATAGAAAAGCTTCTCTTGTGTCTTTGATTTACCTCTGCAAAGCTTAATATGTAATTTCAGGTGGCTGAACTTACCCCATTTCTCCTCTCATTTTCTCATTGCAAAACATCAGAATTCCAAGTATACACTCTAAAGAATCCAAGATTTCCATGTAACCGAAATAGGAGTAAACAACGATACAGCCCAGTCTAGTTTCCATTTAGCTGTTACTGAAAACAGTAGGTATTTCAAAAAGTGTAGCTTTGCTTGGCAATATTAAAAATAGATGGTCATATTTCTGCCCAGTATGTCCTTGCTTTCGGGGCAACAATATTGTGCTTTGCTGAACTAACAAAAAATTTATTCACTTAGCAGCACAAAAGTGTGAGTTTATTACTGTCTTTCATAATGGAAATTGCAAAACCTAATATAAACAGTGAAGAAATCTGCATAGATGTACCACGCATGCATCTGATTGTGTCTCTGTTGTCTTGTAACCGCACCGTGTAATGGATAAATTTTGTGATAATAGTCAGTAGTGTTTATCTAGCTCATCAGGGATCTTCATGGGGAATTTTACTTCCTTTATTTATTTATTTTTTTAATCTTCCCCAGGCGTATAGGAAACATATCATTTTTATAGATAAAAATCTTCTTGGTAGCAAGCTGCCCAGAGGCAGAATTTCAGTTATATCCTCTAGCAAGCATTCATCTTTGTAAGTTGGTTAGGTGCAGCTCTGTGTCTGGTGGCAAGAAGTAGTATTTTAAGTGTATGGGTACTAGAGTACAGAAGCAGTGCTGGTGGAAAAGAAACATTTACATCTTGTGTAAGTGTTACTCTGTGGCAAATGCACTGACTCAAGGTCACAGCCTTCAACTGATTAAGGGGAGTCTGAGTAGGCATCTGGGGCAAGTGGAATGAGATTCTATGAAGCTTTTTGCTACAGTCGTGATTTTTACAGAAGTAGGCAGGTGGGCTGTCTCGCTGAAGATGAAGATGGGTAAATTTCACCTTAATTACTTCACATTAAAAATCTCTGTGAAAGAATTTAGAAGGAAATCTCTGGTATACATCTGAGCTTGTTAGAAAACAAACCAACCCAGTCCTATTTGTATGGGAAGGCTGTTAAAATACACACTGATGAGTCCACTTTGAATAATAATTACAAATCTTGCAGGTATCTGGGCAGGGCAGGGCAGACTTTCAAGAAATGTGTGGCCTAAGCAGCAAGTGGGAATATCTAAAACAGCAGGTTGCCACAGATTGCTGAATGAGGTGGTGAAAAGACTCTTCTCAGGAGTCTAGAGGGGACTGGGGTGTTGCTCCAGCTGACAAGCCTGGGGGGCTTTTCAAAAGTGCTCTGGACTGACTGAATTCATAGCAAGCAGAGATGAGCGCTATTTATAAAATTTTCTATTTATATTTTGCACTGTCCAGCACACCAGGCTTTTGATGCTAAAAAATATATCTAGTTTATGTTCTAATAAAATCTCATTTCTGCAATAGAAAACTCTTCTTGCATTTTTTAAGTTCTCTTTTTTAAAAGGAAGGTGCGGGCAAATCCCCATCAAAATTCTATCTGTCTCACCACACGCTCTGAGATTTCAGAGCACCTTGCTGACACAGTTCCCCTTCACTTCAGGTTTCTGCCATACTGGAAAGGGGGTTAGAAGTCCATTTTGTGACCTAAGACAGCCCGAAGCCCTCTGAGGTTCCCCATTGTGAGACCATTTTTCCAGAGGACACATCCTGTAGCTCCAATTTCAAAGCTGCAGGCTAGTTAGTGGGAGCTCAGACCTCCTCCAGCAGCACCTCCTGCCCCAGGCAGTGGTAGAGCAGGGAGAGCCCCAATACGGACAGGACACAAAGCGTGAAACTAATTCAGCTCAACTATAACACAGGTGATTTTAATTGCCAGCACTTTTCAGTGATTGAACTTGGACCACTCACGAGTTGGGAATTGTCCTTTTAAATGGAGACAGTGCCCCCTGCAAGACCTGATTAGGACAGTGGGGGGTGCTACCTAGAGCTGATAGAAGTAAAGTGAGGGCACCTGGGACTGTGTGGGCTGTGCTTCAGGAACAGGCTTTCTAAGGACACGTTGACTCTTCTAACCTGGTAAACAAAAGTTTTCATAAGCATAGACTTGAGTAGCTGTGGTATAGGGGAATCTGCTTGCTCGCCTCCTGGAGAAGGTAGAGAGGTTGAGGAAGAGCGCTGCGCTGTCCTTGCCTAGGAGGCGATGCACTTTTTGTGCTGTACAACTGGAGGCCGGTCTCAGGCTGGTGTGGCTGGAATAACTGCAGTGCAGTGTGAGCAGCCAGAGGAGAACTGAGCTGTAGTTGCTGCTGCCTTTTGCTGTGTATGGGAAGTAGAAGGTAGGAGCATTAGCAATCTGTTATGCTTGAGCTTATTATTATTTAAGGTTATAGCATGGGCATGTGCTGAGATGCAAATAGTAATTGCTCATCTTCCCAAAAATGTATATAAATACCATTAATCTGTGCCCTGTTTATTTCTTCTAACTCCCTAATTTACTGCAGTGGCTTTATAGTGCCTCTTTATTATTATAGTGTCTAAGTGTAGTGGGTGAATGTATATCTTGGTTTTTTTGATAATGAAACCACTCTCCCTAGCCTGGTGATGATGGAATCTGCTTCTCTCCTTTTATAGAACTGTGTTTCTGTTTATATGGCTTTCCTCCTCCCTCCCTTTTCTGCCTAGGCTTTCTCACCTGCTGCTTTTAGTGGGAAGGCAGTGTACAGCTGAAAGGCTAAAACCCAGCATAGTTGCAACTCTTAATCAATATTTCCTTTTTCCATCTCTTAAAAACTGTCTTCCTGGACACTGTGTGCTGCCTCTTTCTTGAGCTTTATGGCTGTCTTGAACGCTCCTGGTTAAAAAGGCAATCCCTGATACATCTGCAGCTCTCTGCTTAGGTGGGGAGTGCTGGAAAGGAGGTAGGAACTGGCGGTGGAGTCCTGGAAGCTCTTCCAGGAAGTGAATCTTATATGAATCATGATAATGAAGACAAGGCACGCAAGTCAGGGTGGTGAGCTCTGAGGTGCAAGTACTTGTAGTTTTTCCTTAGCAATTTACAAGCACAGGATACAGTCCCTTCTTATTTCTATCTCTGAATCCTTCAGCATTGTTCTATTGTAATCCTTTGTGTTTTCTTCCTCTTTTCTATATTCACGATCTTTCTGTAACTTTCACCACATGATAACACTTTGTATACTCTGTCAGCTTGCTCAATCATCTGAATAGTGATAATGATCATGTTGAAATTGTAGGTGCACAGTAGGCAAATGTGGCATGCTAATGCCTGCCCTCTGTGGGCAAACCTGTTTACCAAACCTTCAATCAAACTTTGAAAAAAGCCTTGTCATCAGTGGTTTGTTGTTGTTTATGGATTGATACACATCCATCTCAGCAGACTTTAGCTGATGCAGAGCTGGAATTGTTGTTTTAGCAGCAGATGTGCTGGCAAGGTACTTACAGTGGCTGTTCTAGGACAAATTTCTGCATCACCATACAATAAAAACTATGCTTTAAACTGCTCCAGTGTAAGTCATGCACTCAAGTAGATGTGTCTTCAAATATAGACTTTTATATACATAGCGAGTGGTGCCCTGTAGGATGGGGGGAAAATTTTGAAGGGGAGTGATCTAATAGCACACGCTAGCTTCTGCTTAAACTGCCTGCCTTTCATTGAGAAGCATATAAATATATATATATTTTAGTAGTTTAAAGGGGCTAAACAAGTCTCTCAGTATCTTAATACCTCTTTTGCTAGTCTCAAGTTATTTAGAAAAGTTGTAAGATTTTTCTTCCTATTTTTTGTCTGCACTTCTGAACTGAATGGTTCTCTAGGCTGTGAGGAGCCTGCACAGCTGCTATGGATAGGGCAGGTGCCCACCTGTTAATTAACAGCAGCATCTCACTTCTTACAAGTGTTAGTACCTGTGGAGGTGGGAAGTCAGCTGGTGCCTGGCTGAGGGCTTGAGGCCGAGAAGCTCCGAGGTGCTGTGGTAGGAGAAGGGATAGGCAGCAGAGTGGAAAGTCTTACAGTTACACAGGCAGGTGTATGTAGGTGTCTGGGGGTGTAGGTAGGTGTTTACCTGGCTTAGGTTCTAGTGGAAGCATGGAGAGCTCCTGTCTCTGACGTGGCTTGTGCTTCTCGGGACCAGCACCTTGTAACTATTCCCATCTGTGTCCAAATACATGAAAAATCTAGTACTTAGCTCCTGATGTGCATTTCTGTGACACCTCTCAAACATAAGCTTTCTCTTTTCCAAGTCATGTTTAAGGATCTTATGCTACAGAAAACATGACTCTTTTCAATTAAATTTCATTCCTGTTTAATTTTTCTGTTTTTTTTTTTTTTTGAGCACACACCTACTTCTTTTAGAAAAATATAATCTGAATAATATGATTTTAATGTTAAAGCTAGCTAGCAATAACTTAGATTTAAAAAATACAGTGTCCCTTTCAAGTTGAAATCTGTGTTCCTTTGAGAGTAAATCTCTGATGGATTGGTTACATGCCTCTTCTGTTGCTAAATGCTGCATTTAGTACAGCAACTAAGTAGTTCTATTCCATAGTTCAATGTTTAATTTTTCATAAATCCTGTGATCCATATAATGCAGTCTCCCCATATTCTACTCGGAAGCTTTCTCAAAAATGTCAAAGACTAATTACAATCTTCTTGAATGCAAGTTAATATGTTGCTTTTTTGTTAAAAACAGAAGTCCAAGGATGCTGCAGGGGCCAATAGATGTTGCAGTCAGTCATGTACACACACTGTAAAAGAAGTGGTTGTTTCCTTTTCATGTGGCAAGCTTGCCTCTTTACTTCAGGCTAGAAAACATTTCCAGGAGCATTTCCCTGGTGCTTCTATATCTCTATTATCCCCTTGAAAGGGACACGTGGTAAACATCTGTTTTAGCAATAAATGATCTCTCTTGTGTTTTTTGAATCTGATTCTAATACTTTATTTTTCTTAGATTAGGCATAAAAAATTCTCTAGTCACTTTCATTTTCTACTTTACACTTGCCACTTGAAAAAAAACAGGTTGGATAAGATTTTTTTTTTCTTGTAGGCTTCTTAAATTGCAGCCCTTTGGATTTGAGACTTCAAAATCCTAAATCAGGCTAACAGGATGCCTGAAATGGACACTGGGTGGAGTTGGGGGGGGGAATACAGCTGATACAGATA
Organism: Tringa tobata; assembly: GCA_033628505.1. NCBI lineage: Eukaryota > Metazoa > Chordata > Aves > Charadriiformes > Scolopacidae > Tringa > Tringa tobata. The sequence goes on from JAHREE010000161.1 coordinate 3,640,056, forward strand.
GTATTGGCTATTTTTAGTTCCTGACAGCCCAGGATTGCTTTTATCCAAGGACCATTCTTGTTGTTTCTTTCTCTTTTCCTTGCAGCTCTCAGTTCTGTGATGACTTAGAAACAAAAATACAAAATAAGGGTATTCAGACTGGGTGGACATTACTAGAATTAGTTAGCAATTTGACAGGAAACTGATCTGCATGATTGCCCTCCTCTGTAGAAGATTGCCATAGTGTGATTGCAATCATTTCTGCTGGTCAGTGTTTTTAGCATTGACATAGCTACCTACAGAGCCAGCTAGGCTTTAGATAAGGGTTTCTTTGGAACTGAAAGAAGAAGAGGGAAAGAAACTGTGATACTTTACTGTAGCAGTTTCACATGCTATTGGCAGCATGTAACACAAAGATTTCATCCTTGCTATTTACTTGTGGTGCTGTCTTCAAATGTGCTACTTGTGAGAGCTGCTTCTATAGAAAGCTACTTTTTACTACTGCCTGGTTAATCCTCCCTGTAAAATAATAACAAAAAAAAATATTAAACCTCCTAGTATTTTCCAATTTTTTGAATAAGTATTTATGTCTCTGTTCTGAAGACTGTCGGTTTTAAGCAATACTAAATAGACCTTGGATGTTTTAGTTCTGTAGTCAAGATAACCAAACAGTACAATTGCTACATACAAACGAGGGTATATTTGGATGGTACTCAGGAACAAAAAGCGTATTCTTCTCTTTGTAGTAAGTATAGTTAAAATTGCCCAAAATTTAACTTTTTAATTGTCAGGCATTCTTAACTGGAAAAATGCAATTTAGGGTTTTGGTTTTTAATTCCTCTGAGTGCAGAATGTAAGTATTTAGTTTATTTTACAAGCTCACTTTGGGAAATGTTTGCAATTAAATTCTGCCTACTGAAAAGAGGAGGTGTTGTCAATCTCTCAAATTGTTATGTCTCGGAAAAAGAGAAATAGGGATTTAGGAGAGAGAAAACAGAGAACTCACGACTCTCTCACTTCAGTAAGTCCTGTAGTGAATTGGCAGCTGTGTAAAATACAGGCAGGACCACAAATGTTAGCAGTCTGGAGAACTTGCTCGACAGCAACAGCTGAACTTCAGTGTCTTTCAGCTAGTGCTGCTGCTGCCACTGTTCGTGCATCTTGTGGTTCATCTCCCCAGGACCCCTTCTCAGTTCCTGCGCCTCAACGCAGGGTCTGTGGAAGGAGGCTGGGTCTCTGTACTGTGTGGTGGTGAGAAGAGGGTGATTTTTGTTTTTTTGAAGTTTTTTTTTTTGTGGCAGCCATCTAGCCTACAGCTTCTTGCCTCTTAGAGAGCCTGTAGTGACAGCCTGTTCCCAGCCATGGTGTCCTGAGGAATCTGTCTTGGGAATGTGTTTAGTATGCTGGGTCTGTGTGTGACAGTAAATGTGGACCTATAGGTGCAGGCTGAATTTCTTAGCTTATTTTGGAATTGCAGCTCATAAGGAGAGAGGTCAGTGTTCACCCTCCCTCTCATTAAATTAAACCGGCTGATCTAAGTCTGTGTTTAGGAGGTGTACTGCTCCTGGGCTGATAAAGTGATGGTGTGATGTGTCTTTCCTTGGCTTAGTGCTTTTAGTGAGCTTGTTGCTTGAGCTAGAATTTGTGAAATCTTCACCACTTTCTTTTTTCTAATAAGAGAAAAGAGTTGCTGAAGTCCCCGAAATGTTTAGTTTTCATCCTTATGCAAGATACTGGGGGATACACTCTTTTCATCCCTTAGGTAACTATTTGCTTTATTATTGCACTGTAGTGAGATAGGATTAATGTAAGTTACAAGTAGTAACAGAATATGAAATAAGACAACAATAAGCACAAGAGCAAAAGATAAAAGTAGACTTGGGAATTAACCTGGTAGTTTATGAGAATTGTATGTGTTTATAAAATGCTTGCAACTAAGCTTAAATATAATTTTCTTTCTGATAAAGAATGAATTTTCAAATATTGCGCATATAAGATTCACCTAGGGTATAAGAACATGAAGAACTTCAAGTGTTCAGTGACAGGGATGGAAAAAATAAACTTTTGACTTAGATTGTCAACCGGAATAGACTATTAGCTATTGTAATAACTGTGGGGTAGCTAATAAGGGTGCAATAAAAACAGAAATCCAATTGCCCTTTCCCCTTTTAACCTTTTCCCACTGTTCCTGTCAAATTTGTTTTTTCTGTCTACTTCTTTAGTTTGCTGTCCAAACCCATCTGTATCCTCAGTAAATTTTAAGACCGTTCTCATGTGTATTTGAATTATCAATTTTGATCTTATGAAGTATCACATTTCACAAACTTGGGTTTATGCATTGAAAGCTTTAGATGATTTAAGTAGATGCCTGTGAATGTTCAACCTGATCTCTGGCAGCCTTTAGTCTCTGAAAGGCTGACAACTCTCAAAACCCAGTGTTTTTTCTGAAAGACAAGTTACAGAATGAGGAGCTGGCCCTGGCAAGCTTGTTTCCTGTGTTCCATTTTCAATATTTTATTTTTTCTTCCTTCTAATATAACCAGGCCAATGACCTTTAATTGGTGTGTTTTTGTGTGGGTTTATTTTTTTTTAATTATGGCCAGTTATGCTGGCACTTGGCTGTGACTGCACTGTAGTACCCCCAGCTCCTGCCAAGCTCTGCTTTATGGGAGCTTGGCCGTATGTGAATGCTGCTGTGTATTGAAAGAAATGTTAACATGAAAAGGAGCCAGATATATTGGGACATACAAGTGTTTATATGGCACTCTAAAGTCAAATATAACATCATCATTTAACCACATACAAGGAAGCATATTCTACTTCTGCTGTATAAAAGCTTTGGGATTAAACTGATTTGAATAAATTAAAGGCAAATACAGTCTGGGGTGATGTTATATTGAAATGTCTCAGATGCATTCTGCAGCAGACAGTGTGATGTTGACTGATAATTCTAGGAAAAGTTCCTTGATTAAGAACTTCTGGTAATCTTGGTTATATCCGATAATCAGGGAAATGGTGTACTTAAATATAAGCAAACTGTATTAACAAGGGGATTAGAATGACTTGAAGTTGAATCTTTTTTCACTAAACTGTTAAAGAAGATTATGTTTGTTTAATCTTATAATTTAAGTGCGGTAGAAATTTGGGAGCTGAAGTTGAAATCCGTTTATTTAAATTGCTTACTTTGGGACAGAATGCACCATCAAAGGGGTTTAATGTGGAAACTACTTCTAAAAGTCTGAATTTTCTACATAACTATTTCTGCTTTCTAATTGGAAGATCAGGGGATGGAAGAAGCAAAAGTTTTTAAGGATCCCTGTATCTTTCTGCACAGAGATTGCTTTTATGTTGAGATTGTTACAGATGACCACAAATAGCCAGCAGAAGGAGAACTAGAAAGCCTAAACTATAAATTTACCTCTATCAATATTATTGTTACTGTTTCAAGTCAGTCAAAACATTGATAGTATTTACTTTTTAGTCAAACGCTGTTTGCTGTTCTTTTTTTTTTTTGTAAATAAATGACGTTTTTATTGCAGTAAATGGTCAATGTTATTTGATAGCAGTTATGCCTTTCACTGTTAATTTAAGTTAATGTGTCTCCAGTAGAACTGACTTCTGTACTCAAGAATCTCTCCTTGGTTTATTGAATGGGTGCTTTACAGCATCAATCTAGATTCTTTCCTTTTAGGGCATGAGTAGTCCTATTGACTTGAATATGCTGTCATTTTATGAAAGAGAGTTCACTGTATGGGGAATAAAATTAGAACAGAGGTGGGTGAAAGTGGAACTTGAATAAGGCTACTTGTGGAGTTCAGGTTCTTAAATATTTTACTATATGGGGGTTTGAAGCTGTAGAAACTCTATTAGTGGGTTACTCAGACCTGCAGACAGACTAAACCAATATGAAGCATTCCAGCTTGGTTTTGCCATCACATATACTAGAGATAAAACTCACTTTGTTTTAATCTGAGTTCCCATGCTATATTTGACTGTAAAATTTCGAGTTATCAGTCCTGCCATTTTTGAAGAGAGCAATAGCGTATTTTGGGTTTAGGTCTGTCCATTACTTAAATCAAGAGACACTATGAAAGCGTATGGCAGTTACATTCCTACTGCATAGTTTTCTTCCTCAACTATACTTTTTATGAACCCTAGTAAAAATGCTTCCTCTATTTGTTATAAGTACAAAAAAACCCCAACAACCCCCCAGTTAATGCTGTACACATACCTTTATGCTCAAGAACCACTAAGATAGTATTTCTACTATGACTGTGTTCAAACTTTGCCTTCCAAATAGTAAAGAAAGACTGGAATGTTTCCTGAGGAAGAGGAAAATTACTTCATGGAGTTAAGAATAAACTGGGATTTATATTCACTTATATATACTCTATATACTTCCATGCATGAGCAAAAGCTCAAAATACAAGTGGTGCTTAGTATGCCAATAGTTTGCTGAATCTAAGAATGTTGTACAAATCTATCTTCCCTTGAAATTGCCTGGTTATTTTTAGTAGCAAAAAAAAATAAAATTATATAAAACCTCCAAGCTTTGTGCTATGGTCATGTTCACCCTCCTCTTGGAATCAGCAGGAATGCTTATAACGGATAACCTCCATCACAATACTGATTCTTTGAAACCTTTATCTTATGATTCTTTGAGGTAAATTCTGTATAAACATACCAGAAGAGCTAGGCAAACTCGTAAAAATTGCTTTCCTATAATGATGTGGGAGTGGTATTTTTCATCTTCCCTGCTCTTAACCACTGGAGTCTCAGCTCAGCTGAGAATACAAAGCAGCAGCTCTTTCACAGGTGGGAAGAGAACAGCTCCCTCTCTAGACTAAATGCACCTCTGAAGAGTGGCAGATTGAGGTCTGTGTTCTATTGCTGACTGTGTCAAGGGTGTGAGTCGCTCCTTTTATCTTCAATAAGACCAATGAAGAGCTATATCCTTTGGGGCAGTTACACTTGGTGTATGTTACAGCTAGATGACAAAGACTTTGAAATTGAGCTCATAGGGCTTAAGTTGTCAAGTCTGATGTACTTTTCTGATTTGTTTTGTGTTTTTTTTCTTTTTTGGTTTCATGATCTTTCTTTAGTTGAGCCTTTTATCATTATAAATATGGGTTTTCAATTTGTTTAGCTCTACCTCTGGACCATGAACATAGCAGTTATCTCTACAACAGTGGCTGAAGCTTTAAAATCTATTGATTTATAAATCAAAAAAATCAGCAACGTCTAATCTTTTCCATGTTTTCTTTTGAAATATGAATTTCATTGGTTTAAAAAAATGCTGTTTTCATTAAGGGTGAAAATAAGCATGTCACTGAACAGTGGCAGATTATAAAAGGATATAATTAATGTTTTATTTTGAAACAGAAGTATTACAAGTCTGTGTATCATAGCTGCAGTTTGAGGCAATGCCTGTTTGCTCATAGCTTCTATCCAGTTAGCACTTGTTTGCTCCTTGGTACATTCAGAGTGAAATGAGTGGCAACACCAATTGATGTTATGTTTTCGACTTACTGACAAATAATACTGTTTAAAAATCTCTCAGAATGGAGTAGCCCCTTATCGTTGTCATAGTGCTTATGGATTTCCAGCTTGCAGGAAACAAAAGCAACTTGAGGTATGGGAAATGTGCTTGATTAATAATCATGATTTTTTTTTTAAACTTCTTTTATATTTACTGTAAGGTTTACACTAATTCCTGTCTAAATAGTTTTTTAAAATACTGTCTTCTGTCTTGACAGCTAATTAGTATATTGGGGTGGTTTGTTTTGTAAACCAAAGAAAATGTTTCTCATCATATTCTTTCTCTGCCTGGCAGGCCATGTTTATTTCAAATGTATCCAGTCATACCTTCATCTTTTAATATCTGAGACTTGGTCTCATTTTGCATAAGATAGTATCTGGCATATGAATGCAGGATTTAAATAATTGCTGTAGAAATCAAATCATCCAATTTTTCTGTAATGAGATAAGGAATAATTAAACCAAACTTGCAAAAAAAAAAAAAACCCAACTCATTTGTTAACAGCAATAATCTTTCTCAAAATAATATTTGGAAGGCCTAAATGTCTTGATGGACAGTTGAACATGCAAGGAAATGGGCAAGTGTGAGTAAACTGGGATCTCAAAATCTATCCTGAGTCAACAACAAAGTCTTCAGGAAGGCAAATAGGTCAGGTTTATGCTACAAAACTGACTTCACTTGGTACCTATAACAAGCTGGTTTTTGGCCTATGCCCCAAGACATAAATAATTAGCAAATTAATCCACTGCACCAAATACTCCTCTAATATGATGTGCTACTAATTCTTTCCCAGGTACACTTATTGACGACTGGTAGTCATTATCATTAATTGAATGGTGTCTCCCTTCTGCTGTTGTCTGAACCTATTGTTACTAATTTAGCTAATGCTGTACTTCCAGCCAAAACAGTTAAATAACAATGCTCTAAGATCTGCTTAATTATCAATTAAGCCTGGAAACCTGACACACAATACCAACTGGTGTATGTGGGAACTTAAGGGTGTGTAACTATGTTGTGCAGCTTTGCTTAGCTGTGTGAATGAAACCTGCTCCTGGGCTACCTTATTGAAGCTCTGGAAGTGTTCACCTGGCAGATGATTATAAATCCTCTCTATTTAATGTCTATGACTGGACATGTATACGTAATGAATGTTTTACAAGCAGATAAAGGTATGGGAGGGGTAAATACTTAATGTTTCCAAAGGGCTTCTATTATATCAAATTGGATACTTCTACTGGTTTTTCCCAAACTCTCAGAAAGGGCAAGTGATGCATCTCCAACATGACATTTTTACATTTAGATGTAAAAGGTCATTTATCTCTTTTCTCTCAGTAAGTGAAAATTTATTCACATGTCAAATCTTTCATGTCATGGAGAATCCAGATTGTGGACTCAAAAGCTTTTCATGTCATGTTTCTAATTAGGTCTGTGACTCATTCTCATGAATAATATATCAAGCTGGATATTAACATCTAATCTAGCTAAATCATCAATTTACAGTAAACCTTGGCTGCAGCAACTTTACTAAAAAAAAGCCAGAGGCTGCAACATTTTTTCCAACAGCTCCTAAAACTTCTGTAGTGTCTCTGGGTACTAAAGTTGCAAAGCAAGTGATAAGATTCTTGTTGTACTATTTGGGGGTGAATGAATTTGATTAAAATCATAACAGTAGATTTCTAAAAAGGGCTTTGCAGTTAAGGCCAAAAAAAAAATTGCTTATCTGGTGTAGAAATTATTTTCCTTTATGACCTGAGGAGACTATATGTCCAGGTTCAGACCAAGTGCAGTGTATGGTTAGAATAGATTGGGTTTTTTGGTAAGAAACTGATTTGTTTTATATCTGTGAGTGCTGCCACAAAAAGGTATCAGCTAATAAATTATGAAAAATATTTTAACCTGAAATGAAATCACTTGTCACTTGACCTCATTCTTGCAGAATATTTTGAAGTATTGTCCCAGATCCCTTATTATTATGCTGTGTGGGACTGTTGTGGGTGTAGCTGGTGTTTTTTGTTTGTGATCATGCTGACAGTTATTGTCAAACAGCTTCACTGCATCATATGGTGTTCATCACCAATTAGTCATTTGACAGATATAATTTCTCAGTGCTGTGGATCACTATTGTAACTATAAATTATCTTTGAAAGTGTCTTTAAAATGTCGTCTTTTCCCACTGTTGTCTGTTTTCCATCACCTAGTTCATGATAGGGTGCTGGCACTGGCATATGCTTCCTTCCTAGCTTGTTTTATAGACAGAATGATATACTCCTGCCACTCCCTTTCTGTCTTTCCCTGCTGCTCCCATCCCTTCTCCAAAGAACTGGGCTTACAGGAGGCTCCACTTGGTGACTACTGTCTGTTTGTGTGTCAGAGCAGGGAGAGAAAAATGGTCCATGCTTGGTTTTTCAGCCTTTCCAAATGTTGTTCCATCGCCACATCTGTTGACTTTCACACAGTAAGAGAGCCTTTGAAAAGGATACAGATTAGATGTAGCTTCTGTCAGACCACATCAGAATAATCAGCTTTGAAAAAGACAGGTACCATGTGCTCAACTCTTTGTGCATATGTATTCTCTCTCCTGCATATATGTTACTTCTGAAACCATGATCCAATCTACTATAAAATACCTCACTGCAGATCTGTTACAGGTGGAATGTTTGTGACATATCCTTAAATATGAGGGTTTTGAACTTAGTGTGTAGGTCATGGCTTCTCAGCTTAATCTAGTGAGGTTATTGGATGCGGTCTGATCATGCATGTTGCCAGTGAGGGTCTTGTTTGGGAAGGTGAGGTGTTAAGCAAAGTTTGCTTTTCTGTTTTGAATGGAGCAAAGCTGGTTTCCAGATAGGATCTGACAGCAAATAACAAGTGTATACTTAGTATATGTGGAGTTCAAAAGTTTCAAAGTGAATGACTTGATAATGAACTGTTACCAAAAGTTAATGGGAGATAGTGGACAATATTTCCAAGACGACTTAGAAAACTAACTTAAAGGCATTTCAAAAGCCAAAATAATATTCTTCTGGGGAAGTAGTAAATGTCATGCCAGTGTCACAGGTTGTTGCATATCAGCATATGTATGGTATGTAAAGAGTCAGTAAGCTTGCTTGGCTGTACTAGACCATGATTGCAAACTTCAGCAACTTTTAAGCATTTTTTTTTGGTTGCCCTAAACTTTTAAGGCCCTATAGGGTGGGCCTCAAGGCATACTGACATTCTGAAAGATTCCCTTAAAACAACATTTTTTTAGTATTTTTAATGCAAGGTTAGGAAAAGAAAGAGAAAGATTGAGTAAATACCATGTACTATTAATTTAGGATCAGAGCTTCAACTATGAAAGAGGAAAAAGAAGGCACTTCTAAATAGCTAATGTGTGCCTGTCATAAATATAAAAAATTAGAATATACAGGTTGTGTATGGGTACACTAGTCTGCATGGGTTGATGTTTGACCTCCATCATATTGCACCTCTCCCTGTTCTGTCAATATTATTTGAAAACCTGGGTAGTGATGATTGTTTAACCTATGAATCTGAGTGCTTTATACACCTGACAATGACATGAATGTACTTCAGCATCCTTGAAAAGTTGCAGTTAATGTAAAATGATTGCCCTTGCTCTTAGGGATCGAACGTGCATAGTGAAAAGGTGCTAAAGAAGGATTTCTTTAGTGTGGGGGAAAGCACCACCATTTTACTGCTTGTGTGCGCACCTGTACAGATTTGATTCAACTTCAAAATTTGCTTATAAGCCCAAAGTGTAAGACCTTAGGCAGTATGATTTGAGTTGATTAGCAAGCTGAAAGATTTAGATTGTACTAGCAATTAAAGTCTTCCACATAGATTTATGCTCCATTCAACTTGCAGAGCTTCATGCTGTAGTTCTTCACCAGGTATATTTTTTTCCAGTGGAATTGTTGCATGAGTTGGGGCTGTTCCTTGAGCCTTTTTATGTACTAATAATGAAAACATTCACATTGTTAGCTTGTTGTGCTCTTAAACAAATGGGTGAATCAAGTTCACGGAGCTTAAGATGACAAATGACACTTCCAAGGTTGCCAGCAATTCTGCATAAACAGCTGGTGATTTAGTTGATCAATGGCGAAGAAAAGTATATCTGTGCTTGACTCCTAGAAAAGAAACCAGATACACTGACACATCCACTATTTAAATTAAAAGACTGTGTGTGACAGTTGATTTTTCTATCTCAATTACATCTTAAACTGCATCACATGTTATGAACTACAGAGAAATTAGCAAATATATTACATTAACATAGTACTGAACACAAAAGCTAACATCAGTTTATTTTGATGCAGTGATGATGACAAAAAAGTATTTTTTCGGAACACTTAAGTTGCTTTGAATAAACAGATTGATAACTCCATCTTACTCTGTCGTCTTGTTTCAGTTCTGATGTATTTTGCCTACACCATGCTAATTTCTGCTTGGTTTTGTAGGCTTAGTTGATGTTTTATGGCTTTTGTTTTTTGACTTAGCAATCCATTTTCTTTGCACCTTTGTTAGATATATGTGCTGGGCTTTGTATATTTTCTTCTTCTCTTTCTGGAAGCTATTTTAGTCTATTCACTTTGAGTGGCTGATTTGAGGAAATTGAGAGATTAGGATAGTGGACAAATGAGATGAATTGAAGTAGTTCATCTTTGTCAGAAAAATCCTGTCTCTCACAGCTGTCTCTCTTGCAAGAAAAAGGAGAAACTGGGCAGAGAGCTAAACTTCAGAGGCATAGAATAATTAGGAAGAAGCAAAGTGAGAAAGTGTCTCAAACAAAGCTGAAAAAAATTAATACCCTTTGGACTGAAGTAGGTGCATGGAGGCACCTAATTCCCTATAGATCTGTAGCAGACTATCCTTTTACTCTGAATCCATTAACAAAGATAGCAGATCTTGAACAAGAGAAAATTCTTAGGGGTACATTGCAAAGAGCAGATATTCAAACTTTTTTTTTTTCAATTGATGAGAGAGGGATATTCTTTCTCAAGAGAAATTAAAAAAAAATACAAAATTTTTTTAGGAAAAATGTGCAGAGAAGAGAAAAATGTGTTGTAGCTCAAATATTTCTTTTTGCTAAGTTGGAATAAAAGAAAGATTTAAGGTCAACTTTGGAGTTATTAAAAATACAAGTAGTTAAATACAAGTAAACTGGCTTGAAGGGGAATTGTTGCTATTAATATTTGAAAGAAGGAAAGAGAATACCAAGAATGATAAAGAGACTGACATCAGTGTTAGGAGCTACTAGGTAATGTGTTTCAAAGAAGTATTGAGCTGGCTAGGATCAAAGTCACTTGTACATGCAGAGTTTCCAGTTAAAAAGCCATGGGGGGATATGGGTCTGATATAGTCAGAAAGTCTCAGAAGCTATTCGTTATCTGAAAACAGCAGAATATCCAGCATTGATCACACCTCAGCAGAAATGGAGGGAATCAAGGTCATAACAAGGTATGTTCACTTGATCTGCTGAAAACCTGAGACTGGAAGAAATGATTGGTAACATAAAAGCAAAGAGTCACTTGATAACTTGCTCCAGAAAGACAGAAGGCCTGCAAACTTCTGAGGATAGGAAAACTTTAATCACCCTACTCACTTTGAGGTTTTAAGAGAAATTAGTTGAGGTGCTTTCCTAGCCCTGTGCAGATGTGGTGCCTTCTGGCTTACCTTTCCTCAGTACACTTTTTCAGTCTCTGTGCTGAGGTTTTTATTCTGTGTTGAAGCAGCCTCTGATCGGTCTCTGAGTCTTGTAGATGTACATAATTTTGGAGGGCTGAGGATGGGGAGGAGGAAGGGTGGGGGGGTGGTGCTGGAGGGAGATCATTCAGACACATGTAGAGCATATAGTAACAGTGACTCCCCTGGTCTGTCTGGTGACTGCTCTGGGAGAGGAAAGCAAGCAAGTGATGGAAGTCAGGTGCTGGAGCAGGCTTGGTGTCCAGCCTGTGTTTAGCATTACAATTGCAGATGTGGGCACACAGACTTCCTACTCTCTGATCCAGGGACAGGCATTCAGTTGAATTTAGTGCCTAAAGAGGTTTTTCCATTTCCTCGATGAAGACAATGTGCTGTGGGGCATGTTCAGCTGCGCCAGAAACTGCTCCCAGCCCATCACTGATCAGCTTCATTCAGGGGAAGGGTCCCCACCTGCTTGGGTGGTGCGTTTGCCCAGGGGAGCTATGATTATGAGATTTAAGGAATAAATTAAAAGCGATTGGTATTTGTTCTTAAATACAGCTGATCGATTTAGCCAAGTTGCAAACATTAGAGACTTTGACACTTTTTTTTTTTTAGAAAAATGCTGAACACCCCATAATTTCTATAATAAAATGGCCATTGTAAAGCCCTTTGTTCCAGAGGTTGCCTATAACACATTGCTTAGTGAGTAGTCTTACCTGTGAAGCCTCAACCAGAACATTTTCTTTTGCTGCTGTTGCACTGTTTTACTATGCAAGACTTGCAAGTCTGCAACATATGGCATGACTATATTGTCCTATAAAGAAGGAAATAACTGTGTATGACTTTTATTTGGATGGTGAAAGCTGAAAAAAGAGTCCCAAGAGTTATTCTTCTAAAACTAAAAGCCAAGGTGTTTGATGTGATGTCAAGAGCTGTTGAAATATGTAATTCATTCCATCTGCTGCCTTTGGTGCATGAGAACAACACATTGGTGCCAGCTGCATAGGCCTAAAATGGAGAGAGGAAAAACCTTGGCAATCATTCCGTTTGCTCTGCTACTTGTAGAGTGCCAGCGAGCCACAATTTCTGTTTTATTTTTAGCCTCTGCATCCTGGTTTGCCTGACAGGCCAAGCTTAGGGGGATGTATGCTGCATGTACTTGAGCTTAGGAGGCTTTCCCTATATTGCCAATATTGGAGTTCTGAAAATTCATACCCATTCACCAACTTTCTATTGCCATCTGTCTAGGAATTAGGTAGCTCTGGTTCTCTTATTCTAGGCTCAGTGTTGGAGATTTTTTTTTATTCCTTTCATTGTTCCTTTGCTGGTCCAACCGAGCTCTGTTATTGGTTATTCAGAACCTGTATTTAACAGTGATTTTAGTGACCTAAACAAATATTCATGAAATAATTGGTTTTTTAACAATAAAAATTTTCGAATGCTGCATTCCTAAATAAAATACAAGGTTTTCAAGCATAGCTGTCTAATCAACAAACTCTAGGAAATTAATTGTTTTAAATCTCAGTGTTTCTAGTCAGGGATTAATAGTTACTTCCTCATTCTTTCTTATCCTTTAGGAACCATCCTCTCCTCTCCCCTCCTCTCTTCCAGAATTTCTAAAACACCCCATTAGATCTCCAGTATTGATAATGTGCGTGGAGGGCAAATTCAATATATGAAATAATTATTACCATTAAATCATTCTTCAGCTTTTTAGGGAGGCTTACCCTGGGTTGCTGTAGTGCTTTACAGTGTGTTACAGTGGTCCAAAACCAGTCAAATAGCAATGAAGCTTCCAATTTTCCTTGAATATTTTATTCATATTAGTAGTAGCACTTGCTTGAACATTTTTAGATGTGAAACTTTCAAGTTACTGTTTAATAGAATGATGAAATAATTGAATATCAATAAAATCTTCCTTTTTTCATTTATCAACCAATTATTAAGGAAAAAGAAAATGAATCCCATAATAAATTATATTCAGCCCTCTCCCTCTTTCCTGTTATTTATTGAACAGTGGTGCCTGGAGGCTGTGCTTTCTATAACCTGTAGCCAAATGGATTTGTACGTGCAGTGAAAGACCATGTGGTGATAGATCATAAAAGAATTGAGAAAAACAAGAGGATTTTTTTTAAAAAAAAAAAAAGCCCAAATGCTCATGGGCAGCAAGTTGTTTTAGTGTAATGGAGGACACAGTAATACAGCTGTTGGATCTAAAAGCCTTATTTTCTTAATCTTTCTTTTTTTTCCTGTGGTTGTGCTCTACCTTGTAGAAATAAGAAGTTCATGAACAACTTTGGTGGTCTGTGTTTCTGTACCTAAATATAAGCATGCAAATAGTCTCAAATCAGTGTGCCACTTACTGGATTCAAGCTTATTGTGTCCTTAAATAACAGCAAGAATTGAGGCCAAATCTACCATGTTATGTGAATTCAAACTGGGGAAGGAGAGTTCAATAGGATTTTGTGGGTAATTGGGAGCTTTGAATCAGAAGCCTTCAAAGCTATTTTGGATTTTGCTGTTGAGGGCATGGTCTCTAACTTCATCTGCTTCGTGCATCCAGTGTTGTTTAGGAGTGACTGACAAATATATTTCTGCCCTATATATTGTTAATGATAATAAAGCCAAAAGAGAGTGTGTATAAAATCTTAATCTTTCACTGCATCTTTTTCATGCTGTAAACAGAGCTTATGGAGATCCCTGCAACTGTAAACTCTTTGACATGGTACTTGTATAATAAATGTAATGGGTTTCTGCTCCATAAGTGCACTCTTACTTGGAACAAACAAATACAATTGCACATCTAATACGCAGTCATTCCTACCACTATGGCACTGCACTGGCGTCTATTTGGAAAGAAGTGAAGATGGATTTATCTAATGGCAAATTTGTGGGGAATTGAATCACAGCAGGTGAACTTTACTGAAGTTGGAACTCAGGCACAAAATAAAAGTTAACGTTCTCCATCTTGCAAATGTGCTACAGGATCTTTAATAACCATGAGTAATCAGCATATCTGAATCGTGGTCCTCTTGCAGTGATTCAAAGGCACGTTTTTCAAGTATTTTTTTGCAATTAAAATATTTCATAATATATTCAAATGTGACAGTTAAACTCCATTACTCCTCAGTGAAAGATTTAGGGTTTGTGCGTCAGAATGTTATTGTCAAGAAGAATTTCTTCTTTTGTATGTTTTTGTTTCAGTCCTATTTCAGGTAGCTTGAATACAAGTTTACTAGTGAAGCAAGGTGAAACTACTGTTTATTAAATCTTGCAAATGGTTTAGATAATAGGTAGCAGTTTTGCGTATAACATATGAGGTGAGTAGTTATTCGTCTTGCAAGCAAGACACTTGGAACAAGAAATGCCAGTTTTAGGACTACTATAGCTGCCTTGGATAGCATCTTTTTGTTTATTTAGGATGTCTATTGATTAAATTCACTGATTTCTTGAGGCTTCTGTGTCCATGAGAATAATACTTTCTGGGTTTTTAAGGTGATACAGTATACCTGTACTTTGCATATACTATATTACTAGAGATTTTACAAACCAGACACTGTTGCTGTTGCAGAGTACTGATGCAGAATTTTATTATTCATTCAAGTAATGAACGTATTTAAAGTTTGAAAACTGAGGAATTTTAACTGGAGAAGTTACTATAGACCTTTTCAGAAAAGGTCTCGAAAGCTTCTCTTAAGTGATTGTAATGGAGAACCTTGTGAAAAAAAAACCAGATTTTTTGCATAATTCTTTTTTTTTCTTTAACTGATCTTTGTTTTGAGGTGTGCTTTTTGGGAGAATAACTCTTAATCTTTTGGTCTGCATGAAAGCCAGAAGGCTTAAGTGGAAAAGGAAGCACGACTTTTAACCATTTACGCTTATTTCATTGTTCAAATTAAGAGATGATATCTGGTTTGCACATCCTATGTCTACAGTATAGAATCAATTTTAATGAATTAGGAAACTATAATAGGTAAAGAAGTGAGGTTTTGTATCAACAGGGAATTAGAATGTTAAAGGCATGTGCAGATCGGTTTCTATTTTTTCCTCAATTTAAAAAGCTTTAATTATTCATAGGCACAGAGTAGAAGATATCTGAAAACAGCCCGTACCAAATTATTTGATTCCTATAATTTTGAAAATACATAGGAAGATAGGAAGAATATCTTCTAATAAAAGATTGTGGGATTCTAAGGACAAAATTTTATTTATTGTTTCTTATAAAACGTTAGGTTTGCTTGGGTATCTTGTTGCAACATGCTAATTCCTCCCAAAAATTAAGAATCTGTTTTCAGAACAGGAGAAATCTTGTAGTGAAAAGGCTACCTTTGAAAAGAGACATGCTTTCTGCCTGAATTAATGTCAAACTGCTTAGAAATTATATTTTTGAACTGTGGGGAAGGATGCTTTTAATATTTTTAGCAAATCCCCTACTTATGGAAAAATCAACAATGCTACTACTTGACTTAATATTTCCTTAAAAGCATTGAATGAATATCTAGAATTTCCTGTGTGGACAATGCATGATTTACCTGTGTGGAGAGAAAAAAAAACCTGACCCCCAACAAACTAAAGAAAACACAAACAAAACCAAATAAACCAAACCAACAAAAAACCCCAACCAGCCAACAGCACCTCATTTAATAGCTGAGGGAGCACAGGAGTCAAAAATCTGTCTTCAGGATGAAATCTCATAATTTGGGTTTGTCCTCAGTGGTGTGTACAATATGGAGACACCAAAAATGGCTTTCAAGGAGCAGTCAGTGAATCTTTCATTGGCTACTTGCCTTCTCCAGGAGGGGCTGAGGTGTCTTTGGACCAGAACTACTTTGTGTGTAAGTGGCTCCCTGTAGGATTCCCATGGGCTGCCAAGAGTGTGTGTGGTGTTGAGTGGCAAGAAAGTTAAGGGGGAGAATTGGTTATTCTCTGATGCAACAGGCAAAAATGGTAGATACCCCTATATGTTTTTACTATTAACTATTGATTGAGTTTTGTGCCAGAAGTTTCTATCCGTGGGCAGGTGACACAACGTGAATCACTAGAAAAATATCCTACCCATTTAGTGATCATAAACAGTTACACTCTTGAAGCTAAATGAGTGCAAATAGCATCTACTTTAAAGAGGGTGGTGGTTTTTTTGTTTGGTTGGTTTTTTTGTTTTTTTTGTTTTTTTTTTTTATCTTCCATGGGAATATATATATATATTCTTTTAAACTAATACGTCAACTTACCAGCTGCAGATTTTTCTATTTGCTGTTTGGTGCAACGCTTACTAAATTATTTTCAGATCTTAGAAATAATTTTCGTAAAATGTCAAACTCTTACAATATTTATCTAGCCTTACTTTTACTAGAACTATTTTTTCTGAAATAATAGACTACAAATATAAATCCCAGATGTACTCTCTGAATCTATAAATTGCTCATTGTGAAGAAAATACATTTTTTTCTATAAAAATGATGGATTGGTGGAACATAATGGCTTGCTGTTGCTGTTATAGTTAAATTTTCTTTGAAATTATTGGATTTCATACTGCTTAAAGTAGGTGCAGCCTCCATAAGGCTAGACAGACAAGAAAAGTGCACATCTACAACTTAAATAGGGCAGCTATAAAGAATTCTGATGTTACACAGCTCTCATATTTACTTTTATTCTTTTTGCTCTGAAATGGAGTGGAAAATGCTGAATGTTATCTCTTTGTAGAGTGTTACACATAGACATGACTTACATATACTTGAGCATTAACACTCTTTGCAGTTAACTGTTCACATATACAAGTAAAAAATAACAGTGCAGATGCTATTTTGTTTTCCTCCTACAATGAAGACTTAAAAATAGGATAGAATATAATTATCATCTGCAGTGACATGTGATGGAATGCATTTGTTTTGAACAAGATACTGAAAAGATTGATTGAATTCACAAGAGGGACAATTGTAAATTGCAGAGGCGTTGTCTCCGTCCTTTTCACAGGTAACTTAGGCTTGTTTTCCTTTCATAAGAAATTAGATGATGGCTCAGCTGAACTGTCCCTGGCTCTTGCTAGTGGCCAAAGAGGGATATCACTTCCAGGTGGATAAGCAGGAAGCAACATTCCATGACAGCTCCCAAGATCTGATTTAATACCCAACATGCATATTGGTAAAAACTGATGTTACCACCACACTTCTTGAACAGTGAGAGGAAGGAATTTGGGTTATTCATATATCATGTGATGGTTTAAATAATTTTCATCTTAGTCTATGATTCCCACTCTGCCTTGTATTGGTTCTGCCAGAATCATTTGTAGGGAACTCTACACCTACTGCAGCTTCATCACCTTCTGTCAAAAAATACCAGCGAAACTCAAGTTGTCTTGATGTCTCTTCTAGGGAAAAGTCTAATCTGAAAAGGTCATAGTGGAGTTAATGGACACTGAACTGATCATTACCTTTTTGAAGTGTCTCAAGGTGGGACAATTAGTGTATGCTCTCGGAGCGCTCTTATATCATTATGGATTTTTGCCTCAAATGGTGAGAAGAGTTATCGTGATGAGTGTTACATGTCAAAGAGCAAAATAAGAGGTGTGTGTGGTTAAGAGGGAAGGAGACTCTCAAGCTTAAGCACTCTATGGGTGTGAAACTTTGTTTCAGAGCCTGAAAGCTGTGATTAATTTTGGGTAAGGATTTTGTAGACTCAAGGAGCAGGTACCATAAGGGAGGTTTCCACATTGGAGTCTGACTTTAAGTATCTTTTTCAGTAGTAGAGGTGAAAGCTTCATTTGTATGAGCCATGCAGTACAGTGCAGGAGTTCATTGCCTTGCAGTAACTTCTGAGATATGTTACTGTATATAGCTTGGAAGATGAATTGTTAAAATGAACTTCAGATTTCAGGCACGTTTCACCCCAAAATTCAAGATGACATTATCTCTAAACAGAGTTCAAGCTTCAGTCAGAACTCCCAGTTCACTAAGGAAGGGCTCAAATACCTGTGAAACAAATTCTAAAACTTCCAAGAACATAATGTAGTTA
The DNA here is from genome assembly GCA_033628505.1 of Tringa tobata. Classification (NCBI taxonomy): domain Eukaryota; kingdom Metazoa; phylum Chordata; class Aves; order Charadriiformes; family Scolopacidae; genus Tringa; species Tringa tobata. The sequence goes on from JAHREE010000161.1 coordinate 3,658,270, forward strand.
TCACAGAAACTTGGGGTTTGCTAGTGTGGATAGAAACACTACAGTTCTTTCCATAACCTTATTTTTTGGTCAAAAAATTTTTTTGAGAAAACTCACTTCTGTGTCTCTTTTGTTTAGACCTGTAGATCTGGGGAATCAAAGTAGTTAATAGTTTCAAGTAGTACTGAAAGGTAATGAAAAGGATGTAGTTTTTTCTCTCTGATCCCTTTAAGACTGCAAATCTATGGTGATAGCATGTGTTTAACATACAGGGACATGCTATTTGGACTTTTTTTTTTTTTTCCTTGGAACAGCTTGTGTAGTAGTAACACTTGCAAAGTAAGTTGCACTTAAGTTTCTGTGAATACTGTTCTAAGTGTACTGATTCTGATAGTTTTTTTTAAAGCAGATTGGAGTGAGCAATGTCTTCTTCTGACCAGAATATTTCCCTTGAGATGTAATTGATTAAGAATGAGAACCCAAAAGCCTTGAAGCACTACTGTCATTATGATGTTTAAAACAAGAAAGCTGGATGCTTAGGGAAGCTCTAGTCTAGTAAATTGGCATTAGGATTAAGTGAAATAATAGAGAAAGCAATACGGATTAATGATGTCTGTGGATTTATGGAAAATGCCCTCTGAAATAAACTGGTTTTATTCTCTGACATTTTAATTGGGGCAAATATTTGTGATTGTGAAGGTGTGTGATACATGTTTATCTCATGCTGTAAAACAACTATTGAAAGGAATCTTATTTGAAGAAGGAATAATTACAGGCAATTTTGATGAAGACTGGTACTATGTCCAGTGTCATTCAATATATGTAGCAATGATCTGAAAGTAAAGCAAAGGCAAATGATTGATTTTCTGGTTTTTGGTGTCTTCACAAGAAGTATTGGCACCTCTAGGAGAATAATCTTGATAAATGTAATTTACTGGATCTATTGAGGGAGAGGTAAAAATGCAGTGGTTTGTAATGCACAGGAAGTCAGATTAGATAATCCCTTTTAGCTCAGAAAAAACCCTAGAAAATAATGCAAGAACATATTTTTTGTAAATCTCTGCCACATCTTTTCTGATGTATTTCCTTTATCATTAATATTTAAATGTTTGAAGTAGCATCACACTGTTGTCTTGGTGGAGTGGTGGTGGCAAATTTGTAAGACACGTAGAAGTGAAGGAGGATTTGATAAGTCTGTTCAACACATTGTCCTGCATTTGGCCCATGAAAAATTATTTTAAAGGGTTTAGGAGGAACCAAAAGGACACTTCTGCTGTGCTGAGCGTTTCCTTGTATTTAAAAGATCGTTTAGTCTCTTTTCACATTACAAGTTTGCCCTTTAGATCCTTTTGCAATTCGACTAATTATTGCACTTAATGGTGTATCTTTCTTTTACATATGCTCTCATAAAATTAACGCAGTAATTCTGTGGACAAACTATGCAAAGTGAGGTGTATGTGCCTTTTGGAATGTTGAAAAAATTGAGTAAGCAGAATGAACAATGAAGCTATCTTTTTTTTGGCATCATGCTTGTTTGGCTCTGTACTTTCTGTTAAAGTGGAATATTCTGGAGCAGTTTCAGGGCAACTTGTGCATGAACATCTATTTCCTTCAGCTTATTATTCATCCTATGGTTTAGTACCTGGCTTTGTATTCCTTTCAGATTTTATTGTATAATCATAGTTATTCCCTCCCCCTCTGCAGTCTTTCACAAATAATTGAAGCAAACGTGATAGGATTTTGGCGGACCATCTGTTACGTGCAGTTATCATATCCCCAGTAAAGACAAAGTGGTCTCATGATAAACAAGTAGACAGATTAAGGACTTTATGTTCCTAAACCCTGGAAAAAACAGCTTTTTTACTTTCTTTCCATTCCAACTGTGTTGGCTGGATAACGTAATCACTTTTAGCATTTTGGTATTGGTGACGCTTATGTCAGAAGTTCTGATTAAATAAAATAGATGATGATCAAAAACTGTCAACTTCATGGCACTAGAGTTCATAGTTCAACTCCTAGTGGTTTAATCACGTTTCTGGGTAAAGTGAATGGTGTTTGGAGTGAAGTAGGAAAGTTTTCACTGTAAATAACACTCTTTAATTTTGTTTTTAGAAATTTTATCAGTTATTTGCAAGAGTAGGTGTACTTTCCAATTACTATCATAAAAAAATATTATTAATGCAAATGATGTTCCAGGGGGATTTTGTATTTCAATTCTTCATTACTATTAATAAGGCTTTAGCCCAATGTGTAAATGAACACTGTTAAATCTATATGTAGTGGTAAGACAATAATAAAATGTTTGTATGTGTCAAGAAGAGAAGTTCATGGACTTTGAATTTTCAGTGGTAGGCTTCCAAGTTCACTTTGGAAGGTTGAATTTACATCACTAACCTCATCTTTTTGAGAATCACTACATAACACACAGGGCAGTTGACCCGAAGCCTGATGGGTTGATTGCTCATGGTAAGGAAATCTTTTGTGGCATTTCCACACAACTTGTAGCCAAGCTGGCAATACAACTGTAATCCAGCTGTTTCCTTACTTACACTGGGAAGCAGGCATACAGGAGACTCTGCAGCTGAGCTATGGGCTGCTTTATCTTACCACAGAGGTGGAAGATAGGCTTGAAATTTGAAGTCATCTTTGTATCCTTCATCCTGAGTTTCTGCTTGTGCTTAAGGAAGAACTTCCTTTTACAGTCTGTAGAGAAACGTGACATTCTCCATAAGTCACTACCAGAGCTCAAGTGTGAAAAATTGGAAAATACCCACTGTTTTTTACTCCAAATCTTCCAGCTCTGATGACTCTGCCTCTTCTGAAATACATTTCATGTACCAAGGAAAGGGAAATGGATACCTGGGACTGGAGAAAATTACTGAATGGGTTCTGTGTTATATAAAACATCTGTTTTGATATTATGGCATAAAACACAAGTTTGTCAGCCAGCCACAGATTAGTAAAGCTTAAAAAGTTCCATTAGTTAATTGAAGATAAAGATCTCTTGGTATTAACAATATTATCTGTAAAAAGGATAGTTCATACTTAGGAATGTTGCCATAATTTAGGTATTGGATGAGAAAGCTTTCAAGTGAGACCTGCTGCGCATATTATCCACTTTCATTTTACATTCATGGTTGTGACAATGTAGCATTTATTTCCCTCTTTGTAAAATGAGTTGTATTCCTGAGGTCTGATCTTCTTGTATTATACACAGTGCACGCAGTTTTCTGTTTACTTGTCGTGAATATTTCTCAAAGGTATTTGGAACATGCTTATAGTTGAGGCATATGAGTGATTTCATACTTGGAGTACGTATGAAAATCAGAGTCTTCTATCTCATTTCTTTAATAGAATTGCAACCCTGCCATGCATTCCCTTTGATAATACCATCAGTTGTAGGTGAGCCATTCTGTTGATTTGAAACAGTTTCTAAAAACACTAAGAGCTCTCATTTTGCAACTCCAAGTTCTCTTAGGGTTTTTTAATAAGCCCTTGGTACTGGATTGCTTTATAGCTTTTGGTATGATCTTTGGTTGCGTTTCTGTCACTTTGCATCTCCATCAGTGCAGAACAATTCTTATACTGGTTTATCCAGCTACCCAAACCAGAATGACCCACTTGTATTCCTTCTGACATCTGCAAATGTAGAACAGAGATTTTATAGGGTTGAGGCTTCTCTTGGCCTCTCTAAAATCTCTAAAGAGGCTTTTATTGGCTCTGCTGAATTCTGCTGTTCTGCTGTAGTTTAATACATTGGCCTGGGACATGAATGGTCCCAGGTTAGGGAGAGTTTGTCACTGAAGCAACATCTTTCTTACTGATACTTGGCATTGCTAAGTAACATACAAGTTAGAGTCTAAATCATTTAACGACAATGGAAAATGGGTGCCGTAAGACTTACTGCATTTCTTTCACATCCATTTGTTGAACTGATGTGTGTCAGCTTAAACACGTTTTCTTTTTTTTTTTTCTCCTTTCCTTAAAACAATGTTATATCTAAGATGTGCCTGAGACTTGGCAATCTAATGTGCTTCTTTTGTTTCCTCAGGGAATAGGTCAAACCAACACGTACGGGAAAGTCTCTTTAGATTTGTCAGAAAGTATTCAATCAACTTCACTTTCCAGTTGATTTCTTGTATTGATTGTATTATTTCACTATAACACCATGAATGTACCATTTTATGTTCCTTTTCAGGGTACTCTTTTCTTCTTAGAAGGTCCTTTTATTTCCTTCCAAGTCTAATGAAGTACACTATCTCTAAAACTTCTGAACACTTGCAAAATTATGCCCAGAGTTATACTAAGATGATAGAAGAATTTTTTCTTTCTGTTACTGAATAATAAGGACATTGAAGGAAAGGCTTTGATAGTACCAAACAGAGAATCATATACCTACTGACATAAAATTTATAAATTGGCTTTAGATTTTGACATGTATGTCTCAATCTGTGGAAAGCTACTTCTTTTTTTTTCCATTTTAATTTTGGGTCTGACTAACTCTTCTATTTTGTAGTGTCTGTGTTCATGGCTAGTTTTTACAGGAATTTTATCTATAATGCAGACCTGGAGAATTCTTTTCTTACTTAGTCAAAATTAATTAGGGTAGGACTAAAGTTGTTTGTTATTGTATGAAATGTGCCTATCATAATCTCTAGGCACATGTACATAAATTAATACATAAAAATGACCTCGTTGTCAAATAAAGAGAACTTAGCAACCTTCTCTTTGCTTCTGCAGCCAGCCCCCCAGGCAAAAGCCTGAATAAATAGATAAGCCCTGCAGCACACCCCGAGGGCTTGTAGACGTGGACTCTGGCAGACTACTGGGGTTAGGGAATTTGAGAGAACCTTGCCACTGGGCAATAAAACATATGCATTTAGGATTGTTGATGAGAACAGATCAACAGACCTCAACTTCAGGAAAAGGACAGAGACTGATTTAATGTTTCAGGGATTTGTAACTCCAAGCAGCACCATGAAAGTTGAGGGTTTACACTGTTAAAATTTGATGCTGCTATAGGATTATTTTATTATTATTTTTTTTTCTGCTAAAGGCATGGCTGTCAGAGTACACAGTATGTTTTGTACTTTTTCCACCTGGAATAGCAATTTAGTATTTTGGGAATAAGTCCTCAGGCCTAAATATAGGGAAGTGATGACTATTTACTTTGCAAAATTTATCTCTTTTTAAAATTCAGCCTATATGTAGCATTTGTGATTCAGTATTAGTATAAAAAGGAAACAAAGCAAAACCCTTATGGCTGTTTCCCCAGGCAGGATAGAGTATAGTGCTAAAGTAAAAAAAAGGAAAAGGAATTTGTTATTCATGTTGCTTTTTCAATTATTAACATGCATGTTTGTTTTTATTTTGGCTTGATATATTCTTGAGGAAAAATAGAGCTGAACTCTTGTAAGTAATCATAATAGCAGAAAAATAACTTTACCATGCTTACCATAAGCTATCTATATTCTAGATTTTCAGTTTTAGTTAGATTTTTTTTTTTTAAATGTGGTTGGTTAGATATGTAGCGTAAAGGAAGAAAGAAATGTGATATTGAAGACCCTTGCTCCACTAGTAAAAATTCAAGTAAAATTCTTATTTGAATAAGAAATAATGTGGCAATATTATGGAACTTATACTGAATAAGAAAATGAAAATTTACTAATCAATCATTAGTATAAATGAATTAAGGCGGCAGCACTAAAGTAAAGTGGAAAGAAAGCAAGAATTCTCAGTGAAAGCCAATCCTTGATTCCCGGGAACATGACCTGCTGGACATGTCTGTAATGTGGTAAACAGTCCCTTGTGCTTTTGAGGCTAATGGTAAATAATCTGTTGATTGCCAGGGAAAGCCTGTCGACTGAACGTAATTCCATTAATTTATTCCAGTTAGTCTAGAGGTTAATTTAATTTCATATCCTTCAAATATGTATACAAATACTTACTGCAATGCAGTTTGGTGATGGAAAAGATATCAATAAGAAGAACAATAGTGAGAACTTAATAAAGAGAACTTAAATGAAAAACTGTTTTACGTTCACCAAGCCGAAGTGATAGGAGTCTTGCTGATTTCACTTATCTGGTTCTATGGGGAGGGTTTTTGTTTCTTTTTGGCTATCTATATGCATAGTATCTTAAAAGAAATTGGACTTTATTTGATTATTCAGTGCCAGATATTTGGTACAGAAGTATAAAAAAGAGAGACCTTCAAAGATTTCTTGAAGTGCTCATCACAGTGGAGTGTATAGTATTTGGATTAGACTTCTGAGACAAAATAGTAATTTTTTTCCAGTTTGGAAAAAACCACCCTATTTAGTAAGCCAAGTTTACCTTTTGCACATAGCAGATAGAATAGTGCTTCTTCATTACCAGAACCTGACCACAGTAGGACAATTACTGAATATTACTCATCTTTGAAATACCCGAGTTCCTACAAGGCATTCACAAAATCCTGTTTCTTCCAGAGCCTTAAGATGAAAACAACAGCTGAATATTAAGATGTAGAAAACCTATCTAGAAGCTGAACCTCATTTTTAAGATTAGGGAATCATTGGTAGTAGAAAGAGATAAGCCTTTATTGCTTCAAAAGTGAGCAATACACTTTTCTTAATCGTGTAAAATCTAATGTGAAGTGACATGTAGTGCTTACTTGGCACATAGAAGTAGCAAAGTATTATCTTGGTATTTTTGAGCAAGTTGAAAGCTGGAAAGCAATTTATCCCATTTTCCAAGGAAGTAAATAGTTTGATTTTTGAAGTGATTTCTGCATAGGTCAATACCTAAGTATCATTCTGAAAAATAACAGGTTTCAGTTGCTTTCTGTACAACTTACAGTCTATTTCCAAAAATGATGCTGTAAGATTTGTAATAGGGCGTTGAATCCCATTATGAAACTGAGGCAAGGACCTGGACATAGAAGCAGTAAGGAAATAAATTCTTTTTTTCATGTGAGCCCTGAAATTTTGAAATACTGATGTGTGCTATACAAAAAAAAGCTATGAATTTGAAACTTTAACAAAGAGAAAAGGGTGAATTCAACTTATAAGCCATGGATGATAAAAGATGTCAATGAACATAGTGCAGAAATCAAAATTGGATAAGGAGCAAGAAAGATGGTCTCAAAAGATGTTATAGCACCACTTAAACGAAGCAGAAGAGGCAATAATACAACGTTATTTATTGGTAACATTAATCCTTAGCACGCGTGCCAGCTGGAGATCTAGTTACTTACAGTGTGGAACACTTTCAATGAAAACTCTGACTCAACCTGGTTTGGAGAAATTTTGGGTCAGTTCTTTCTCTGGCTACAATTAATAGTTCTATAATACTCTATTAAGCATCAGCTTCTAAGGATATATCTTAAAACAACAGCTAGTTCTGTTATACATAAACAGATCTTTTCTATTGATTGGCCACATCTTAGTTTTGTTTGGCATCCTGTATTTATTATTGCTATTCTTTCACATTAAAAAAGATTATGGTTCTCTTATGTTTATACATCCCATCCTTGCATTGACTTTAGTTTTTGTGCTTATGGCACCTTAGTCAATGTCTCGGATATCTTTTAAAGACGTTCTTCCAATTAAGTAAATTTTTACTGACGAGAAGATTTTTACAAAGAAATATTTTCACTATTTCAATACTGTTTCATTCTTTTCCTTTCAGAAAGTATTTTCTGCAGTTCTGTTTTCAAATAGGCAACAGATCATAGTGTAAAAATTTTTTAAAATCTTGTGTTTTCCAGGAAAATTGTTTTCCTTCAAATGCAGTACAGCAGTGCAGAAGAATGTGTTATACTAGTGATGAAAACTTGGGTGGAAATCCCTGAAAAATGTCAGAAGAAAATTCTCTATTTAGAATAGAAATTCTAACCACTAGATTTACTTTAAAAGTTTTGCAGACTTCCTTCCTTGCAGTAACTGTTTCAAAGAAAAAAAACACCAAAAAACCAAACAAAACAAAAACCAAACCAAAACAGAAAAAACAACTACTTCTCATTATTCATTCTATTGTAATCAATTGATTAAAAATAATGTACAGTTGGAAAGCTAGTAGCCTTTTTCTTCAAGCACAATTAGCAGGACCAATCTAGACAATTAAATAAGAACCGTTGCAGAAAACTCTACTATATGTTGTTCATGGATTTGACAGTCTCCTTTTTCATTTACAGTAATGTGCTTTCTATTATATTGCACATAAACACACTTCTAAAGTAAGGTTTAAGATGGAAGACAATTTGTATTAAAGCATCACAAGTTTTTTTTTATTTAAACATGACACATTAAGCAGAAGCATTAAAAAAAATTAAAATATTAATTTACCTTTGGAATGTCTTCCATGAACCCATGTTCCATGTGTTTAACCACGTGTGGCCGCTTCTCCCCCATGTGCTGAAAGCTTCTTGTCTAGGTGGAAAAAAAAAAAAATAATCCCAAATTCTTGGTATAAGGCTTCCCTGTGAAAGATCTCAAATACTTAAGTCTGCTAACTTTTATTAGGAGAAAGTCAGCAACATCAGGAATCTCTGTTTATTTTCCTTTTTGTCTGGAAAATGAAATACATGTATGCCTCTTTGGAAACTCCAGAGGCTTTTTTTATTATGTGACTGTTTCTTGCTGGTTGGCTTCTGAGGGAATGAAATCTTGTGAATACTTGCGTGGTATTCAACTATAATACTATTGGATTCAAAAGGGGGCTCTAATTGAGCAAGACAGTTATAGTATGCAAATTATTTTAAGGGTTGGCCATATGACTTTGGCTGAACAAAAGTTGAATTTGGATACCCTGAATGACAGAAATGTGCTAGCAACACCAACGAGTTGTGTCATGGTTTCTTGTACCTTCTGTGTTCCATACTTGTCTTCCTTGTGATGGAGAATTCAACTTTGAGGGTTTTGTCTCCTGTATCTTGAGCTTTTTTCGGTCCTTTTGGTTTTTGTTAGAGCAAATGAAACATCTCAGGTGGATTAATTTTGTTGCTGTCTTTTGAAGTGATTCTTAGTCTGTCTGCTGGAAGTATTTGCGGTGTGTCTCATTGGAACACAAGTAATGTGTGCAAGTATGATATATAATTGTATTTATGGTGTTTTTTTACTCATAAGTGAACAGAGTAGACATAAATGAAAAATTCCCATGGTACTATAAATAGCATTTTATGTTAAGTACTTCCATTTCAAAACATATGGATTTTTAAAATGACCTTAGAAGCTTGGAACTGTTTCCATACTGCATTTCTTACTTTCCTAGTATAAACCTTTTCTGTTGTCCTCAGAAATGGATGGTAAGTTTTGATATCGTGCTATGAAAAATGATGGTGGTACAGTGTTTCATATATTAATGTCTTTTGTACTTACCTGTCAAATAGAAGAAGAATAATGCATGAATACATAATCTTCAGGTTCAGTTTCAGAATATACTCCTTTTCAGAACACATTCTAATTTGCTTTCATAAACAGCGTTGAATATGGTGAGTGTATACAGCTTCTCCAACACACCAATATTTTGAAATATGTTCAATATTTATTCTAATATTCTGAACTCAATATTCAGCAATCCAAACCATAAAATGCTAGCATGGTTTTTCCCTGCTGTCTATTTTGAAAGGTTATGTTGATTCTATTTTCTCATTATCCTACAGAGGTTTATTTTAAAATAAAATCTTTCCCTGAAAGTCTACTTTCTATTTTCACAAGCTAAAATAACACTCTCTGCTTCATACTATGCCTCAAAAATACTTTAGTTACAATAATTCAGCAGGATATTGACATGCCCAAAGGTGTTTGGCTTTTTTGTGGAAGCTAGTGGTCATCTGCTACAGATTGTTCCTTACTTTGGAGGAACTTGCTTCTGAGGAAATGTGGAGGATGTGGACTTGCATCACTGTTACTATCCCATTTGATAATTTCTGTGGCTGTAGATTATAAATACCAGGTGGTGAGCAGCTTTCTCATGGAAACCTAGAAACAGGTAATATGCAGTCCTCCAAAGCTCAGATTCCTAACCCTGGTGAGACAGGCCCCTTCGCTAGTAGAAAATCGGACTAGGCAAAACACTTCATTCAGAGTAATGCTTCATATACAGAGTTGTTCTGCCTTAAAAGGAGGATGAGTGAGCTTCTAGCAAGTCTTTTCCATCAGCCTTTGATTCTGTTGACTCGTAAATTTTTGGAACACAGCATTTTTATTAAACACACTTTGTTCAATTATGTATCTCTTTCCCTGAGCTTTTGTATTGTACTATGATATGTTCGTTCTGTCAGTTGATGACTTTGCTGAATATTGCCCGATCCGGGATTGTGGGTCTGTAACAATGATAACGGTGTATGTAAACGAAGTAATAGGTGCAATTCACTTTGTGCTTGCTGTTACTAATGTACCAACTTAATCTTGGAAGACTATAGAGTGATGAATCAGATGGGCTTTTCCAAATATTGTAGAATGTTTCACAAACAGAATTCCAAAGTAGCTCTGAGAAGCAAGGAGAAAATACACTAAGGCCACTTTACCCCTATTCCTTCCTCCCACTGCTGCCCTGCCCCTTCCTCTCCCCTTCCCTCTTCCACCCTGCCTCCCCGCCCCCAAGCAAACAAACAAAACCCAAAACCCAACACCAAACCTCTAAACCACTACACCCAAAGAACCCTCATCCCAGCTATGTGGGAAGGCATCTTTAAGGTTTTGGTGTCTGTAAATTTGAATAACGTTAAACAGTCTGGAAGGCAAGAGGATAAACAAACAGTTCAACTGCACTGAGAGAATATGTCCACGAGTAAGTAATTTAGTTTATAGTGTCTAAGAAAAAAGTGACTGAACAGTAGTTTACTGTATTCATTGTAATAATTTTATATAATTAGCAGGGCATAAATGGAAGAAGATGAGTGAGGGATTTTGCATTAGTACTATAGATTGCCTTAGCCTTGATATAAACATGAGAGGATTATCTCTTTATTAACTTGCTGGTTGGGAAAAGATGAAAAACTGCTGGTGTTGCTCTGTGAAGTACCTTTTTTTTTTTTTTTTTTTTTTCCTCTAAGGGTCAAAGTTAGTAAAGGAAGAACAGAAATCTACTTTCTTTGGCAATGACACAGGTCTCTTTTTTTTTTTTTTTTTTTCCAGGTAGTGGCCGTGCTACTGCTCAGCCTTGGAGAAAGATGAATTTTCTCATATTTTAGAGAGAGTCAAGGACTATGGTAAACTGCACAAGGTAAGTAGATAGAAAAACTTGATGAGACTTATTTAACGCCCTTTCCACATAAAATTTTAAAACATGTACGTGTTCTAAATTTTTTTGGAAAAGGTTGAAAATTGAAATTTAAAACTGAAAACTCAGACTTTGGAGCTTGTCATACTTGACTGCATTTCCTACTTTTCAATAGTAAAGGCAAGGAGAGTGAGAAAAAATCCGTTTATATAACTTGTTCATTGTTGACATTTTCTATAGAAATTTGCTTACAGTAGGAAGTCTAAGTTTTGCTGTAAGCTTGTAAAATTAGAAAATTAATCTCTAGTGAGAATGATCTTACATTTTGCGTCTCGCAGAGCTGAATGTTACTGGTAATCTAAAAAAGTGAAGTGGCTTTGTAATCTAGCTGAGGAGCCAATAGAGATGAGAATGACAAAATCATTCAGGCTGGGAAAGACCTTGGTGGTTTCTAGCCCAATCTTCTGCTCAGGATCATCAGGGCTTTGTGCAGTTGGGTTTTGAAAGCCTTCAAGGATGGAGGTTGCACAATCTCTCTGGGCCCCTGCTCCTCTGCTTAATTGTGGTTTTAAGTGACTTTTTTCCCCCTTGTATCTAGTCAGAATCATTTGTTTCAATTTATGCTTGATGTCTGTCATTTTTCTGTTGTGCACCACAATGAAGAACTTGGCTTTATCTTCTTGATAAAGAAGCCTCCTAGTACTGGATAGTACTGGAAGGCTGCTATTACCTCCTAAAGCCTTCTTTCCCCTCACCTCCTCCCCACAAGGCAGACAAGCTCAGGTGCCTCAATATATGTGCTTCTGTGTGCTGACTATTTTTGCAGCCCTCCTGAACTTGCTTGAATTTATAATTATGATTCCGGTACTGGAGGATCCAGGACTGGATGCAGTGGGTACAGACAGTCTCACAAGAGCAGAGTAAAGAAGAATAATTGCTTCCCTTTCTGTGATAGAGCCCAGGATGTTGTCAGCCTTCACTGCTGCCAGGACACACTGTAGATGTGTATGTTGTGCTGTCCACCAGGCCCCTCAAATCCTTTTTCTTTCCAGTAGAACTGTTTGCTGGCCATCCTGTTCCAACCTGTACTGTTGGTGGAATTAGTCCCTCCCAAGGGAAGGACTTGGCACTTGTCCCTCTTGAATTTCATGAGGCTGGTCCATTCTTCCAGCTTGTCTAGGTCCCCCTGAATTTATTCTATTTCTGTATGGCCAAGATCAGCATTTGTGAAGATTCTCTGTCTCAACTTGCTTGTATGTGCATAAGTGAAAGAGAAGTAATTGCATCTTACTGCCTCTGGTTACCTGGAAACCACCATGAACCATTGGTAAGAACCACCATGGGTCAATAGATGTTAATAGCAGGTTTGTAGCACTTCTCTGCGTCAAATATTTCCTAACTTCTTGCTGTTGGTGGGGTTTCATGGTAGAGTGGATGATAACAGTACTCTCTCCCTGATGGCTTTCTATCTGCAGAAGATGGTAGGTCATGATGGTGGCTCATTGGATGTTCTATGCATTCCTTCCTCAGAAGTGGGGTAGCTCTGTGGTTAGTCTCTGAATACTTTTATGAGATGTCCATATTCCTCCCCACCTTTTCTCTTCCCAAAGAAGAAATAAGGAAAAATAAAGAATGAGTTTAAGAATGAGTTTCGTATTGGTTGAAAAGTAAAAGAAACCTGCCAGACCGAGCAAACATGCTGAATGACCCTGAATACTGAGGGGAAATTTTTCTTTAGGGAATGGCAATACCACATTTTGAGGACAGGAAAAAGCAATGAATATCTTGAGACTGTATAAATTATTAGTCTTACATGAGGTAAGATAACATGCTAGTTATTTATAGTTCTAACAATAATTCAATAGTTATGTCCCTGCTATGCATTTAAACTGTGAGATAAGTAAGAGTTCTTCTGCACCAGATGGTCTCAACTTCTTGACATACCACGTTAAAGGAAAAAATCAATCCATGTTTTTGCTTTTAACCTCTGATACGGTAGGTGTTGTCCTTTGGTAGATACCACTGAGCACTGCTTCTGTAATGCCATTGTAATGGTGAGGCAGCTCACTGTGCAGGTTTTGTTTATGCTCTTCATTCCCTTTTGTGATTTCTGAACTGGAAGTTACTTCTGTGAGATCTTTTTAGAGCTTTAACAACAACTTGTAGGTGATTGCTGTCGAAGGTACTGCAGAGTTCAGTAAGTTTGGTTGCGTTTCTGACAATTATTACATGGGATGACTAGTGCAGTACAAATGCAATACGTAGCACACAGCTCATTTACTAAAACAATGAACTGTGCTAGAATGGATGTTGAAAATACATATTTTTAATTCTTTTAGGAATTACTTCTAAGGTGTTTAAAGGGTCAAGGATATCCTGGGTGAAAGTATTATGACACGGCGCAGAAAAGTGGTTAATCATTTAAAAATTCATGTAGTGGATGATTGCCTTTAACCTGTACGATGTGAATATTCATTCAGATTCTGATTTGACTCCCGTACAGTATGTCACTAAAACTTATTTTACTCTGACAGTCATATTTTCCTTTAAAACTGAAAAAGTGTTTCACTGGGATCAAAGCAGCATCATTTTGTGTAGTGTTGAGAGTGACATAATGTTTCTGTCTTCTCTCTTTATATGGAAAGAAGTCACTTTAGAGTGTTACGTAAAAATCTTTACAGATCGTTGGGCTTGGATGTGTTTAGTACAGTTGATATTCTTGAGCTAACTGAGGATGGGGATGTAGAAAGCCAATATCCATGGTTTAGAGAATACTTCACTTTTGGTTAACAGCTGAGATCCCCTAATGATTTCTTACTAGGGTCATTATATGAAAACAAACTTTGCAAAGTCTTGAGGCAGATGCAACATTTCTGTCTCCAGAAGCTGGAAGTAATTGAAGAGAACTAGAGTTGGGTAGATACGCAGTATGCTCAAATAACCTTTAAAGATTAAGCTATTTAAATGGTAGTCTAGATCCACAAAGGAAGGTGCTCTTCAAGATGGGGGACAGGGGGAGTGGTGTTGACAGAATTGCCCCAAATCTGCACTGTCAGATCTATTGCCCAGCTTCAGTCTAAATCTGGCGTCTGGCTTAAGACACGCTTTATCCTTAGAGCCTTTTATGAACTGTTTAACTGTCTTCCGTTCACCTGACTGAATTTCACGTACTGTGAACCTAGACAACTCCCAAATGCTTCAGGAGGAGCTGAAGCTTCTGCTGCTTGTGAAAGTGTTGCCGATTCCAGCAGGAATGAGAGCTACAGTTCCATAATAGCGTAGAGTGTGATGAAAAACAGCATATCTGGTTAGCATTTGAGATGAAATTTTGGATGGGCAGGTAATTTTAAATAGATCTTGCAGAGATATGAGCTAACTCACTTCTGGAGTAAAATGTATGAATAGGATGACCAGAATCTGTTGGATTAAGTGGGGAATGTCTACAAAATCGAATACTAAGTCCTACGTCTACTACAAGTTATCCCTTGATTTTCAAATAATATATCTCATTATTACTACAACTTAAATGCAGACTGTTACAGGTAAAGGCTCATTGTCACTGCTGGAATTTCTGATACCGGACTCTTTCAGTTTTTTTTTCTTTTATAGGTACAGTATGCCTCATCTACTGTTCCCATGATCATTTGTGATAGACTTGTACAGACATTTAAAGTAACTTATGCTCTTGATGATAAGACCACTTTGAGTTTTTTCTTTGTTGTACATCACAAGCTTTAAAATGAATTGCCAATGTAGTTAACAGTTTTGGAGACAAGTGTTTAGTAATTGTCAGCTTGTGATGACATAACTTAAAACAATCTCTTATTTCATCAAGTAAGAATGCTAGATAGCTTTGGTTATGTATTTTAAGGATTTGTATTGCTAGTGGTATATTTCAGGATAAAGTGTTTTAACCATATATCGGGGACAAATGCATTTCTATTTTGTAAACCTTCCAAATTCCACAGGTGAAATGATAATTGTCAAAACACTAGTTAATGGAGAATGGTATAAACAACAGCTGTGCCTGTACTGCAGAAGTAGAAAGTAAGTCTCTTCCTGTGCACCTTAAAACCCAACGTAAATGTGCTGTTCCTCCACTCATCCCTTTGCTTTCTTGTGACGCTAGAGCAAGTCACGCTAGCTAGGGATGAGGAGCAGCAGGTTTTCCATTCCAGGTGCTTGGGAACCAGGGACTTGAGAGACATCTGCCCTGAAGCTCAGATATAGGTTAAACTGTTTGTAAGAATGGTTGTGTATCTAGTCTTGATGGGTCACATCTTGATCAAAGTAAAGCCAGAAAGGACCGCGAGCTGGCTCGCTTATTAGGAAATGTCTGGGGAGAGAAAAGGGTGCTTGTCTGTATTTCATACCTTACTTCAATGACATGCAAAAGCACATTTTATTTAGCTTTCAACTGCTGCCCTTGTCCAAAGTAAAGGAGTCTAGAGGTTGTTTTAGTTTGATCTAAAATTCAGAGTATTTCTTCCCACTGTCTGAGAAATGTTGGCAGATGTAAAACTGTAGCCCAAATTACAGTGCTTGTGCCTGAAGTGGATGATGGGAAAGGAGATGCTGTTCTCAAACTACAATTTCAGTATATGTCATGAAAGTGAAATACATTGTCTTATTTTCTGTATGAATCCTGTAAGGAAATAAAAGGGAGATTTGTTCTCCCAAATATTTCTAACCAAATGTTAAGAGATAAGAAAATACTATAGAATAGGTGTTGTATGACTGTATAAATGTAACAGCGCTTCCTTTTTCTATCCTTTTCCTTTCTCATTTTGGTAGATGTATCAGTAGTCCTCTAGGCTCTCAGCCAGTCAGTTCCCAACCTGTACTGTTGCTTGGGTTTTACTCTACTTACTTGTAATAACCACCACATTTTTGTGGTGTTTCCTGTGCCATTATCCTTGTGGTGGGATCAGCATCACATTATCCCATTAATTTCCTATGCTTATACTGTCTCCCTCACTTGGTTGTATTTGCGGTTTTGGTCCAGAAGATGCTAACCTGGAGCATTTGGCTTTTTGATGGGCAAAAAGGTTTGGAGAGGGATCAGAATGGAGACATGTATCTTCTCTTTTGTTTTCCCTGCATCAAGTCCAGTGTTGCAAAAAAAAAGATAATCTGTTTTGTCATAGTCTGCACCTTTGGTAGCAAACTTAGCACCTCTCTGATTTGAAGTAAGTACTGGGTCATGGAATTGGATTGTGCATAGCTCTTTGGATGCAATTTGAACAACCATGTAGCCTTTTTTTGGGTTTTAGACAGTTTTGTCGGTAAGGAGGTGACTTCAATGACAGCTTTGTTTGTAGATAGGCAATCAGGCCTAAAGGAATGTGGGAAAGCCACAAGAGATGATTTCCTGTCATCTGTCAAGAGTTGTCAAGGTAAAATTAGCAAGTGGAGAAAAATATGAAATTATATGTATTTAGCCAAAAGAACAAAATATATATAGATGCAGAAATATGTAGATATGTATATTTCTGCAAAATACTGGAGGGAGGAAGATGTGAATTGAAGCTTGCAACTGGTTCATAAAACCATCAGATTAAATGGAAGTCTTTGAAGGCTGACTTTTTTTTCAATTAGGATTTTTCGAAACTGGCTAATGCCAACTTATCTTTGCCCTTGATAACATCTCTCTATTGACTTCATGGGTTCAGAATGAAGCAAAATATATCTGTTTAAAATTACACAAACTAATGTACCAAAGTAATAGGAAGATAAAGTTTTTAATTACGCCAATATGAAAGTGGGAGGTGCTCCACAGGCTTCTGTCTGGGCAAACCCACTCAATGTGAATTCAAGGGAGAATAAGACGAGCAGTCCAGGTTATTACTGCTATCTTCTTTTTAATATTTAGGAGGGATGATATTAATGGGAATCTAAATTAGGAAGAATGGTAAAGAAGAAAGTGAAACTATGATACAGAAAAGGACACTACCTGGAGTACTGAGGTGTACTTGAGCTGAATACAAGATAATGTCTTAAGTCTGAACCATTAAAAAGACGGGGAAGCAGAATGGAAGTTTTACATTCTTGCAGGTTTAAAAAGTAAATTTAATTTTCATGGAATCACTTAATGTGTCTGGATAAAATATTGAAGTTTAGCATACAACCTAGCCCAGACAGTGTGACACTTTTGGCTATCCTCTTGAATTGCTGTCATGCCTGTAGAGAACTGAGTGAACACTGCCAACTATTGGTAGATAAATTGAAAGCATTACTCCCACAACAAGCGTATTAACATGGCATATGCCAGGAGCTAACATATATAAGCTGATAAAATTGCCATATAGGATGATATAAAATACTGTAAGATGTGTTACCAACTGCATTATTGCTTAAGCTACACAAATCTTAGAAATCAATATTTTATTCAGTCTAATTCTACATGATGCTATAAAAAGTAGTAAGAGAGAAAGTCTTTCTATACACAGGGAGCTTCTAGATAAGACTGGTAGTATTGGACACCTGTACTGCAGTTTGGAAAAGAGTGTGCTTTAAATGGAATAACTGCAGGAACAGATGCTCATGCATTAAGCTTTCAAGGCTTATGTACATCTGAAGTTTACTTTCAGGGTTGGGAAGTTTATTTTCAGGCTTGTAGTGAATCTCGATGCGATGCGTGACAAGTGGTCACCTTGCAGGAAGCAGGACAAATTTATATTTTATTTCTATTAATTCCAGGTGATTTTTTTTTTCTATTGAATGTGAAATGAAAGTTAATTTAATGATCATAGAGGATACCAGGCTGACAGCTCTGAAAACAGAACCCTTTTATTTATCAAGAGTCTTACTGTTCCTCACGTGCAAACTGGAGATCCCACCTGTGGGAAGCAGGTTTTCTCCATATTTTTTTTTTCCCCTGCTGAGATTTCTGTTTATGACTAACCAGGAATGCACCTTTCTGCTCTCTTTTGCTTATTGGGATAAAAAAAGTGAATATAAAAGCTAATCTCATGGGTGCTCCCATGCATGTATATGGTATTCGAGTTGGTTTAGGTTTGAACCATTATTTTCAGACACTGGAATTTCAACTTTTGCATACTGTTCTACATCAGTCTGATGAAGTTCACAGTGAGTAAGCTATGTAGATTTATAGGTAGCTTAAGAAATCATACTCTTTCTCAAATAGGACAAAAAAGGAGGTCAGTGACTTCCACACTGAGTAAGAAGGGTTTAATAAGATATCTAAATATTTTGCTTACTATAATGTTTTTGGAAACAAGAAACTGTAGGAATACTTAGTATGCGAATGAACTTGTATCAAATACCCTGAATTACCTGCATATGAAGATAATAAGGCAATTAGTGGAATGAACTTTTAATTGAAGTTGAGCTGGTATTAAATAATTTTTCTAAAGGAATTAATAGCAATTCTGCAGGGGTAAATTCTACTACAACCTGAGCACAATGCTTTGCTCTAAAATCCTATCATATGTAGGTAGAGGGATTGCAAAACAATTGCCAGAAAAGCTCTGTGTCAGAATTTTGACTCATATCTTTGACTCTCCTAAGGAGACTATGGATTACTTCAAGCAGGTGGCCCTGACCTCTGTGTCCCCTACTTAATCTCTTGGAATACTTTACATTTGCTTCTGTATGAATGGTTGATTGCATCTGTATGCAGCATAGTAATCTCCACCCAGATCCCATATTCCCCAGGGACATCTGTGTAGTCAAAAGAGTGTCCTGAATTACTGTTAGACACTGGAAAATTAAACAAAGGTGATGAAACTTAAATTTTGCATGTTTCCAGAATTAAGTATTTGAGAAAATGGTCTTGCCAAAATTTTGAATGTAGCTAAAGCAATCTTGTCATTGGGCTTCGATCTTGAATGGGCTTCATGTGGATTTGTACTAGAGCAATTAATAAAATCTGCACCCTCTTCATGTTGCCAGTATGGAGCTGGATGTTTGTGTTCTCACCTGTCTTGTTACCTCTACTGTTATCTAACCTCGTACCAATTAATATCTGAGAATGGAGAAGTCTGAACTATGTGCACGTTTCTAGCCTAGTGTTTTCTTTAAGCTGATATACTGCCCTCAGGAAAAACAACATGAAATAGCAGGGAAAGTCTCAAGAAAAAGAAGTATCTTTCATTGAAGGAAAAAAACCCAACATAAAACCACAAAAGCAAGAGACCACTTCTGAAACTAAAGCTGCTAAGATTTCATGTGAGAAACTAAAATCTGTGTACTTTTATGATATCTTTACAATTTACAATATCTTTATGATTAAAAATATAAAGTTCCATTAGGATAAGGCAGGGGAGGTTGAGGCAGAGTCCAGGAACACTGATGTAAAGTAAAAAGAGCCAAAATTTCTTGATTTTTTTTTTTTTTTTTTTCACTGAAATGATGTGCATTGCTTCAAACTGCTGCTGTATGAATCAATGTATTTTGTAAAACATTTTGACATAGTCTGGAAATCTGGAAGTCCAAAGGGTTATACATATCTCATATTAAAACATTTTGCAGATGTTACTGACAAAATTAAATATTCTATCCCATTTCTGAAACGTGTTTGTAGACGCTTTAATTAGATCATATTTTTCCCTGAGTATTTCATTTCCTTTAAGGCTTCTGTTCTACGTAGTTAGATATATTCTGCAGGCCATTAAAATATCTAGCAGTGAAGATAGATGATGTGCTTCTATTCTTAGAATGACTACAGTAAATGTACTCTTCGCATCTTCTCTTAACCTGAATGATGGCAAGTACTTTTTTTTGTTCTGGGTGGCTTTTTTTCCCATAGAAATCATATCTATTTAATCAAATAGATAAATAAGAAGTGTATATATAGTTTATACATTAATAAAAACTTAATCTCCTATAGACATGGCACTAATCCTGCAGCTCAATTTCAGTTTTTTTATAGTGAGCTCTGACAGGCTTCCAGCTTTCAACTTTTCCTCCCCGCTTTCTTTGAATGAAAACACTTAATTCATTTCAGAACAAGTACAGAAGAGTTAAACTGCTGTGATGTTCACAACCAGTCTCTTTCCAGAGTTGTAAGTCAACTTAATTGAAGTTAACCGGATAACTGAAATTGGCTGTGCTATGCTATGATGCCACACACCAGCTGCGTCTAAAGGTGTGTCGTAGGAGTTCTGTCTGGCTCCCAGGTCCAGGTTCCTTAACAGCATCTTCATGGGTATATGGAAGAGATATGAGAGCAGCCTGACTCCATCCTCTTGACACTTGCCCTTTAGATATCTATAAGCATTGATGGAGGTTCCCTCAGTCTTCTCTTCTCCAGGCTAAACAGACCGAGGTCTCTCAGCCTTTCTTCATATGAGAGGTGCTAGATTCCCTTGATCATCTTTGTAGCCTTCTGCTGGACTCTCTCCAGCAGCTCTCTGTCCTTCTTGAACTGGGGTGCCCAGAAGTGCACCTGGTACTCCGTATGTGGCCTCACCAGGGCAGAGTAGAGGGGGAGGATGACCTCCCTCAACCTGCTGGCCATGCTCTTTTGAATGCACCCCAGGAGACCATTGGCCTTCTTGGACACACGGGTTCATTGCTGGCTTATGGTCAATTTGTAGTCCACCAGGACTCCAAGGTTCTGTCTCTGCAGAGCTACTTTCCAGCAGGTCACTCCCTAACCTGTACTGGTGTATGGGGTTATTCCTCCCCAGGTGCAGGACCCTATGCTTACTCTTGTTGAACTTAATCAGGTTCCTCACAGTCCAACTTTCTAGCCTATCTAGGTCTTGCCGAATGGCAGCACAGCCTTCTGGTGTGTCAGCCACTCCTCCCAGTCTTGTGTAATCAGCAAACTTGCTGAGGGTACACTCTATTCCCTTGTCCAGGTTGATGTATATATTGAACAAGACCGGACCCAGTACTGAGCCCTGGGGAAACACTGCTGGTTACAGGCCTCTAGCTGGACTCTGCACCACTGATCACAACCCTCTGAGTTCTGTCACACAGCCGGTTCTCAATCCACCTCACTGTGCTCTCATCTAACCCGTGCTTCCTAAACTTACCTATAAGGAAGTTATGGGAGACAGTGTCAAAAACCTTGCTGAAGTTGAGGTAGACAACATCACGGCTCTCCCCTCATCTCCCCAGCCCCTCATCCTGTAGCAGAAGACTATCAGATTGGTCAAGCATGATTTCCCCTTGGTTAATCCATGCTGACTACTCCCGATGAGCTTTTTTCCTTCTACGTGCTTAGAGATGACATCCAGCATGAGCTGTTTCATAACTTTTCCAGGGATGGAAGTGAGGCTGACCAGCCTGTAGTTTCCTGGATTCTCCTTCTTGCCCTTTTTGAAGACTGGTGCGACACTGGCTTTCCTCCAGACCTCAGGCACCTCTCCTGTTCTCTATGACTTTTCAAAGATGGAGAGAGGCTTTGCAATAGCATTTCCTTCTTCCATCTGAGTTTTTCCAGAAGCTTTCTGCTCATCCACGCAGGTTTCCTGCTCCCTTTGCCTGACTTCTTGCTCTTAGGGATGCACTGATCTTGAGCTTGGAGGAAGTGGTGCTTAAATATTAGCCAGCACTCTTGCGCCCCCCTTCCATCTAGAGCCTTATCCCATGGGACTACTCAAAGTAGGTCTTTGAAGAGGCCAAAGTCAGCTCTCCCAAAGTTCAGGATTATAGTTCTGCTTTTCGGCCTACTTCTTCCATGCAGCATTCTGAAATCCAACATCTCATGGTCACTGCAACATATGATCAAGAATCTCATATAGATCAGAGTTAAATGTCAACAAGCAGTCTAAGTATTACTAAATGTTAAGATATATCTTGCTTTGCTCATCCTGTCCCTTTCTGATGTAGATTTTTGGTTTCACCCTAGGATTTCAGTAGCATTTAGAAATCTTGTAACTAAGACACGGTGGTTCATACACTTTTTAATACCATGTGATGTGCAAAACAACGTTTGTTCTGTAAGACCCCTCTCAACTTCGCTGAATGCCACTTGAAGTTCAGTACTGCTTTTGTTCTATAAGGCCCACAAAAATGCTGGGACACCTACCTATAGTTTGTTATTGCATTCTATACCTACATTTAAAATGTGCAGAATTTTGTTTATTTCCTTTCATAAGTATTTTTCCTGCCTTAGAGCTTATTCCTGAGAATGGATCTGTGTGAATCTATAACCACCAAAAGTGTAGTTCGGTGTTTCTGAAATGAATAAAAAGTATCCAAAAGGACCAGGTACCCAGATCAAAATACTGGTTCTCCATTACAAATGCAATTTCTTGAGAAGCAATTGGGACTGTGTTATTTTGGCACAGGTTGCTAGTACATCTTGCTTAGAAGTTCTAGCAGTTTTATTTCTTTCTCTAGAATGTAGTTTTCTCAAACATTTACCATAAAGTAGGATAATTCAGTTCAACTGTTTTTTTCAGTATAAATAAAGTTAAAACACTTCCAGATTTTATTTTAAACTTAATGTGAGGAATATTTATGGATATTTTGTTGAATTAAAAAGTTGATTTGTCACAGTCTCTCCTAACATTTATTTTCTACTTTAGATTTTATTTCAATTTTTATATTCAAATATGGAGAAGTATGGAGTAGAGGGGCCTCCTTTTTTTTTTTTTTGTTCTTCTAAAGAGCTACTATCGAAGAAGCACCTAGAGTATTTCTAAGCTGTATTGTAAGATCACATTGATAACTAACTTTTACTTTTTTAAAATATGGGATTTTCTTCAATTGAAATGGGCAGAATAAGATAGTTATAGGTGAAACAGAAGACAGAAAGAGCAGCTATGGAAATATCTGACTTCTAAAAAGTTCATTAATATGTCGTAACTTCCTTTCTCTCACTAGGGAGAGACAAAACAGAATTCAGTATCAAAACTGAAAATAACTCAAAGTCCATGAGTTCAAAGAACTTTAGCTGCCAGCTTGTTTCTAAAGGCACCCTCTCCCCGCCTGATTGCTGACACTGGTAATACTTGGTGCCTGGGTAGCATGTAGTGTGAAGAGCGTCTCTGACACCAACCTTCCTTTAAAGAATTTGTATCTATTTGTAAAACATGACATCTAAAGCTGGTTTGAGTTTCTCAGTACACTGTGTCTTTATAATAATTTCATGTTGTTTGGCAGTGTCACTGGAGTCATAATATGTTCCATCCTCAGCTAGACTTAATGTTAAGTGAGCAAGATACTTATTACTGTGAATTACAGCAATATAAGGTTTTTTTCTTTAGTATTATGTGAGAAACAAAATATGATTAAGAAACCTCTGTAACTGGAAAAAAATTCCCAACTCAATTCTTAAAAACTAGTTTCAAAAATTTATATCTTAAAGAAATGGGAGTAGACAATCCTTACTTAAAGCTGTTGTGATTATGAATTTTCTCCTCAAAATATTTTTTGATTTCTTGCCAATCTGAATTAATTGTTCAAAATTAATTTCAGATACGATAAACTAAATTCTAGGTATTTTGCTTGACATGCCACTGTATACTTGTGCTAAGCATATAGGTCATCATTCACCAAAGCAACAAAGATTATATTTGGCTTCACACACTGTGGTAGCCTAATTTAGCATGTGGACAGGTAACCATTCTGCTTACACTGTGAGGATGAGAAATAGAATTATCTGTGAATTGTATAGGAGGTGATGAGCTCACAGATAATTTAATCAGAATTGATAGCAACTTACGGTGCTCATAAAGGATAGATGGCTTAAGGGGGTTAAAAAAGCCCAAACAACACAAAAAAGCCACAAACAAAATAGAAAACTAAAAAAAATTGAAAAATTATTTCCAATTTTTCCTTCATTTAGGAATGGAAAACAAGGCAAGTGGAAGACCCATGGTAGTTTTGTGTAGGGAAGGATGTGAAAAGAATTAAAAGTAAGGGAGAGAATAGATGCGATAGGAATACCTGAGATTTCCATATGAAATCCAATATTTACTCATGATCTTGAAAAGGAGAAAACTGAAGTTAGAATAAAGTCTAGAAGATTATTGTTTGATTATTCTTTGCTGGACAAGACTGTAAGATGTTTAAGAGATATCTGTGTGAGAAAGGATGTTCAGTATTCATAAATGCAAGCTCAAGCAGTGGAGGGGAACATTTACATTGTATGGCTTAAATGATGTATAGTTAGGAAGCCTGCCTGGATGTCTTAGTAGACGGTTCAGTGGAAACCTCTGCTTAGGGCACAATCATGTTTTTCAAGTTTAGAAATATACACAGTGTAGTTACAATCCACTTCCTAATGTCTCATACGTAAAGCCATCTGGAAGAGTATCTAATATTAATTGCCTTATGGAAGGAAATACCTAGAAGAATTTAAGGTAACTCAGAGGATGAAAACACTTTACTGTTAAGGTGTTCAATGCAGTATATGGAAATTCATAAAATAATGTAATAAGTGTAATAAATATTAAAACAACAGGAAGAAACATTTCAGACACAATCTTGTATTTTATGGGAAGAAGCAGTGTGGTTGAAGTCATAAAACTACAATAAATGTCCTACTGGGTCAGTGCTGGTCATCTAACCCAGCGTTGTGTGTCAATACAATGCTATTCAGGGAGAGCTTGCATCACATGACCAGTTTTTGCTGTCTGTATCTTTATAGTTTAGACATCCAATATTGTTGTTTGGGATGTTAGAGGATGCTTACTATTGAGTTCTTCTAGTATGTATGACCTGTTATCCACGAATAATTAATTTTTAACATGCTGACAGTGTTTACCTCCTAATCTGCCTCTCAAATTCTAGAAGGGCGCCACTTGCTGTGTAAACATTGGCTTTCTTTACTTGCTTTAACCAACCTCCTGTTAGTTTTCACAAGTGCCGTCTAGTTGAAGTATTTAGTGAAAAAAGTTCCACATCCACTGCTTCAATGATTTTTAGAAACCTTAAACATTTCTACCTCAGCCTCCTTCCTGCAAACCAAGGAACCTCAACCTTTAGTGCCTCATTGAACGGCAGCTACTCTCTCCCCATGTTCAGTTCAGTTGTCCTTCTCTGTACCTTCCCTAGCTCCATCCACTGTGTCTTCCTTGAGATGACCCAAGCTGTGCACTGCACACCATGGCTCAGTAACCTAGCAAAATGCTACTACTCTCTGGGGCTCTTAAAACTCCTTCCCAGCAATGCCCAGCATTTATTTTGTGACCTTTTTGGCTTCCACTGCACAGTAGGTGGATGGTTTTACAGTGCTGTAAGTGACGGCTCCAAGTTCTCTGTCAGATGGAACTGTCAGGTCCAGCATTAGGTTATGGTGCCCAGGGGCACAACCCCATGTTTGTCTTCACTGAAACTCATTTGTCACATTTATGCCTGTTTTCTCAGCTTTGGGAAGTGCTTCTGGAGTTCCTCATTGTTAGCTGCAGCATTTGTTTTGGAAAGGCTTGTACTCGTCTCTGCATTCCCTTTTCTAGATCATTAATGAAGATGTTCACCGTGACCAATACCTGGGGGATGCCACTGTTCACTTGCCTTCACCCTGAACAGCAAAGATTAAATCCTAATATTAGGCTTTGATCCTTTGGTTAGCATTCAGCTCAGAAATGGATGTTTCCTCCAGTATACTGGAAATTCGTTTTTTTTAAATAACTTTGAAGGTCTTTTGGAAATACAGCTGTACTACATTCATGGGAATACCCTTCGTTCTCATGTTGTTAGACATTCTCGTGTAGTGTTTGTTTTTAGGACTGGCAGGATTTCCTTTCAGAAACTATCCTGGCACTTTCATAGCAAACTGTATTTATCCTCATGCTCAGTTATCTTGTTTATTATTGTAGGTGTTATCATTTTACCAGAGATTAAATTCAAACTCCCAGTCTGTCTGAATCCCTTCTAGATCTTGATGTGAAAGGGAGTTTCTCGGGAAAAGACCACTCTTCTGGCATGGTGACTGTGGTGAGAGTTTATAAAACAAGGGAAAAGGCACAAAATGATTCACTGTATGGCGTTATGTTGCAAGAGCAGTAGATCCCAATTATTTTGGAAAGGGCAGTCAGCAGCCTATTTCCTGGTTGGTTGTGCTTTTTTTTTTTTTTTTTAATATCAATGATGGTGAATTCCAAGAAGGTTCACGTGCCTCCTCACTGAACTTGATGGTCTTGATCTGTTCTAAACCATTCATTTCTGTATTTCTTTGTTCTGCAGACCAGTAGAAGGGAAACAGGGTAACATGAAGTCCAATGTGAATGTCAATCCCCATATGTAAGAGGAATTCCTCATTAGAATAAGGAAATCCAAGATAATCTGTAACTGACTGTAGATTTGTCTACTGCTCTTGAGCTTTTGTCAAGGTTTTGTTCCCTATTTTCAAATTATTTTTGTAATTTCAGGACAGTATAAGATTTTTCATGTTTTTCTTTGCTTTGTTAACTACAAAAAAACCTCTCAACAGCTTTACTTAAAGAATTGCTGCTGTTGTGTCTGTACATGAGGCACAGGAAGCTTAGGTGGGATTACATTCTTTTCCAGTCTATTCACTTTAGAGCTTTCTCCCTTGGGAAGCTTAGCCTCAGGCTTTTATGACACTGATATAGTAGTACGTGATGTAAGGGGAATTTTTTCCCCCCTCACATTAATCCAGCTGTAATGATAGAGGAGCCTGAGTTGGCATTTGCAGCAGTGCCTCATCTCTTCTGGAGCTGACTGGCTCCCTTTGTGTCTGCGCTTTTGCACTTGAATCTTCCACGCTGAGGAGCATTTGTCTGTACAAAACCTCTGAGATTGGATCCACTGTACAGTCTGGGCAACCCATGGCCTTCTTCCAGGTGATATGCTTCAAGCTGTTAGAATCAAATGTATCTTTCATCATTGTCCTCTTTGTAATACTTTGTCTTTTAATACAGAAAATTCTCCATTTTTTTCCTTCTGAATACAAGGATTCAGAATAAAATACAGGTATTTTAACTGATATTATTATTTATGTGGGTGTGTGACAGAACGATGCGAACAAACATAAATTACCATTTAATACGTTAAAGCATTCTTCCAAGGGAGAATTACAAAGTTTTTTATAAGTAGATTTTTCTTGTCTTTCCAAACAGTATTTTTAAATGTACATTTTGCAGAAGACCTTTGGTTAAAACTCAAGTTTCCAAGTATCCAAGTTTCCAAGTTTCAATTCAAGTTCCAAGTATGATGGGTATTTGTATATTGCTCCTGAAACAGAACCATTCGTATGTATATGACCAAACTGTGCAATGGCCGTAGGGTTCAAGTGCACTCAGAAATATTCATCTAAATTTGCTATCAGTTACATCGGTGCAATTTAGAAACAACAGGGGGGGAAAAAAGTCAATGTATATATTTGAATTTTGTACTGGTGTAAGAGAAATGAAAAATTTGTCCTTGGAAGGCTTTGATATTCAAAATGAGCACTCAGTCTCAGTGCATATTGAGTGAGTAATTAAATTCTGTACTGGTATCAATGCTCTGGATTTCAATGTGTTCAGGCAAGCTATCACCTGCTGATGTCAGAAGTGTTCCCAAACAGAGAAATATTTCTTGGGCCACTGAGACAATAGTCTGATCCCAAGTCTCTTGACAGAAAGGCAGATGTACATGTTCTCTGTTCATGATGGACTGCAGTCTAATAGGAAAGAAATAATACTTGCATATTTCACTATAAATCAAACCTTTAAAGCAATTTCTCAGGAGTGGTTAGCAATGTTGAAGTGTTGATCCAGTCTCTACTGGTGAGCCTTCAAAACCACAAAAAGGAGTTACATACCTCCTAAATATTTTCTTCCAAATTTTATAGTTAACCTCAAAAAATGTGAGCTATTCCTTAAAGATAATTTCAAAAGGGCTCTTTGGTTCAAATCCCCATTGAAGTCAATGCAAGTTTTACTGGTCTGTATAGTGAGGAATGACTTGCATTTAGTTTAAGCTCAGCTGGTCTTGATATTTCTGCTGTATTGCACAGAAATAAACTAAAACTGAAAAGCAAGCAATACTGGGGCCACATGCTGAATCATGTTGCTTTTCCTGGTATATAACAATCTTGGTACTTGATGGAAAAGTCAGTCTGTGGTCCCCATTCTAACTTCACAACTTTCTTTACAAATTTAAGAAGTCTTTCAATTCACTGAATTTCACTGAATTTTTAGAGTTGGAAGGGACCGTAGAGATCATCTAGTCCAACTCCCCTGCTGAAGCAGGATTGCCCAGAGCTAGAGCATGTTACTCAGGGCTGCATCCAGACGGGTCTGGATTTTTTTCAATTCAATTTTTTTCAGTGCAGATATAGGAAAGAAAGGCCCACCATCTCTTCGAAACCATTTCTCCTCCTTTCTAAAAGTCCACAGAACCATTGATCATGGTATTTGAACACAGAATTATGAGGCAATTATCTCAGTAACAGCCTCAGTGAAAATCATGGGGGTTTGCTTTTGTAAACGTTACTTTAAGTATTGACATAGATGAGTGAAGTAAGTACATCCAATGCAGTATTAGGTCAAGGATGACCTAATAAGACCAAGGTCTTATATTTCAGGAATTCCATAATTCTCAGAAAACCTTTAGGATTTGGAGGCTAAATTACCTTGGCTGAAGCAAGGCCTTTGAAATAATTTGGACCAATTATGTCACAGTAATTTGTGTCAATCTGCTCCTATAGATTTCAGTTATAACTATTTCTCTGATTCTTTAATTTATACAAATGGGAAATTGTGAGCAATTTAGACTGGAAAAGTATGTTTGATTAAAGTAATGATTTTTGGTTTGCAAGTGTCCCCTGGCAGAGTTGCAGATAGCAAATTTGAATATGAGTATCTACGATGAAGCTGTAAGTTGCAAGTTGCAAATTTGTATTTGTTCTGTGTGATTGATCTAGAATCTGCTGTGACTTTACAGAGAATAGGCTCTTGCTTCTGTGTATGTAGAATTGAGGTTTGTAATTTATGTGAAGAAGCTCACGCTGGTGAATATCGTGGACCCTGAGTTGACTGATGGTCAATCCCTTCGATGAATTCAATACAAATCTTTGTTAATAACTGTATCCTTTTTTCTGAATATTGTTAAGGAGTCTTCATTAATGGACCGAAGGCATACTAGCAATCCGACAAGTATTTTTGGTGAGGACCAGATTGCTTGCTTATAGGCTTAAAGAAAGTTTTCCCATAAAACATTGTCAATGTGATTTTTTTTTATTTTTTTTTTTAATTAGTACTTCTTGGACTAGTTTCATAGGGGTTTTTTTCCTGGTGGGTCTAATATTTGTGTCTGTTATTTTAATTGTATCTTTTGATAATTGAAACTAAGCAGTCACAATAGTTGCTCAGAAAATAATGTGTCCTTCCTATAGATGGCCACTCAGGTGTTCCTATGACTACCACTGGTGGTCCTGTTAAGAGGACTCTTAATTCCTGTTTCCACTAGCATGCTCTGTGAATGCAGTAAGAACTGATAAAGTTAAAACAAATTTGTCAATATAATGTAATATCATTTAACCTGAAGATAGCATGCTAGCAGCACCTTCTGCCCCAGGTGAGTTTTAAGAGGTGACAGAATGCTACTTGTCATAGTCTGCTGAGTACACAAAGCATAAGTAAGAGTAATTAAAGTGCAATTCTGCATTTATAATGTTGTCTTTTAATGAAAATTTGTGATGTCAGTTAAAAATTTCAACATAACTTTTTTATTTAAAAATGGTTGAGCTGGAAATGCCCAAGGCTTCCTAATTCTTTGATTACAGAATTTTCTCTCATTTGTTTACTATGCTTTTTAGTTCCTCAGAGGAAAAGGTATTTATGTACCTAAGAACAGTAATAACTTTTTTCTTGCATTTGAAGTGACGATGGGTAATTCATTCCATTCAGTTATATCCTGAAACATAAATGCCTTTTTTAAGGTCTGTAGAAAGCAATTATAAAGCTGGTAACTTTGAACTATTGAACTGCATGCCCCAGTGCTGTTGGCAATGCTAAAAATGGGAATATTAGATTAAATTTTTTCAAGCAGAAAGTTCTAATAACTCGAGTAATAATATTCATTAACTTCTATTTACACCATTTTAATCTGAATCCACATTGTATGTTTGGTTTGGTGGTTTGTTTTTTTTTTTTTAAGAAAACCATTAAAGCCGTAGCCAAATGCATATTTCACAGTATATGCTAATTCAGATTTGGTATAAATTATGGTTGAATTATCAAAGGTGGCACACTACTGCACAGCTCACAGCTTGGTTTTAATTTGAAGGGATGGGGAATTAAGTGCTAGAGTAAGTTATTCCTCTGGTGTGTTAGCAATTACAGTGCCACGCGCTGTACCAGCACAAAAGCGAACACAGTTCTCTCAGCGCTGAGTTGAGCCTATAGAAATGAAAGTGTGAGGAGACATCCAAGCCTTACTTGTGCCGCTTAAAGTTGTGTATGAGGAGATGAGATGACTGGCCTTTCAATTAGACCTGGAGATGCTTTCCCTAGTTCCCCATTAAGTTTGACAGTCAAATGCTAGCCGAGTTGCTCAGTGTGCTATGAGGAAAAAGTGGGTTTATATGGTGAGAGATTAAATCAGTAGGAGAGGCTCTTCAAAAAGGCAGCTTATTTCAGTACATTCTCCTAAACTTCTCAAGTTGTTGGGTTCTGTGACCAATCTCGTTTCCGTTCAGTCCAAAATGCTCAAATCTGTCCTGGAATGAGTTAAAACCTTTCTGACTGCCAAGGCTTTGGGCATGGTGCCTGGCAGGAAACTCTCTCTGCTCAGGAACTGATAACAGTGCAGAATTTGCAAAAGAGAAGACAAAAGACTTAAATGCTGCTTTCTTGGCATCCTTTAAGAGAAAACAGCAGGGGAAGAAGAGCAACACTGCAGATATGAACAGAGATAAGGCTGTCCAGGTTAAACCTGCAGCTTCTTTATTAACACAGGAGCGCAGAAGCTGATATGTATATATTGTATAGCTGCATGAAAAGAGTGAGTACTATGGTACTGAGATGTGATCTTATTAATTTTCCTTTCTTAATAGGTTTGTTAGAACATGTTTCATGCTTTTGCTTGGCTACTCACTACCGGTATTGTCGTGGCTTAGGTTGTTCACAATAATGGAGATTCATGTGGGATAAAGTAAATGGAGCTGCTTTTCATTGCCATTATCATTATTAAAAAGGCTTTTCAAAGTCAGATCTTGCTATCAGTGCCACAGATCAGCACGCTCCTAAAAAGTGATCAAAGAGCAGTGTCCTGGAGAATGTATTCATCCCTTATTGTGCCTGACCAAAGTACTGTTCTATTAACTGCTAATAAAAAAAATAAATGTTTGGAATTGTCATTAGTAAGTCTTCTGCTTAATAACGGTATTAAACATACTGTGACTTTCTCCCCCCCTCCCCTTTTGAATTTGCTTCTCTCCTGGCTTTAGTGAATACGGCTGCTGTGATTACAGCTACAGCCATTTCACTTGGTAGCTGCACTCCTGGTTCTGACAGACTCACAGATTTCTTGCACACAAGGAGTGGCTTGAAGTAGCCCTTCAGATTGCAGATGATATCGTTGTCTTGCTTTTATGCATCACATACTGTATTTTCAACAGGTGTGACTGCAGTGATAGGAGCAGTTCTCTGATTTAGGCATTGCCATTTAAAAAAAAAAAAAAAAGGTATGTAGCCAGAGTCTGGATGGTTTTTTTTCTGTGGTTTGCCTGATTACCCTGCCTCCACATTACAAAGTTCCTTTTAATGTGAAAGGTTTCAGAGTTGTGCTCCTTTATTGTCATATTTTCTATTCACGTATTAGGTGTTGTGGTAAAAGCTTGCTTGCTTTAATTTCATAGTGTAGAACGCTATTTTTCTGTCATGTACTCTACAGTTTCTGAGCAACTGCTGTATGGGTGGTTTTGCTACCTCCTACTCCAGTTCTAATACCTTGTGGTGTATTACATTTCCATGTGTGTGAGTGCTTGCTGGTCACTTGTCTAATTAACATCTGCTCTTTGAGGGCAGGGAATACTTTGTCTTATGCCTGTTCAGTTCTTATTTTCAGTGATTTTGCTTTGGGTTCAGCCCCATTGAGATTGCATCCTTTAGTATGTCATCTCCATCCGTGAAAGCAATCTTTTCCTGTCTAGTATACCCAGGTTACTCACCCCTTAATTGCCTCACGGGGTCCCTGATTATTGACTTTTTTTCTTCATGAAGAGGTACTTTGCTTTGGGAAACAATAGGTTTCAAACAGCTCTGCAGCTGTCTGCTTTTTTGCCCACCGCATGCTGGAGAAGAAGCAGCTGTCTGGCTGCAGCCTGCTTACTTGCATCTGCACTGCCAGTGACCATCTTCCTTTCTTCAAACTTGATGCACAGCAGGTTTCTTGAGCTATTACTCAAGCTGACAGTGGATTTTGCCTGTTTTACCAGTTGCTTTTATTCTTTAACACCGTGTATTATCATAATCTAGACTGTTAGCAGTAACAAAAAATAGATGCAAAAAAGGAGAAATCCCAGGCCTTGTATTTCAAGCTCAAGACATCTCTAAGAAGCTTTTTTAAGGTGGAGCAATCATTTCTTTTTATACATGTCTTTTAGAGACATCGCATCTCATTGTGTGTAGCTATTACATGATAGTCACAAATAATAAAGGTAAGATTTCTTTCATGAAATCCACCCATAAGGGTGGCCTGCATCAAACCATATTTTTGTTTGAGATTGTTAGTAGAAGGGTTGTATGATGATGTGACTCTAAAAGTTATGTCTGCAAATTGTCATAGAAAATATGAGTAATGGATATGAGATATCATAGGAGAAATCCTGTGGAAAACAAAGGATGTAGGGATGGTATGCTGAGTAAAACGCCTGAAAGAGATAATGAAGCAGGTGTTTGGTGATCAGTTTATGCTTTCCTCATAAAAAACAAGCTAGGAGCAAATGTTTGTGCTTCAGAGAGATACTGCTCTGAAACAGTGGTTTCCAGTGGTGAGTCAGTGCTCTGTGTTCTTGCAGTATAACTAGCAGTGGTTTGTAGAACTCCACTTCTAATAAATCTTTACCCCTCTGGCATATTCTGCATTTTCTTCATCCTTTGGTATCATGCCTTTAACTTAAAAGTGTCAAATTATTTATAAACAGATGTAATTCTTTTTCCTCTTAAAGACAAGATGTGAAATGGCTTTCTGTACAGCTAAGTAACTGAAGGACACCCAGATTGGAAAAAACAGTCTCAGCTAAAACCACTTAGTGATTGCTAGTAGGTACTTATTGTTAATTCTCCAAATTTTCTAGCTTTTTTTGAGGAGTGGAAAAGGTCCTGGATTTAAAGAATTAGGACACTAAATATTAATCCTATTTGGTTTAGGAAATTTGATTGGGCTTCCTGAATCCTAATGGGATAAAGATGGGAAACCAGTGATTAAATGGGGGAAAGACATGACAGTTTGGCTGCATAGTGGGTATTGCTAGGGATAATATATTCTAGAAGTACTGATGGTACAATGGAAAACAATAGCTGAGTAACAGAGGAAACTTTGACCTAGAATCCCTTAGAAATAGCTTTTTAGAATCAAATATATTGAAGAAAAACAGATGCCAATGGCTTGTGTTTAGTACTCTGTGGAAATGGAGATGGTGTCCCAATTTGCCAGAAATGCTGATCTAAAAAAATATGTTGGCCGTGACTTGATGTCTTACTAAAAATCTTAGAAGAAAAAATATCTGAATTTTTTATATGCACAAGCATTTTCACTAGTTTCTGTAGGATTGGTTATTTGACATATCTTTGAAGTTAATAGGTTGCTCCTGTGCTGCAGAACAGCAGCCCAGAACAGCTCAGAGAATAGATAAAAAACGAATTATATACCCTGAGCAGGCCTGGAAAGAGAATTGGCACAGACAGCAGAACAACCATTGTCCAGTTTCTCCGTCCTATGACTTGAAGATGTGGTTTCCAATGCTGTCAGCTGTCTCTCTTTCATGTGTGGTGTATTCATTTTCAAACAATGATAATACCATCTGTGAAACAAACTTGGAACTTTGAGTTCAATAGGGGGAAAAGATAAAAAAAAAAAAAAAAGGAACTGACCTAGAAATGAGAGAATGGAAGCCTATGTCCAAACAGCAAGTCAAAAAGGTGTTTAGGAGTTGGATGAAGAAGTAAGGACATTCAAAAAATCATGTTTCTAATAACTTCATTTTTACTGGTTTTAACAAACTGAAAATCTCTTATTTTGGCTTGTGAATTTGGACTACAACACAAACCCAGTTTAAGTGTTGAACAATAGCTGAAATTCTGTATTTGGACTTACTAAGAATTATGTTGAATTTTTATAAGCTTCTATTTAGTTCACATTTAAACTCCTATGCACAGCATGTTTTCTACCCTGTGGGTTTTCAGAATGGCCAACTCACTGCCTCTCATTCTTTTTCATTCCACCATTTGAGTGTGGTGATATGCATGCCCAGATTTGAACTAGTTTTCATTGGGAAATCATAAAATGAATGGCCCACCCACAACAGTGCCTTAGTTAAATCCCTAGAAACCCTTGTGAGTGTGAGCCACGAATATTTAAGGGGTGTTTCTTCCATACATACAGCTATATCCTCATGGATTGCAGAAATGTAATTTTACAGTAAGGAAGGAAAAATTAAAAGAAAAAAATCAGCCTTCCAGAGCAATATTATGTATTGACATGTTGATGCTTATTTCGTTCAGCAGTACGTTTGATTCCATGTACTGGTGAGCCACTAAAGTTGTGAATTTAGGATTTAAGGCTGGAGCCTGATGTGCCTAAATGTGTTCTGATCTAGTGGTCTTCTCTCATGCCTTTTTGCATTGAATTTCCTAAATTTTGGCGTTTCATTTTTTAGTCTTTCAAGTTAGGTGCCAATGCTAAGGTGATTCACCTGTATTTCATTTATTCTCCCAGAAACTCTTTCAAGAGATAGCAGAAAATAGGATGTCAGGATTGTTCTAACTTGAAACTGTACTAATACATGTTCGTAACCAAATGCTCCCAAGCTTTGGTCACATCTCGTTAAAGCTGTGGTTGCACAATAAAGACGAGTGATAATCTAGTAAGTAGCAGGGATGTCATTTAGCAAAATATTCTTGTAACAGCTCTTTGATTTCACTCCCATCTCCGTTTCAAAAGGGCCTGGCTTTTCCCCTAGAGAGGAGTTGGAAGGGAAACTTGGTAACATAATCCAATAATATATTGCATTTTTACAACAAAGAATAACTGATAAATTGTTTCAGGGAACGAAATACTTAGCTTTTTGTTTCTAAACTTCAGATGACAATCAACTATCCTTATAAGCAGCAACATACTTTCCATTTTGAAGGAATTTGATATGCAACTCTTAAGTTTCACAGCCAACACAATGCTTCAGTTTCAAATAGATTCTTATTTTTTCTGAACAAAAAATACTGTTTCTGCTCTTTATCTTCATGGTATTTGTAAGTTGAATGGTGATGTCCAGAAGAATGATTTATTTTTGGGAAGAATTCCACTGATGCAGGAGAGAGTGGTAATAATAAGCGGCATGTTATGTGTTTTCAACGAACGAGCATTCTTTTTGATAAAGGCTACTGTTCAGCAAAGTGGCTGAGGTAAAGCATACCTTTCTGTCTGAGTGCTGTATTAGACTTCTACATATGCCTGAATACATTACTAAAAGGTACTACATTGGTTTTGTACTATGTAGCTTCAGTGACCTCAAGGATAACAGAATATCTACGTTAAGTATATGTTTAAAGTGCATTAAGCATGATCTTAAGAGTTTGCCAGGCAACAATATAGTAGTAAGCAAAGTATGTGGTGCTGTGGTTCATCGAGTCCTAATTGTTACAAACTGTTATTGATCAGATGAAATAAAACTCTGTTCTGTTTCTCTTAATAAATATTAGAGACTATGGGTTCAGTTGTTAAGCTCTTGAAATTATTCTTGTTAAAATCAGATAGAGCAAAGGGTAAGAAAGGAGTTAAGCTGAAAGTAACTAAGAGAACCGAATAATTTCAAGACAATGGCAAAAGAAAGAAGCATCTTGGGGAACTAGAGGGGGGATGACAGTGGGAATCTGACCTTTTGAAGGAATGTATCAGCATAGCTCCACTGACTTCAGTGATGCTGAACCAGTTTTCCATCACTTGCAGGTAAGAGATTTATCAGCAGTTTCTAAAATAGTTCAGTTTGCTAAACCACTTTCTTCCTTTCCCAGATTATTTGTTTGTCTCTATATGTCTGTTGCTATAAATCACTCCAGGTCAAGTGTAACTTGCCTTTGACTCCTTAGGTTTGTGTGTCAGGGATATGCTTTCCTATATTAATAAACCTTTAATTTTATATTATTTCTTGGATAACTATTTATTGAATAACTAAAATATTCTGTCGTATTCTTCCTTGAACAATGAATTAATTCTGCAATATTTTTGCATTGATGCATGACCAAGAATCTTCTGCTGCTTCAAAAGACTCAGAAAGTTTATTAGGAATATTGTGGGGTGGAAGTATTGTCCAATATTAGCATTAAGTAGGCATTTACTGTTAGAAATAACACTGACATTTCTGTGTAGGCTTCTTCAGCTACCCACCTCTGAAGTACCTTATGCAACTTATTAATTCAGAAGCCTTGTACATCTTGGAAAGAGAAAGGCTCCTCTAAAAAGGCTTCCAGTATTACTCCAGGGAAAGTACCTTCCTGACTTAGATACAAGGATAAAGGTGGCCATGCCAGTAGCATGACAGGAGAAAAGAGAGCGTGTGGGAAGGGAGGAACCGGTGCTTTCCCTGAGAAAGCAGTGACAATGGGAGAAAATCCCGAATTCCTGTACACAAATGCATGCAATGCAAGGAGCAAACAAAAGGAATTGGGAATCTGTGCACAGTTGCAGAGCTATGATCTCATTGGGGTTGCAAAGATGTGGAGATACAGGTCATGTGGCTGAAGTGCTGTAATGGATGAACACTTGCTCTTTGGAAAAGGCAGCTATGCCTGCTGCCGAGAGAGGGGCAAGTGATTTAGCAGCAACAGATACAGAGATAGTAAGTAATCATTACAGCCATTTGAGCAGGCTGAGAGATGGACCATGTCCTTGCAAGACCACTGTTATCTTTGGAATTTCTGGACATTGGAGGAGTTTCCTGAGAAAGGCAAACATTGGAAGGTGTAGAAAAGATACAGCCAAAACTCTACCTAGAGGTACACAGGCAACATACAGAGTCAGAAAATGAGAAATTCCAACAGAATTCAATTAGAATTCTTTTTACCCCAGGGGTGGTCAGCACTGGAACAGACTGCCCAGAGAGGCTGTGGAGTTTTCATCCTTGGAGATATTCCATTAGACATAGTTCTTGGCACTCTGCTGTAGTTGGACCTTGCTATAGAAGACCATTGGACATGTCTCCTAACCTAAATTACTCTATACTTCTACAATGTGCAGTGGCATGGCCAAATAAAGCTTCACTGTTGAAGTTTTTTAAAATTTATTTTAAATCATTTCTCTGATCTTTGCTGTACTCTTTTCTACTTAGATTCCATACACAATCTTTTGAGCAAGAGTATTTATGTTTCATTCTAAAACCTTTGTTGAATCCAGAGGCTTAATGTTTGGCAATTTCATAGTCTCCAGTTTAGTTGAATTCGGTAAATCTGTCTCTGGGCTGGCAAAGTCTTGGAGTGCTAGCTGTTTTGCAATGGATATAATGATGACAGCATCAAACCTTTTTTCTTTAATATTGAGGAAGTATTGAAGAAGTTAAATAGACAATTTAAAATTATAACTGAAGTTTGGAAGTGATTGTAATGGAAGAAAAATGAAGTGATGCCAGCAAGCTTTTTGATGTAGCAGTCATTTTACAAACAAGATGATATGAACCTCATTAGAGAGAGAACTAGCATAGGAATGTTTTTATGTGCATAAAATTCCCTGCACAGCAGTTGGATCCAAGAGCCAAAAATGCAGAAATATACAGGTTACATTATCTCACAAAGTGGTTCATGAAACTATCAGCATGCCAGATCCTCCAGCCATTATTGAGTAGGCAAATTTAAAATGCCTTAATTTTATTAATAGGTGAATCAAATAAGTTTGAGGGAACAGACACAGAATCAAGGAGAACAAGCACAACTGAACATATGGTCAGCTGTCTTCTGACTATTAGTTAAAAATTACTCTATTTTGGATAGAGTTTTTCTTAAACCCACAACGGTAACACTGGGATTACTCAATAAGTGAATCCATGATGGTAACTGTGATACGTTACTGTATCCTTTGTTGGCTAAAATATATTTAGAATGGAGTATTGTCATTGCATATATTTTTAGAACAAAAAGAATGTATGGAGGTGTGTTTTTGTTTTTTTTTTTTTTTAACAGATACCAAGGCATTTGAAAAGCAGTTGTGATTTTTGTGATTAGTTTTTTTGTCAGTTTACTTGACTTGTTACATATTTGCCTTAGTTGTCTAGCTTGTAATTGTAGAGTGCAGATGAAGTGAATGTGTTGACGATGTAATGGCTACAAACTCATACCAATGTAAAGCTTACATTGGTTTAAAATTAGAGGAAAAGCTATTTTGAGATTTTCTGTATTAGAGCTGTTTTGTTTATTTCGGCATAGATTGAATTGCTAGTCTTTGAAACAGCAGTTGTTGCTGATTACTGACATTAAATGCTACCTTCAGAAAATGTGTTGTTTTTTTCTGCAAAGTACAAGCAAGATGCATAAAAATAATAATTTCACAGATCAAAAAGAAAACTGCATATTTTTCTCCCAACGTAAAGCCAATGGCTTCGTACTCTGAACTACAAAATCAGCACTCAAATGGGTAGGGAACTTTCACATTAATTCATAATCAGATGGTGCCAAACTTATCTAATGTTAAAGGATTATTCAACAAATAGCACAACTAATCTTTTCTTAGATCTTTTTAATTTCTTTTCATTTTTTTTCAGGAGATGGCAACTTTGTCTCATTATCTCTGTCTTAAAATAATGCCAGGCTGTATGAACTTGCTTGATTTGATTCTGTAGCAGCTAAGTATCACAAACTAGCTTTCACTTCAGACATTTGAGAATTCATGAGGATGGATTTTAAATTCTGACTATCACACCTACTTTTAAAAAATTATCTGTCTTGTAGTATACTCTTAGAAATTTTGATCTAAGGAATGTCAAAACCCTGGGCATCCAGGTAAACTTATTTTCCTTGTATATTTGAGTCAGTACTAACAGTTACAATCTCCAGAATAAGTATATTGTGGCATTATAAAGCTAGTGACATCTGATTTTGCTAAGTACATATCAAAACTATAGCAATTAAAGGATAATTTGCACAACTTGAAGCACCTCATGAAACGCATAGTAGTGAAGCTGTGTGGAAGACCAAATAAATTTCATCTAACACAAAAAAGGGTAGGATACCAAATCTTTGAAGTGAGACTTGATGGGAGCATTTCTCAGGCTCTTCTACACTCTTTCCTCACTCCCTGTAACTCTTCTGAATTCTACTAAAAAGAAAAATATTGTGATAGTAGGCATGTGACTTCAGTGGTTTAGGATACATTTCTGTACACAGGAGATGCAATTTTACCTGGTCTTCTACTGAATAAACTATTTTTAATCGTTTAATTTAAAGACTTTGTGTAGTTGTTATGGATGGTCTCATCAACAGTGATATGATTGACTTTGGAAGCTCAATAGTATTAAAAAATGTATTTCTTTTTTATATTGAGTTAAAGACAAGATTCAGTAGAGTTAATGCAATATATCTGCAGAGATTTAAATAGAACTTCCATTATACTTATTTTATCGTTCATGAAAGCTACATCATCTTTCAGAGATATGTGGGTTTTTTGCAAAGTCCCTTCCTTTCATCAGCCGTTTTACTAATCATGACCAGCCTGAATAAGCTGGTTGCTTTTGTAGAGTTTAAGTGGAAGTTAATTTCTATTACTTGCTCTGTTTGTACTAAGTATATTTTCATTTTCCTTTCCCTGCTGTTTAATTCTAGAAAATGACTTGTGTGGGGAGGCAGATGAAAAAGACTTTTTTTTTCTTTTTTTTTTTTTTCCCCTCAAAATGGATGAATTTGAAGTAGCATACACAGAAACAAGGAGTTTCAACTGACCTCATTTAGGAGTTTACATACTAGATAGAATCATAGGCTGGCTAGAGTTGGAAGTGACCTTGAAAATCATCTGTTCCACCCCCCCTGCTATGGGCCGGATCACCTTCCACTAGACCAGGTTGCTCAAAGCCCCATCCAACCTGGCCTTGAACACTTTGTTTTCTTTGGTTGTCTAAATGTACTAGCTGGTGACAAGAAACAGGTTTAGAGCATGGGTTATTTTAAATGTCTACTTTCCATTGGTTCCTTGTTTATTTTTTTTTTAAATGTGTTCAAAATAGTTACTGTTGTCTTAGATGACATTTAAATAACACACCTTGGGATGAGTTAGCTGTAAAAGTGGAAATGTACAGAAGAGCTAGTTGAAAAGATAAATGGGAAATATAATGAAAATTATAACAAAATATTGTGAGCAAGGATATGTATGCTGGCATGAAATGCTTTGAAATAGAATAAAGCACTGAATGGCAGTAAAACCCTGTCACTGCACTGAATTTGTTCAGAAATTCCATTAACCAGGGAAACTTTAAATAAAAAGATAAAACTTAAAAATTGGAAGGAAACTTTTAAAGACAGTTTGTGGGTTTATTAAAGTTCAATCATGAACCAATTAATGTAAGAAAGGTACAAGCTGTTTTTATTTTATTTGATAAAGCATCTAGCATTATGTTCACCCTCAGGGCACAATAGCGTGACAGGCTGCT
Organism: Tringa tobata; assembly: GCA_033628505.1. Taxonomy (NCBI): domain Eukaryota; kingdom Metazoa; phylum Chordata; class Aves; order Charadriiformes; family Scolopacidae; genus Tringa; species Tringa tobata. The sequence continues at coordinate 3,699,167 of JAHREE010000161.1, forward strand.
TTGTTCACCATAAAGCTTGCTTTTTCTCTCTGCTTTTACAACCTGTGATTAAAATGCTTGAAGCACTAACCTGTTTTTAACAAAATCAGTTTACAAACAGCTAGCAGTACAATTCAATGGTTGCTTCCACCTGCGAAGCATAAATACAAACAATATATTATTTTCTTAAAAACAGTGCTTTGGAGTTAAAATTACTAATTCTTTGTACTAGCAGAGTTCATGAGGGGATAGTGTAATTACAAACAATAGGGAATTTTTTGGGTTAGGGTTTTGTATTTAGACTTGAATTAGACTTTCAAACGTCCATCCTATCATATTTGTCTCTGGAAGAAAAATAATTAAGTAATCTATCCTCTAACACCTACTATTAGTTTTTGTTATTAACCATTTGCAGAACTATCTTTTTAGCACAAGATTGTGTTTTGTTCTCTGAAAATAAAATTTATAATTACATATTATTGTGTGAAACTTCAGCATATACAAAGATCTTCTGTAATTCTTATGAGAAACCAGAGAGGGAGAGGGGAAGTAAAATTTTTGATAAACAACAATTACGAAATTATAGTTTTTCCACAGTGAATCTGGTTTTGCTAAACTGGGAGGCTGTTTCATTTGTGGGAACTTAGAATTTTTCAGGGTAAGTAGATTTATATATATATATTTTTTTTTTAGTGACAATTCTGATAGACTTAGCAAATGGAGAATTTATGAAAAGTCAACTTTATGTTGGAACTTTCAAGCTCAGTAGAAACTCTTTTTTTCCAGTGGCTAAAAAAGATTTCCACTGACCGTAGTTTCATCTACAAATGTGTGCAAGAGGCAGTAGTGAAGAACACTACACCTCTCCACTTTCAGGTCCCAATTTCCCTGATGAAAGGAGGTCATAATTCTTCACCTGAAAGATAATACAGCAAAGATTTTGAAAATACCAAAATGTTCTTTGTCCCATGATATGTCTATTGATGAGCTGCATATCCTGAGGTACCTATTTTTCTGTTTCAGTAAGATCTTTTTTGTGAAATGTTTCTAGCCGTTTCTAGTTATGTAAACTGGCATTTCTCAGGCATAATTTTTTTTCCATATTTACCTAATTAACCATCAAGTCTTCGTCAGAAATTAACATTTTCTCTCCTTATTAATTTCTTTTTAGAGAAGATTGCTTAACAAATGCATACAAGCAAAATTAAAATTTCAGTGAGTCTCTTAAAAATAAACATCTTAATTTACTATGTGCAATTCTTATAGTGTCTCTTTCTCATCTGCTTCCTCATGGCACAATTACTGTATTCTGGTATGGGAGGATGCAAAATAGATTTAATTGCTTCCTTGGTCTGTAAATAGAACCAGTGTATTGATGAACTGAAAAAGAAGGATATGTAAAGAGACGGACACATACATTCATTTAATATTTTAAAGTAAGTGACAGTTTACGGATAAGAATTGTAACTCTGGATACGCAAAAAGTAGTGCTGTTGGGTCGAGCCCTTAGGTTCGAATTTTTACTTGCTGCTTGGTATGTTGAAATAGTATTTAATATTGTAAGCTTTATTGTGAAGAAATTGGACATATTTAATGAATATAATGTTCTATTCCTCACCTGCCAGTGAGTTTACCATATCTAGTGACCTGTTAGCAAGGTATATAAACCCTCACATTTTGTGTAACATAATGAATCCTTTTGTCATTCATACTTTGACACAATCAGTAAATTGATGTATAGTTTGCAATTACACTTTGAAAAAACCAGAGCAACTATGCGAAGCAACTATTTGAGACAGCAAAGGAGCCAATAGCAAGCATATGTATTAAAATAATCTGATTAGAATGATACTGCAGACAGCTAATTTAGCAAGTGACAGTTTGGGTGTGTAGGGTCAAAGATTAATAAGTGAGATTTGTTACAGGGTAGGAAAAAGTTGGGTTTAATTAAAACCTTATATTTCTAAAAGAGATGTGGAATGCGTGGAGAGCTTGAGTACCCACAGTGCTTCTTATATATGGAATTCTTGTTACAGGCTTCAAACTACAGTGCATACAATGAAGTTTTAAATATTATCAGTTTTCTGATAACGGTACAAAAGTATAATTATTCCTTTCAGAAGTACAGAGCAAAAAGACAACAGAAAATGCCAAGCTGAGAAAGAGTGGACTGCTTTCTGATTAAGGCAGATTTATTCATTATTGCTTTACACACCTTCAGACCTTGATAAACTGGAGGTTTCGAACATTTAAATTATATGACTTAAATAATTTAGTTAGGCCTCTAATTTCTTTACCTGTTCACTAGAGATGAGCAAGTTGAAATGCTTTATCTAAATCAAGAAGGATGGAGAAATCAGGCAGCTGGGGGTTAAAATGTAGTTTCTGCTCCAGAAAAGCACTATTGATAGTTGTGACAAAGGAAGGGTGTTTCAAAGAAAGAGCAGAATTCTTGAATTCTGCACAGATCAAATTTGATACTTGATAATATACATTAATCAATAAACAACTGTATTCCCAGTATTCAGTTGATCTTTGGATAGTTCTGGAAGTATTTTGTGTATGTTCCCAAGCAGAGTTTGACTGATTAGGAAATTTGCATTGACAGTAGTTTAGGATGAAGTGCAATTAACAGATACTGTAGTGATCTCAAGACCAGTTACTGTAAATCTAAGGTGTTTACATTTAAAAGAAATGCAAGCACTTTAAAGACTGAAAAAGAAAATTTATTATACATGATGACCATTTAATTTATCCAGAAATGTGTTAGTGATTTTTTTATTGTAACATCTTGACTGCATAGTATGTCAGATTCAATATAATTATTTTCTCAAGATAATTGAGTTATTTTTTTATTTGTTCCATTATTTCTGGCTTTTTTCTCCTTCAGTCACAGAGCAGGTGGACAAGAGTGAGGTTTCTCCTATTCACGTTTTCATCCTCTTCTTCCCCGTATCTTCTACAAGAAATTCAAAGCACTTTGCCAAGTCATGTTGTTGTCCAGAAGTATTTTTCCCGTTAACCTATTTTTAGTTTTGTACAGGAACAAATGCTTTCTTTTCCTCAAAGACTAAGCTTGTTGCAAGTATTCTCCAACTACTTTAGTTGGCTTCTTGATAATCTCGGCTCCAGAACAGCAGTAAGAAATAAATACATCAAATACAGTCCTCTTTCTTGCACAAAGAAAATATCAAAGATAAATGGGGAAAAAAAATCCCCACACCCACCTAACAACCCACAAAGAAACCTTGCTTTTAAAATAAGTCCTAAAATGTTTTAAGCTTGACTTCTGAGTGGTACAGGTGACAACCCACAAAGAAACCTTGCTTTTAAAATAAGTCCTAAAATGTTTTAAGCTTGACTTTTGAGTGGTACAGGTGAGCAGTATTTTAGACCTTCTATTCAATATTCAGTAGAGCATAATCCCTTGAAGACTGTAACCTTTGTTACAATTGTAACCTTTGTTACAACCTCCTTTGTTAATAGAGGTACAGCATCACAAACAATTGGAAGAAAGTATAATAATACACACTTCACCTCCTTCCACAATTTCTTCCCAAGAGAGGAAAACATCCAGGCTAGAAGTTTTTCCAGAGGAAAAGCAGAACAAAAATGTCACCAGTCAGATTGCAAGGTAAGTCAGCTTTGTTTTATTATCATTAGTTAGCTGATGGAATAGTTGCACGTTAAATTGCTCTTACTTTGCATGCTCTGTTTTGAGGGCAGGCTGCAGTTGAGGTTCCCTAATTTTGAGTATATGTCTCTACATGTATGCATCATGCGTACATAATGTCTACTGTATCAGCTGTCTTCTCTTAAAAGAAGAGCTATCTGACTATGGATGGAGTTTTACCACTGAAATTTTAACTTTGCTTGTATGCATATGTTAAGCAATCTTCTCTAAAAAGAAATGAATAAGCAGGGAGAAAGTCAATTTCTGACAAACACTTGATGCTTAACTAGGTAAATATGGGAAAAAAATGCCTGAGAAATGCCAGTTTATGTAACTAGAAATGGCTACAACTTGTATTTCTCTATTAAAGCAAATATAAAAGTTGTCAGGGTTCGTATTTTGTGGCGTATTTGCCTCCTGATCATTCTCAAAGAATCTGGGTGTTACAGAAGCTTTATGCATCAACTCTGAGAGTGGATGCTCTCCAGTGTTCGTATCTGCACAGCACGCAGCCAGAAAGTAACTTTTATGTCGTTCTGTTGACAGCGGGCCCAGCTGACTCCCTTGGCCTGAGTGCTCCTGGGGGCAGGAAGGTGCTACCATAGAAGCTGGACTCGATCAGGGTTGGGAGGGGAATATAGGCTGATGAGTTGCCCTCAAAGGCAGCGGGGGTGAGATCAGAGATTTAGTGTTTGAGTAATTTCTTAGTCTGCACCTGGAGTTTAGAACTGTGCTTTCTAAGCAGGGTTTTAGAAGTAGCAGTTAAAAATGCCATGTGCTTCATCCAGGGGATGGACACACCACAGCTTCATCCGGCTCTGTGCTTTGGAGGTTTTTCTGACAACTCAAATGCTTGAAGCAATCACTTACGAAACCAATCAAAGAAATCATCCTTTTACGTAATTCAGATGCTTGCTTTTGCATTACCTTTCACTAATGCTTCTAATGTGTCCTATACGTACGTATCCACATAACAAATACATACATAGCCACAGTAACAAGACTGAGCAATTGCATCTCCTAGAATCTCAACACTCTTAGGAGGCAAATAATAATCTGTTGTTAGGATGCAAATAAACAAGTCCAGCTTCTAGTTCTTTGGCACTGGATTAATTCACAGGTCAGTGTGTCAAGAGACTACAGAATTAAGATTCATAAATACAAATATGGAAAGAATTTAAAACTGGACAGGTTAGTTACACCTGTCATACACACAGCTGAGCAGTTGGCATGAATATTTGATGGAGCCCTGTTTGCCAAACTTTTAAGAGTGTTAGCACCACAGCTGTTACCTAAGGTAGGAGTTATCCATTCTCTGTGCTGCTAATAGTCTCTCTTCTCTAGAGAAACACTGCTAATTAACCCTGGGTTGCTAGTCACACTATTCACACAACAGTTTCCAGTACAGCCCAGTCTTTTAGCAAAATAAGTTCTTTAGTAAGCTTCCTTGCTTAACAATATTTTCTGTCTCCTGACAGAAGATTCTCTTGTACTGTTGGTAAATTTGTTTTGGTCTATAAGGGTTGCGTGGATTTTTCAGTCTTAAAGATGTTTTAGTGATGAGATGTTTTCCCATGCATAGGAGGAGTATGGAAAGGGAACTGGCTATGGATGGAGCTGGGATGCAAACACTAAGTGGTAGTTGTAATCGTTACGATTCTTTTTATTCTTTTTTTCTTGTATTGTTCCTTCAAGCATCAATATCCTGTACAATTCTCTTCCTTCAAAAATAGGTATAGAATGATTGAAAATTTTCCCAGTATTTCTTGTGAATTTGCAGGTGTTTTGGTGAGACGTTTTCACATGTTGTATACTAGGCTGGCACTCCAAATAGAAGAAGGGTTTTCTTTGCTTGTTTGAGGAATTCTAATGTGACCCTGAGCTACGCTGTGTTACTCTTTAAAAATGTGAATTAGCCCTTCTGTAATAGGAACGGCTTCCTGCTGTAATAGGAACTGCTTCCTGCTCCTCACTCTTTAGCTCTTCTGGGTTTTTTGTGCCTGCTGGGCTGGGACTTTGTTGTCCTAGTACTGGTGTACCTCCTCGGCAGGGACCCAGAAGGTTGCCTAAGGCCTTGCATGGGAGGAACAACAGATCTGGTTATTTTATGGTCTGATTTTCTGCTGGTTCTCAAATTTTAGCACATTAGATAAAGAAAGGACTTCTTGACTGTCTATAGCTGAGTGAAGGAACAGCTCCTACTAAATAATGTTCTGTGCTCCCAGGATTGCTTGTTGCAAGCGGTGAGCAAAATGAAGGGAAACACTTAGATAAGACTCTGAATTGCTGGTCCTGCTGGGAACAATTAGGACAGTTGGTGGCTTGTTCTGGCTTACTCAGCTGGCTGTCTTCCCCAAAAGGCCATGTGGGAGGAAAGGGTAACAAGACCGCTTGGCACTCCAGCTACTTTCCTGACAAGACTTTGACTTCGTAATGAAGGGAACCTGAGCAGAGATGAGATTTGCTTTTTATAGCTTGGAGTACTATGTATTTACCTCTGGCTGATTCAGGGAAGTTGAAGCTCTGTAGTTTGTGGGGGGCCACAAAGTCAGGTTCTGAAAAGACCGTACCATTTGTGAGGTTATATCAGGGAAAAGCTGCACAGCTCGGTGGTAAACAGCCTACATCTTGCTCAGTGTGTTGGCAGCATTTCTAATGCTCTTGAAAATATATTATAAAGTTCTTGCTTGAATATTTTTGTTCTGTGGGGTCTTTTTAGTGCAAAATGTTCTTTCCGTGTAAGCTAGTTTGTGCCTTGAGCTTGTGTTTTGTTGCTAATGTTATAACGGACAACTGCATATCATTATTCATCTATCTTATTTAATTATTGATCCTTTCAACTTTACAAGACTTAATTAGAATTTGCTGTATTGAACGAAACAAAAAAAATTAAATTTGTTGAATTAGTAAATAACAGAGAATTAGCGGTAGTTTAGTGATTTAATTAACACAGCTTTATCCCAGCACACTAGTTAATGAAAGGCAAGCATTGGGCCATCTGGTACAGTTTCAGGAAATGTGGAAACAGAATGGCCTTACTTTCTACCTTCCTCTCATTTGTTATTTGCATTCTGATGAGTCCACTGGTTCTCCTCTTTCAGATGATTATTTACTTTCCCTGTGAAGTCCCTGAAGTACTATAGAAACCTTTCAGATAAAATAGTTTTTATAATTGTAAGGTGATTTTAGACCCAATTCTGTTTCACAAAACCGTTCAATATTCTAAAGGCTGAATGGCACAATAAATATGATCTATCCAGAAGGTCTGTAGCCATCACCTCAATGCTATCTAATTAAAAGCTGCGCATCTTTGCTCAGTGGTGGTCAAGCTTAATTTGCTCACTCCAGTTATTGTTGCAAGGTGCCAGGGGACTGTAGAATCTTTTTTTTTTTTAGTAAACCTGGTACATTTATCCTGAAAGTTAAAGCTTTGAGGTTCTCAATGAGTAACAATTCAAGACACTGCATAATCTCAGGGAAGTCTTTCCATGAGCTTGCATCATTCTGTGTTATTCCAGTTACAAAGTTAATTAAAGAAAAGAAAGGCAGATTTTGTGCAATCTTCTTTTTTTTATAAATAGCCTAATAAAAAAAAAAAGGAAGAAAGGAAGTTTTAAAGTTGTTTAAAAACAACATAGAGTAAATATTTTGGTGTTGAAATTTGGTGTTAAAATGCATGTCTAGGGAATTGAGGTTTTTGAATTATGGATGTTTGAGATTTTCACTTAACTTCAGAATGTCACTAAAAATGTACTTGCACTGTTTGCCAAGAATTAACCAGTGACATTTGAAAAAAAAAATGCCCCAAAAAACCCCAAAACAAACAGAATAAAAGTTAAATGGCTCTGTTTATGCATTTTACTCAAAGGAAGGAGAGCAAACATTCCACTGAAGGATTTTCTTTTTCCAGCAAGTGTTTCTTAAAGATCCATGACTGTCATGCTATATACTTTATCAACTGACAAAAGTAGTTCTTTGCTAACATTTTAACAGCATCAAGATGCGAGTAGAACTGAAGGATAGTAAAAGAACTGAAGAATATTGATTTTTGTGCTTTATAATGATTTGGTTTGGCCATCAAAAGCTTTTTGTTTGTATTGATGTACTCCTTTTATCAATATACTTCTTGTGGATATTCAAATACCCATACATTTTCCTGAAGACCAAAGCAGAGGAAGGATTAGGGTGGGTGTACTGAAGTAACTAAATTCCATGGTTGTGTAAGGCCTTACATTTTCTGAAAGACTTGATTCCAAGTAGTCAGTGGTTTTAGTCCTTAGATTTCACCACTTTGGCTTGGAAAACTATATACAAATTAAAAATTGTTGCTGATAGTAATTACAGCGTTCCAGTGTTGTCTAAGGAAGACCTCTTGCTCTACCTCTTACTTGGTAACGTTGGGACAGAGTAGGTGATGAGAGATATTTTGCCCAACATACATGCTAATTAAGCTTCTGATACTAAAATATGATTACATGACACAACTCTTGCTTCAAAAATGGGGTTTCTCTTTGTTTGCCTGGGTTTGTTTTATTCCTATTGCCTCAAAAGTGAGAAGAAAGTTAGAAGTGGGAGTAGAAGATAGAGCTGAAATTTTGTTTAAAAGCATACAGGTTCCATTTGCATGATCCTAGGGTGATCTCTCCTTGTGCACTTTAGCACAGTTTTAGAAAAGATGAGTTGAACTTGGGAAGGAACCTGAAGAATGGGACTGGCCACTGTGAAAAGACAGTGGAACATTTCTTAGAGAAACCTTGTTAGATCCAACCAGATTTTTAGCTTGTGTTCAAGAACATATTATTCCCTAACTTTAATGTCATTGGTGGTTTTTTACTATAAAATTCAGATTGGGAAATGGCTTTATTAAAGGCTTAAGTATAGCTTTAAAGCTATTGCTTACTTGGTGTGAGGGAAACAGAAGTTTTTTGCCTTTTGAATCAGTGCTAATTATGTTTTCCCTTTAAAATCTTTGCCATCAAATTTGTTCTGCAATTACACAGTACAGCTGAAAAACGTCTGCTTTCTACCCCAGAAATCATTAACTAAAAAATAAAATAAAAAAGTAAAAAAAAAAATCATGTCCACATTCTTCTCCACAGGCTGTGTCTTTCTTGCATGTTGCATTGCATTGCATTGTTTTAATGGGTTCTGCAGAAACAGCTTTTCATCCAGAAACAGTAAGGGTTGCTTGATGTCTGCTGCAGTTCAGTTTTTATTGCTCTTGATTTCATCTTTTTTTTTTTTTTTATTTTTATAACTCTTAGTGCCATTTAGAGAAAGTAGTGCTAGGTACATTGGCTGTGACCATATTAACCAAGTAGCGTAGCCCAACGGGAGCAGTAGATCTTGGTAGCACGATAGTTGGTAGTAAGGATCCAGCTTAACTAAATGTTTCAGTCATTAGCTCTTATCTGTCTCTGTAAACTGAGTATCCATTGGTGTTTGGGGCTCATCAGATACCCTCCCAGACTGAACGATTAGTTTAACTTTATAGGAATCCGCTGTGTACATCACATGGCCATTTGCAGGGTGGACGGTGAAGCAGAATAAGAGATGATTGGAAGACTTGCTTCTGACCTGGACTGAAATCCAAATAGATTCAAAATAAGAGATCTGGTCATTCAGCCAGTTGTATTGGGTAGAGAATTTGAAGTAAAATCTCTCAAAATGTATGTCACATCAGTATTGACTCCCCAGTACCTAGTGTTCTTTCTCTGCAGTTCTGCTCCTACTGTACTGTCTGCCCGTATAGACACAGCCACTGTCGTCTGAACAGGAAAATAAGATTTCACTTGTCTCATTAGAGGTAATAAGAGTCACTCTACATAATTTCACGTAAACATGTAGTCCAATGCAGGAAAGACTCAAGCTTCTGTTGCGTTCACTCTTTGTAATCTGCTTCCTATAGCAGCATGTGTGGGTCTCACTGCGGTATGTTAAGGGCCTCATCTCTCACTGAAGACAAAGTAATACTCTATGGAACTATGAAATGTTCATAGTCTTTTACCCGTGAATGGTAAGCTACTTGGGATCAGTGCTTTCAGTTCTTCCCAGAAGCCACATAATTTTCCTTGATAATCACTGTTTAACTGCCATGCTTCCCTACACAAATTTAATTTCAATTTTTCCCCCACAGTTGTAGTAATTTTAAATGTGTGACTGCAATTAGCTAAAATGCTAACTGTGAATTGAGTTTGACACTGTTCTTTCAGCACCATTTTAATGAAGAATTAGATATTCTTCATCCTTTCTGAAGTCTGAATTTAGTGTTTCAGCAAACCATCAATCAGAGGTTCATGTCTGCTTTACTTTACCTTCCCAGTCATATTCTGTTAGGCTTCTTTCACCATTTTAGTATCCAGGAGCCTGGCAGCTAGGCATTAAGTGATGCAACTCACGTCTGTTGTGTCTGGTTCATTCTTTCTCGTATCCCCAAGGTGATAATTGTATCATCTCTGTAGTATTTTGTTTTGTTGCCCTTTTTATTATTATTTTTATGTATACGTTCCTATTAGAGAAAATGAAAAATGAATCATTGGAAAGACTTTTCTTTTGTAGATGCACATTTTACCAGTGCTGTGGCCAAGAAAAAATGGGGTAGGAGGGAATCTTAGTCTTCCTAGGTCCTGTATGCAGTCAGTCAGTAAAGAGAGGGAGAATCCGAAGTATAATTCGGAGCACAGAATCACAGAATCATGTCAGAAGGGACATCTGGAGATCATTTAGTTCAAACCCCCTGCCAAAGCGGGTCCACCTAGAGCAGGTTGCACAGGAACTTGTCCAGGCAGGTTTTGAATGTCTCCAGAGACGTAGACTCCACCACCTCCCTGGGCAGCCTGTTCCAGGGCTCTGCCACCCTCAAAGTCAAGAAGTTCCTCCTCGTGTTTAGATGCAACTTCTTATATTCAAGTTTGTGGCACCACTGAAAAAAGACTGGCCCCATCCTTTTGACACCCACCCTTTAAGTATTTATAGGTGATGATCAGATCCCCCCTCAGTCTTGTCTTCTCCAGACTAAAGAGACCCAAGTCCCTCAGCCTTTCCTAGTAAGAGAGATGCTTCAGGCCCCTAATCATGTTTGTAGTCCTACAGAAATAACTTATTCTATGCATAAATTGCACTTCAGCAGTCAGCCTAAACGGTGAGGGGGAAAATAAGTGTGCTGGTAAGTTATGAATTTTGTATCGACTTTTTTGAGAATTATCTTATTCTGATATTGATATGGCTCTCTGCAGTTGCTTAGACAACTGTGGCTGCATACTCAGACAATGCGAGTACCCTCCCTTTTTCCACTGAAAAAAAATTATTTCCGTAATTTTGTCTGCTAGTGGAATGTTTTCATTTCCTTACTACTTATTGGTAGTTTTCTTTTGTATTCACAACATACTGACTTAATCTCATAGGTAAAACCTCTGAGCTGATTGACTTGTCTCTAATATCTCTTTTCTCCATTATGAGTATTTGTGAATCTATATTTCTAACCGTAGGGGGAAAAAAGTGCTCTGGTTCTGATGAATATCACATAAATGAACATTTTTATTTGCATGAAAATTTTCAGCAGATGCAATGCATTGCTTCCTGGTGAGGTTATTTGGTTTACAATGCTGTTCGAATCAGTGGATATAAAGCAAGAGGTAGAAGTAAATTCTGGAATTTCAAAATTATTGTATTATATTTTAAAATACTGTACGGTACGCCTTAGGTTCTAGAAAGTCTGTGAGGAAAAGTAAGGTCTGATAAGTGCATACAGTTTTGATGTAGAGGGAGGTCTTACTAAGATAAATTATTAGTAGTATATGAGTAAGACAAACCAGACACAAGTGGTGTAGAAAGTACTCTCTATGTAGATTTAAATCCACTTGGAAAGGTTTTATTTTATGTATTTTAAAAAGACCAAGGAGAACTGAAGAGTTTCTGTGTGCTAAGGCTGTGGCTGCTTTCCAATGGTAATGAATTAACCACACCTATGTTTTTGATCTTTGTTGGTGTTTGAAGAGAAAAGAGTGTCAACAGTTGCAAGCAGGGAGTAGAAGACACTTTAAATTGTTTAGGTAGATAATTTTTTTTTCTCTCTACTAATCTTCTATGGTTAGGATATTGTTATTTAACCTGGAGTCCTGCTGATGTATGGAGTTTTCTATTGCAGAATACACATTGAGTTTTTCTTTTCACTGTTTTATGTGTCCTCTGAGATTGTATCTGACTACACTCAGGTAAATTAAGGTAGAACTGGGAAGGTATCTGTGACCTATCTTTGATTATTAAATAGTAAAAAAGGAAAAAAAAAGTTTAAGTCCTTTTTAAGAGTAATAATTTATTGCCGGAATGACATGGAATGGTCTGCTTGCAATTGTAGAATGGAAAGCACCATAGAATTCATGGCCAAGTTGAAGCTCCAGGGATCTATGGTGGTTCATATGGTGCCTAAAACATCTCCAGGTGAACTGTGGAACATCTTGCTTTAATTAGAAATTATGTAAAATAACCTGTAGTAGCATCCTGTTGTGGAGAAATTAAAGATGCAGCAGTGCTTTTCTACATTATCATCACTATATTATGCGTTTCAGCTACTGCCTCAAAAAGGAAAGCCTGCAGTATGCAGGGAAGCTGGTTTCAGTCCATCAGCTGTGCATGTCTACACTCATGTGCACACACCCTCTGTCATCTACACTAGATGGCACATCATAAGAAAACTCCGGTTTACTTGCAGCAACTTTTCCTAAATCAAGGTGAACTGAAAACTGAGACTGTCTGTCTGCAAGGAAATACATCTGAAAGGAAATACACAATTCCCTGCCACCTTTCTTTCCATCTTTACCGTGTTTTTTAAATTTCCAAATATTTACACATACATATACTAGAACATACACTAAGAATTTTGTGATTATTGCAGTTAACAATATTCAGCCTCTTCATTTGCAGTAATTTTTTATCTGTATGTTTAGTTTGTAGAATTACATTTTTTAGAAATAGTGGATAAAAATCTTCAGTGTTTTTTGTTTTGTTTTGTTTTCCATCCATGGTTATCTGAGCAATTTTTCATTGATTTGGTTTTTTTTTTTTGGTTTATAGCTCTCTCTCTATATATTCCTATAGCTGAATATCCTGGAAGTTTACACACTATTCAGCATAATAGACATAAATTGGTGTAGTAATTGGCTTTGGCATTTGTCTGAGTACAATTTTAACCAAAACCTTCAATTCAGCAAACTTCCACTTGTCCTCTGGGAGTTTTGTCCCTGACAATACTATCTCTAAGAATTAGCTTCACTCCTTGTTAAGGAAAAATACATTTATGTACCTCCATGGGAACAACCTCTTAGTCAAATACTACTGTATGTTACAGGTTTAGTCCTGTGCCCTCAATGCATTTTTTTATGTTTTTTTAATTAGATGTTAAGGATTAAATGGAATCAGAAAAAACTCTGTAAAGGAAATTCTGCACTCATCTAAGGGAAACTGTACCCAAGACCCACCACTGCCATATGGGTGAGCTATTGGTACTCAGTATTAACGATTGATATCTCTTCTAACTTAAGCATACACTCAGGAGCAATTGGTATTGTCCAATATCTGATGTCCTGACCAATCTCAAGACTTGTCAGTATTTTTCTGTCAGTAAGAAATAGTTGAATTATATTTGAGCTTATTTGTATTTTTCTCTGTCGTCTTTGTGTGCATGTTTGCGTCTCCCAACAAGGCTTGCTCTAGTGAGTAAGTAATTTACTTGGTATCTCTTCATGGAGTACGTTGCCCAAACAATTGCTCTTTCAGCCCCTGCTGCACAGGGATTCTGTGTTTTCTTGTCCTGTGGTGGGCACTTTAATTTTAGCAGGAAAGAAAGGAGGAGAATTTTCCATATGTTGCTAAGAAAAGGCCGTGACAAGTTTTCTATTTTTTTAGAAAATATGTCAATACTTGAGGATATTCATTTTAAATATTCAGGAGGCTAGGGGGTTGTTTGTCTTTATATTGTAATTTCTACATTGATTTACTATGATTTAGCATTCTGGTTTAGTTTGTTGTCACAACATTTATTTTCGTGATTTGAGCTCAGTTTTATTGTTTTGCAAAAATGGAATGGAAGACCAGTGCCCTTGTTACCTACATCGTCCTGTTTGTTCCGGACTTTAAGCTTTATAATTATTTTCTGTGACCGATTGCCCCACCTCACTGTCGATATCCTAGATCCTGTAAACAGTCAGAAATCTCAATAATCCCGCAACTCTACAGTTGTCGTTCTAAAGCACCTAAACTATAACTTTGTTTTATAGATCAAGACAATAAATCCAAATGTAAACTCTAGTTCTTGAAATCCTGAATATCTTTGCAAAAGGAGCCTTGTGCAAGTCTTATGCGACTCCCCATATAAATGGAGTACTCCAGGAAGCAAGCAGAAGGTCTCCCCTGTGCCCCCCAACCCCTTATCTCTCTCGCAGCTGGAAATGGTTAAGTGTACATTCACCTCGGAGTAAATTTCCGTGGCAGTTTTCAGTACTGTTGTGCATACTTAGAAAACAACAAGCCATTTCATTAGCTTCTCATTCAATAATTGTAAATTCTCCTTTAAAGTCTCATTTTTCTGTATGAAGTTGTTGGTTTTCTTGATTGTTTTAATGTTATAGCTCCAAAGGACTTCTGAAAGCAAACTATAACCACTTGAACAAAACCATTGACTAAAGCACTGTGTGTATTTATTCAGCTAGTGGTTATTTTTGGTTGTGAAATTAGAAATGGCAGGTGAACAGATGTTATCAAACTTCATATTCTCATTGTTCTGTTTGTAGACCACTTGTGAATTCTTCTATTTCTGAAGATGTCTTTAGAAACTTTTATTTTCTCATTTGTAATGCACCTAATTCTTTTTGGTGAGTCATATGTTATTTTTAATGCCTGATGGTATATCCACCCCCATTTGTTATAGATAGTTGTCTTTTAGATATTCAATAAGGTTTTTATTTGGAGTATAGAATTATAATAAAAACTTGAAATGTTTATCAGACTAATGTTTAAAATGTTTGTCAGAGTCCAAGATGGAAATGACAACACCTCAAAATGTCCTTGAGTGACGGTTAATAGACCTATTTTGGGGAACTTTGTGCAAAACAGAAGAATATTCAAGTCAAGGGTATAGCTACTCTGAACTACAATTAAGTTTATTGGAGAACTGACAAACTCTATGGATCAGAAAAAGAAATATTTGTAAGCTGTATGTGGATACACAGAGTTGTACTTTAGCACTCCTTAAGAATGTCCAGTAGATTTCTTCCCTGCATTTCTAGTCCTACCGCTCAAGTGAAGTGGTGGATGTAGCTGTGCTTCTTAAAACTTGGGTAATTGGGCCATTCATTTGTAACAGAAGCTACCCTGGAAAAGAGTTTCACTTCAAACAGAAAGATAACAACAGCTAAACCCCTGTTATCAATTGCTTCTATTATATTACCTGGGCAGTTGCTAATTAAAGAAAGCATGTAGTCACTACTAGAAGCTCTAGATTCTCTCCTGACATCTAATCTTACCTCAGCTGGATCAGTCTTCATTTCTTCAGTAATGAGATGCTCCTAAACAAGAAGAAATTAGGAACAAATGGTGTAGAACATCACCCTGTTTACTATCTCTAGTCACAGATTGGCTAAAAAGTCTTTTAAAATGTCCCCAATTCAAAGGACAAAATAGATCACTAACTGAACAAGATATGAAGCAAGTTAACTCATTCAGACTGAGGAGTGTTGGGTCCTTTTAGTTTCTCAAAAATTCTGTCAGAACCTCCTGTCCTCAAGCCCAGCACTGGCAAAAGAAAAGACCGTGACCGTGATATGAGTAGCATATAACTTCATATCTGTAGCTGGGAACTTGTGCAGCTATACCATATTTCATGTAGATAATGCAGCTCATGATACCTTTCTTCCAGCAGTCCAACACTCCTGACCTGGTCCTTGCAACACCCTTAAAAGCACGTGTCTGTTGATTGTGAGCTGGGGGCAACTGGGGAAGGCTCCGTGTCTCCTCACATTTGTTTCTTTCCTAGGACTCTTCACTGTTCTAGGTGTTAGCCCGTTTTTACACCCTCTCTGTGCCTATTTCTGATATTCCTGGGGGAATAGACGTTCTTGTCTTCATGCTACAGTTCTGAGAAGATATTTCTCTGAAATCACTGTACACCTTTAAAATGCACTTTACATCCACGCTTTCTGTTTCAGTACTGAGACTGCATCAGAAAGCTGGTGGGTGGAATAATTTATTTCCTAGCTTAGCAGAAGCTCATCAGCACTAGACTTGCTTGTTTAAAGTAAACATTAAATATATGTTCTTATATACTAATATATAGGAAAATATTTACATATAGGAACTTCATTCTAGTTTTTTTCCAGAGTAATTTTGGTATGAAGATTTTTCAGGAACCAGAAATGAATGTTTGATATGTGACTAAGGAAATGTATATGGCTGATTTATGCTTGAAGAGGTAAGATTCTTGAAATTGTCCAGGTTATTTGAAAGGACAGGAGTGAATGAACTTCAGTTATGACACAAGGAACTTGAAAATTTAGATTAAGTCCTTTTTTAATGGTTTTCACAGCAGATCCATGGTTGATGCTTTTTATTATGTATTATTATTTTATGCACTTGGATTTGTAAGAGCTCTGAAATATGTGCATCCATCTATCCTTCTTCAGAAACACAAGTCCAGATTGTGCATACCTCAGATGCTAAGCTGTTCTGAGAATTAAAAAGGATGCCAAGTGATCTTGAAAGGAAAAAAAAAAAAAAAGGCATAATATGTCTTCTTTTAGTCTTCATCTTTTCTTTTCTCTGAATGGATTCACATGCCTGTTTTTAGGCACCTGAATGAAAATAATTGCATGAGGATGGAGAAAGGGTCAGAGAGGCAGGAAAACTGGATGGTAAATATTTTGCATTATGAATTGCAGAGCTGTCCTCAGCAAACTGTGTGTGCCCTGTGCTTCATGATGCCTCGTGAGAAATGGGGTGTCATTATGAGTTCAAAAATCCTGTCAAATAATCTGGGCTAAGCCATGGCCAAAGCTTTTTGTTCCCTGAAGGGTAGCCAATTTTTGTCATTTTGAGAGGTATCTGGTTGAGTGAAAACATGAAGGATGCAAAATAGTTATGTTTATATGTCTTTTTTTCCTAATGAGTGAAGTTTCTCGTCTAAAGACGAAGTCTCCGCTCATTTGGATGTGGGTCACAGGTTCCAGTAAGAGCCTTCCATCTTCCCAGGTCCCTCCCTTGCTGTGTCACTTGAGCGCAGCACGAGACCTTGTTTCTGCTCTGTCAGGTCATGCTGTACTGATGTGTTTTAGCTGCCATTGTGTCAGAGGAAACCTAGGCTGAAAAAGATTAAAATTAAATCCATCAGTACTCTGCACTATGTTAAAATAGGCAGGTAAAGCAAATCACTTGAAAGAGGTAAAGCCTATTAACCTCAGACCATATAAAGTTTGAGAAATTAGTTTTAGATCAATTATTACCCTCTTAAATTTTTTTTTTAAACTAAGTTACATCACAGGAAATGAAGGAATAATTTCCTATTAATAAAGTAATTAGTTAAAAAATACTTTCTTGGAAGAAGCTATGAAATATACGTAGTATGAGTAACTGAAATTTTAAGAAATCTGAAGACTGAACCACAGGTTTCCCACATACATTTTGGAGTGTAGAAAAATAACAGTACTGTGATTACAAGTTGGGTCGTAGAAAGGAATGCTGTATCTTAACAGCCCAGTAAGATCCTCTGCAGTCAGAGGATGCAGCCAGACCCTACTTACAAAGAGGAAATTGTTGACCAGGGTGCAGTTTGCTCTGGAGGCCTGATGTGACCACCCAGGCTGGCTGGTCAAAAAACTTCTGGCAGGCGGAGGGGGCACGTGGCCTGGCTCCAGCCTCACATGTGGAGCTTGTCTGCGGGAAGCAGTGTTCAAAAGATGGGTTGACATGGTCCTCAGGAATATGGTTTAGTGATTTTTATTGCTTATTTCTTTTTTTTTTTTTTTGTCAGAGTTAGGTTGATGGTTGGACTAGATGATCTTTAAGGTCCTTTCCAACCTAGACGATTCTACGATTCTATAAGCACGTGTGGGCAGGGCTACCAGCAATGTACTCGGAGAAGGACAAAGCTGCCTGGTCCTCATCCTGCTATTGACTATTTTTTTCTTTTTTTTTTTTTTAATGGAAATCTGTAGCTATATTTTTCAGTATTCAAAAACTGAAAATGTTAAAGACATCTTTGTGAAGTATGGTGTCTTCTTTGAATTATCTTTATTACTTTTTTTAGTTACTCTGTTTGCAGTGTTGTTTGCCACAACCTTTTGGTAGACAGAAATCTGTAAGAATTTCAAGAGTTCCTTTTGAAGCTTATTTGCCAAAGGTGAAGAGAATTTAATTTTTTGCTTGTGTAACCATCCCTATAAAAATATAAATTTTCATTTAGAGTCATAAAATAGGTTTAGACAAGAGAAGCCAAAAACTGAAGTGTTGTAACTTGAAAAGTAGAAATAATCTCATATATAGTCCCAAGAAGTTCATTATTTGCTTCATGATTTCTCTTTAGTGTTACATGCCCCTGCATACAGACAGAGCAGAACATTTTCTCCCTCTGTTTGCTGAACTTTTCAGCTAAATGTCCTTCAAAATTTCAAATTTCTGAAATAATTAAGGCAAGTATGGTGTGTTTTTTTTATTTTTGTAACCGTTTCGTTACAGCTCTGTCTTTCTGGAAAGTTTCTTTCTACTGTTTCTCAAAAGTGCTCAGTTCCAAAGTCATATAGTTTTAAGGAGATTAGTATAATTCTCCATCCTTGATCTGTTGCAAGTGCCTGTTTCTCGCTCTGTTTTGTGTTGATCAAAGACTGAGCATTTGAAGGTCATTTCTTCCATTTCATGGGTGCTCCAGTGCAAACTTCTATTGGTATTCTTTAACTTGAGGTGAGTGACGGGGGTGGATTTTGGTAAAGTTCTTATTTAGAGTTTGCAACACAGAAGGTTGACTTTCTGCAAACCCAACCCTCTCCTAAAGAGCTGTATTACTTTGCTCTCCTGCTCTCAGAGCTGTCATCTTGCCAGGTCAAGAGATTTCATGGCTGCAGCAGAAACAGTAGTTGGAATAATCTTATACTGCTGATAAGAGGTGTGTTCGCAAGGGGCTTTCTGAAGCAGGGAAGAGACTATCTGCTCTGCTGGAATGGTTTTATCTACCGTGCATCATCATAGGCACATATATATGAAAATAAAGCACATACGTATTTGATTACCTTAATTACTTTACAGTATGTAGTATTCCTTGAGGAGAGAGGAAGGTAGACTTTGTTTTTTTAACCTAGGTCCAGTCATGGGAGTATTTTGGGTTGGCCAGAGAGAGCTGTGGTGTAAATGCTTGGTCAGAGAATGAGAGAGAAATGTGATCCTGGTGGGGACCAGTGGATACATCACTGGATATGTTCCCTCCTGCAACCAGTAAGCATTCAAAAGTAGACCATCTTAGAAAAAACAAGTCTATTGTGCATACTCCAAGTCAAAAACCCAAATGATGTTAATAGTTGTAATATGGTGAGCTGAAATCCCAGACTTCACAACCATGTCAGCAGTTTTCAACTCGTGGATGTTTCTAGGAAGCAGACTATACCCTATTTTACAAAGGAGGATGGATTTACCCTCTTGTTCCAAGATGTTGAGCTCTTCTGAATAATTCCAAGATGCACAGGTTACATGCTAGTGTGTTTTTTTTTTAGTTGTGTTAACATGAAAGTTTTAGATGAAAGCTTCTGATTTTGGTGGGGAACGATTTGCACAAAGGTATGGCAGAAGCTGCCATTCCTGCAGCAGTTCCAGCAGCAGGAATACTGTCAAGCCTTGTCCATAACTACTAGAGTGGCAAAGGTTGTGTCATCTTTACTTTGCAGTACATTTTTGGGCTCTTCAGATTGTAAGTACTTCAGAACATGCAAAGTTATTTACTGTATCTATGTAATTAAGTCACTATGACTCATGAATGGTTTCTTGCTGATTTTAATAGTAGGAATTTAAAGATGTGGATTACCGGCTGTTTTCTTCTCCATTGACAAGTCTAAATTAGCCTCAAGAATCGGATTGCCACTGGCTATAACCAAACCTGTAAATTCAAAGGGCACTTTCAGTAAATATTTTGTAGTATTTTCTTAAAATCCACAGCTTCAGCAAACATTTCTGCCAGTAATTAATTTACTAGAAGAAGCCAAAAACAAGCATAAAAGGGATACAAAATTGAAGTCAGAGCAAATGTGTTTTAAAAATGTGTATTAAAATTCACATGAATATTCATAGATAATATTTTGCAGCATTGGCTCAATTCTAGTGGCAGTTCACTGGGGACATGCTGTCTTCTCCTTTCTTAGCTACTGGAGGTACCATTTCCATTTATAATGGTTAAGAACAACAAGTGCTGTTTTACCTGTGTTCAAGGAGAAGCAGACTTCTGATCTAGCTTTGACTCAGCCAAAATATTTCCCTGGTCTTTAGTAATTACCCACTGCATTGAGAGAAAATAAAAACATATCTCCTGAGAATTGCTACAAAAACAGTAAAATAATTTGCTAGTGTAAAAAGCATTTCTGCCAGCAGAGAGCCTTGAACTAGGACAACTTTGATCTTAGAATAAATTATGTCTTAAATTGCTTAGATCTCCTGCAGATAGTACAGGAGCAAAGAATATGCACCTTAATCTCTGTTTTCTTTACCTTTTTTATTTTTGGAGGTATATTGAAACAGATTCTTTCTTTCCTGTTATCCCATAATACAGGTAGCGTTTCAGTAAAGGGATCTTCCATCTGCTACTTAGCCCACATACATCATAGTTTATATATCATAGTTTATCCATTACTGATATATTCAGCAATTGTAATCTTAAAAATAATTAAAAAATTAGGACAAGCACTTACTGCATTTGAGTTTTACAGATATTAGGGGTTTTTAAGGTAGGAAAAAAATGATTATGTAAGTGGCAATTCTACTGGATAAATAAAGTATGCTAAATTATTATGGGTAGTGAACCTTTGATAGTTGATTTCTAGGAAGAGATTCTGTATAAATTCTCCTTCCCTGGTTTCCACTCTCTTTTTATTGTCTCTTGTGCTGAATGATTTGTTTTGATGATTATAGATACTTCGCATTGCTTAGACTACAGATTTATTTTACATGCAAATATTATCCAATTTCATGTCTTCATTAAACTTTAATAAGGCTTTACAAACGTAGTGTACAAAAGACAATATTGAAACAACAAAGCTGTATAATGATGATTGAAATACAAGATCCAGGAAGAGCGATGGTGAAAGTAGCTCTAGTACTGGCAATGCTGGGAAGCCTGCAGATGCATTAAGTTTATTTTTAAGTTCTAATAGTTACAAAGCATGAATCAAGAGTCCGGGAGGGGAGGGGGTGGAGAAGAGAGAAGATGAGAATGCTTCTTTTGCTGTCAGTGGTATACTTGAAAGTAAATGCAAATGATGTTTGTTTATATGTAGTGCATGTAATTTCTTTTAGTATCTTTAAGATGATAAAATAATCATAAAAAGATACTTAGTTTGTGGGGTATGGTGTACGATGAAAAGTGTGAGAAAAAAACCGCCATCCTGTTGCAAAAAGGCAAAGATGATGATTAGTCTTAAATAAGCCCCAAGTAGATGGTATTGGATGAAAGAATCTGGTCCAAAAAATTTGCATTAAATACCCAAATATAAAAGCAAGTCAAGTGCTCCATTCAGTGCATACTCTGAGTTTACTGCAGTCGAAAAAAAGGCATCTCTGCTGCATTCTCTGCTTTGGTTGGTGTCTCTTGAGCTCCTTCTGAGGGTGAGTGGTTTACTTGACTACAGCTGAAAAAAGAAAGTGGGCTGGGTTGGTTTAGTAGAGAGCTGCAACACCAGCTGAAATGTGTAGTATTGACACTTCTCTTTTCCTGGTTGTGCACCCGCAGTAACAGGCTCTTCAAACTCATCAGGTGTGCGAGTAGTCACCTTACAGCTGGAAAGCCTGTAACTTCTTTCTTCTCACCTTGCGTGTGGGAAACCAGGGTGTGACCTGGGCAGAGGAGGGTGAGTGTCCCCTGGGAGGCTGCTCCTCACGCGTGGCTGCAGGGGGAGCACACAGGATGGGGTCTATCTAGGGTGTGGGGCTTGCCCAGATCCAGGAGAGGACAAGAAGGTTGTCTCTGAGTGACTGGGGGCTGTAGCATGTGGGGACAGCAGAGGGGCTGCTAGGGATCTCTACTGGTAATGCAGAGATCCTTGGGTCAGCTCACGGCTTTGGTTTTTGTTTTTCTCTGTACTCTGAGGTTTTTCTTCCTGCACAGGTGTACCTATTGCTGCTAGATTTACTTAGCTACCAGGGTGTCTCAGGGTAAGGAGGGCATCATTTAACTGAAGAAGCGGACCTATAAGTTTTCAAAACCTAAGTGGCTTTCTGCTTCTGATGCTGTAGGGTCCAGCAAGAGAGGGAGAGCTGAGGGCTGCCCAGAACACTCTGCAGTGTGCAGGTTGTGAAAATACCTGCCGGGGTGGGTTTTGTAAGCGTGTGTATGCAATGCAAGACACTCCTGGTGTTGAGAAAATATTTGTGTTCTCTTGTGGTTTGGGTGGCTTGTCTGAAGCAGTGAGGAGAATCAAAGGTGTCCCCAGAGTATCAGGGGATGCCACTTTCCCAACAGTGTTGTCATGCACTGAGGATGTTCCTGCAGCAGGGGAGACTTCCAAGGACAAGGGCTGGTGATGGTGGTTATAAACTTGATTCGTATGTGTGTAGCTGACATATGAGAGGGCCACAGGCAGACTCGCATGCCAAGTGTAAAGGTAGCAGACCATACAGAAGTTACTAGAAGGTGTAGGGGAGAGCTGGGGACTGTTGTCTCAGTATAGATTTTTTTTTTTTTCTGGGAGGGATGTTCTAGAGGGGCAAACCCGTGAATGAACGCTTTAGCTAGAAACCAAGGAAACCAACGTGCACGGAGGAGCACCTAGCTTTTGCTGATATGACCCACAGGGTGGATATGGCTAATGCTCAGTTTGATTCTGAAAAGGCCAAGAAGGATGTGGGGAGAAGAGGGGAAAAAAAAAACCTCTTCAATTAACTGACATGTGCGTTACTAAACAGGGGAATGGTGGAACCTGCAAGTGCTTCTGTGTGACAGAGAGGAGGAATGCTGGCTCTCAGATGACATCTGGGTATGATACAAATCTCAGACACAGAAGAAAGAGGGTGATCAATGGAATAGTGATCAATGGGGTACAGAGTTGCCAGGCTACCAGCTTTGCAGGGATGAGAGAAAAATATGTACAGGCAGGAGAACATCACAGTATGAAAAGTGTAGAAACAGAGAGGCACTGCAAAGGCCTTGCACAGGATTTCTGCCCACTCAAATAATAAAAATTAACTAATAAAAATAACTAGGATTGTACTGCAAACTCCCATTTAAGACCACAAAAATGATCAGGGAATATGAAGTTGTGAATTTAGGACACTTGGTAATAGTAACAAAATTTATCTACACATTTGCAGACTAGGTCAGTGTTTCACCATGATGAGATATAGAGATAAAAATTTTTGACGCTATAAGGACTGAATAGTAATGTTAAGACCTAAAAGGAAAAAAAACCCACTCCGAATTTTTTTCTGAAGTGATACACAAGGCATACTTCAAGGTGAATTAAAGGAGGACCCCTTCATAGCAGTGTTCACGGTACAATGAAGTTTCATGTTGTAGTGGGAGAGAGCAAGCTGAATAAATCCAGTGTGCAAATGCTTACTGTAAAGAAGTGGAATTACCTTTTTTTAAAAAAAAAGCAATTAGTAAAATAGATACACTAGTAATCTGAAAAGCAAGATGCCTGCAAATAGCCTGCACTGTTCAAATGTGTTGTATTAGAAGCCCAGGTAAACAACCACATTTAAAAAAAAAAAAAAATAAAAGGAAAAGAAAAAAGGAAACAAGACAAGACAAAAAAGCCATCAAAGTGGTCCAGCTCCTGGGATCATGACTGCAAGGAGGCTATCATGAGGGAAAAGTTTCTTTAAACAGTACAAAGCTTGTCCAAATAAGAACTAGAAAGCCTGTAAGTCATGGCAGGTCAAATGTAGACAGGAAATAGAGTACTAAAAATGTGAAGAGCACCTTACAAAGGGTGCTCAAGCTTCTAGTCAAAGGTTCTTAAATCAAAAGCAGGAAGTCTGGTAGGGCATAACTGTAAGGAAGGACTCGGGAATTATAAAGCTGCAGTAGAGAGGTTCAGTTAATTCCTTTCGTTGGTTATTGCTGTTGAAGACATCGGTGAGGTTTCTCCGCCTGAGCCGTTCTCTCTAGTAAATAGGGTAGGGGTCAGATGAACTAGATGAGTTTGTGTAAATATACAGAAAGCGTCGGACCAGACAGATGTATTAGCTGTCAGTAAGTCCCCAGGTCAGGTGGCATTCACCCGAGAGAAACTCAAATACGGAATTGCAGAGCCAAGGCTTCTACCTGACCGATGCAAACAGTCACAACGTTGGAGGGCTGGCAGGTTGCCAGCGTAATTCCCTATCACTTCCTTCTCACAAAAGGGACTCTGTGGGGAACTACAGGCTGAGTCTGATTTCTGGGCTTGTAGAAAGGTAGAATATAAAATAATGACATCTTTGAGAATGTGAATAAACACAGTCTGTTAGGAAAGAGTCAGCGTGGTTTCTGTAGGGGGAAATCGTGTACCGCTGAATTGCTATGCAAGTCAAGCAATATGTGAATGAAAGGGATTCCCATGAATGTAGCAGAACTGGATTTCCAATAGGCCTTCACGAGAGTTTTCAAAAAATAATTTTCCACCAGGCTTCCCTGAAGTAGCATTCCCCCTTAGAGAAGAGAACCAGAGGGACCACTGACACCTTATGTTCTTAATAACATTCATGGCTGATTCATTTTCAGTATAAAGTGGTTTGCTGCATTCAGAAACATAAGCTCTTATTTATTTTTAAAAAAATAAAATAAATTCTGGGTTCCTTGTATGAGCTGCAAGTAAAGTTAGCAAAAGGAATAATCCCTTAGACCACCTTTAGCAAAGTGCTGCCCAGCAGATGGGTACTGTGAGGAGAGGAAGAAGCGTTTGTTTCTGACCAGAATGCGGAGGCCCAAAGGGGCAATGCAGACTTCAGTAAATAAGAAGTTCTGAGATGCTCTGTATGTTGTGGCAAAGGACTGTGCAATATCCCTGCCTCCAACAATTCCTCTGATTAGAAGAAATTATTTGGGATTTCTGTTCTGTAATAAGACTCTTTTCAGTGAAGGAGGTCACGTTATGAATTAAGCCAAGCCCTAAACACGTCTCCTAAGCCTGTGAATAGGCCAGGGCAGCTGGTGGGCATCTTCTCCTTGTGGGATGCCTGGTTGAATGTGCACACAGTGAGTCAGGTGTGTCATTTTGGGTTGAACAAGCCCTTCTTTTGGAGCGTAAGTGGAGCCCTCCGCTTGCCTTAGGAGCTAGTGTGTGAGAGGCATCAAAATAGTGGCCCAGACTGTATCTCATTCTCTGTAGAGAAGGATTGCTTCTTCAGAGCTATTCTAGCACTCTGTTACAACGTCAAAATTGTACTGATCTCTATAGGTGTGGTTGTTTGACTCTGGATGCAGGATACCCACCAAAGCTGCTCTATCACTCTCCTTCCTCAACAGGACAGGGGAGAGAAAAATATAACAAAAGGCTCATGGGTTGATATAAGGACAGAGAGAGATCATTCGCCAATTATCACCATGGGCAAAACAGATGAAACTTGGGGAAAATTAATTTAATTTATTAGCCACCAAATCAGAGTAGGAGAATGAGAAAATAAAAGCTAATCAGCTATCAAAACCTTGCCATGCAAACCCAATTCAACATGGCATAATGCTGTTCATACCACCTCTCAGTCTGCTCTGTCTTCCGGCAGGATGTTTAGCAGGTAGCGATGGTACTCCCATCTACTGCAAAGTTGTTTCTTTGATTTAGACATTGTTAAGGTAAAAACTATAATGCTCTATAATGTACTCTGAGATAAATTAAGCAAAATTGAGCTGCTGCTGGTGGTTCGTATTTATTTGTGCCTTTTTTGCCTAATGTAGTATAGAATCAGTGAGGAGGGTGGCCATCAGTAGTAAAACTTAAGACTCAGTCCTGGGACAATACTACTGAATTGACTGGAGCAATCTGGTGGGATTGCAATAAAATGAGTGTCTTTGTCTCGGTCCTGCTACCAGTCCTTCTGCATCTTTGTAAATATGTGCCCAGTTTTCTCTCCTTTTTGTTGTTTGGCTTTTCTTGGGCTTTGTTGTTGTTTTGGGTTTTTTTGTTTGTTTGTTGGGTTTTTTTATTATTTATTTTGTGGTAGAGGGGAGTTAGTTGGGAGACAGGAAGAAGCCATGGAGAGTAAACAAGAACAAAAAGTTAAATATTAGTGTGTGAATACACTTTATTTCCTATTTAAAAATCAGTTGTGTATGAAACGCTAAATGCTGTAGTGAGCATCTTTTTAGTGGACCAGAATCCGAACATTAAATTCCTGCTTGCATCTACTGGAAACACTTTGGGGATGGCTCACTGCTGAACTTTCCCACTGCCCAAGTAATTCCAGGCAATATGATTAGTTATGAGAATTGACTGACTAGCTTTGTGTTTGTACAAAATAAACACTCCATAGAGCAGGCAGATCAGGAAAGAGGTCAAAGCATGTGTGGTGTGAAGTTAAAACCAGTGAGGAGAGAAAAAATTACTCAAGCTGTGCTGTAGAATTATCTTTTTTCAGGTGTCATCTCTGTTCACCAAAACCGTAAATAGCAGTGTATGAGTCAGATACTTTTAATTTATTTTTTTTTTAATGTTGAAATGGCATTCAGCCCACATTGAAGGTGTTTAAAATCTTTTGCACTAGAGGTGTGTCTAAGACTTGCTGTGCATGGTTGCTTTGTGTGGTACAATTCTACAAAACATCCCATTATCTGTACCCAAAGATATACATACAAATGTTTTAAAAAGGATTTTCACTTTAATAGAACTTTAGTAGTTTAAACCCATTACAACTTCTTTGAAATAAAATAATTATTTTTTTACTTTATTTGCTTAAGGCTCTCTTCCTCTCTACTATAACCTGTCCCTTTTACATAGGTACTACTTCCTTTCTTAATTTTTCCATTAGTGTTTCCCTCTCACTGAGGCCAGGGAGTTTTTCTTTTTCTCCTGTAACAAACTATATACTGTCTATAAGCCTTTGGCTTATTTGCACTGTAAGTTGTTTTCATCAACTTCTTTTATGGTAACAGAGGGAATATTTTTGTATTTAACACGATGAGGGGATTTTTCAGGCCAGCAACCTGTCTTGGCACCATGTTATTCATAACAATAATATTCTTTAAGATGTCATTTCCCAAGAGATGTCAAAATTGTCTGCTGTAGGTAGCAATGGCAAGTATCATAGCTTAGCTTTACGTGATGTAATGCATTCTGCAGAGTAAACAGGCTATCTATTACAGTGGTTGTAATCACCTCCTCTTTTATGACTTCACATTTTTATTATGTCTTCATTACACAGCAAGATATATTTCAACTTTGACCTTTATCTGCAGAGTGAGTGAAAAATAGGGTTTCAATAGACAAACACAACTTTTCACTCTGCAAAAGCTGCCTTTTGATGATAGTAGTTAAAAGGTTTTGGATGAAATTTTTCTATCCACTCATATTGAGTAGTGAAAAAACACTTTGGCTATCCTTTCCTGTAAACATAAAATACTCCTCTGAAGTTGTCATGTTCTGTATGCATCTGGAATGTACGTTGCATGCATGGCAAAAAATCTGCCATAAATTTAAAACAGCCTGCTCATACAGATGTGATTAAGCACTTAAAAATCAGTGAGAAGACATGTATGTCAAACATGATTGGAAAATAAATAATTATTTCAGAAGCTTGTAATTTTATCAGTTACATTGCATTGGTTATATAAATATGAAAAAATTAAGCAAAAACTAGAAAGTTCAGCAATTTGGTTTTGTGCCTTCATTTGGATAAAGGAGATGTCCTATTGAACAGAAGTTCTGGAAGAATTATTACTTGTTTTAGGTTTTTGCTTTTTTTATGCATTTGCTAGAAATTTACTTTTTTTTAAATGACTGGACCTTTTTTCTATCTTAGCTGTATCCCTGTCCAAATTTTACATGTTACAGAGATATATCTTGTGAACTGTCTCTGACCTCTCATCTTTAGAAGTTTGATTTATCAGGAAAACTGACAGTATCTTCAGCAGTAGTCTCAAAAGTGTCTGTATGTCAGGGGAATTATTGAGTTTAATAGTCTACTTTGTATTTTGGGAAGTTTCTTAGCTATCAAAAATCTTAGATTATATGAAATATGAAATCAGATCATCCAGAAGAGATCAATGAAAGTCACATGGATTTTAAGACATACTGGATGATTCTCAGTACTTGTGTCATTAAAAATGAGAATAAGTAGACAAAAAGGGAAAATGCAAAAGAAGGTGAAAAGACCTTGAGTCCAAGCTGTTGGATTTGGTTCTGTTTATTCTTGGAAGCAGAAAAGGGATGTTTTGGGGACCTGACAAGAAAACGATTGTAAGAATGTGTAGTGAAAGTAAGAGAAAATCTGTGCTAAAGCATACAACAAAAAAGGTTGGAATAGATGTAGGAGCCTGTACATGTACAAAGATTGTTTGCAGTCGCATTTTTGCCTTAATGAAACTGCATTTATTGCTGCAATTCAGTGTTGTTATCACGCAAATCATGGCAAAAATTAAATGCCTCAGGGTAGAGATACCTTATCCTCATTCATCCTTGACATCTCCCTTGAATATATGCTTTGGTTTATAAAAGAAAATACCAAATTTTTAGAAAATAAATATCAACGCATATTTTTTCTTTAGGGAAATCTAAATGAGAGCTTCTTGATCGCTGTCCTGGAAAATGCTTGTTAATTATTATTCTACAAGGGAGATTTCCCTGAAAAAGCTAGTCTTTCATACCTCCTCAGTCAATTTTTGCATGTGATTTTATTTTTTTTTTCCCTCTTTCGAGTTATTATTTCTCCTGTCTTCTAGATTCAGGAAAGAATTCACAATATCACTGATTTGATGTCATCCAATATGCATTACCTTGTTTTTAGGTAACAGCAAATTCAATCCATTATCCTCCTCAATAATTTTATTAATGCAAGAAACTATTGAAATGATCCTGAAGTCTTGTGAAATTTTTATGAACTGGAGTTAATCTGCATTGTTCCTAAAAATGCCCAGCTACAGCAGTGTGGCAACCAAAATGCTTTGGTCTCCATTCCCCCGCATCGTGTGACCTAAAGCAACACCAAATCTGCCTTTGGATTCATCCATTTCTGGAGCAGCTTCGCCTGAGATTCAGGCGATCTGTGTTGAATCGTGAACACAGGTAATAACAGAGCAAATATGCAGGTCACTGACCACAGAGATGCTAAAAAAAAAATTCCAAGGTCCCTTGGGTGTCCTAAACTGCTGAAAATATCCTGCTTACTGCCAGATTGAAGTATAAATATTATAGTGTAAATATTGCAGTATAAATATTGCCTAGAAGAGAATAAATTAACCCAGTTGCTTATAGAAGTGAATTCCATCTAATACTGCACCTAGCATTTAATTTATTCATCGCACACAATGAATAAAAATATCAGAATCAACATAGAAAATACTTATTCTTTCAAGACCAAAGTTTGAACAGATGCGTCTGTGTATTGAGACACCATTTGAATAGGTCTCGGAAGAAATGATGTGAAATTCTTTCCCACTGAAGGTAATGCTGGAGTTGCTGTTGACTGCAGCCTCCAGCTTGGCTCTGGATGCAGTGACCTGATTCAGTAAGGCATTTAAATCCACATAATCATAGAAAAAGTGGTCTGATGAATCATGGCCCTATCTGTGAAAATTTGCCTAATGAAATTGTGTGAAATTAACTTTATTCACAAAGCACACCTGGATGGCTATAAATATCTTTGTGCCACCTGCCCCAGCTATGAGAGCTGCTATAAATCACGTAATTCCCTCTGACAACAGATACCGCCTTGAGGGCACTTCTTTTCTTTCTTTGTGCTCTTTCTGAAAATGTGTATTTGCATAAATAAAAATTTCTATGCCAATAAGGTTTCCGCCAGATTTCCTTTTCCTCCCCAAAAATTGAATAAAGGTTAGTTTATTTATCATTTCACCTTCCCTGTTGCAGTTGCTTATCAATCAGTCTGATTTTTTCCTAATTCTCTCTTCTCTTCCTTCTCTGCGAGAAATTGCCCTTTCTTCTGTAGGAGGTTTAATATAAAACTAACCCCCTAAGAAAATATTGCCATAGGTCTAGTGCTTGCAGTCTTCTGCTTATATCTGTGCTTAGCTTGGATGTGAGGTTTAGCCAGGCAAGCCAGTACCCCATGGGTCAGTGAAGGGGCAAAACAATGTAGAGCATGTTGTGCTCTACAAGCAGAACATGAGTCAACAGTGTCATGCTGCTGAGAGGAGGGTAAATACCTTATTAGGCTGTATAAACAGTGTAGACTACAAAAATGCATGAAGTGATCCTGTGTAAAAATACAATGATTTTCTTTCAAGAAGAATATAGATTTATTGGTTGGCTTCCAGAGAAGAGCAACCCAGAATGGAGATTGAAAGAACTGCAGCTGTATAGCTTTAGAAGAGAAAATCATGGGGAGACAGTGTAACAGGAAATAATTTGTTTCTGTATTTAAGGCTCATAAGACAAGTTAAATTGTGAACGGAAAAAATCTTATCGTTAAGGAAAAAACACAACAGCAAACGCAATCTTCTGGTGATAACCATAGTGGAGTGCTGCAGGACACAGCCTAGGAGGGTTGCCGAGGTTAAGAATAAGCTGGACAAATACTAGCTAGGAATGACAGGGGAGTAGCAGGTGGGTCCCCTTGCTTTTGATCTCAATGTTTAGTGCACTTTTAGAATAATTGCTATCAGTACTTTATATGTATTGTCTGTGTAAACAATATCTGGCTGCTTCTGTAAAACCTGAGCTATGTAAAGTAGTACATCGATGCACGTGTGAAAAATACCGGTTTGAATAACGCAGTAAAAGTTATCCTTCCAATACATCAATTACTCTGTTTTCACTGAGTAATGGTATAGCTTACCTTTATTCTTCCTGTATTTAAAATATATGTTTATACCAGCACTTAAAAACAAGGTTGTAAAAATTGACTTCACAATTAATATGCAACAATTTCATACTGATCTCATAGTTCGTTCTAGAGCAGCAGAAAATGTTTCTATTGTTTTGGTTTTGGTTCGTAGGGTTTTTGGTGGTTGTTTTTTTTTTTTATATTGACATAATGTGTTTTTATTTTATTTTGTATATTTACTGATACATTGACTGTATTGACAGAGATCCAATTGTATAAAATGGTTGCTTAGGGAACAATGCACAGCAACAGTCTATCTCTGTGCAAAAGGGGACTCCCTCGTATCTTTAGTGTTAAGTCATTAGTTAAGAATAGTTTTATTTAACAGCTCTTCATATGGAAAGAAGTAAATGAGGCATTTGACAGTAACAGTGATTCCTTTGTGCTGCTCTTCTCACCACAAACCTAGGAAGTCCTGGTTGGACTTCAGATTCTATGTACTAATCCTTCATAGAGTGAGTCCAAAACTCCCTTTGAAAACTCGAAAGTGAGGGACCCACAAATTTCAGACTGAGTAAATGCTTGCTTGAGGGAGGAATTTTTTTAACAAGGTAGAAAAAGACCATCTACTGTCTCCTAGATAGTGTGTCTGTTAATTCATTTGTAAGACACGGCTCGACATAGGAGGTTTTTATAGCCTTAGCTGATGACCGCGACTTACACTAATTTGCTCACCCAGGTTGACCTGTGTTCAGCAGGGAGTTGGGTCTGGAGGACACTGTTATTTTCCTGGGTGCATGGGATAACGAGCAGCAGCCGCATGCATCCAGCATCACCAGACGTGAATTTTTTGTACTGAGGCTGAAGAAAGCAAAGTGAGTGGAGAGTTTGTTCTATACTAAAAGTCCAGACTGCATGCTGTGAATAGATCAAATTCAATATTGGCTTTAATGTTATTAAAGGAAAAGGGAATACCTCTTTTTCCTTTATTTCTGGGACAGGTAGGTAGCACTGCAAAGCAAATGTTATTGATACCTGTCCTGTTATCAGCAAAGATTTGGGCAGTGGTGCTTCTCAGGAGCTCCAATATTCACTTGAAAAATCCACAATAACTATAGTTGCTCAGTCTTACAAGCGTTTTTCTTGCTGCAATCTTTCTAAACTGATACTTTGACTTACAGGCTGTCACTTGTGTTTGCTTTCTGAAGCTAAACCTACTAATGTTTACAATGTGCTTAACTGAACTTGGAACCTGTGCTCTCCCTTGGTTGCACATCAAAGAGAATCTTTTTAAAAGATTTTGTCTGGTACAGTGGCATGAAGGCACTGCTGCTGGAATATCTGCCCCAGAGGAGAACTGACATGACATTTGAGCGAGCTAGTGGAGCTGACAACTCATCCTGTTTGACCGCTGAGTCTGAGGGTGCTGCTAAGAATTCTGAACTTGCCCAGTTGTGTTGTTGCTGTTAACATCTTCCAAAGTTTAAAAATTTGATCAGCAAATAACTCACGGTAAAGCATATAATATAGAAAAGGACTGAAAATACAGATAAAAATTAAAAAAGAAAAGCTCAGAGGGAACAGACTGACAGTGCGTTTTTACACTGTTTCTTTTATAGAGAGAGAAAAATAAGACACAGTAATGGCTTAGATCCATTAGTGTACCTGCTTTATATTATACAGCCACAAAATGGTTCTCAAAAGTTAGAGGGAACGTATGTGCTATGAAGACTCATACTATGGCTGTGTGTTACATTCATGCTTGCACATGGTTTCCGTTGAACTGAAGATGGGAATATGTCCCTGTGCTCCATCAGTTAAGTAGTACAACAGCCACAGGATCAGGGCAGCAGATGGGTCCTTCAATATTTAGTTCTGAGCTGGCTTTGAAGATTAAGCCCTGTATATCAATATTACAGTACAGTATTTTGGTAACTAAGAGTATTGTAGCTAAGAAATAGATATATAAAACTTTCCTAGATTCTGGTGAGGTTAAAATGTTTAAAAATCAAATGCGTCACCCATTAGCCCATAGAAACTTCAAAACATAGTGTAGATCAACAGAACCCTTCTGAAGGGCACTTGTGTGTTCCGTCTCAACTATTGAATAGAGTTTGCTGTAGAAAGAATCTCTTCTCCGTGTCCTGGCTTACCCCTGAGGTACAAAACTATTTCCACTGCGTTGGTGGGCTGCTCAAGAAAAATACCATCATAAATTGGCTATTCCATTTGCAGATGATGCTTTTAGTAAGCAAGCAAGAGGTGCCTCTAGAACCACGAGACCCGCATCTCTCCAGCAGGGCTTTCAGCTTGTGTCTGTGCACCCACAAATTGGGCAACGTTTTCCAATTACTTCCTCTTCCTTTATTTTCCCTGAGATGCCTCACTTCACACCATTATAGATCTCAATTTATTTCTCCATAAACTATCATTATTCTTTTTAGCATTTATGGCACTCACCCACCATAGTTGTCATTGTTACAAATTGTTTGTCATTGTTGCCTCCCTCCATGGCTGCGCAGGGCACTCTGATTGCAAATGCCGGCTACTCGAAGCAACAGAGGAATTGGGGGGAGTGAAGTCAGAGAGAGGTTGTCCCTTCCACTGAGGGAGGACAAGGAAGACAGCTGAAACTACGTGTGGTGGTCTGAATGGGTAAATTGCATAGCAATCTCGCTTCAAATTAGCTGCATGAAATTGCTGGATTTCCCCTAATTAGAATTTCTGCTGTGCTGTTAATGTGATTGATTTGTGTATTTCCTATTAAGAATATTTTTTTCCTTAATTCCCTCTGCAGTTTGGTCTTTGTATTGTTTACTTTTATTCAATTCATGCCTAACCACATTTGAAATGTACATGGCAGTGTTTAGTTATCATACTTGCATTAGTTTGAGAGGATACATATACCACTATTGCAACTCTCTAAACGGGCCCTTTCTTGCTTTAATTCCTCTGTCAACTGTGATATACAAAAGGTTATGAGGAAGGATTGCAGCAAATTAGAAATGGTTAGAGAAATGAGAAAGTATTTATATGTATTGGATTTTAAATCTCTTTCAGTTGCCTAATAGAATCTGGATTCAAATTCTACAGAAGCTGAAGAAAAGCTTTGTTTTGACCTCAGTGGACTTTGGGTTGGAGTCTAGACAAAAAACCTTCACCCTACTCTAAGATGCATCCTCAGCCTTATGCCACACTCTGTCTTAACAGTTTGCTTAGCTGAATGTGTTTAAAGAAACCATAAAATTTTGTGGTATTTAGGCAACTCATTTTAGATCTCATAATGCTTAATGCTTTTCAGAAAGCTTCATGTCCTGGAGTCAGGTTATAATGCAAGAACTTTAGTTGTCATTTAAAATAAATATTGCTTGGTCTTAAGATTACCCAAATGACCTGGCATATATGAAGAGTAAAAGATTAAAAGATTAAAAAAAACCAACCACCAAAACCCATCAAACAAGTGACAAAAATAATGATACTTAAGTCAATCTTGCATCCTTTTGGGGAGCAGACTCAGGATAGTGGAGTTTATACTTCTTCCTGGATGTAAATTACCTGGCTGTGCATGTGCTTCTCTGTGCTATTACTTTTCATGATGTAATTACAGACATCCTTTTTCAACTGGAACCAATTCTGCTTTTCTGCAGTGATAAATATATTTGTGTAAAGCACTTTAGTCTGGGTGAAGTCATCTCTTCACTTGGTGCTAAAATATGCCCCAAAACTTTGAAAAGGGGAAATAAGAAATTGCATACATAGTGCAAAATGCATCGTGCAAACCCCAGATTTCTTGATCTTTGGATGTCTCGCCTTTTATTTTCTCTGTCATCTCTTTATCATAGAACTTGCCTGACTTTCTCTTGACTAAATTGAGATTTTATACTGATCAAAAAACTGTCGTAGCATTTTCCAAGTTCCTACAACTAAAGTCTTTTCGGCTTCAACAAAACATCAGTAGATCTTTAAAAGTTTATATAAGGCATCAACTTTCAAGTAAAGATCAACTTTAAGCAAAGGTGATCTTACATACCTCTGAGATTCAATTTGAATTTCATACAGTTACATATTACTTAATTGTATTTATTTGCTTAGATTATAAATAATTAAAGAACGCCTGTCCAAGTCTCCTGGTACCCCAACACATCAATAACAATGCCATCCCAGCAGTGTTGAATTAATTATTTTAACAGGAACTCAGCCAGACAACCTCCAGTGGAGACTTTTCAATTCTGTCATTACTGTGAGAAACAAATCCATAGTTTCTGCTGAAATCTTATCAAACAGTACCTTCTGTGTATTGCTTCTCGCTTTCTCTTTCTCTTCCTCTGCTCTGAAGCTGAGAAGTCATACAGTTCAGTTCGTATTCACTATATCTTGTTTTACTTTAAGCTAGATAGGACTATGGGAATCATTTTCACAGAAAACTGCCTAATTAAAGATCAATTTCAGTGTTTTCCTCAGTTTACAAATTTTTTAGTAGTCCTTGCATTTGATGCTTTTGGGTGAAAATCCTTTCCCTATTGTTTGAAAAATACATATACAAATTTTAAAAATCTCATTTTGGAATGCAAGCCCACCGGGGAAAAAATTTAAACTAAATGAAATGTTAAAATTTTTAAATGGCAATTATTTATAGACTCTCTTTACAGGTAAAACCACTGCTGAGATTATCTCTTTCTGCTCCGAATCAGGACAAAGCAGTGGAAAAGAAGTTTAGTTGTCTTCTTATTTTGATACATTGCTGTTTGTTTCATTACAAAAAAAAACATTCCGGAACGTCATCAGAGTTTCATGTGTGTATATATATAGACTTGCTGATTAATGGTAATATGGTGAAAGGTACCTCTGAGAATATGTAACATTGCCTGGAAGGTTTATGGGAGTAATGAAATGTGTTGTTCCATTCACCAGCTTGTGTTTTGTGCTGTGTTTTGTGTGCAGGACTTAAACCAAGGAGGTTTTTTTAGGTTGTGTTTTTTTATTTTTGTTTTTTCGTATTTCAAGACAGATTTCTAATAGTCAGTACTCTGGCTTTGTGATGAATACAGTCCACATGATAACATCTATTCTGTGTTTCAGTTCCTCCAACTATTAAAAAAACCCCAACAAATAAAACAGAAAGGGCTTTTGCATGGCTGAGAAGGTTAGTCCATGCTCACCCTTAGAATCCTTGCAAGGCTGTTGTCAGGGGCTGTAATGTGTCTGTACGTATAATTAAATGTCTGTTGCTGATAGTTGTCTGATGTGATTGACATGTTAGATTTTTTTTTTTTAAAAGTTACTTTTTCACAGACCCCTTCAAGGGTGAAAGCAGAAATGTAATAATGTGACAGCTGGTGTGTTCCTGGTACTTCTCTTTGCAATCCTTCAGCTGTATTCACTGGTGCTTGAACTAATAGACAAGAGCACTGCTGGGTTTCCTGTTCTCATTCGTAGTGATAGACTGTTCCATGAATCCCTTTCAAAAATACATCTCCAGTAACGTTGCTTCTGCAGGTTATAAGCATCTGCCCTCTTTCAGTTCAAGTTAGGAGAAACTTCTGGTGTTCTGTGCTAACGTGCAAATAGATCAAACTGTTTTGTTTTTCTCTATTCTGTTGCAGCATCATAATATTATTTCTCTCAGGAATTAGCTGACATTTAAACATCTCACAAAGGTATTTTGTATTGTATAAAATATAATTCACATAGACTTACTAAAATAAGCCTTTCTGAAAGCATATTTAATTCTCATACTTTTTTTTTTAATTTCCTTCTTTAGGCTAAATTCTAATGCATGTATACCCAACAGACTAATGTACCTGAAGATTATTTTTTTTTATTCAGATGCATTCACAAATCAAAGTAATAGTGCACATTCCCAAGCAATATTAATCTTGTTCCTCCCCTTCTTGTTCCTTTTTTATTGTAACATGCAAGCAATATTTCTTAAGAAAGGAGCTAAATAAAAAGTAGAATACTAAATGCATGAAGATTAAATACCAAGAATTCAATAATAGTAATCATATAATAAATGGTATTCTTGTAATATCTGCTGTTAGTTCTGAACGTAATGAATCATGCAGCAATCATGCAGTTGAAGAACGCATAATTCTTATGGAAGCCTTTCATTATGGATGTACTTTTTGTACTTCAAACTGAACCGTTCTATGGCTGTAGGGGGAAAAATAAGGCTGAAGCTTTTGTGAATCTAAAAGTTCAGGACAAGAATATAAATTAGCATCGTGTTTTAAAATGAGAATGCAAACTTTATATTATTCTCTCTCACTGGGCTGTTGAACCCCTCCCCCCTGCCAAAGCACACCAAGAATTTCTGAAACTTTGACAATTACAGGCTCTATATAATCATTAATGTCATATGAATAAATAAAGCCTAATTAATTCAACACTAATGAGATGAGTAGGTTCAGACGATTTTCATCACTGAAGACCGTATTCCCTCACAGTTCTGTAAGAGTAATTATTCGTTGTTGTCATGTTATAAAATTCATATTTTAACCCTGTAAAGGTCAATAAATAGTGCACTGTAGCAAGTTTTGCTGAAATTGTTGGAAAGTAGTATGCAATTTATAATATAAATTTGATAATTTTTTTCCTGGCATTCATTATTTTAGCATATTTTAAATCTAATTTTAGTAGCAATTAGGAACAGAATATGTAGGTGTATTTGATACATTTGGAATTAGCAAAATAACAGGATAGGAAAGGGATTATGAAGACCTCTGTTAGAAAGGCAAGCGCATATTTATGGAAGGAAGACTAAATTGAGCCACGCTCACATCCAGGATGATGTTTAAATAATCCTGAAAGACTTAAATCACTTCAAAGCATTTTTATCTTTTACTAAGTTCTTTTTCAAGAGCCTTCTGAGTTTCCCTTAGTCTCCTGTTCACTTCTACCCATAATGCACATTGACATATCGGCGTCTCTGTCAAGTTCTTGAATATTTTACCATATTCTTCTCCTTTTCTGGTGGCTTATTTTTCCCATTTTTATGGAAAGAAAGAAGCTGGAGATCAGATTATCAAGCTAAAGGAGGGAGTCTGCTCCAAATCTAAACTCAAAGCTCAAAAGAGACAAAATTTAGGAGAAATGTTCAAACCCAGGTTTGCATATGTGCACATATACAGATATATTTGGAGGTTTGCAGACACTTAAAATAGCATGTATGGTTTGCCAAGGGCAAATGTGAATAAATTGTATCTATTGGTCTGCCTGTGTTTGCGTAAACCTCTCGTTGGTTTTGTGTATGTAGTACACATGGAAAACAGAGACAACAGTCCTACCACTAGAGCGAGACTATCTCTCAGTCAAATTCTCTTCTCCAGGGCTAACTGGGGATGATTCAATCTTTAGGGTGCAGATTTTGCCATGAGCATGCTGCTGCATCCAAAGTCTTCTGGGGAGGGATCCTGGTTCTGGCACAGCTGTGGTAGGAATTGGATTAAACTGAAAGAAAAGTAAATATTTTCCTTTGAGTCATCTATTTTATAGTGCTGTGCTGCAATTCTGGCAACTGAAGATGCAATTTTAAGTTTTTGAGTATTTTCAGGTGCATTTAAATACATAGTAACTAGATTAATTTAATTGGAAATATCAATTTCCCATCTTTGTGTATGTTTTATGTTTTTAAACTATTAGACTCATAGTGCGAACACTGCCTGTGTTATATTTTTCTGGAGCCCATGCACCTTACATGGTCTCCGTCACGACTCTGAACTGTTGGCTAATCTTTCCCTTTCTAACATCAGCAGTTATAGTTATGCAAATTAGTATGTTGTAACAGTTACATCAATAATTTATGGTTCAAAACTGAATTTGCTCAGAATAAGTACTTGTGAATTAAACACCCCCCAAAAAAGAAGCAGCAGCAGTTAAACCCAGACTAAACCTACTTAAAATAAAATATGAAATCGAATATATTAATATACCTAAACACTGGTATATTCTTCAGATAAAGTAATAAAAATATTTCTGGGATAACTAGTCTAAACTGTGAGAAGGTATGAGAAGGAAAAAAAATAGCACTCCACAAGTTCATTTCGAAGGAGACATTAATAAAAACCGGATGACACGCAGCAAAGGAAATTAGCTTCTAGTGTATATGGACGTGAATAATGCTAGAGGATGTATCATATAACTTAATCAGATAGGCTGTAACAGGAAGATGCAACTGTGGTTTCCTTAATGACCAATGAGTGATGTAATCAAATGCTAAATGCACATTGTCAGGTTCTGACAAGTTTCTATCGAAGTGAAGATGGAGTGTCACTTAACCCAGAGTTTAGGCTGATAACACATCCTCTCTCGAGTGAGCGGAAGGAGTTAGGAACAGACAGGTTTCTCTAATGTTGTTGTGACATGAAGTAATC
The DNA here is from genome assembly GCA_033628505.1 of Tringa tobata. Classification (NCBI taxonomy): domain Eukaryota; kingdom Metazoa; phylum Chordata; class Aves; order Charadriiformes; family Scolopacidae; genus Tringa; species Tringa tobata. Next base: position 3,738,344 of record JAHREE010000161.1, read on the forward strand.
TTCCTTTGTCATTCTTTAATGTAAATATCACATCATCGGAAGGTATAAATACTTCTGCAGCATTTGGCGGGGTAGGAAGTTGTCAATCTTGCTAGTTTGGGCCTGAGGCATAGTCAAGGCTGCTGCAGCAGGGACCCAGCAGAGCTGCAAGAAGCTTTCAGGGGGTACTGGTTTCTGCCAGAAGCTTTAGGCTCTGCCCCTGTGACTCCCATCTGTGCTGGTCCATGGATTAACTAATTTAAGGCAGTATGGGAACGACTGAGCATGCGCTCACAAGTCTGAGTGAAGGACAGCTCTCCAGCAGTAAGGTAGATTAGATTGTGCTCCTAATGTTGGGCTTGTAGGACTTTGTAATTTCTCTCCCATTATTGTGCCCATTGTCAGTGAGTATTTTCATTTGGGCAAACCCAAATGTTAAGGCTAGTAGAGCAGTGACCTTTGTAGCAGCAGGTTCAGATCCACGTTGAGTAATTTCTGCTGGCCTCAGGGCCAGGAGGACTTGTTATGGGGTGCAGAGACACGAGGGCTGGATGCACCTGCCCAGGTTGGCTCTGGAGGCAGGAGAGTCACCTCTGTGCTCAGGAGGGGGGGATTTGATGCTTGCTGGCTTCATTGCACAGTAGGCACAAGAGCTTTGTTCACCAAATCAGAGTGGTTTAGCAGCAGTTTTGTAGCAGGGCACTGCAGTGAATGTTAGAACCAAACAGAGTCAAAATTGAGACCGAGCTCACTGATAATCCTGGACTTTGCATTTTAATGCGTATTACTAGTTGAGTGCTAGATTGTGTTTTTATGACCAAGCAGATTAGGAAATAATTTGCATGTGAATCTCTCCAAGTCAGTGCAGTTTCCCTGGTAACAAATGAGGAACTGAGTTCCAAAATCTGCTTGTTGCCGTTAAAATGTGGAGGGGGTGTTCTTTTTTATAAGTTTTTATTAAAGAAAAGTAGAACTGCAAAACTTAGCAAGAATACTGATTTGCATAAAATGAGGGGTTGAGAGAGTAAAATTGGTTCTTCACTCACCAGCACTTAACTCATACAAAAATCCCATTTCTAGTCAAACAACACCAGGGTATTTTGCAATCAGACTTTTCCTTTCTGGCTATTGAAAATGAAATCTGCTGTTGCTTATTATTTTCAGGGAAGCTGCCAAGAACTGGCATTTCCATCAGTAGCTGCCTTTCAAGCTTCTTCAGAAGCTGTCTGTGAAGGCTGGGAGCATAACTTTGTCTGAGACCCGTAAGGACTTCCCAGCTCCCCTCTGGTGGCTCCATGAGGTGGGCTCATACCCGTTTGGGTTTAGCCTGAGGGAGATTCTCATGGGTTCCCTGTCACTCCAGAGAAATCGACTGGTTTGGACCAGGAACAGCCTGCCACATCTTCCTTTTTAAGTGACAGTTAATGAGAGGTCTGAGTTGAAGTTTTAACTGGATGACTTTTTAATGTAGCAGCAGGACAACTTAAAAAGTGTTGGAGGAGAGAGCACTAGCTCATTTGTGGGTGCTGGAAGAGTGACTGAAGGACCAGTTATCCTTGAACTTTGCATCATGGAGGTATGGGACAAAAAAACCCAGCAACCAAAAAAATCCACTGCCATGGAAAAAAAAAAAAAAAAAAAAAAAAAAAAAAAAAAACCACCAAAAAACCCCAAACAGGCAGCGTTTGGAGTTCAGGCAGCATTCTGTGGCTTTATTGAACCAGACACTCTCGGCATAAAATATTTTCCTATTAAAGCATCCCCAGTGCTCTCTGAACACAGAGTATCCAATATTTTTCTTCAGTTATTTCCTGAAACTTAATATATAATCTCAGTATTTTTGATGCTGAGTTTTTGAGTGACTTCTTTTCAGTGAAAATTCTAACACTAAATCTGCCTAGTTAAAAATTAAATCCAGAAATATAGCTGTAAATGGGTAAGCAACTAGGTAAAAAAAGTATTTTTTTCTTTCCCTCACAGTTTGTTTTGGCTGCTGGTTCCCTGTTTAATAACTTTCAGTTTGCAGTTTATTCTAATTAGACTTAAGTTTTTAACATGAAGCAAATTAAAATTTTAGTTGCACTAAAATTTCTGCAATGTATGTATGAAGGAAAATTCTAAATATATATATAAAAAAATTTATCTTAGTAGAATGTATCTGTCTTGTTCAGAGGTGTAACTTTTGAAAACATTTATTTATTACAAAATCTATTTTGTGATTTTAAAGTAATTACTGTTCAGCTTCTCACTCAGAAGCAAGCTAAGCTACTTCTGCTGCTGAACACAGCTTTACTTCATTTTATCAGATTAAAGCGATTTTTCATGTCATGCTGGGTTTTGTTTCCATTAATGAGCCATACAATAATTGGGAATAAAACCAGAAAAATTATATTTGAACACAGAGGACTTGAGTTACTGGTAGTTCATATCATCAACATGAAAAAAAGCTTTATTTTTTTTTTTAATGTTATATCATTGAAAGCAGTGACACAATTAAAAAGTGTCTTCGGAGTGTTCAAGTTGTGTGGTAGAATTTCCCAAGTGCTGCGGGAGATGGGATGTGGACGCAAAAATGTAACTCTGTGTCAAGCACAACTTGATTCAAAACTTTCCTTTTTTTCCCCATTTCACAAGCCTGTGGATTTACTAGATGACTGAAATGAAAACATGTAAGACAGGTGATTCTGTATCTTTTATTGGTAGGAGGGACATCATACAAGTGACAAGAGTTTGCTTCATTTTGAAGGATATAGTGAAATTTTCTTTTCTCAGATTGTAATTACATCTCCAGTTCCCTGCCAGCATATGCTGATTGCCTTCAGCTTCCTTGGGGCCTTGTCAATCCATTGATTAAAGAGAAATTCTTTAAGTGGATTTGTACTGCATTTGAATAACTGATACCATTTGATTAGGGCTGAATGCTGATATGACCCTCCATAAATAGCTATTTCTAAATCTTGTAATTTTTTTATGATTAATTTTGTGACATCAACTATTTCTCTTAAGTTCTGGACTTTCAAATGATTACCTGATAGAGTCAGTTGACACTCATGAATGAAAACTCCTGACTCTTGTGGCTGCAGAAAAAAAACTGAGAATGTTGACAGTGCATATTAGAGGTCCATAAGCTGGAAGGCAGTGAAATCATGATTATTTCTGTAAAAGAACATCAAAATAATACGTTTCATGCTAGCTGTTCCTCCATCTTGCTGGATCTGGCTTGGCAAACTTCTTGTGCTCACTGTTCTTTTTGGCAACGTGAGTAGTCCCCCTGATTATTTTTAATGTCATTATGTTTATGAGAAAATTCCTCCAAGATTACCATCCCATCACTCAATCTGAAAACAGAACCAGATATACTCAATAGGGTGCGGTAACCTTTTAGCACCCACCAAGGGCAGCGGGATAATGCATGTTCTTTAGAGGTTTTGCTGAATTGTGGTTGAAGTTCTTAGGATCAAATTCACACAGAGAAACATTAAGTGGAAATCTTGTTTGCAAGCTCTAAGCACTATGTCCTCCTGAGAGTGACCTTTGGTAACTTCAGATGCTTTTTAGTAAAACTGCTGTGTGACTGCTGCATATACAGTTTTCAATAGTCAAAATACAAAATCTAGTGATAGGAATGTAAACCAAAAGCTTGATGCGTGGCAAATATAATATGTACTCTTTTGCTTTCCTGTTTTGAAAAAGAAGGAATGTCTGTTTAATGGAATTTCAAGGCCATTTTCTCAGTTGCTACAAAAGGTTGTATCTACATTCTTTAAAGTAAACACCTATGACTTTTTAAAGATTATTTTAAAACATGCTTTAATTTCTCAATACATCATACATCATTCCAGTTATATTCCAGAAATATTAGATTAACTATTCTAATGTGTTTATAAATAGGATAAACTATCAAATTATGTCTATTTTGAAGACAATTTTTAAAGCTCTTTTCCCCCAAGTTTCTCATATATACTTTTTTTTTCTCCTAACTTTTTTTTTTTTCCAAGTAACAACTTTTTAATTGAAAATTCTCAGTAGGTGATAAAGAGGAGAAAGATTTTTAGATTAAACAAAATACCATGAACGTGTAGATTTATAAAGATCAAAGGGGCAACTTCCCTGTGTAGCATATGCTGCAGTATTATGATATTTTTTTTTTTAAGAACTGTTTTCCATAAACAAATTTTATTCATGTTCACATGCATAAAAGGTGGCAGTGACTTATGGTGCACTACATAAATTTAGGATTATTCACAAGCATTTGTGCCCATAGTCAAACCAGTTTTATTCATTATATTTATAACTTGAACCACAGCTGATTTGGACTCTGTTTTTTGAATGTGATTGAGGGATATAACAGAAATCCAGACCGAACTTTCCTAAACTAGTGTGCCAAGCCCCTCTGAATTAATACTGTCTTTGCATGAAATACGGATATTTTGAAGAAACAGTTAGGAAGGTACAATAATAGAGAAAACTTTTAAATGCATACAAAATTTGTAGGAAGATATGAACAAGCTGTAAGGATTGTTTACTAAATGGATTTGAAGTTATTAGGCTGAAATATATTTGAGGTTGAATATTTCTTAAGGAATTAAGAGCTATATATCACAATAATATAATGCCTTTAAAACCAAGTGAACCATTTTTGTTAAAAACAATGTTTATATTACTCTGATATTTGCATACCTGGCCTTTAGCAAAATAACAACAACAACAACAACAAAAAATCATCCAAACGGTAAAGTTAGAGAAGAGACCAGTTACATAAATCCAGACCCCTTTGACACAGGCCTGAATTTATTCTTGAACGTTTGTGGATGGCTTTGCTTACGCTGACCGGTGTGTTCACAGACTCAATTGCAATTCTTTGCAACTGCTGCTTGACGGAGCCGGACTGCTGGGAGACTAAAGCAGAGGAGGATGTATGGGATAGCCACAGGCAGTCTGTGCCACTGCTTACTGGAAGAGCCATTAGTGTGTGTTTTCTAATGACTAATCTGAATCTTTCATGCTGAAACTGAAACTCATGACTCGTTCGCTTACCTAGTGCAGTAGAGGAAACAGATAATATTCTTCTCTATAGAAGCCTTTTTTGTGCTTTAAAGCTACTAACATACTTAGCTTTTTTTATTGGTATTGCTAGTGGTTTTGCCTTTTTTTTGTTTGTTTGGGGTTTTTTGAGCTAATCACCCCAGCTTTTTTTAAAGCATCATAGAAGATGCATTCTAGACTTCTACCTATTCTTATTTCTTTCCACTGTACGGTCTGTGGTTAATTCAAATATTTCTTGAACTACAGTGCCTCAAACTGCACAAGGCATTTCAGCTGAGGCAATAGAAATGCTCAATAAGCCAGAGGTGTTACATGTGAGATTGAAATATATTAATTTATACTAGGAAATGCTCTTGATGTGCGTGCAAAATGTGTCTTGCAACACAAAATTTCACATAATTCCTGTGTATAGAGCCTAGATCATTGGCTATGAATTCCACCAAAAATTAAATGCGTGTACATTTAAATGATTAGTGTATATCAGAGTTAGGGAAGGGTTTAGTACAAAACCGTTTTGTATTTTGGAAGAGTTCTTTTGTCAGTAAATCTGGAGAGTCAGAGCTAACAGTGGGCTTCACTTATTTATTATTTGATTGGGAAGTCAGATCCTATTCTTAAGAATGGCATAAGATTTCAGGTGAAAAAAATATACCTGGAAAAAAAAGGTTTCTTTTTTCTTAAATCATACACATTTCTTAGTAGAAGTATGAAATCTGATTAGTTACTGAGGTAAAAATCCCCTTTTCATTTACAACAGCTCCTCAGGGAGCAGTGGTTTTCCATGCACAAACGAAATATTGAAAATGAATGAGCAGTGTCAGAAAGTTAATATCATACATGAATGGCAAACCCTTAATTGGAAATGTGTTTTTTCTTTATGTAGTTGCTAGTGGAAGAAATCGCTTTCATCGTGTCTGTTGGCTCCAAAATCCCATTACAATCATCCTGTGTTTAATATGCAGATACACTGAGGTGTCGTGTGTGCTGTGGTAATCTCACCCCTGAAAGAATAGAGGCTGGATAGGTGGCCAGTGGGGTGGCTTGAAGACTGCTTGAGCTGCCATGCTCAGTGTTGTGATCAGCGGCACGATGTCCAGCTGGAGGCCAGTCACTGGTGGTGTGCCCCAGGAGACAATACTGGGGCCAATATTGTTTGACATCTTCAGTAGTGAGCTGAATGATGGGACAGAGTGCATCCTCAGCAGGTTTGCAAATACAAAACTGGGAGGAGCGGTTGATCCACTGGATGAGTTTGCTGCTGTTTGGTGGGATCTTGGTGGTGTGGAGAAATGGGCAAGCAGGAATGTCATGAAGTTCAAAGGGAAATGCAAAGTCCTATCAAAGAGCATTTCAAAAAACTAAGATGATAAACCTTTGGAAAATTTTTGGACTCCCAGTTGGCACTCAGTCAATAGCCTCTTGAATAAAATCTCGATAGGTTCCTAACTGGTAAATTTTCCCTGAAACTGACATAGAAAATGGGTAGGTAGAAAACTTGGTCTTGGAGGTATGCCAAAATATGCCATGTCTTTTATTTACCCTGTATTTGTGCAGGATGCTATGCAGGCAAAGGTTTCTGGTGCAGATCTGGTCTAGATGTCTTTGCTGTCATACCTCTCATCAGTTGTGCTTGCTGACTACTTTTTACATATTTATTTTGATAACGGAGCTTCAGGAAATACAAACTCTTAAAAACTCTATAGTAATTTTTTGAAACATTTTTTCTTTTCAGGATCATGCTTCAAAATCTGAAAAATTGAAATCATTACAAAATAAATTGTTAGAAGAACATAAGGCCCCTGATATCTGCATTTGGATTCATTGTATAAGCTAATTCAATTATCTTCTTGTCTGTGGGCCTCTGCAAGTGTGGATAACAAAATATTGGTGGGAAACTGGGGAAAAGCCTGCACTTTTGTTTGTAATAAAGCATTCACATAGCTGAAGAAAGGACTTCCATTCCTTTGGCCTGATGGTTCTGCATCTGAAAAATATAATGCTTAATAAATTGCACAGACCAAAATAGAGGAGTTATGTAAGCATACACTCTAATGTGTAAATATCTGAAACACTTTATTTTTTTAGCTAATAGTACTTCTCTCAGAGAATACTGAGTGGTAGTAATTCAAGATGAAAGTATTTTGTGTTTTTCAGTGTCTCTTTTAATAGAAGAGGTCAATAGAAATTGTTTTAATACATTTTTTTCCTTCATAAAAGAAGATATATTATGAGTGTTAATAAGATAGATTGTTCTGTTTCTGGTGATGCAAATATAATTGATTTTTTTAAAAACTACTAAAAATAAGGCATTGAAATCTAGTATTCTGAGTTCTGTGTCCCCAAATAAGGGATAGGAAGTTTAGTTGCACAAAGGCAAATGCTATGTTTGTGACTAACATTAGTCTGAAAAGCCAGATGGTCTACAGAGGTAGATCTGTGTGTAAAATCTATTTTACTTGGAGGTTGTTCTGTATTTGTATTGGACTTGTATTTATAACTAATAGACCTGCAGATGAAGAAACATCCAGCTACTCTTTTAGATGAGTTGATGCAGAATCAGATGGGCAGCTGTTTGTCCTTTGTTGTCATTGCTTCGTTTTGGCCATAGATGCTGTTTCATGTGTTTTATTGTCATTCTCTCATAGTGATGTTTAGAACTTTATATATTATATATAGTACTAGAATCATCAGTATGTTCTTTTATGTTTATATACCTATCATATACTCAAAAAAGTGTTTATTTTGCTTTGAATCAACTGTTTACTTTGTTCAATTTCAAAGATCCTGTGAATTGTACAAATTTAATTAGTGCTGTAGTTATCCTTGAAGTTTTGCAATGCCAGTGTAGCTTATCCTCACAAAAAAAAAAATAAAAGATGCTTTCTCAGAAGCATCCCCTCCAAATGCTGCCCCTCCAAACAACAAAGTGTAGAAGCAAAGAGCTCTTCCAGAGTAGGTGTTAGGTTTATACATAGAATAAGATCAGAGGGTTTCACTGAGGAAGGACCAGGCTGGTATAAGCCTGTTTAAATATAGGTACTGGTAATTACTCAAGCTGTTTATTAAAAACAACAACAAAAAAACACTCCTTCCACACAGACTTTGAACGTATAATCACTCATGTCGTGTCTCACAAGCAGATGACTGATGTAGGCTGGTCTTGCTTGAGTCGTCCTGTACTACCAGTGTGTATTTGGGAGCGACTGTCATTCTCCTTCCTTGATTGAATTGAAATAACGAGCTTTCAGAGAGCTTGGATTTAAGCAGGAGTGCGTGTTGACACAAGCGGTTTGACCGGATTTTGAACAATTTGAAGATGTGGGGGAGGATGTCAGAGTGACGTCTTTTGCGATGTTCTTGGGCCTCTCTGTAGCCAGAAGGTCTCTGCTGGGCTGCTGCGTGGTCCACAGCAGCTGGGTGGCTTGACATAGAAAATCTCTTAGCCTTCTGATGTTTTTTTTTTTTTCCTGTGGTGATAAGGATGGCATTCGGTAGCTGAGCTGAAGCAGCTACAGAAACAGGCTCTTGATTCAATTTTTCATGCTTTGTGCTCGGCTGAACCTGTTGGATAACAGCCCACGGATCTGATCAGCTCATGGAAAGCATCAGAAATTCATACATTTGAGTACAGTCCATCTGCAGTTTTTTGAGCTACATTTCACATCATTGTGAAGTTTAGTCTGTGAGCAATGAAATGCAGCATATACAGTGTTGATGGAGCAGTCTTTGGCACAGGATGAGGCCCTAAACTTCCTGTGTGTTTACTGACAGAGTTCAGTTACGGATTTTAGCACGTGCATAATTTTTTTTCAGGATAGCAGCTTGTCCAAAGCGGTCACAGGAATGCTTTTGGGAAAGTTTTGGGATATAAGCTGTGGGAAGGGATCTTCAACAGAACAGTCATTGATGGATCCACACGGGCAAATCATCTATGCACATGATATGTGTGCGTTTTATCGCTGAAAGTTGTTGGGTATTAAATTGTTACTGTGCTTCAGCTATTTAATTTTGGATCATGGAACTTGCATATTTTGGTTTACTACCAGCTGATTCCAAATCCGTTTTCAGTACTTAATTGTTCCTGGCTCAGAAGCGTATTACAGAAATTGCTCTCCTTTTTCTCTGCATCGCCGTCAACTGTATGGGTAGATTTTCTGTTTTGTTAAAAGCAACAAGAGGCCTGTCTCCCACTTGACAAATGGCCTGATTTTGTTATCTGTTGAGTGTATGACATCTTGCTTCATTATCTGGTTGCTTTTTGACTGAATATTACTTTCCAAATGCCACTTTATACAGGCTCCTTTCAAATTGTCTACTAGATGCAGCAATTTTCTTGAATGGTAAAGGGTTTGGCTGCATCTGGCTTGTGGTGAGCACGGCAGTGCACATCTGCCCTGTCTTGCATCTCCTTGGTCCCTGGGCACAAACAATGCACAACTTTTGCACCCTGTGGGGTGCTTGAATAAGCACGCTGCTTACCTGTTTTACCCCTTCTTGCAGGAAAAAAAATCACAGATGCACTTTAGGGAAATTTCAAAACTTGCTCTAGCTCATATGTTGTCTGAAACAGGTAGCTTCTTGTCACTATTTATCATCGTTGTTTATTTAGTGTCAGATATAATTCAGATGATTGAAAGCACGGCAAAGTATATTAACTGACTGCTTCACTTGTAAATATTTTGGGAACTGCCACCTCCATACGTGAGATCATACAGTCTTCTTGTCCTATATTTCAAAATGGAATAATTTGGCGTGTTTAAATTATGGGTCAAAAACTGAATAAATGAAGAAGCTGACTAGTCAGTCTTTCTTCCTAATGAACATTCACTACAACAGAGACAGAGCTGCCAATTACTGGCCGCTTGTTCTGGCGACTCATTAAGTATGTTTCAGCATGAACCTCTTATGATTTGGCACATGGCCAGATCCAATTCAAACTTTCCCCATGTCCAGAATAATACTGTCACTATTTTGATAGACAAGTAAGCTGCAAGTTTCATATATCCACAGCAAACACTAATTTGGGCATGACAAAAGGGCATCTGCTCTTCTTACTGCCAAGAAAATTATTGCAGAAGTGACTGTACTTGACAGTAGTAGATGAATTTCACTTTATTTAGCTTGAATTATGACACTGAATAAAATATTTACTAGTTATCTAACATCATTCTACCCCTCAGAGCAGTTTTAGAGAAGTAACATGTGCAGCAGCTATAGTCCAATATTGCCTCGCTAATTTGCTTTCAAGAGTTCATTGCAGCCTGCGAAAACTGTCTCTAAGTACTTCAGAAAGTCAGAGGAGAGCAGATTGCTTTGTATGTATATCATATGTATATATGATATTTATGTATATGTGATTTTTAGGTATTTTTTTTAAAAAACTCTTAATACCACTGCACCAGCAGAACTGTATGATATAGACACAATTTCAATTTGATATATAAGTTACTATAGACAGGAGGTTGCATGGTACTGGAAGATCAAATTAATTTTAGAGTTAGGTATTATGTTTGAGAAAACTACTATAAAGTTGTTTCACATTTGTCATAGCCTTCATCTGGAGCACACCGTTCCTTATAAGATTAACTCTTTTGAATATGCATTACAGTATGCAAATATCATCTGAGAATCCAAAGTATTTTGTAGCATTTTTTCCTGACTTTTAGCATAATTTTTTTTTTTTTTAAAAGTGTTGTTGAGAAATAATATTAGAAAATAAGAAATTACACTTTAAGAAGTCCTACATAAGCAAAATAAATAGATAGACCTTCCTGTATTGGAACTAATATTTATCCGCTGTAGATATGTACCAGCTAAGCATGCATTTGACTTTGTTGGGGTTACCTGTCTCCATAGTAGCAATGTTATATATTTTGAGGATAAATACAATGTTTTGAGTTCACAGAGTGTATTTAGACTTAGTTGTGGTTATTGGGAACTATATAATCTTCAGTTGGTTAATTGGGTTTGTATTGCTTTTATTTATGGAATCCAGCAGAGAGATGTTATAGTCTCTGTTGTATTGTTAGTGGTTCCTTGCAGAATTCCAGAATTTTATGTTCACTAAAATAACTGACTCAAGAAATACGGAGATTGGAGATATTATATCCAACTCCTTATGTAAATGAAGTCTGTATATGCAATGCTTACGCAGACAATTATGCCCACCAGTGTACAGAGCCCATTGGCATTTGATGAAGTCTTATGTAGCATTAAGATAATGATTTGTTAGATTAGTTGTTTGTATTTGTGTGTATAAAAAAAAATAAATCTTAAGGAACAAGTTTTTTGTAGATGTGAGAAGTGCTTTAGAGAAGCATTTTGAAGGAGGTTTTTAATTTGTCCAATGAAATGGGGCAAGTTCCTGTGTCTGGTCATTCTGTTGGAAACCCTCAGGTTGAGAGACTACTGGAGGGAGATTTTTTTTTTTTTTTCCCTTTTTCTTTTTTCTGACCAGATCTGATACTTTTCACTATGTCTGCCTGACAGAAGCTTCTGGTATTAATATTTTTTTCGTATTCAAGTTTTGACCTGGCAGCTTTTACAAAACTAGAGATTCTATATATGAGACACTATGCTGTCACCTATGTCATGCACTGCATCCTTCCTAGTCCTCTCTATTCACATGTGAGTACTTGCACAGATATGCTAAGCCTGTATTCTTCCAGCTACCATTTTGATTTATCTAAAATAAGGCAAGACATTTGTGCAAGGAATAAAAAGATCATAAGGCATTCTGTCAGTTTTATTGGTTTCTCCCATGAGTTTCTCTGCTCTCCAGACCTCAGAAGCCCTTATTTATCCCAGAAACCTTGGAATTTACAGACTGACTTTGCTAAAGCACTGCTGAACTTTAGAATCCTCATAAGAATGCTGGAAATCTTCAGAAAAGCCTTCTATGATATCAGCAAATATCTCCCATGAGAAGCCTTCCAGCACACTGGAAAGTATTCAGCAGTGATAAAAGAGTGTGTGATTCTCATTTAGAATTCTTGCTTGGAAAACATGAAGTCTATGAAACTTTTTTATTTGTCCTGGTGTGACACATATTATGCTACATTTCCAGATCCAGTCAGACAGATTGTATGGATTTTGAAGGGGTTTTTTTTTGATATTTTTGTGATTAATTCAATCATGAATGCTTTTAAACTAAAAGTCATCAGACACAGATATAAGGAAGACATTTTTTACTATGAGACACTGAAACAGGTTGCCTTACAGAAGTTGTGGATGCCTCATCTGTGGAAGTGTTCAAGGTGAGATTGGATGGGACTTTGGGGCTTTGAATAACCTGATCTCGTGGAAGATGTCCCTGCCCATCCAGTGAGTTTGGAACTAGATGATGCTTAAAGGTCCCTTCCAATCCAAACCATTCTATGATTCTGTGATTTTCAAGACTGTGCTGGTTTTTTTGCAGTAAATCTTTTTTCTTTGAAAAAAGAAGGGTCTGAAGTAATTTTCTTCCTTTCTATTGACTTTTTTGGCAATGCTCATCCCCAAAATATCTCTCTGTTTAAGGTGTTTTTATTAGAATAATCTTCCCAGCTATGTTTGGTTACTACTTCAGATTTTATACTCTCGTCTTCTAATTACTTTCTTTTTTTCGTATACCAGTTCAGCGCTGCCTTGAGTTTAGCAGTTAGCAATAGTCTGCTGGACTTCCTGGCTAACTGTTTTGAGCAGTGCTGTTGTGCTAGAACAAAAAATGCTAGATGATAAAAGGCAGTTGCTAACACCAGTTTCAAGAAGGTTTAGTGGATATGATGTAGAGAAAGATGCCAGACTGATTTCATCTTGCTTTCAGCTGTAAGTCAAGTTGAGAAAGGCAGATATATATATACAAAGTCAGAGTGAGAAGTGGAAAATATTTTATACTTAATTAAGCTTTTAATCAGTTATTATTTCTGTGTCCATGAATGACAGCATTGTTGGCAACAACTTTATATATAATACCATTGAAATTTGCATTTTATTTATCTCATGAATTTTTGTAAGACTATAACCTTCTGTTTTCAGAGAAGTTTATTGATATATTAAATATTTTTAAATGTTATGGAAAAATATTAAATATACTTTCTTTTCCCATGGTTTCTTATATTGTTTTGGTTCATAACTTTCCATGATAATTTTAATTCTAAAATCTCACCATTTCACATGTTACTCCTTCACCTTCTATGTCATGTTTAATTTATTACTTCATTTTTATTTACATTCATCCTCAACTATGGCCTAAACAGCCTGGCTCTGTTGAAGGAATTGAGGAGAGAGAAAACTGGAAAGAAGAGAGGAACTGATGGGAAATTAACTGAGCCTGAGAGATGCTGTAAAGTAGTAATTAGCAAGCAATTTAACCACAAGGGCCATTGTAGAGCATAGTTCAACCAGAAACTTCCAGTCTTCTAAGAGAAATAGCTGATTCTGAACATCTCAGGCAAGAAGTGTTATAAAAGTAGGGTACTTTCCAAGTGACTTTTAAATAAAATGAGGTAGAAACCACATTTGGCTGAGTGCGATAAGGAGAATGCAGCAATGAACGGAATACTGTAAGAAACCAGCATTTCAAAAAGGAAGCAGAATGTAAACTTAACCTCCGAGCAAAAAAATTACTATACCTAACAAAAGAGTTAACAAAGATTTCAACCTAAATTGAGGCAACACTGCAGGGAAAATCAATTCACTTTATGAATTCTTTTTGGTCCACCTGCTGTTATTTTCCCTAAGTGAATGCGTTGAACAAGGAGGTAAATGGGAGCTGAAGGAATGGTAGGTGAGGAACCCTAATTTATAAAATTTTCTTCTGAGAGATTTGTCATTAATTGTATTGGGAGAATACAAAGGCTTCAAAATAATGCTTTCTAGATGATGAATTTATTTATTGTATTGGAACAATACTTGTGCTTTCCACATATTGTAAAACTTAAACGATTGTGTATATTGGTGTAAAATAATATAGTTCCTCAGCTTTATTCTCTAAGTTTGTAAAGGAAAAATCTCATAACCTTTCAGATTTCTCTTGATTTTAAACACCATGTTTCTAAGCATTCATTCTACTTCAGCTTTGTCAAATATATTTTTCTAGTTCTTATTTATCCTCTCAGTTCTCAGTAGCACAATTCTAAAAGACATCATAACTTAAAAAAAAAAAGAAGATAAAAGAGAAGCACTGATTTTTTTTTAACACCTATTAATTTTCCGTTGTTGCAGAGGTAAATGATGTCTCAATCTATTTTTAGGACAAAAGGACATAAATGATGACAACTTCAGAAAGCAATGAAGGAATGTGCTTCATGCCACAATGATCACACAAGAAAAGCAATCTTAATATTAGAAGTTAAGTGGAGAAGTTAAGACTCTTCCTTCCAGCTTCTGATCTTCACAGAATCACAGAATGTTCATGGTTGGAAGGGACCTTTGAGATCATCGAGTCCAACCACAAAAAAAACCCAACCAACCCACAACACAACCCAAACCAACACACACACCACACCTACGCACAGAGAGACAAAAATCAACAATCTCGGGCATTAGAGCATGCCCTGAAGTGCTACGTCTACACGTTTCTTAAATACCTCCAGGGATGGGGATTCCACCACCTCCCTGGGCAGGCTGTTCCAGTGCCTGACCAACCTCTCAATAAAGTATTTCTTCCTAATATTTAATCTGAACCTCCCCTGCTGTAACTTCAGGCCATTTCCTCTGATTCTGTCACTATTCCCTTCGGAGAAGAGGCCAACGCCCACCTCTCTACAACCTCCTTTCAGGTAGTTGTAGGGGGCAATGAGGTCTCCCCTCAGCCTCTTCTTTTCCAAACTAAACAGCCTAGTTCCCTCACCTTCTCCTCATATGACATGTTCTCTTGGTACTACGGAATTGTTTTCTAAAATGGATAGTTTATTTTTCCAAATCCTAAGTGGCAGATTTTCCCCTTTGTTTTGGGGAAACTCATTCCACTGTACAATACATGCTGTGAGGTATTCAGAGCTCTAACTAACTATGATCCATTTTACATAGCTTTCTTTTTTGGTTTGAACTTTTTCTTGAGTATAATTACTCTTCTCTAAGTTTCAGCTGCCTGGAAGACTTTTAATGTTAAAAATAAAAGGGGAAAATAAAAGCCACACTTTCTCTTTAGATCTGTTCCCTGAAACAGAATTTCAGATACAGTTTCTTTTCCCTGATATTAGTCTTGTCTTCTCTGGGATTATGTTGATAGCGTAGGAGACCAAAGACAAAGAGCTTCCCTTGAATGTAGAATAATAAAAGGAAATTTAAAAAAAAAAAAAAAAGGAAAAAAGAGAATGTAAGGAAGTTGTCACATCACAGCTTGAAGCCTGGACTTGCTCACGGTTCTCCATGGTAGTAGGGAATTTTACCAGCTGTTTTCACAAATACCTGTACAGTTGAACCAGGGCTGTTCTGCTCCGTTTAGCTCACAGAGACACTGTCATTGAGCCAGTAACCCAAAAACAGAGCATGCTGCTGCTGCTCCATTGCCATTGAACAATATTAAATCACCTTGAGCCTCTCTGTAGAGGTGTCTTTCTGCATGTCATTAATTTCTTTCTGTATTATGTAATGTTCAGAAATTATCCTAGTGTTATTGAACAGTTTCTCCTGGTATTTCTGCCAGAAAGTGTTCTATTAGTATAATTTACTAACTAAATTTATTTCTGCATAATTGCACGCTGTAATGTCCTCATTTATTTGTCAACTGTACAAACTAATACTAATTTTCCTAAAAACTTTAGAATTAAATGACCTGACCAAGAAGAGGCTTTTACCAGCAGGGGCTAAATCCCCATGTTGTAATCCATCACTCACTATTGGCAAAGACAGTATTTACATTAGAGGGTGAACAGTGCCAGTATGCTTTGTCCAAAGAGTATATGCTTGCCAGTACTATAATTTAATAGGAAGAGTAAAAAGGCTCTTTCAGCCTTTTTCCACGACTTTGCCATATAAAAACACAGAATTGGAGAGCATTAGTATGTGTTTCCCTTCCACTGTATTTTTTCCTGCATTGTGTTAGGTTCATGGTTGGACTTGATGATCTGAAATGCCTCTCCAATGTAGACAGTTCTATGATTCGATGATAACCACCCATTTTTTCCTGCAACCATAGTACGATGGTGCAACTTATGGAAATTTTTGGACCCTTTCTAGTCTCTTTAGTGACTTCAGTCAGACCAGTAAGAAAAAGCAGTATTTAGAGGCAGCTGAAACTTTCTCATAAAGACCATTTGAGAGCCCAGGCAATAACAATTTCCTACAAAGCTTAACAAGACTTGAAACAGGCATTCTAATTGAATAGTTTTAATTTAAGAAATTCAGACATTTTTATTTACTAGCATCTCCAGGCAGAGGTGTAGTATTTTGTGTATATATCTTTCTGCTGCTTTTTTGTCTTTTTAAATGTGGTAAGTTGGTGTTGTCTTTTTTAAACTAAACAAATTTTCAAAAGATCTGGTTCAATTTACAGTGATAAGAAATGGAAGTTAGACCAGGTCTTGATGAACTTGAAAGGACTGCGGGTTGGTGCAATAAAAGCATCACTTCCACAGAAAACGTGTATTATAAGGAAATAATTAAGCTCTATTTAGTAGAGGTTGGAACCCTGATGACTTTTTAGGTTGCTGACCATGCATTATTGCAAAGAACAGAAAAAGCTAGATAAAACAAAACTTGATGGATAAAGCAATAAAGGCAAAACAGTGAACAGATGGAGAGGGAAGGAGTTATATTATTTAGTATGGAATGCAAAAACCCGAAGGCTGTTGCTAACCTAGCCTGGAAAGCTTGTAGTGCAGCTGCAATCAAACACAGCTATGTTGTCTCTGGTCCTGTGGAAATTTGCAAAGCAACAGTTGCTTACTACGAGGTACATGAACCAGGAGCTTCAGTGAGCTGATAGAAAATGAGATTGGGTTTCTTGAAATTAGTGGATAACTGAGAACAGACTGCAGTTTGCTATACTAGCACGCTCATCAAGAGGGCACGGTTTGAAATACAAGTGACTTTGAAGAGATCTCCTACTTTCTCCTACACCCTTTCTCTTATACTAAAAAAGACTCAGTTTTGAGCTAAAATGATTTCTTCCTGGTCAATGACTGTTGTGTGCTTTTAGAGTGCAAAAATTTCCTTCACTGTTTTTGGTGTGAGATCCTATTATTTGGTTTGTTGGTTTTTTTTTTTTTTTTGCCAAGTAAATACTTAGCAACTGCAATTGAAGATTTGTAATAGAATACTGAAAAGAATATTTTGTGTTTGTGGACTTGCATGAGTGCCATGTATGCTGATGAAGCAGAAATAAGTATTACTTTTCTGTGATGACCACGAGTATTGTGAGGGTTGGGTGAGGGAATGTGATGTATCACTAGATATCATTGTAGGTTTTGAGACCGTTTGTAATAGTTCAGGTTGTTACATATTTAGAGGAAAATGCAGCAGCTGTTGAGTGTTAGAAGCTGAGGAAAAGGCTTCATGTTACTAGAGGAATAAATGCTCAGAATTAATATTGTAGAAAGAGCTATATCAAAGGAGAGTCTGCTGTTGTCAGTATGAGTCACTGTGCAAGATGAATACTTTGGAAATTATGGTGGATTTTTAATACACAGAACTTTTTTCCATCTAAAATATTATATAGTTACTGATGATGTTCACATTATCTTCGTATTACTTCAAAGCAAGAGCTGTGGATGTGTGTCTTCAGATTTCACAATGGAAATAGAGATTATTAGTAGTAACTATTTTACAACTGTGTTCTTCATCTGTGTTATATAATGTATGAAATACAAATATTTTTAAAGGATTTGATGAGTAATGTGTTTTACTAGGAAATATTAGTTACCAATTAAAAGCAATGAATTTGCAGGAGAATTCTCCAAACATTCTTAAATAAGACAGTGATTTACTGCACGTGATTTTATGTTCAGAGAATGACATGCCTAGACAGCTCTCCCAACACCAAATTAATTGGTGTGCACTTTTAAAAAGTTGAGATTCACTTATTTTTACATATACTAACAAATTTTGTTAGATAGATACTGAAAAAAGCATTTGCTGTCTGCCAGGACAGAAAATAGAGATTGATGGCTGACATCCTGAAAGTACAGTTTGAATCCGCATTCATCAATAGCAACACATTAGCTTTCTTAATTATGGGCAAAGAGAACAGCTTGACCTATGCTGACCCATTACACCAACATGAGACTAACCCTGTCTTTGGGGGGGTCTCTTAGAAGTTCTCAGAAGCACCTTTTCCTCTGTTCCTTTATTTATGATCCACCAAAATTAGACCCTTTCTGATTTCATTCTCTCTTAATTATGTCACACACTTTCATGTTGCTGAACATGAAAGTGTCGCCTCTTTTTTCTGGTTGCCTGTATGGATATTTCTAGCCTTTTGGGGAGCTCAGCCAGTTTTCCCAGTTAGTTGCTAAAGAATATTTAAAATCTGGAGTATTTCCTTCATTTTTAGAGGTCAGAAATTTATGGGGGGAAAGGAAGTGGTTTTCCCTATTTCTTTACCTCTGGAATTACCTGTCTGTGGTTAATACAAACTGGGTTTGTTCACATATATCCTTTTTTTCTTCTATGCCAGAGTGTTACCCCATATATTGACAAAAATACTATTAACTATATTTAGATGTATATTTAAATGAAGAAACATCTGGGAAACCCTAAGACACATCTATAATTCTGTAATACTGAATTGTAGAAGCTTCCTTTTAAAACTAAGATTATAGCATACAGGTATCACATGTGTTCTCAATAGTTTATAATTTCTCTATAACCTATTAAACCTTATGTAGATTTTCTGCTAATTGTCTTCTGGGTATTCCAAATGTAGATACTTTCTTTTTTATGACAACATTAGTAGAATTTAAAAGATGTCTAAAGTAATTAGAGGTACATTTGGCCTTTACTTGATAACATTTAAAACTATTATTTTAAACTCCAGAATGCAGTAAGGATTCTTCCAGCAGACTTATAATAGATTAATACTAATGGGGTTTTTTTGTTGTGGTTTTTTTTTTTTTTCCAATGCACAAGTTCCATCAAATTCTAAAGAAAGTCAGTGTGCAAAATTTCATGCTCAGGTCAATGTCTCTAAATCCCTAAATCTTTGTTTTAAAAGTAGTGTATGAATCTCTCTGCTTGTAGTTATGAACACTGGGCTAGTATATTTTTTTTAACTTTTAAAAATGAGATAAACTATTATTTTTCTTTGTTTCCCCTTCCCATAGCTGAAATAAAAACATGCTGCTGGCAAATTTGTTGTCAGAAGTTGGAAGGTGAAAAAGAAATGGTCGGAGTAGCCATATAGGTATGGTCCCTCTGATAAGCCCAATTTTGTCAAAGTCAGACCTCAAGAACCCTGGTTCTTTTATCTCCTCTACACAAAAGTGATTTCCTTTGGAATTGAGACTTGTAAGTTTCCGCAACCCTAGAATAGTTTTTACCCTATAGATCATTGCTTTTCAGTAGTATCTGAAAAAAAAAACCCACTAGACCTCTACACTAGATCTACACTAGATCTCCAAAGTGTCTTACAACACTTTACAAGATTGTAAGACCTCCAACCCTCTCGCTTTAAAGACTTCTCATATTCTTAGGGTCCAACAGGAATTTGAAATGTTCTTTTTAGGTGTCAGCCCAGTCTGTACATTTGAATTGGATTTCAGCCTTAATTCTACTCCCAAGTTTAATGATATCCTAACGCCATTTTTGTTTGGTTGATTTATACTCTGTATGCTTAAGTGTGTGGCATGATTTCAGTTATTTAAATGCTCTAAACACCTTCCCACAGTTGAAATGTTTCAGTTGAGTTTTATGCTGCAGATGAACATGTGGTAAGAGTTTTCTGGAAGTGGCTGACCTAGGAAATACTGCAGGAGTTTCCCCCCAGCGCTGCACTAGTCACCTTCTCATTTTCACATTTTGAACCATTTTGTATTTGATCCTTTCCTATGACTTATTAGATTTCCTTTAACAGTAAAATAACTTTTGTGGCTAATCAAATAATAAGTTATGCTGATTGTGGAAAGTTTTCACTCATGTCTGCAAAGTTTCAACAATATGCATAGCTCCTGAATACCAGCCCTGCCATTTACTATTGAATTACAGGTTTACCACAAGAGAAGCATTAGCAGTCTTTGAAAATAATCTCTAATCTTATTGTTTGTTGATAGGAACTGTGTGGGTCAGGAAGTGATAGGTAACCATTATTTTTGGAGAAAAATAGATCAGGTATGTTTTCAGATACTTCAAATACTCTAGTTCATCTTCATGAAAGGATTTGCAGAGGTGAGAGGTATCAGGGAACTTGTGTTTTGGGGAGGAAATAGCACCTTATGGATTGCTTTATGTTATGATTGAACAGCATATTGAGGTGGAGTCTGCCTTTGTAACTTAGGTCCTGATATCCTAGATCATGTCATTTCATTGCCCTATTCTCTGCAACATCATCAATCAAAAAAAAAAAAAGGAAAAAAGTGTTGAGTATTGGCCCTCTTTAAATACATCAAATCACCCTCTGAGGTACTTCATTGTTGAGATTCAAAAACTCAATAACTGACTTTTGCTATTAACTTTTTTCTTGTTGTGAAATTATTTAAAATAATGCAAGCAAAACACATACCTTATGAACCAACAAAAATCTGCAATGATAAAAGTTTGTCTGAATGAGTATTTCTGCTCATTTTCCAAATGAGATGTCAAAAATAGAAATAAATCTATGTAGATTGTTAAACATAAATTACATTTATGTTTTTGCTTTATCTTGTTACGCTAATGATGTCAGAGAATTTAGAATTTTCTAGGCTTCGATATTGTTCCACAAAATGCAGCAAGCTGATAACTAATCTGTTTTATTGTTCATTCTGGGTTAATCAAAAATGTAATTATGACTTTTAATTAGAGCAGAAAAAGTGTCTGCTACTAGCTCATAAAAATTGCTTTTTTCTGGCTTGTCACCACAGGTTATGAAAGACAAAGAAAGCTTTCAAAGTAATAACAAGGAGACAATCTAGCCTCAAATTACTCATAATTGAAGTTAATATTTGAAACTACATCTAAATATATTCGAAGCTGAAAGCTGTGAATTTATATTCTAATTTAATTTTAAAGCATGAAATTTAGTGGTACCTAGAAAAACACATTTTTTTCCCCACCATCTTTTCAAACTGTTTCACAGTTCTGGTTCTAAATTCCATGCTACTTTAAAAAATTCGTTGAAGACAAGTCAACAAGGCTTATGCACATATAACAAACCAGGTTTAGCAGTAGGGAACCATATAAGCTTAAGAAAAATATAAAAATTTATTTCATAATATCCGGAGTTTGGGTAGATGAGTATGATAAATAGATACCTGCACGCCCACTCACACACACATGCAACATACATAAAATAAATATACAGAAACTGTTAATAATCTTAAGAAACAAAATTCCCTTTGGATTTGTTTATTTTGTCTATTTTAAAATTGCACATAAGGTGAAAAGAAGAAATGTAAACCAGAAGTGGGTGATTATTATAAATTGACAGGGGAAGCTAAGTGGTACAGGGAGAAATCTGTGGCTGTCATAGTTCGTGTAATAAGAGCCTGAGATTTATTTTGAAAAAAATTCTGACAGTGTATTTTATCCATTTTGAGAATAACAATTGCCGTTTCTCTATAATTATTTCTATTCTGTGTCTTGAAAATATTTCTATGAATATAACATACTTTTCATTGCTGTAGTACTTCAAGGAGATGCTAAACAAAACTGCACATTAAGAGTGTTAAGAACAGTAGTTTTGGTTGAGATACATTGAAGAGTTTTGGAAGAGCTGGATTAGGATCTCTCCAGGCCACTAGTGATGATTTTTAGTAAATCTGGAGGCATCAGCAATGACAATTTTTTGGTATTGTGTAAGCAGAATGACCCAGGTAATTTTAAGGTTGTCAGCCTTGCATTGCTCATTGAGGGAAAGGGTGAAATTGCAAATATGGAACTAGGAGCATATGAATAAAAGATTTTTTGTTGAATGTTCAAACAAACAAAATACCTTCTCATTTTTTCTCCCACAAAAATATACTTTGAGTCAAATTAATAATAAAATATAGTGCATTGAGTTGAATTATTATATTTCTAAAATGCCACTGGGATTTGGTTTGAGTATTATTAAACTTGCAAAAGTCAGAATACGCAAAATGACCACCCAATCACTAAAAGAAATAAAAACTGATTAATTCATTACTGTTCATTAGATGAAAGAGGATGTTTCCAGTAAGGTCCCTATAATGTGATTTCAAGAATGAATTTTTATAATTTTGCTCAATGACCTGGGAATATCAGAGAAGTATTACTGTAATTGTGCAGCTGGTTTGAGTGAAAAATAATGAAGGGAACAGTTTTGATTTAGAAATCTTGATAACCTGGGCATAAGGAAACAAAAAGTAGTTCAGCGTGGCCAGGAAGGTACAAAGACGTGGGGCCATGACACAGAGCAGTGGCAGACAGGTACCAGGAAGAGGCACACCCCAACCTTTTGAACTAAAAGATGCTATCACTCTGAAAATCCTCTTGTAAATCTTACACTCTTCTTAATTTCAAATATTAATGCTTTTCATTTTCAAGGTCATGTGATTCCATAATTTGGAAAGCACTGTCCAAAAGTGTTTATGTTTGTTTACTTTTGCTTTTGATATATCAGAGTACTTCTACAGACAAGTTTTTCTATACTTGGTTGAAATACAGTATCTTGTGGATTTAAAATGTACTAGTGTGGCAGTAGTTGGAAACTAAAGAGTAACTGCCCTGCTTTCACAGATGACTCAAAACTAACTTCCAGAAAAGCAAAGCCATTGATAGCCCTCATTCCAAGAACACATCAACAATTTCATTTGTTACTAAGTGTCAGGTAACTGCAAGGAAGTATTGGTTCAGATTTTATCCTCAATGTCTAAGTCATGTCCATGCTTGCTCCTCTAATTATTTCTGAAAGTGTTTAGAAAATCTGTTATAACGCTAATTAGCATGTTAGTCCTTAGTTAGCCTTTAGATAGTCAAATGTTTGTCTCTTTCTCAAAGTGTAGAGATTCCACCGGCGACTAGCCAAATTTCATACTTTATGAATAGAATTCTATCTTGTTCTCTGAGGAGATGATTGTAAAACTGTCATGATTTTGGGGAGCATTCCAGTAATGTCCAGGTGCAGCATGACTTCTATGGACTTGTCATTCCCAGTCATAGAAAAGGAAACAAACTATGTGAGTCCTCTGGGGAAAAAAAAAAAAATAAGGTGATTTTCAAGGCCTTGGAATGTACACGCCACTGGCATTTTGGTGCTTGAAAATAGAGTGAGTTTCTACACCTGAAAGGTAGACCTATGTGAAGTGCCCAGCATTTAATTTTAGTTGTATTTACTTTATTTTATAATTATGAGAGTTACTTTATGGAGGCTATATGTGTCTTTGAGGGGTTGTTTTTCATTTGTACCGGTGTTTCCTTGGAGGAGAGGCGTGCCCAGGAAAGCAGTGACATAGCTGTGATGGTTACCTAGAACATCAGTGCCTTTAAGGTTACGGGTGGTGGTGGTTGTTGTTATTCTTCTATCAACACAGATAGTGTCGATAGTGCCTATTTAGAAGGGCACTATGTTAAAAGTGAATTATCCCAAAAGAGCTGACAGGAGCTGCTCTCAGCTATTAGAGGGGTGCCTTAGCCATACCCCGTCCAGGGGGTGGATGACCAAGCTCTCCTGCCGTATGAAGGTAGAGATGAAAGGTATAATCATTCATGACTATAAACCATAGCTGGAACTATAAATGTTTTAGTTGCTTTTTGTGTCAGGCCCACTGAGAGATACCTTTTAAAAGTTCCCATGTTGTGGAGTGGGTGCCCCTCTGCTGTTTATCCTTAAACTTTGACGTAGGAGAAAGATAAGCCCCCAATCTCATTCGTGTGTTGTCTCAAAGGAAGCGCTTACAGCTAGGTGAAACAAATTTGCCTGCAGTGTTTAGTGTCAAGTTTCCCAGATGAGGAGGAGATCAAAGCTGAGAGATTAGGACATGCTGGTTAGAGGGGAAAATTGCAGTTTAGCTGTGCTGCTATTTTTAAAACTTGTCATATTTCCCTTCTGTCAGGTGAGCTGAACTCTGATTTGTTGTGAAACATGGATGCGTTACAGCTCTGTGCATGGATCAGGCAGCATAAGGAACAAAAGGTAGGTTGCTAAAGAAATGCCTTCGCTTCATTTCTTATCGGGTCCTGATTAAAACAAGAAATCTGAGATTTTTGCAAATGTATCCCTGTTACATTCCATGGGAGAAATGCCACAGACAGAAAATGGTGCTCTCTTTTGCTTTCTTTAAATTAATAATAATTCTTTCAACTGCACACACATACACTTGCAGTTCTGCCACAAATACCACTAAGATAATTCTGACTTTCCAGAAACACCCTTACAGTACAGTTTTCACTTGTACACTATTTTGTTTTCTTCTCTGCTTTCCTATACATTCTTTCCTTCTCTGAGTGAGTTTCCACTCCGTGTATGCCTTCACTTTGTTCTTCAATAGACCTGTCCCATAGCATCTCTAACTCTCAGTCTATATTTTACCTCTGTACCTGTTCTCCTTTCTTTCCAAAATCTTTCCAAAATTTGTCTTTAAACCTTCCTCTCATCATTGTAAAACCTGAATTTTCTATGCTTTTTCAAAAGCAATTGGAAAGCTGCTTAAAAAAAAAAAAGTCCATAAATACCATAAATAGGTTAGAAATTTAAGTGTTGATTAATTTATTTAACACTTTTATTTTTATACTCAGTAGATAAGGTTTTCTTGTTTGGCTGTGATTAGAAATTGGTGCCTCTCAGGTGTCAAAATCCTGTTGCACAAGTGTTTTGCGAAACAAAGAGGTAATCCTGAAGAATTTACAAAATCAAGTATGGTTTTTATACAGGATCCAATTTTATATATATTTTTTTTAGATTGAATTTCAAGACAATTTGTTTATCTATGACTGGAATATTATTTTTCTACTCTGTGTATTTCCGCTCTCCAAAAATCCGCTTAAGTCTGTAAATAGAAATAGAAACAGAAGATACACAAGCGTTTAATGTTGGTAAATGATCAAACCTGGGCATATCTGACATTCCCTAGCTTTTATTTTTACATATGTCTGCATGTGCTTTTTCTTACTGATTTAAAGAAAATATGTATTCCATAAAATGGTAAGGATTGTGGATATGTTTGATCAGATTTTCGTGTTTTCATTAGAAACTTTTGAGGAGGAAAATGGAAGTTTATTTCTCAAAATTAGAATAAGCTTTCTTTGAGTTGGATCAAACTTTACATGCCTGTAACTTTAATTTCATTAGAGGTGAATCTGATATAAACTTTGAGGCAAGAATAATAATGTCTGTAATGATAGCTAATAAGTGCGCACATATTATGTATACTGTAAAAGCAGATCTATGTCGCTTTATTTCCTTTTCACAGTTTTATCTACCTGTAACAAAGGCTGGTGTGTGGTTCACAAAAAGTCCTCATTATTACAGCCAGAAGTATATTGCTGCTTAGAAAACTAGCATATACGTCCCTGACACAAAATATCCCTGTTCATTAAATATCACCATGTAGACCTGAGCTTGCTAGCCGAAAACTATATTCGGTATTGATAGATTATTCTCACTCAGTCCCAAATAACAAAAATGACCTGTGGAAAAGGGAACTCTTGAGAAACAATTTCATTCTGTAAATTAGTTTAGATTAGCATGATTCTGATTAGAGGCAGAAATTTCTATTGTTAAGGAATCTATCTTGCAATGCAACGATCAAACCTCTGTTTTTGGAGTTCAAGTGCCTGAAAGCTTAGGTTCAAAAAGGAAGAACAATAAAAGTTATTTATGTGTACTCTTGAGGTCTAATTAGGCTTAGTATTTCACATGCACGTGTATATTATTGAGCCGGATATTGTAATGTTTATGGAAATTGACACTTAACTTTGAATTGCTTCTATTTGCATATGCAGATTAGCAAAGCAATTCAGTGCAAACGGATTTTAGAGACCTGCCAACAGTTGTGTATGGAGAAAGGCAAGGAAATCCGGAAACGGATATTTAAGAATTAATGGCTTTGTTTTGCTGAGAACATTCAAAATGTTCATGACCTGAGAAGGTTTCAGGTTCCTGCCGTGTAACAGCTGTAAATGCAGGCCAAGACCGAGATATAATTGTGCCCCGTGAACCGCTTTATGGACAGCAGGCACCTGTAAAATCAAGTTGGTTTCTAGTGGCCATGTGTCCTTCCTAAAACAAGCCACCAGCCCTGTGCTGGCAGTACCGTTGGCGTTGCACACAAAGGTTCAGG
Organism: Tringa tobata; assembly: GCA_033628505.1. Taxonomy (NCBI): domain Eukaryota; kingdom Metazoa; phylum Chordata; class Aves; order Charadriiformes; family Scolopacidae; genus Tringa; species Tringa tobata. Next base: position 3,764,725 of record JAHREE010000161.1, read on the forward strand.
AAGCAAACTTCCTTCTGATAAGTCACAGGATGGAGATGTCCCCTGTGACAAATTAGTGCCGCAGTGGAAAAGGAGGAGGCAGGATTTAGAGGGGCACAACATGTGGGAATAAGACATTAAGTGGTTTTAGGCTCTTAGTACAAAATAGAAAATGAGTGGGTTTCATCCAGCCAATTGTTTTATGTTTATTTTTGTTGAGGCAATCTCACATTCATGTTTTTCATGAACTGCGATACCTCAACATAAATCAACGTTTGACAGAGCTGTTGCGGGAACTGTTCAGTCTCTGTTCTCTTTGTTAGAGAAGTTAATGAGAATAAGCTGTTCTAATTTGTGTCAGTATATTCAACTGTTATTGTTCTCTTCATAACAAAAGAAGAATAAAAGGCATAGAAGAGTCAAAACTGATGAAGTCCATAAATTTGAAGGGTGCTACAAAAAGAGCATTCCATAACAGAGCCATCAAAATCTTCTAATTCAGATTGTTATAGTTATATCAGGATCAGATGGTGAAGACGAAATAGTGCATATTCTCTTGTCAGTATCTCAGATGTGTGCAAAACACATGATTTCAGGAGGAAGAGAGGAGATATATTAACAAAGAGCACTTTCAGTTGCCTTCAGAGATGCTAGAGTGGATTCTGAAATCTGCTTTGGGGAGGCAGAGCTCTCCATGCACTGAGAAACCTGGCTATCACATCTTGTATGCAGAAAACCCTGCATTAGTATGTCATGGTCCTGTTACTCTTTCCTACAAGAATGCCGTGTAAAATATCTTCCTGTATCAGTTAACAGTTAGTGGGTCAGTTTTCAAGGTTACAGGGAATGGGTCCACGGTTCTGTGGGACCCCCAGAGGTTTGTTGTTATGCGTTATAAAGTGTGCCTGGTGCATACCCCTTAGTGCTTGACACTGTTTTTTAGGACACAGAACTCTAGCATGAGCCCTTTTGTGACCTGTGGGAAAGCAAGTGGGGAAAAATGGGAATTTACACCCCATTTTTCATGTCTCTGCCACATCCACGTGAGGGTCAGAAAGTATCTGATGCTTTATATTTGAAACAAATGACTTCGTGATTTATTTTTTTTGTCATGGTGCAAGGTCAACTGCACTAATACTTTCTTCGGCCAGTGGTACTTACAGTGTAAATAAGGCAATACCAATTGGAAAACCAAAGCTCTAACACTAATAGCCAGAAATGCTACTTCATTAAATAACCTTGCTTTTTGAAATTTGAAAACCATACAGTTGCATGTTTTATGCTGCTGCAAACTGTAGCGATTAGTATTACAGAGAACTCAGTAAAAAGACAGAAGACACGTGATGAGTACCTAATGCTTTCTATCTGGGATTCAGGCTAGGTTTATACAGCCTGTGGTAAGTTACTTTTATTTATAACAAAGACTGCTGAAGTTAAACGAAACACTAAGCAGCTGTATTGTCTGAATTAATCTAAATCAGATTCCTGAGAACTCAGTATACCTTAATCATTAATTCTGTTACACACTGCTCTGGAATACTTAAAGAGGTGGTTTATTTCATTTTTTTAAAAGGAATTTGGCTTTTGCTGTTTTATATTTGTTACCAGACTAGACACACACACATCTGAATGAGTAAGCACACCAGATAGACAGAGAACCATAGGTACATACACACATTTATACATATGTCTATATTTCTGTGTTTGCGTAGCATCATTTGAATACATGAATATTCAGGATAATGCGTATTAACATCCAGATCAACACTCAAGATTTAGTCAGACTGTTAGTGGACAGTTGTGAGAGAAACCACTTACCTCAGTTTAACATCAGTGATCAGTTTTAAGACCACCTCTTGCTTTTAAGTGTTTGCCAAAAGAAAATTTTGACTTCAGTAAATATATCTGTATTTATGAAAACATGCTGTGAGTGGTTTTGGGAAATGGGTACTGATCAGAGATTAAAGCACATCATGGATGGTAGAGCAGTTATCTGATAAGGAGAGAAGCGACTGCACAACTGCTAGCAAGCTTGGTCTGCAGACAAGATTAGCAGCATATCCAGTACTTTGGGACCTTATCTCTGAATGAACAAGTGATGATAGTACCGACAGTAAGGCAAATTAACAACTTCATTTTTTGTGTTAAAATTAATTCCAGCCTTATTTATGGAGGCTTAGTATTTTGCACAAAATGTACTATGAAGCTTTTCAGACCTCTAAAATGTCTGTGTGAAGGCAGATGCGCAATACTCTCAGCTAAATCTTCTTTGAGCTCTTATATCCATTAAAGCAGAGTGCAGCCTTTCCCCACCCTATCAGATTCAGTGGTGAGCATTTTATTGCCATGACAGTTTATAGATGATATTTGCACATTTTTTTCTAACATCAGATTTTTCCAAATTTATCTCCTTTTTCTTTTTGCCTTCCCTGAAGTGAGGAGGAGGGTAGACAGCAACCAAGAAAACAGGTTGTGTTAGATGTCCCAAAATTACGGGAGACAGTTAACTGCTCAGAAAAGAACCAACATGTATCCTCCTTGGATACACTTGCAGCCTCAGAATTAACATGAGTTCACTGTTAGTCCTGCCCTTTTCTCTGTGCCTGCTCCTTCCCCATAGACACCTGGAACGTGATGGGGGTCTTTCTAGAGCTCCATAGGCTTTCCTTCAGCCCACTCTCCCACCTCTACATCTGCTAAATGGGTTGGGGTTTGTTGCTAAATGCAAGATAACCTAAAAATTGAATGTTCTGCTATGAATGAAACTCTTTTTTTCAGGACTTGAGGTGTTTGTTAGGGTTCAGAAGGGTAATTTGTATCTTATTTGCCTGGTCTTGATATTAGCCCCATGAGTCAACTTGCCACGTTTAAACTAGGACCTTTTTACAGTATGCAGGTGAAGATATCACTTCTCATGTGGAAAGCAGTTGCAAGGCTAAATTCATTCAGCTGAACATAGGCAGTGTTGAAGAGGCATGTCTGGGGCTTTAAGGCGTGAATTTGAGTTGGCAGCTTTTTCATTCTCCAGATGCTCTTTCCCTTCTCCAGGAGGTGCTGTGTAATTTGAAATAGGACTCTTTCCTTAAAAACAGCAGAGAATGAAGTGGAAAAAAAAAATCATTAGTGCTATGTAGTAGGAGGAGCAATCTAGGAGTTCTTTCATTTCGATTTTTTTCTTCCCTGAATAAAGAATATTGAAAACTGAATTCATCCTGTTGTGTTGATCTGCATGAAAAGAAATGTAAATGGGATCCAGATGTGTTTTCTTCTCTAATAGTTTCATTCACTATGCTTTAGATATGAGAAAATGAAATGTATTCTGTAATAGGTTGGAGGAGAATAGACCAAAATTATAATTTTATAATATTCCCTAGGAATTCATAGAGGCCTAATGAATTAACTGGGAAACTCTGATGTCTAATGAACTCTGCATGGAGAAACATTTAATTTTGTTCTGACTGCCATAAGGCAACTGCATGGTGGGTTATTTAATCATCAGCTGTAGAAATATAGCAGCAGTAGAAAATGGACTTGTCCTCAGCACTGTAGAGAAAGGTTTAACTCAGCTCCCCTTCAGTTTTTTTTAGTCTTCGGCCAAAATGCTAGGTATCGGCTCCCCATATTTCCCTTTGTCCCACCACTTTTCTGGTGTGTTTGTTTGGTTTGTACTGAGCAACTTTGTTTCATTAGTGAAATGAGAAGCCAGATTTAAACCCTATTATTTACCAGACTTAGACTCACTCTTGCAAAATTTCCGTTCTGCTTAGCTAAATTGATCAAGTATTGATTGGGCCAAGGAAAGGGTTGATTCTGTAGCACTGAACTCTGAAGCCTGCTGCAAGACAGATGTATGGAACTAGGTTCAGTCTCTTGCTTCATACAGGGCAAGCTTATGATTGTGTCTTCTACCTTGCAGATGATCACACAAGTCACTGGGCTGGCTATACAGAAAGAAGGATTTATATTTTTTTTATCTTCTCTTCCCCAAATTCCACCTCTCCTGACACAAATACAATGAAAAAAAGTCTGAAAAATCTCTTCGTTACAGAGTAGGAGGGGAAAATGCTGAAACGTTAACATATTTTGAAAAATAGGATTCTTAATTTCCAGGTAGTTTGTCCATTAGAATATCATGTCTAGCAGTAAATGCTGTACAACATAGTTATACTCTCATTTGGAGCAGTCTTCCATTACATTGGATTTTTGGTAATGTGTTTATTCACTCTATCCTCATTATAGAAATAATCAACAAAATAGATCTGTGCTCTTTCAAATCCCTGCAGAAGTCAGTCATCTCTCCAAACATATGGTCTGTTTACCTTCCCAAAAGCAAAATGTCTTCATAATATCAAAAACCAAAGACCCCTCTCTGTTCCAGTGCAGCAGACCTGGAAATTCATTGAGTTTTTGCTGTGCGTTTTGATTCCCAACTGGTATTTGAGAGCAGAAGGCCAGAGCACTAACCAGGATACATTAGGCTGTCGAGCCACCATGCTACAGTGGTTCTGACATTATTTTTTAATGAGAGAAAAAAATAACTGACCTTGTAGGGACTTGCACCCAGAAACCTCTGGCTACTGTCCAGCCGTACGAGCACTTCAGGAGCAAGTGTGCCACGGTTAGGGCTAGTGAACAACACTGATTTTTCTTCGCCATTGTGACTGCTTGTTCCCCAGAGATTTCCATTTTCACTCTGTGCAGTTTTGTCCTTGGTTGAAACACTCTGCACCTATGTTGGAGAACTGATGCTGAAATACTTGAAAACAATCCCTCTTCTCACTGAAAAACCATATTTTATAAATATTATTTGTCACAGGAGTGTGTGTTGCTGTCAGCATACTTTCTGATGTCACAGATGCAGCGCGAGCAGTCTTACAAAACGCGAAGGAAGGGGGTAATATACTGTAACTTTGCTCAGCAAATCCCCCATCGTAGTTAGAACTATAACAAGGGGTGTGAAACAACAGCAACATCTGTAAAAAATACTGGAGAAGTTATAATAAGGAAAAAATGCATTTAGATTGCATACAAAAGTCTGTTCTCTGATGCAGACTTTTACCACAGCTTACTTAAAAACACATAAAAAAAGTACGCTGAATGAATCTCCGCAATATTATCAGAACCCTGATAAAATTCCATTTTATTAGGTCTGTGATAATTAGTGGTTTTCTTTCTTTCCTTCCTCTTTTTATATTCCTCACTACTATAATTGCAAAATTAGTTCTATTTGACGCGGCTGCTTCTTTCTTTGCATGAGAGATAAGGCAGTGGTCATAGAAAACCCATTCTGCACATGGTTAGCTATAAGAAGGTGTTCATCTCTGAAGCAGCTATTTGTTTTTTGTTCAGCAAGTTCTTTCAATCCAAATAATGTGGGCTGCAAGTAAAATTGCACGTATTCCCAGTACCCAAATAATCAAGCTTGTAGAGATTCTGACACTGGAAAGTCACCAAATAAGGCTGTTATGCTTCCATATTTTGTGTAAGGCAATGACAAATGAAAGCATGGAGCACTGCTGTTATTTGAAAATAAGTTCAGTACTTATTAAAATCTTGCAGAGTTTATAAAGTTATTTTGTTGCTAACCTTCCAATACAGATTGCTTTTCTAAAAATACCCTTCTTTTCTGCTTGAAGGCCTATTCTCTTTTTCTTTCTTTGGCTAAATTAACCTCGAAATGTAATTCAGCTCCTAATAAAGTTCTTAAAAGTGTAATGTCTCCCAGTTTTCATACACTTTTTTTTCTATAATGCTACTAAAAAGAACTAACATTGTCAAGTATTTATTTTAAATTTTTTTGCATCCCACACACATATATACCCCATGAAACTCTACCCACGGTACTGACAATCAACCTGACAACATAATCAGTCAGATTTTACCCAGTGACTGTTTCTTAGGTAACCAAACACAGTTGCAGAAATGAATTGCACAATACAGAAATAAAACCCAAATTGACGTGTGACACTTCCATTATTTTTCAGTAAAGTCTGAAAATGTTATGAAGGCTCAGTGCAAAGGTGAAGCACGTCTGGTGCACAGATTGTGAATGTACTGCTTCTAGTGGGAGTGAAATTCAACCTAGTACCAACCAAAAGTCTGCTGTGAGTCCCTAAAATAGAATTCCATCATTTGAGATGTAGGTGATGCGTAAGCCCTCTGTCAAAGCTTTGTAGTAGGACCAATTTGACTGTTGAGGAGGCAAGGCCAGAAGGAACACATCCCTTCTGTAGCTTTGTTTCTTCATGTTGTTTTTATTACTCTTTCCTACTCATGTTCTAAAATGTTTTCCTAAGTAATAAATCTGTCTGAAGTAAATTTTTAAGAGAAAAATAAGCGAGGCGTTGCTTAATGCAGCAGGTAGACTCTCTTTAAAGGATCTATTCAGGAAAAACCTCAAGACCAAGCTGCATCTTTGATTTCTCTTTTTCTCTTTTTTTCTGTTGTTTTTTTTTTTTTTTCTTGTAAGAGGTTGTTGCTGATATAACAAACTTTCCTCAGCGGAAGGCCTTCCTCTGCTAGAGCTCTGCACACTCACTGGCACCATTGAAATCAAGGGTGAAAGATAAATTGTTATCTTCATGCTAAAGTCAGCATGATTGAGAAGTTGTCGTCAGTGCCATGTTTCATTGCTGTAGTTAGTTAAAGTGTATCTAATTCTTTTGTGACCATCTTAATAGAGTTGATGACTTCTTTTATACTTTGAGGCTTTAACTTGGTAATATTGCTTCAGGGTTAAGGTACTGCCTACAAAATACAGATTGTGTTTGTCAAGACACTGTTCCAGGGGTCAACCAGCGTGAGCTAGCTTTTGCTGCTGGCCATAAATGCAACTGCCTTTTTGTTAAATCACAGACAAGCAAATAAATCTGTTTTAAACCAATTAGTTATTTGCCTAAGGGATTATGCAAATTAATGACTGGTGAAGGACAGTGGTAACTGTCCTTCTAACTAACGGACAGGAGCATTTTTGGCAGTAGAGACCTACCAGAAAGGTGCACTGGATGGCCACTTATAGACATTCAATAAAATTGACTGGATGGGGCTTTAGGAGTGTGAGAAGGTGTGTTTGGACAGCAAGGGATAATATTGACAGTATCTGAGAGCGTCAGGGTCTCCAAGATGTTATTAAGTGTCTATGGATATTGAAAAACAGGGCACTTCAGACAGATGTAGGGGGTAGGAAGTGGGCAGGGAGGGTCACTGGGTTAAAGACTTGGATGTGGCAGCTTGGTTTACCCTCCTTTTCCTGCCTGGCTTGGTATATGCTCTGCCTGCTGCACTGACTTGGGCACTGCTGACTGCAGAAGAAGGTGACTTGGAGGACGTGCGACGCACACCTCCTTTCTCTTTAGCAATCCAGAAAAATATACTAGCCCCCTTCAAAATAGCCTGGCCAATGCTGTGTTGCCATATAAAAAAAAAGTAAATATGCTTATGCAGACACCTGCACATGAGAAATCGTTCTGGAAAGAGAATGTTAACAACTGGAATGGAATACCTAGCTGTACCAAGATTTTATAGCTTCATTTCTTTCCGTGTATTTTCATGGTGAGAGACTCTCACTTTTTTTTTTTTCTCATCTCAGCTCAATATCCATAGCTGACCACAAGGAATTCTCATGGCTGCTGTTTATTCAGCCAAAAGTGATTTTTTATGTTTGGGGTGTTATTCTTCCCCAGCTGGCCCTTCTGACCTATCTTCTTGTTTTCCTTTTTGATTATTATATTTGTAAGTAAGTTGAGTTTGTCCTGAGCTGTGAGCATTCAGCTTGACTCATACCCAAATCGGAGCACTCATAGCAGAAAAGTAAAGGTGCTATAAACATTTTAAATTGCTTTTGACTATGAAAAGTGTGTTGAAATTATTCCATTGCCTCAAACCTTTTATGTGTACTTCATTCTGAACCTTCTAAGTGAGGGCATTGGACTGTAGCGTACAGATTTCCATAAGGCTTCTTCTGTGACACTATAAACTCTTCAGGTAGTTTTAGTTTCTAAATAGTAATGAAAATCATATAAAAAGTTAATATATAAAAAAACCAGCTTCAAGAGTTTAGGAGCAAGGAAAACAGATAGCTTCTATCCTATGATCAATGTAATATCCTGACAGGAGATCAACATCTTGGTCCAGAGGCACTGTAAAATCATTCCCTGAAAGAAATCCAGTGATATTAGAAAGAGAGAACACGCTACTATTCCTGAACCCCAGAGGACTCACAGTGACACTTACCTTTTCTTTCCTAAGAACATTTTTTTGTATTAATAGAGTGCCAGAGATTATGTGAAGGCACAAAGAATGTTGCTGCTGGTCTGATTTTAATTCATTAATTATCAGTCAGGCATAAATCCTTTAAATATATGCTTGTCCATAACTTCCTGAGGTCTACAGCATTACTCTGTCATCTGAAAAAGCTCTTGTGGACCAGGTGGCCAAAAAAATTCTAACTGTGAAGCATAAATATCCTTGTAGGAAAATCAATGGATCCAAGGGCTGTAATGAGGAATAAAGAAAGAAAAGAACAAAGACATGTGTGCATGTAATTCTCCACCACAGAAAACTTTCAATAAATCTCCAGTTTACCATTGCTTCTGCTGTGAATAAGATTGACAGCAGAAGAGATTTGTGCAAGTAAGAGGCTCAACCTCAAGTGTATGCAAGAGAGAGGCAAATCTGAATTTAAAGTGAAACACATTTGGGACATTTTTGTTAGATGATTTACTTCTCTAACTGGGAAGGAAATAAGCAGGATGAATACCATGTAGAGGCTAATTAAGCTATGTTCTCCTTGGGAAAACAATTTCATATCATGTACCAGGTGATTAGGACAGTTATAAACTTGGAAGAGCAAAAGAACAAAATGTAATGTTAGGAAGAAAAGGCAGTGGAAAACATGCTGTGTGTTTATAGAGTAAGTCCAGGGATCTGTACAAGGATGTGCTCTGCCATTTTAGAATTATTTGGTCCTTGCTTGTTTTGTTGCTGTGGTGTACCTTGTCTGCTAGCTTAGCTTAATAGACTCTATACTACTTCTCTCATGTGAAAAGAACATGTGCTCATCATTCTGGATATTATTTCCTAATCTTATTTAGTTTTCTCCTACATTTTTCTGATCATTAAGGTAGGGACTTGAGGTGGGAAGGAGAAGAAGTGGAGATGAGAGGACTGGAAAAAACTCCATTGTTGAAATGTGAGGAGCAGGAGCCTCCCAAAAATATGTAACTTCAACAAAAATACAATGTGTTACCTCATCAGACATGCTACGTATTTAAAATATGTACATAGTTTGAGAGTGGCCAAAGAAATACTTTAGGAGACCATTCCCAAGGAATCTTGGAGAGAGGTCTTGGTTTATTTGTAGCTAGTCCTGAAGCACTATGAAGAAAAATCCCTTTTCCTGACAGAGCTGGCAAAAGCTTGAGATAGGAAAACATGGGGTATATGTACAAAATAACGTTTTGGAATAATTTAGAACGGAGGAACAAATATTGCACCAAACCATATTGCCATCTCAGCAATGCATGAAGCAACTCCAGAGTGAAAAAGTATGGTTCTGTGGTGCCATGTTCACCTTTACAGTGGAATAAAAAAAAAGCCGTGACCCGTTTAGTGAGTGAATGTGTTTATAATTCTACCAGAAGCTGTTTGCAGATTCGGAAATCTGTTGCTATTTCTGCCATGATAAAGCAAGGTTCTGCCTGTTGTAAGTGCACAAGTAAGTAGCACTTTACTGTAAAGGCAGATGTTTGCCTCAAAGTCATAGACTGAGATTTCCCTCTTTGTGGTACTTTATAAAATCTAGTAAGATAATTATTGGTCTAAACCAAGTTCATAAAAAGCCTGAATTCAAAGTGCTTGGAATTGCAGTGGGAATGAACCTACCACATTCTGGTCATGGCCGTCTGGTGTAGGAGATATAGGTTAAAATGCTGCCTTTGTTAAAAACTCTGTGCTATCCTAGTACCAGTTTCCAAGTCCCAACTAAATCAGGGCAGATTTCCCCTAGCTCCCATTTAAAACAAAAATAAAATATGTTTTGCAGTTCTTTGACATAAAAATCAAACACAACACTTCAGAAAAATTATAAGGCAAAAATGTGCTATGTCAAAATAAAGCAGTTAATTTGGGCAGAAACAGCACTTAAAAAATATAGCCTTCCTTTTTGTTGTCCTAATTGGATGGTTTTATAATGACAGATTAAAACCATTGTGAAAGTAACACGCAAATGATGTTTTATAACCTGCTTAGTATTTCAGCAAAAGATTTTCTTTGTGCCAACCAATGAATCATAGACTGCTGCGCATGGAAAGTAGCAATAACTTGTTTTTAAGATGTGTTGACATTTTCGTTGTTATTACTTTTAAATTCATATGGGGTACTGGAAGACATTTCAGGTGTTACAGTACATTACTGCTTGGGCTAATTGTTCTCTTTTCTAATTGAACAAGAGCTTGTTAGAAAGAAATACTGTGAGAAATGAGTGGAGAATGAACGTACAACACAACCATGCATTTGCAGAAAACCAGGTCATAATAATTAAAGATATGTGGAGAAAGTCTGTAATTTGTATTGGTGTTTGAACACTTAAAAATAATTAATGTGAAAAATCGGCCTGATCTGGAATGAAATATTCTTTGCTTAGATCTTTATTTCTAAAATTAGTGTAGATAAATGTAGTCTCAAAACATTGTTTCAAAAGAAGAAAACAGAAATTCTCCATTTAAAAAAAAGTTAAATATTTTTAGTTCCCTTATCCTTTGCTTCCCCCTCCCCCCAGTAAAAACTCTGCCAAATTTAAGCTGCTTTCACAGAGTGCTAGGCATCCTTTATTTTTTCAGCAAATGAATTATTCATCTTAAAGATTTTCATCCAGCTAATAATACAAATGACCAGAACAGACCATTTGCATTAGAGCTTCTCACTGTAGGAGGTACATTTCTGATTATGCTTCTAACTATAGAGTAAGGAGCTTCGGACCTTGGATTTAGTGAAATTCTACCCCCACCTATCCTATCCCTTGAATTCAGAGGAATAAGAAAGTAATTCTTTTTGTGACAGATTATATGGATTAACAACAAAATTTTGTCGTAGTTCCAGACTTCTCCTAAGCTTACTGGAATTCAGATTGTAGTGGGTTATTGTGAGATATCACACCCGAGTCCCTCTCTAGCTTTGTACCTCTGTATTGGTGACCTTGGCTTTGCCCCATTTCTCTCAGGGCAAGCAACTGTGGAAAAATTTCAGTCCCCTGTGCTGTAGCGTTGCAATGCAAAATATTACGCTCTTATCTGGTTAGCAGGTGGAAGGGTGAGGGTTTCGCTGGATTGTATTTGGTACCAATGTGCCACTCTGAAGCTAGGGATGGGACAGGCACACATCATTTAAAACTGTATCTTTCACACTTACTTTTTTTCAACTGTTTTAGAAATTTTATCTTAGCCATATTAGAGAAAAGTCCTGCGTTGATCCTGGCAGGCATCCCCAGTTTCAAGCCTACTTTCCACCAGTCTAGCATGAGAAAGTAGCTGGAAGGCATCCAAAGTTCTGAACATTTGTTTCCATGGAAGGCTTGTAATATCCAGCTGCTTTTGACTCTGAATTTAATGGCATGTTTGTATTTGAAAAAAATCAATAAAGTTTATGAACTGAAAAGAGAGATCCACTGCAACCAGTTCTGTCACTTCTAAGGACACCTCATGCAATTCTTCGTGACATAGAAATCAGGCTATAGAAACCATCCTACGCATTCCTGCAAAACAAGATTTAACATTGTAAACCTCACCAGAGCAGCTCAAGCTCAAGGAGAGGTACAATGATAGAGAACAAAGGAGAGCTGTGAGAAACAACCTACCACTAATCAGCCTAGAAGGCCAATAAGATCTGATAGGTTTCTGCAATAAAACTACCCTAAACCTCCCAGTGGATTTTCATACAATAGAAATCAAAAGGGCACATTAGTCATACGACAAGAGAGACACCAAGGGAAAACTTCCTGCTCTCATACTTTAAACAGCTTTCTTCTTCAGATAAAATAGCTATCATGCAAGGCTCATAAAGAATAAAACTTTTCACTCTTCGTTGAGGGCCAGTCCAAGGTCTGTGCAGCATTTAAGTCATACTATTATGAGGCCATAAATGGGGCACTAGTTGTAAATTATTTCTTATTGCTCTTATTACCTTTGAGACACCATAATACATAATGATCTACCATCCACGTTTATAAAATGCTTCTACTGGAATAGGCAGACCTTAGTTCCTTTTCGGAATAGTCTTGCTGAATTCAGTCATGTCTATGACATTCAATTTGCTTTTCACTCAACATTTCTGCACTTTGTTAGGTTATCTGGTACCTCTGATCATAGAGGGGGAAAGATACAGTGGGAAATAGATGGTGTAATTCCCTGTCCTCCCATGGCTATTTGCACTGTATTCTAAAATGTGTACATTGGTTAGTGTCACCAGCAAAGTCCTCCCAGCATAGTGCCTTTATGCTGGAGCATGCAGTCACTTGAGAGTGTTCATTAGAAATCTTTATGAAGCTCAGGCTGTGTGGCCACAGATGCTTAGCATAAGCTGGTGCGTTATTCCATTCCAAAATGCAAAGCCAGTAACTCCTCTTCTGTGTGAGCATCGACCCCTCTTGTGTCTGGAAAGGCTCTTCTCCCAAATTCAGTGGGCTGCAGGCAACCCGTTATTAAGGCTCATCCTGTCCTGCTTCTTGGGAAGTGGTAGGGCAGGATTCTGCAGAGCTGCACTTTTCTAGTTCTTTGGCCTGATACTATGATTTCTTTTCCTTTTAATGAGCTTCATCCTTGGCTCTCCAACTGTTTCTGTACAGCTATATTGTGTATAACTAGTTGTATATAATGTATTGATATAACCATATACAGAATATAGCAGTGTAGCTATATGAAATTATATCAAGGGTGCTTAAGCTTTTGATAGGTGCGTGCAGGATAGTATTTCTTCCTCACAGAAAGAGTCTCATACTGTGTTAATCATTCTGAGCAAGTCCTGTGATTACTTGAATCCTGTTCTAATCTGAAATTCAAAACTTCTCAAATATCTGCTAGGATTATAACATGAAACTGCATGAAATTTTTTCTTTTGTTTCTTGTGGGAAGCATCAAAACTTATGTAAGTACTGTTTGTCTGTTGAGCAAAATTTTAATTTTGTAACACTAAGAACAATGTGGCTGTTGTCCTCAAAACTTCCAAAGGAGAACAGTCTATTTTCACACTTAGTTCCATTTAATAATATATATATAATCAAATATTTATCCTCCTGAAATTAGTGATTCTTTTCAGTGCCTTTTATAAAGATAAAACATATAATTTATGTGTTTTGTTAAGATGACAATAAAATGGTACTAAATGTCTGAAAAAATGGAATGGTATCTCTATGTCCATTAATGGTAAATTATATTTGATATTTGATATTTTTTTATCGGATATGGGACTACAAGTACCAAAGGCAGTGCTGAATGATAGTATTATTTAGAAATATTGCCTTTTTTACCTAAATACAAGCAATTAAAGACTCTGTCTCCACCAAGCAACCTTGATTTCTGAGACAATGTAGGCATACTCTCTGTACATACATTTAATTGCATATTCTAAGTATATATTCTATTTATGGACCCTCATGATATTTTTAAGAATAATTTCTAGAAACTGCTAAGCATATCTTAATTACCAATTAATGATTAACAATGAGTGGCTTATCTAGTAACATCCTGACAACAAAAATTTGCCATCTGCAACGTTACCAAATCTGTGCCTCACGATAACAGTTACTGGGGTGAGCAGTGAGGAGTGGACAGCAAAAGCATCTCCAGACTCTGCAGCTGTTTCTCTTCTGGAGTCTGGGATGCCCAGAAAAAAAAATGGATGAGCTTTCAGGCTCAACAGACTCTTCTAAAAGAGGAGCAGCAAACTTCAAAGCGAAATAGAAGTTGTGAACAAATTGCATGCGAGTTTTAAGTGGATATGTTAGTCAGAGAAAAAAAAAGAGCTGTTAACTGAATAATTAAGTAAAGGGAAGGAGAGTGAGGTTAAGGGAAAGCAATTATTTGTACAGGAGAGAGAAACAGCTGAATTATCTCCTGAGGAACATTGGAGGGACTGTGGGGAAAGGACCAAGATAGGGGAGATTATAAATTTCCATAAGAATAGTATCTCTCCCGAGTCCGTGATTTTGGTATCCAACAGAAGCTGAAAAATTCTTGTGTATCTGACAGCTTGTCTATTCTTTGGTTGCATTAGTTGATCTCAGAAAAAGATATTCCCTCCCTCTGCAAACTTTGACTCAAGCCTATCCTGAGGCTGTCATGGCTGCAAGAGCATTATCAATAGACATATTGTTCTGCCCGGCTGGAAAGTTGACACGTTCTTCCCGTGCCTCTCTCGAGACACTGACTGTGCAGCACAAACTTGTTCTGTATTAGCCTTAGTGCTGTACATTTTCCTGATGGAGCCCACTGGACTGACGAGCAGTCCAAGGACTGTACATCCCAAGGAGGATGTGTGTGCCCCATCCGACTGTGGTGTCGAGTATCCGTGTAATGCTAAGGGTGTGCGTGTTCTCCAGGACTGGGTACCAAGAGACAGCCAGACCTACAGAGGGGCTCTCCTGTAGGCCTGTTTGCAAGCTATTAGCCATTAAAAAAAAGAAATCCCAACAAAAAAAAAAAAAAAAAAACCAAAAAAAAAAGAAACCCAACCCCAAAAAAAAACCCCAAAACCCCCACATTAACTATGATGCATATTTTCCTCCAAGGGAACAGCTTAGACTGTTTTATAAGTATTTTTCCATCTTATTCCTTGATGCATATAAAATTGGAAACATATATTTTTCAATCAGTCCTTCACAACATGTCATTAGTTGTTTGAAGTAAAGTAGCATTTTCTTCTGTAGAGTGAAGAAGGCAAATGTCACTTAGCCCCAGGATGCTTGCGCTAAGTGCAAGATGTAGAGCAAAAATGTGATCTCTGCTGCCAGGAGCTCACAGTGAAGTGTTATATTTTCAAAAATTGTATCTTGCTAGTATAGACATTATGTGAATATCATTGCATACGTATAAGGCTAGATAGAATAAGAGATATGGCTGTTCTAGCTATACCCATGTCTTAGCTTAAAAATAAAATTATTGTATTGATCTGTTCCCACAGGAAAAATGTACATCATTTTTGAAGTATTCCTAGTGAATACTCTATAAATCTTATTCTTTTGTTCTTTCTGTCTGCCCTTAGGCAGACACAGAAATCAATGGTTTTCATCATTCCGATGTTGTATAACTTCATAATTCATGATGTATGATTTATTCAAATACACATGTAACTTTTGTTTATCAACTTGAATGCAAACACAACTAATCACTTCTGTCACTTTTATCTCCATTGTAAACTGATCAAGCCATACATAGAAAGCCATTTAGAAATACTACAGGTGTTCTTAGTCTGTTGAATTCTGTGTTAGATGTACCAGATTATAAATTTACTGTCCTGTGCTCTACAGGCCTGTTGCACCAATCCCTCTTGACCAAAAATGCTAATACATACTGAATGTTCACTACGGTTCACTAAAGAGTTTTACCCAAGTGAAAGTAACATATACTTGTTTGAGCAAAACTTTTCATGATTTCATGGCAACATGCTAAATAGCCTTGTGTTTCAGTGCTATTTACTGCTCTGCAGCCTACTGCGTGATTTATAACTAATATTTTTAATGTAATTAATCTTACCTAACACTTATTTGAGTGTTCTGGGCAATATCCAGCTAGTATATAATTAATTCTCCATGTGTAACTAATTCTCGCAACCTCCATAGGAATTATTTGGAGGTAACTGAGGTAAAATGTAGGGAGGACCTACATGAGAAGTTATCACCGAAAGAACCTTGGAATTTATCAGTGGATCTCTGGGGTGTTGGTGTGCTTGTGCTATGTGTGGAGTTGGGTCAGCAAAATGGGAAGGAAGGCGTTTCAGTTTTTTGATTGGTTTTGTTTTAGGGTTTTTCAGGACACAGTTTCTGGTTGGGTGAGTTCAGGGCATTTTTGCGTCTCAGAATAGCTGAGGTACTTGAACCGTGAATATTTTAAAATTGGTCTCTCTGTGAATCTCTCAACTGATGTATTTAGTAACACGAAAAAACCTCAGTGAGTAATATGATACTGTAGCCAACAAATTTGGGTTTGGGTGTTTGTTCACCCTCCCTCTGAAATGTGGAGTACTCTGCTGTCTAGTCGAATGATTCTGGGTCATTATTTTATTTGTCTGTTGTTTAGTTGGAAAGCGGAAAGGTCTCGTTTTCATTGGTACGTGGAACAAAAGTGAAATCTGATGTGCCTACTCTTCATTCTTTCAGAGCCTCCTTTGTAGAATCTCTTTTCCTTCCACCATTAGCAATATCTTGCTATGTATCATGTACACATGCTTCAAACTTCTGTGAATATAATTGATAAAGTAATTTTTACCTAATAATCAGAACATCCATTACTGGTTTACTGAGGTATACTTACTGCAAAAATCTGTCATAGACACAGATAAGCAACTATATTTGATAAGATAATCACAGTTTTAAAATACTTTTTATAAGGCATTTTAGTTAGTCTGCTAATTGCTGGTAGTTCCTGTCCAATTTTTTATTTTGTTTGCACCCAAAGTTGTTTTAGATGAGTGTTTAGATGGCTATTTAGCACTGCCAAAGGTAAGGCAACTTGTATTCCTGAAATAAGGAGTCAGATTGATGCTATTCATTTATATATAACATTATTAATGAGGGAAAAAAAGTCATTCATACATCTGTGTTTTATTTGCCGTCTTCCGTTGTTGCTTCTAATGACAATGAATTCTCCTCTCAGGGATGGTTATGGTAAATGGATACAGGATTACATAAGAGAGTATCCTCTAACACTCCAAAATTGTGTGAAGTCCAGTGAACAGAAGATATTTAGGATGTCCCAGAACTGGTCAGCATAGGGTTTAATTACTGCCCAGCCCTGGACTTGTGCAGTAACTACGCTGTGACCTGACCACCTCAGGAGGCCCATCACATGGCAAAGGAACCTGGCTTCAAGTAGTTCCTTAGGAGCCTCCCTTCTCTTGGGCTGCAACCACAAATCCTGGGCAGAGGGGAGGGCAGGGGATGGGGACGGCAGGAGGAGAAACCCGAGTGTCTTCATCTGTCAGCCCTTTCTTTCCCCAGCTTCCTGCTTAGCTTTGCCCATCGCAGCACATTTGCAATTCTACCAGATGCTTCAGTTCCTGTCGCAGCATCAGTTTCTTGAAATGCGATAGTATCTCAGGTCATTGAATGAACTGCAACAAAAAACACTGCCTTTCATAATAGTTTTTGACTGCCAACAGTTTCCTCCAGGCTTAAAATTTAACTAAGCACTTGGTAAAATTAAACCCATTTATGAGAGAAAATAAAATTGTATCTAATGCAAACATTGTACCAATTTTTTCACAAACAGAATATTTTATTACTGTGGCTAGAGAAAATACCGTATTTGATCCGTTTGTTTTCAAGTCCTTGGCAAAATGGAAACAGAAACAGAAGCTAAAACTGGGAATGAACTGGTGCTGTATGCTCCCCTTAATCAGCTTAAAATCAATTACATGATGTCTTTCGGCATGTTGAAAGCACTGCTGGTATTGAAATAAATGGGAGGCATGTTCTTCTCCGTGGTACCAAGGACATGACAAGAGCAGTAGGTGAAGGCTGATTTTGTGACTTGACCGTGATACCCACATGATAATACTCTGACCATTTAGATATAATAATAGTTTTAATTTTAAAGACATTTCAGATTACAGATAAAATTTGTAGCCAGTAGATTCCTATGAAATACTTCTGCGGGTCTTTGTTGTCTGAGCTTGGCTATACAGCACATTCAGCAGTAGAATAGTAGATGTGCTAATAAGTATTACATGTTGCTGTTGTTTATTGCAAATTTTTTTTTCATCTCTCCTTTCAGACTTACTTGTAGCAAAGGTGGTCAGCAATAAGAAAACGTGCCATCATGGGGCATGTGTCGACTGCGGCAGTTTCACTTGTTCATAGATTGACAGGAAACTTTCTTTGTGCTGTGCAGCTATTAATTTTCTAACACTCTGGGGAGGGCTTCACCTTGAACCAGAAACTTAGTTTTGGTAAACAAATGTAGCTACCTGACTCCTGTAATATGACACTGAAGTTTAAATAGAAGCTGCTTATTTTCATACTCAGTGTTTAAAATCGGTGTGCTTTTTTTCTTTTTTTTTTTTTGAATTTTGCATCTTTCTAGCTATAAACTTTTAAAATTAAGTAGTTTTATAGTAATAGATTTTTCTTTATTTATTTTCAGTTTCAGGCTATAGAAACTTATACTCAGGAACACTTAAAACCCTTGAACAAACTGAAAGAAAAAATTATGAGTTTCCTATTTGAAAATGTTACGGCATGGTAGAACATTAACATTTGAGGGTTTTCTTTAATAGTACAGGCTAAAATTAATATTTGTATAGCCTTTCATTTTCACTGTACCAAATATATTGCTTGTAAGTTAAGCTGTACATTTTATAAGTGTGTGGTTTGTGTGTGTGTATGGTTTTATAAATGTGCATATATCATATAGCAAACAGCAGATCTAGAGAGACTTAGATATCTGCAAGGAACAAAATCGTATCCTTGACAATTTTTGGAGAAGGCAGTGGTGGGTTGAGTGGTCTGTCACTGGATAGAAGGTTAGGAGAGAGAATAAACTAATAATTTGTTATTGTGGTAGTAAAGTTATTGTATGGGTGGCTCAGGATAAGGGAGAGGTAGTGAATGAAACAGTAGGCAACACAATTGAGGTGCAAACGACAAGCGCTTTGTTGTTTGGAGCATGGGTGCCTCTTAATCTCCCTGTTTGTATGGCCCAGGAAGGAGTGTGCCCAGGCCCAGGAATGAACCTGTCCATGTGCCCAGGCCTGAGAGGACCCTCCCGTGTCCTTTCTTCACCCAGTGCAACCCTACCACGTGCCCCGTCTTCTCCCAGGGCCACCTCACCACTGGGGTTTGTCATGCTCTGTGGGTATAGGAGAGATGTGTCCATTCTAAGCACAGGCTCTATACTATTAAGTCAGTTTGAGATTTGTCGTTTGATTAAGTGGAAGAAAAATCATGGCTGTTCAGAAGATGGTTTAATGCAGGGGAACTGAAACCAGAGCTCTTGAATTACTGTAAAATGTAAGTCTGGGCTTCAGAAGATTTGGTTTCAGCACGTGTATCTCCATGTGTTGCCTTAGGCATTTTATTTCCGTGCTCGACATCCTGTCTCCCACTTTTGTCAAATGGAAATAGCACATCTTTTCATGTTTGCATCTCATCTTTGCTTTGTCATAATAGTCTTGTGGACTTTCTCATCCTATGTTAAAGAATGATCTCTGCAGCATAATATGATAGTTAAATTTGTGTTCAGACCCTATTAGTTGTTGTGGTACTTTGGTAATGCTTTCTGTCTCTGCAATTTTGGTATTTCTGTATAACTCTCAGAATCACAGAATTACAGGGGTTGAAAGGGACCTTTGGAGATCATCTAGTCCAACCCCCCTGCCAAAGTGGGTTCACCTAGAGCAGGCTGGACAGGAACGCATCCAGGCAGGTTTTGAATATTTTCAGAGGAGACTCCACAACCTCTCTGAGCAGCCTGTTCCAGTGGTCTGTCACCCTCAAAGTAAAGAAGATTTTCCTCATGTTGAGATGGAATTTCCTATGTTCCGGCTTGTGCCCATTGCCCTTTGTCCTGTCACCATGCACCAAGGAGAAGAACCTGACTCCATCCTCTTGACGCTTGCCCTTTAGATATTTATAAGCATTGATGAGGTCCCCTCTCAGTCTTCTCTTCTCCAGGCTAAACGGACACAGGTCTCTCAGCCTTTCCTCACAAGAGAGGTGCTCCATTCCCTTGATCATCTTTGTACCCACTAGACTCTTTCCAGTAGTTCCCCATCCTTCTTGAACTGGGGGGCCCAGAAGTGGACACAGTACTCCCAATGTGGCCTAACCCAGGCAGAGTAGAGGGGGAGGATGACTTCCCTCCTCCCTCGACCTGCTGGCAATGCTCTTTTGAATGCATTGCAGGACACCATTGGCCTTCTTGGCCACAAGGGCACATCGCTGCCTTTGTACTTTACCTTCCTTACAAAACTTCGTAAATAAATTTTATAACAGGATTAACTCTGTAAGACAAATGTGTAATGGATTTTTGGAAGTCTAAACCAATTAAATGTTGTGACTCTTAATCGTAACATTAGCAACTTTTTTTTTTTTTTGCCTATTCCATTATATTTTTCTTCTGTTGACTTGTTCAATGGACATTTGTTCTTTAGCACTGTTTTCCAAAGTTAAAATGTAATGGTTTCCAATGCTACATTAAATTTGTTTAGTGAAAGTGCCACATATACTTCCCCTTGGAAAACAGCTCAATTATCATTTTGCTTGCTAGTATTCTTGGGGGTATATAGCAAAGATTTAGCTGTTTTAATCAAATGCTGCATTTATCAAATCTGTAATACAGGCTTTATTTTTTTTTAAATGTATTATATCATGATTTTACTATAAATATTGTAAATATAAATATAAATTTAAAATAGTACATTATAAATATAAATACAGTAGATCTATAAAAATATGAGTAAAATCACTGTATCATTTCTTTAGCACATAGGACATGACTCCCATTGGGAATGCTGTGTCCTGTTTTGGGCTGCTGAGTAGAAAGAGGACTTCAATATTAACGGAGTGAGTGAAGGTGACCAAGGTAGTCAGGGATCTGAAAGATATGGTGCTCAAGGAGAACCTTGTTCAGCCTTAAGAACGTAAGTTAAGGGAGGATATATTACTGTCTTCAACTACCTAACATGACAGTGTAGAGAAGACAGAGCCAGGCTCTTCCCAGAAATGCTCAACGGTAGGTAATAAGGCAATGGACACCAGAAATTCGAACAGATTTAACAACATAGTATTTTCAGTTTGAGGGTGACCGTGTACTGGAACCTGACCTAAGTGGCACTGCTTTGAGCATGAGGTTTGACTAAATGAGCCCTTCCAGACTCTGTGATACATATATAAAATAGCAAATACAAAATAAAATTATTTGAGTTCAGTGATGTAATAAGCAATAATTTTATAAAACTTGATTGAAGCCAGAATAAAAGGAATAAAACTAATAGGGAAGGTATTTGTTATATACATTGTTTTAAATAGGTCATAGAATCAGTTAATTATAAATCAAAGCAGAGTTTATCCATAGATACCAACATTTACTGACAAGAGTAGCAGAAACATCTGGAATTCTCCCTGGGACTCCAAACATCCTGTCTTACCCATAGTGTGCAGAACAACTGGTTAATAAAGAATGATGTATATCTGGGCACTTAAAACCTGTATTTAAGCATACAGTTTTGAAAACCTTGGTCAAAGATTGCTGTTCATTTTATAAATTAGTTTCCTGGCACTCTCATCTTTCTTCTGCAGAAAGCTGTTTCTTGAATGTAAAATGCTGTCTTTGATACAATGTGATGGTGTAGGACTGTCAACTGAAAAATATCAGAGCTCTTTATATGTTCTTCAGAATTTCATAGCCATTATACGTTCAAAATATTCTTTTATCAACTACCCATGTAATGGTATTAGTTATCTGTACAGTGATAGATGGATGTGCAAATCTGTATTGTAAGTATCCTTGTGAAATTTCATTTTGAGAAAAGTATTTGTAGAATACTCAACATAGAAATAACGTTATTTAAAAAAGATAAATGCACAAAAGCAGCAATCTTTGATATGAGTAAAAGTGCATCCTAAACATGCCTTACAATAACCCAATTTTAACTCTTTCAATATTTTTGCATTTTGTTTGAAATATAAAATATAAACTGGAAACTGAACAGATTTTATAGCCCAATTCCATTATTTAAATCACTCTGGGTTCTGACATTGAAAGCTACAATTCTGTCTGGAATCAAATTGTAAGGATGAGTTATAATTCCCTAATGGAAACACTGACTAATCTCAGACTATATAGATGCTAATGGTGCCATGTAATGCATTAGCGAACATGGTACTGATAAATAGGAATGAAATATTATTGGGCAGTCTCAAAGTTCAGCTCAAAAAAGATCTCAATTATAAAGTGTCACAGAAGGAACTAATTGGGTTTTTCTGTTGCAAAAGGCTGAGCTGTGTGTAAGCCTGTTGCGCCAGGAAAGAGGGGAAGGACTGTGAGCATTTTACTTCTGAAGAAACAGCTAAACAAGGTCTCTGCATGAAAGTTCAGAAATCCGTACAAAGCCAATGGCATAGGAGGAATCTCCAGCCTCTGTTATTTCCACTGTTTTGTTGGCTGAAGGCATCATTTATCTCACACTTCTGAATCTCAGCCAGTCAGCAGCAAGGATTAGATGGGTTTACCCGTCTCCTGGAGGACTGTGGCAGGCTGAAGAGCGTTTCAGGTTGCATCCGTAGATTCCTGCCATTCTGCGGCGACGTTCATAGAAGATAAATCCATCCTCACCTCTGCTCTCCCACTGCCAGGGAGAACCAAACTCTCCCTCCGTGCACTTTCCAAAGGCAGGCTTCCTAACTGTATAATCTTGCAAGGAAAAAGACAAATATCGTTGTGCCTCTCTTTGAAAAATGCAATTATAATGACAGCTCTCATACTGCCTACACATACAAATGGCATAAACATGGTTGCTGATGCACAACAAACAGATGACAGAGCTGGAAAAAAAAGGGCTTCCTCATATAACATGATATATGTTAACATATATAACAGGATATAATGCTATGAGCAAAGCACAGTCTCTTGCCATGAATTTAGACTGATCATATTTATCATTCCACTAAGAAAACAACTTTAAAAAAAAAAAACAAACTTTAAAATGTGCTTGGAAGTGAAATGTTATTACAATAAAAATTGCATGATGATATATCAGGTTGGTTGCTAATGACTTCTGATCTGAACAGAACCATTGTTAATGTTAGAAT
Organism: Tringa tobata; assembly: GCA_033628505.1. Taxonomy (NCBI): domain Eukaryota; kingdom Metazoa; phylum Chordata; class Aves; order Charadriiformes; family Scolopacidae; genus Tringa; species Tringa tobata. Next base: position 3,787,721 of record JAHREE010000161.1, read on the forward strand.
AAATAGGAATGGCCAAAATTTATTGCAAAATTGTGCCTGGAAAGAAATATAAACTGTATTTGCTTAAAAAAAAAAAAAAAAAAAGAAGTTTTCAAACAGGATATATATATGAAGTGAGAGAAATTGAAAAGTGCATTTTACAGCAGAGTGAAATTACCACCCCAGCTGAGTTCAGAGCTGTGCCTGCCCTCAGGTCTCGCCTGTGGATGGGCAGGGTTCCATCCTGGCTGTGCAGGCAGCCTCTCCCAAGAGCAACCATGTTTTGTAATCACAATATGCCACAGCACTGGTAAAAGCTGTTAAGCTCAAGATTAAATTATTTAACTAAGATGCTACATGCTCCTGGCTGATTATTATTTGAGATATAATTCTGTCCTTTTCAGATTGACTTTTTGATACCTGTCCCCTGAAAAACAAGAACACTTCTTTTTCCTGGCAGTGTCAGTCACTTGGTTTTACAAAACCAGCATTCTGCCCTGTTCTTTTCCAAGTTCCTCAAAATTTTTTTTAGCTTGTTGTTAAGGGAGAGTTTTGCAAGTCAGTGAGTAAATGTACCCTTTGTGAGCTAACTGTTGCAGATTCTGTTTAAAATTGCTGTTCTTCTGTAGAACTGACCCAGAAGTGACTTAGTGAAGTTAATGCCAAGCAGATTCATTGTACTGTTAAAATTATGTATATGTTATGTTGCTGCTGACATTTACTAGAAGTTTTTGTGTCTTTCTGTGTACAAGCCAATTTCAGATCTAGGAAAAGAATTTCAAACTGGCTTGAAGGTAAAATATTGAGCCAGAAAATTTCGTTGTAGTAGGTATCTTCTTGTGGTAGGCCAAAGACCAGCGCTTGATGAATCCTGCAAAGAGTTCCTGTGAGCATCCAGATTTTCAATTACTCTTCCAGAATGGAGCTGGATAATTAGTGTGAACAGGAGAGAAGAAGGAGAACTGTTAGCTCCTTTTTATTTTTTAAAATCTTTGTGTGTAAGACCATGGTATAAGTACTTCCCTAGAAGCCTGACTGTTGGCTGCCTTCCAGCAAATATATGATTAATATACACCTGTGTTAGATATAAATAGTGACAAATATCCTTATGTAGCATTGATCTGCATGTTGCTACCACCCAGATGCCAGTTGTTTTACTTCCAGCTGGTTGGGATGGACATCTATGAAATAAATCAACTTTGCAGCTTTATTTTCCCATATAAAAATAATCTGCTCTGTCTGATAGTTGAAGTGTAATCTTTCTACCATTGAACCTGTCTGTTTGCATCCTCATCTTTAAAGCATGATACAATGATAATGGAGAAGGAAAATGACAGAGGAGTGTTTTGGAGAAGCTGCCCTCAGAACGCAGCGATAGGTAAAACGATGAGGGCACGTTGTAACCTCAAGAAAAAATTAGAAGACTCACGTGCAGGTGGGAGGATTATGAGTTCCTTAGCTCCAAAGCCACCCTTAATCTTGGTGCAACCTCCAACCTGGCTTACATTTCCCTCTCTTTCTTTGCTTACTTTCTCCTTATTCCTTTTTTTTTTGCTCTTTGTTCCAGCAATAGGAGTGTAAATCTGTAGTAATGTCTAACTCTTATTTTTAATAACAATAGTAGTTCTAGTTCTGACTTTCCTTGACCTTCCTGAGCTCTGCTCAGCTGAGAAGAAGAAAAAGACAAATCGTGTTCCTCAGATGCTGAAAGTATTGAAAATAGGAAGAAAAAATAAATCAAGGACTGTTAAAAAGGAGCCATATCTATTAATCTGCATCACTTCTGATGAGCAGATATAAAAAGAACATGAAAGTTAAAGACAAAGTAATCTAGGCTGTGTAAGTAAATCATAAATTTGAGGATTTTTTCATATCGGGGTCAGTGAGATTTTAAAGGTCAGTTCTAGACTTGCAAGTGAGTGCACTGATCAAGAAAGATGTGTAGAGAAGATTGTTAGTTTTTCAGATTAAATGTTAATAAGAGTTTAAACAGAGGAGCGTGTGCATGGTGGCAGGTAAGAGGGAGCCATAGTGGTAACAAGGGTTGACAGCAGAAGAATCAATCTGGGCTGTTCTGAAAGAAAAAGGGCAAAGATGAGAAAAGGGAGAATCAATGCAAAGTGCAGGAAGCCAGCAAAATCAGAGTGCTTTCTCACGCATGCTTCAGCAGCATGAGAGGAAGAGCAGGAGGAGAATCAGACCTTGGGATATGATGGTGCCATGATGTCAGTAGCAGAAAGGACGGGTTGTCAGAGGTGACAGGAGAAACTGTATCGTTTTTAAAAGGGAGGAAGGATTGTGAAAGACGGATGTGAAAAGTGTCTGACAGGGTGAAAAGAGAAAGCTGGTGAAGCTGAATTAAAATAGGTGATTGGTAAAGGGAACTAATTCAAAGAGTGAAAGGGATTTGGAGGTGTCCATACCAGGGGAGTGATGGTACGCTGAACAGATGGAAATTTTGAAGATGTTTTAAGAAAGATGTGAAAGTGAGGTCAGAATCATTATAGAAAATGAAGGATCTTAGTAAGACTTGAAGTGCAGAGGTCTGCAAAGGGGAAGAGGAGCCAGAAGCCATCAAGTGGTAAGGGAAAAAAGCACCCCTATGGAGGGAATCCAAGAGGAAAGGATGGGCACTGAATGGGCCTAAAGCCACCAAAACACAAAGGTCCTGCAAGAGATGGAGGCAGCCAGCTGGGTGCAAGTGGCAGGAGGGGAGGCACACCTACGGCTTTGGATGTTACCTGCTTGGACCAGGCATTGACTACAAACCTGAATAAGGCTCTAGAGATGTATTTCTGGAAAAGTCTTCCTTAAGGCGTACTTGCAGAGCTGAAATAGAATACAATTGGTGTTAAATAGGCCGGCTGAAGATAGTAGTCTTGCTCAAATCTGTGTTACGTGTTTTCTAGTTATTTCCATGTGAATTTCCTTCTCCCCTCTGATACTGGTTTTGACTCATGTAACTGACTCCTAACACCTAATCATTTTCCCAAACAGGCAGAAATTAGTTTAAAAATGCAAATTGCTCTTTGCATAGAATATCCTTGGCTAATAAACACTGTGTTAAATTTCTTCCGTTTTGCTTCTTTCTTCAGTTCATTTTAAGTGTCACTTCTTTACTACATCTTGACATTTAATATGAAGCATTTCATCTACCAGAAATACATCTGAGTCTTCAGCTCAAGAGTCCAATTAAGAAAATGCTCCCATGTGCATGCATTTTCCTTTATTGAACTTCAAGTTCTCTGCAATGTCATATACAAGTTTAAAACCAAGGCTTTTTGTGGAAAAAACAGTTCTAATCTAAAATATCACCTTGCCTTCTCACTGCATTGTCCTACCCTCAAAAATACCAAGCTGTCTTTTAGTTACATATTATCTAATTTTTGCTTAGTGCCTTTTTTGTTTTTAACGAAATAGGCATCAGAAATGCCTTTTTGTTGATAAAAGTGTTGATATCCTTCTGCTTTAATGGTTAAATAGAGGTTAAATAGGGTAATGGCAATTAGAAATGTAATACTGCTTAATGTATTTGTAAAAAATCTTTTTTTCTTTTACTGTTTTAAATGAATTTGATACTGGTGTAAATGACTGATGCTGAGCAGTACTGAACTAAGATCAGGCTTTCTCCTCTAGATGGTGTAATACAAATTAAAGATACACAGCAAGAAATAGATAATCTACGTTGTGCCGACACCCATGTCATGAACTGTTGGTTTCTCTAAAGCTGTTCAGGTCTTTTCTCTGGGGCTGGTGGGTTCCATTCATAGGGTTCTGCTTGTGATAATGTGGCTTTGTGCTGCTGTGGTTTTTCAGTGCAAAGTCACGAGGACTGAGAATGAAAAGTCTCATATCTTTTAATCTGAGGACGTCTCGTTGTAGAGAAATTGCTTATTGTGTTTGATTGTAGCAAGTGAGTGAAGCAGCTGTGTTGCCAACAGGAGGTGAGGTGGTTTGGGTTCCCTTGCCATGCCGTGTCCTTCCAGCAGGGCGACTCTGGGCTCACCTAGAGGGGAACCCGGCAGTTGTTTCACTGTGGACATGTCAGCACTGCCTGTGACAGAGGACACATAATGCTGGTTACCCCCATTGAACACCACCATATAAAACAGTAACGATTCTCATCTTATGTAGAAGATTTTTGTTTAAACACTTTCACACAGGGAAGATTTTTGCTTAGTCTAGTATCTTAGCAGCTACTTCATGTTATTTGCAGACTGTTCTTTTATTGGGATTATTATGCCTTATATTGATTAAATAAAAGTGTGTGTGACTTTACATGGATAGATAAATGCAGAAATTTTTCAGTAGAGGAATCTTTCTTTTCAGATGTATAAGCCAGAGAGCCTACTGCAGTCTCATTGACATTCCCTTCCCCTCACCCAGGTGAGGTATATAAAATGGAAGCAGTAACAAGCAAGCCTACCTTTCTAAAGAGAAGCTGTGGTGATTTTGTAATATCTTGGTCTTGGGCTTTGTAAAGCCTTTGTAGTGGTTGCTAGTCATTTAGGGCTTTGAGCAATTTGGCTTAAGGTAGACAACTTCACAGCACCAGAACTTCAGAGCCTGTTTGAACAGCCTGAAATTGCAGTGATGGAGATAACAGAACAACATAGAGACCTCTTAGGGTATTCAAACCCAGACAGGCATGAATGCCAAATGAATCAGAATGGGATTTGGTTTTATTTATTACTCCACGAGTGATCATGTAGCTGAATAAAAAGCAGTTTTCTTTCTGCAGGCCAACTCCTGTTAGTATACCTGTGTTGGTTATAATTTCACATACACAACTCAGCAGCCACTCTGTTGCAAAGTATGTAATTGGAAGGACACTCTTTGACTTTCATCTGCAGTTTGCTGCGATCGGGGTGCATGCTTTGCTACCTGCTGGGCCACTTCATGTAAAGCTTCTGTTCGGGAATGGTGTTAACAGTTGTTCCAACCATAATGATTAATCTGACTTGCAGGAACCCTGCTTACAGCACTCTCCCTGTTATATTTTGCACTGAGGAAAATGTCTGATCTGGTATATTGGCTGCTTCATATGGCTGTGCTCAGTCACTTTCCCACTGACTCTTGCCCAGCTGAGCTGGAACATTTCCATCCGTGTTCGGTATCTTGAATTTTCATTAGAGTGGGAGAATGTTTTAGTTTCTGAGTATCTGTTCACTTACAGGTCTGTCTGTAGAGAGCTGTGAAAACAGTGTATTTGAAAGGGGAGGGGAAAGTAAAAGTGAAATAAGTGTAAGTAAAGTATATTGTACATTTGGGAGCCTTAGCTGATGCCTGTGAAAATATAAAGTAAGGAGGCAGGTAAACTTGCCTTCCTGAGACCAAGCCCTTTGTCCCCCTCCAAAAAGAATTGGAGACAGAGACAGGAGGTAGGCTGTCTCTGAGACGTGGCTGGGTAAAAGCCAGTGCAAGCAGACTCAATGGGATTTTTTTTAATGAGCCTACAGGGATCATTGTATTTTTAAACACTGTGAATAAGGCTGCAGCCCTGTTGTTGGGTTTGAGGTTTTTCCTTTCTTCTACATGCATTCAGCTATGTCAAACCAATCTATGCTAGTATTTTTTTGCAATATTGTAGTTGTACTAAACTATTCTTCTTAATGAAATGAAAGTAAGTTGGAAATATTGCAGCATTATGGTTAATTTGTACCTATCTTACTGGTGTTAGTGGTGTCGCCTAAGATGCAAGTCAAGCAGAATTTCCTAACATTAGGTACATGGCCACAATATTTGTATTGCTACTAACACAGTGTTTTCAAGTACGTGCACTACCATATATCTTGATTTAATGCTTACACATTAAAAAAATATAGGAACACTGAGACATGATTCCTTATATTTTTTCTGGCATGCAGCACAAGATGGCTGATGGTAATTAGCTGTTTTTAATGTACAATGTAACTCTTTAAGTACCTCAATGAAAAAAAAATAGATGAAAAAGATCTATAAGAAAAAACACATGAACGATTCTAACTTGGCAACAATGCAGGGATTGATAAAGTGTCTTGATTCTCATCCCTGCAGCTGTTTCTTTCTCTTCCTTCAGCAATACATTGAGTAGTGGGCATCAATTGACAAAATAGATGATGCTCGCTTGTGATTAATTTGAATCAGATTTACATTTGAAAGACACAAAAATCTTGCTGAAAACTGGATGAAAGCCTCAAGATCTAGACAGGCTTAAACTTAAAATAGAAGAAGAAAGTAAATCTGTAAGTACTGGAAATTTGACACTATAAAAAGCCATCAATAAACTCCCATATTCAGCAGAACTGCTTAAATTACTTTTCCTGTGAGTTTCATAATACCTACCCTTTTCATTCTTTTTAATTGACTTTCGAACTGACTTCCAGACTAGAGTCCTGGTTTGTTAAATTTCTTGGGAATTCTGCTGTGGGTTTCTGCAGCTCAGGATTGTAGTGCATGATTTGTGATTTTGGTTTAAAGATAAAACAATCAGAGAAAACTCACTATTTTCATTTTTGTCTCTTTAAAATTCCTCATGGTTTTAATAGCCCAAATCTGTCTATAAGTTTATAGAAATTGTTTCTAAAGCAAACTTGTTTGCCTTAGTTCTCTCAGTTCTTCCACTTCCATTTGTACAATTTATTTACCTTGACCTAAGGTACCTGTCATTTCTGCAAGATTCTGCTCTAGATGCTTCAAAGAAAGGACTCTGTAGTAAATCTGTAAGAATATAATTGGTTTTTTGAGTTTCATTTTTGGCTAAATACATAAAGTTGAGACATATTTCTGCATAGGCATTCCCTTTTCACTAGCACAGTGTGATGCAGTGATTTCTTTCTGACTAGAACATACTAGCCCTTGCAGTAATTTAATTCACATTGTGATGTTGAAGCTTCTAACATGAAAACTTAGCTTTTATGTAGCTACAAATGTATTGTATTAAATAGAAAAGGCCAAATTATGTTCTCATTCACATTTGGGAGATCTGTCTGATGTCAGATGTCTTAGAGTATGTAACCTGTGAAAGAACTGGTTCATAGTGAAAGACAAAATATAAATACAATATTGCTTTTCAGTTCTAAATGGAGCTACCAGGCATAGCAGAAATCTATGCTGCCAGAGCCATCCTGTGATACCATTAAGTTCAGGTTCCCCCCTCCCAAGGAATATTTTAAAGAAAACGTAAATGCCCTGCCATGATTAGGTTGGTGTGCAAGACTCACCTCTTCTGCAAAGCTTTCCCCAGTAACTGGAGCAGAAGAAGAGCCCTGCAGGGCGCTCAGGGCTGCAGACAGGTGACTAAACCTCAGAATATGACAGAGATTTGATTGTCCCTCTTGGACGGATTTCACAATTGTACATATCAGGCTGTAACAGCCATAGGAGATAAGAGGATTGATAATGAAATGTTGAAAGAGATCGCAAAAGTGTGCAGACATTTAATATCACTGTCATTACATGTGAAAATATCAAATGATCCACATAAAACACAGGTTTAACACCCAAGAAATTATTGCTGTGATTTTTTTTGAACAGTGATTTAAGAGATATTTTCCATCTATAAGCTCAGGTCACACAGTATTTACAATATGAAATAACTTCTGTGACAAATCTAGGTAAATGGCCTCTTTGGTGTCATTTGTAATATTTGAAAATCCTAATATACGGAGTTAAAAATGGACTGTCATTTTGATGTAAACAGGCTAATTAATCCATATTTCTCATATAGGGCGCTCGATAAGATTTTCAGACAAAAATTTTCAGTCACTGTCTGCATACCTTTATGTTATTTTGTAGTTGCTGTATGTTGTGTAGCTTGAAATTCACATGGTTTTTAGAGGTTTTTTTTTGTTTTCCAAGCGAAGTGGATAACTAAGACTCCAATATAGGATATTAATACAGTTAAGGAAAATGGGCTGTTATTACCAAGTATGGAACTGTAGTTGGAAATAACTAGAAGGTGTATGTCCTCAGTGTTATCTTCTTTTCTATTGCTGTTGTGAAGTCACATCAAAGACTGACCTTTTTACTTTTATCTGATGCACATTTGAGAAAAAGCCATCTCTCATGCTGCTGTAAAGTAGAGAAGCTCGTGATCCTGAGAGATACACAAAGGGAAATGTGCGAGTTTCCTCTTGAGCCCTATCCATACCCCACTGCTTTCCAGTGGATGTCATTGCAAGACAAAATGAATCATCCGGGTCAAAAATAAAGTGGCGAGAGGCCGGCGGTGCTGGAGCACAGCTTCTGATGTGTTCATTTTTGCTGAATCTGTTCAGTAAACTGACAGGCTGAATCAATTGCCTCGCAGATTACCGGCACAGCTCCAGCAGCACTGACAGTGCTCTGGCTCCGAAGAAACTTCCGCCGTACCAAAAATAGTCATGAAAATAATGTTAATAATCTACCTATGTAGGATTACCCCATGGAAAATAACATTAATGAACAGCAAGCCCGAGTGTGATGCTGGAACGTTCAGACCTTTGAGCAGCGGTGGGATTCCTGCCCTTTTGCTGTTTGCCGGGAGCATTTTGAGCAGTTCAAGGAGGTTTGCTAAAAACCCACTTTTGTACAGAGCTGCAGCACAGCACTCTGAGTCATTGCAGGTCCTGTGCTGTCTGACTTCGCTCATGATAGACATTACAAGGCCTACTCACTTTTTATATCTCATATCTAGGATGTAAAGAGATATAGACCTTTTATTGGCCATCTGGCATGGAGAATAATTTCCTTCCTTCGTGTCTGTATAAACTGTGCTCTATTTTAGTTTTGCCTCTGAAGTTCTGGGCATGGTAATGTCTTTCCTTTTTTTTTTTTTTCTGATTTTGAACAAAAGTTCATCTTCTCATCTTCAGAAATTTATTTTTATTTTAAAATTTCACCTTAGTTCCTGCTGTTCCTTCCTTTGAAGTCATTGTGCTCTTGAGTAACTCAGACCTTTCTCATCTAGCCTTTTTCCATCTGGTAGCTTTTTATAATCCACTGAAGATTTTTATAACTGTTCGATGAATTTTGTGCATTCTCGGACTTACATGGCAGAACGCATTCCTCAGCGTGTATGTTCTGAAGTCTTCCGTATGATCCAGCTTAACATCTCCTCCTTTCTTCAGTTACATCTCTTCCTGTAAGGTAGCCATGGATTTTGTTATCCGCATACTTGTGTAAAGGTCTATCGCTCCAGCACTGGGTTCTTTTTTACCTCTATGGAAGTCCTGACACAGGCTGAAATGAGAGCTCTTTGTTGAATTACATCTGTTCACATCTAGTTTAGCCAAAGTAATTGTAATGTCAGTTAAAAACTCATGTAGGAAATGTCTTTTAGAGTGAAACATAATCAAAAGGCCATACTGCATGCAAGGAGCTGCTCCTGCAGTTCCTACCCTGGATATATTTGTGGATTTAGAAGATGATAAAAATGGCAACCATCTAACTAAGCGGCAGGCAGTTTCCTTTATGTTTGGGTATGGTTTTGCTGAACAATGAGAAGCACCTTTGAAACATATTGTAACAGGAGTTTCCCTCCGTCCTTGAAGCAATAAAGCTTCTAATAAAGTGAAACATGCATCCATGGACGGTGAATTTTTCTTCCCATTAAAGTATTTAGGACCTTGTATTAATAACACTATCCATTTCTCACGCTATTTCATGCACTGACACCCAGGTGCACTCTATTTCCTTCCCTGAAAGCTATCTCAAAGGTGTAGTCATAGCTGTCATTTCGGATATAAATTTTCTCTGTAGAGAGACACAGAACTTTTACGCCTGGCTTCAAAATTTCCCAGCAGGGAGGGGCTTTCTTGTGGCAGCTATGCGCTATTATTCAACAGCAAGGGGAATTTCTGAGTGTGGCACCCTACTGAATAAAGGTGTTTCTGTGCTCAGCATACTTGTCATCAATCATTTCCACAACCTACAGTTTTGTTGGGTTTTTTTTTTTATACCCTGCTTCCTTTTTGTTACTTGAGCAAAGCTAAGTATTTAGCAAAAAGAAAATGACTGGATTCTGCCCTTTGTGCTTTGCCAGAATCAAGTTTTACTGTAGTTAATTCATAAGAATAAAACCAAACAGAAGGTTGCAAAATCTACCCACAGAAATCATTTTCCCTGGAGGAGCCACACCTAAGGATATAAATGGCTTTTTTCTTCCTTTCCGAGACATTTTTTAATAGAAATTTGACAGCTATATTCTCTATTTAAACTAGAATAGTTATTAAAACTATGGAATATATCATAGACCGAGAAATAAAGTGAAAAGTATTGCTCAGAGGCACAGCAACTCTAGAAGAAAATGCACCTCTTGCAGTTCTTTGTATCAGCAGAATGTAGATACAGAAATGTTGAATCTAAAGCCCACCTAAGAGACACTTAGATCGACCCTGAAGTTTGAGACTGGTTCCATTTGACTGAGTTCTCTGTGTTAGTGATACAGTTGGTTTCTGCACACCTTTCACTGTCTATTTTTTGTTTTCTTTTAAACACTTCGTAACTCATTCCTCCCAAATCTCCTACACTTCCAGTGAGTACCAGAACATATTTGTCTCCGTTTCCATGAGTCCTTTCATTTAAATCTTAAAAATTGTATTTATTTCTTGCAGTCATCAATGGCACATTCAGGGGTGGCATTCTGCCCTGACTAAGGCTAATAGTTCCATGGACAGTTCTGTTGTTCATAATGCTCAAAACATCCTAAATTCACCTGAATTTTTATTGACGTGCTTTGTTAAATCAGTTGATCCTTGCCTTGCTGCCTTCTACTAAGAAAAAAACCCTTGTATACCTTTCACATATATGTTACTGTTGTTTGAATGCACAGTCTGTTTTCAGATAAACCACCCTACTGGAGTATTTTTTATTTCTTTTATTTGCTTTTATATCAACCTTAAGAAAACTGGAGTTGTTTTCAGTATCAAAGAAGCACTTCCTTCTGTATTGCTTTCCTTGGATGAGGGCTTCACTTGTGATGCTGTAAAACAGGCAGGTAGAGCCCACAAGTGTCATTTCTGTCAGGCTCCAGCCAAATGAGACACAGCAACAGCTCCCAGATGATCAGGCAATTAGCTCACACAATTAGCTTTACTCTTCATTTAAGAATTAAACAAATTGTTCATCTTATCTGCTCATGATAACTTGAGAAGCATGTCTGATCAAAATGTGGTTTTTGTGTTAAATATGTATTCACTGAAAATAGGCCAGGTTAGTATGACAAATCTTAACTACTTAGATCTTGTATTTTTAGAGTACTATTGACTTGATTCATTGAAGGCAATTAACTAAATATGCTGCTCAACTGCTATAAAGTCTGTTTATGCCTATGCTCCATCAACAGAACCAGTGAGTAACTTCTCAGGAGCAAAGAGGTAAGAAGGAAAGATTTATTTAAAAATATTTTTTCCTTGCTCTTCATATGAAAGAGTGAAGTAATGTAAAATATGGAGAAGTGGTATTTTCTAGTAAATATGTGCAAATCATTTCACATTTATTTTGATCAGAATTTGCCTGCAGAAAGACAGGAAGAGAACATTGCAAGAATTTCAGGGGTTGACCATAGTTGTGGCTATAGCAGCTTACAGCTCAGAGAAACAGCAGTGCTTCTGTATGACCCAAGTCATCTAATTCTAGCATATGTGTATCTAATATCTATGTTTTTATATTATAAGCATTCCTCAAAAAGGAAATAACTGTGGATTTAATTGCAGAAATTATAAACCTAATTAAAACCACAAATCCCAAAAGAGTAGGTAGTTGCTTTAGTCTCTAAATTTCCCTAGAAAATGAATTGCGACGTGTTTCTTTATATTACTAGTACATAAAGCATCATTCAAAAAAACTCAACAAGCTAAAGTTAGGTTAAGAATTTTCTAATACTAGCAAAAGGTTTGTTGACCACAACAAAGAGGTTTTGTTTTGATATGATTAATTTTGCCCCAAGAAGTCTTGTTATTGATATCTCAGTGTTGGGAGTTAGAATAAAAGGTTTTTTCCTTCTGGAAGGTATCAAATGTTGAATATATTTATCGTGTGTGTTTTCATTTGGAGATAATTTATACAGTTTTAAGCCTGTCAGGAACCCAGCTACTGTGGTGATCACAATGTTAATATATGTAAGTCAGTGACGCACTAACATGGAAGATGAAGTCACCAGATGTGGAACTACTACATCTGATCAGCATTGCAATAGCAGATGTATAGGTGAAAAGGGAATGAATCTGGTATGCTCTCCACTGTTAGAAGCTATGAAGGTAATAACAATAGCAATGGGAATGTGTCAGCATGAAGAACAGATATGTAGGGCTGTTTTTTGATGATCCTAAATGACCAGAAAAGACGGTGCACTGAAGGAGGCTGAGACACTAAAACTGACCAAGCTTTTGGTAGAGTTGTTGTTAGAGATCAGTCTATCTTATGTTATTATAATATGTCATTTGTCCACAAAACCACGAACAAGGAATGGGAAAGTAGTGGAGCACTTTATCCTGCTTCACAAAAGGATTGGTTTTGTTAAGGGTATTTTTACTTCATGGAAATACCAGGAGCTCTGGGCAATTGTTTGGCCAGCCTCAAAACTCTTTGATGAGACTCCTTTCCTGCTATTCATAAGGAGAAAGTTCTTGGATCTTTTTCCCTTCCTAATAAAGTCTATTTATCCTGTAAATAGTGACCATCTCAGTCAACTCATATTTAGAGTTGATAGGAGCTGTGAATTACACCCTCTGTTTCTGTGTTTTAAGCACTTTTCTTTAGAAATTGTATCATTCAGCAAAATTCTTTGTAATGCCTGGGTTTGGAGCTAGGGCTTAAAGTAAGTGTAGTACTTGCTGCAGCTACTAATAGTACAATCAGAGCAAACTAAATTTTTGAACCCTTGAAGTAATACATTAACTTAATATGTGTTGCTTCTTTTTAGGATGAAAGGAAAAAATTAGAAGTTCAGTGAGTACCTGACCTATGTTAATCTTATCTGTTTGAAAATATCTACATATAAAGAGAATCCCTTTGATTGTGTTTCCACGAAGAAGCATTATGTGGCTCAGTTGGGTGAAATGTAATGAAAGAGTAGTCCTGCTTAGAGGAGTTCTTGTGTTGTGACAGCTGGAGAAAAGAAAAAAACATCTGATGAAGAAAATGAATATGTTGGTTATTCAGCAGTGCAACAGGGAGAATATTTTTAAAATCAGGTGACAGCAAGCACTACAGACTCTGGTCTGACTGTAAAATAGACACATTTTTATATCACTCATTCAAATGCCTAGAGAGATGCACTTGATGTTTACTATCCTGATTTTATTTCTGTCTTGAAGCATTCTCCTAATCATTTATTGATGGGGTTTTTCCACGTTTTCATGTCTTCTCATAAACTGCCAGTGGTGTCTTAATTATAAACACCTTTGCTTTAATACTCAATAAAAAGAGGTATAATGGATGCATGAGCACTACTATTATTGGAAAGAGAGAGAGGAAAGATCACTAAACTGGACCCCTTTGCTGCACTTTACAAACCCATTAAAAAAAAAAAAAAGGTTCTTCCTGTTCAAGAAGAGCTTAAAGTCTAATGCTAATAGCAATAAGACTGTCTTCCCATTGGACATATTGTGTATTTATGTGGTGTTTTTTCCAGTGAGAAGGGGACAGCTATTTTGAAGTCTGTAACTCCTTTGGAAATAGGCTGATACATAATTTATTTAGAATACTTCCTCTGTATTGTGTTTATATTTCCTTGTATTGTGGAAAGTTGTAGCTGTATAAAACAACTCAAAGCATCAGTTCCATTTGAATTGGCTGTAAAGTCCAACCAGCTGTCATTTAAGGGATTGGTATTTAGAAGCTGAGTATTCTCGTTTTGACTCCAGGCAAGACTATAGATCAATCATTTTTTTGACTATTTATAATGAGGAAGTGGGGAAAGTGACATTTTTTGTGCCAGAAGGTCAGCGTTTGTCCTTATTTCTACCAGCTGAGAATCCTGTTCCTATTGCCTTGATAAGCTGTAGGAAAATCTTTTTTTAAAGAACTGGTGGTTAAAGCGCATGAAGTATTTTAGAAATATGGGGAGATAATAGTGTACTAAATGCAAAGTTGCATGGCTTGTCCCATCTAAATAAACGTCAAGGGCAGTAAATACATTAATTGATGCAATAAATGAATATGCTTTCAGACACACGGAGAGCACAGCATGTTGGTGTTGAAGGAAATTCGTTCTGTTGTTCTATCTTTGACAATTAAGAACGGGCAGTTTCTTTAGTGCCCTCCACGGATCACTTGTCCTTCACGTGTCTTCAAAGTAGTGCGTTAATTGTGGTAGCAAAAGAATAGAGAGGCTTGAAATTGACTCATCGGGCGATGTAAGGGGCGGCGGCCAGGCCTGAGGTGAGCTCGAGACGGGGGACGGCTCGCGCTGCACAGGGGGGGTTCCCAGCTCAGGGACTCCCCCCCGCACAGCCCTAACGGCAGCGGCAACCGCGAAGTCCGCGGCAGCCAATCAGGCGCGGAGGAGGCGTGGCCAGGAGCCGCGCGGGGATTTAAAGGTGGTTGGAGGAGACACTGGGTCGGTTGGCGGCGCGTGCCCACGGCAGAGGGCGGCGCGAGCCGGGTGAGTGCGAGGGGAGGCTCGAGCCGGGTGATTGTGAGGGGAGGCGCGAGCCGGTTGAGTCTGAGGGGAGGTGCGAGGGGCGGGCGGGGCTGAGCAGAAAGAAAACGTCCGTGGATGGTCTCCGCTCGGTCTGTAGCCACAGTCAAAAGGAATGAAGCGACCCGAACTGACCCACCGCAGAAACACGCAGCTGTTCCAGGTGAGGGGCTGCGTGGGGTGTCTGAGCCTGTCGCTCCGGCCGGAGCACGGCAAAGACTGTGCGCTGCCACCAGGTAAATGATCTGCTCAGCCTGGTGGTGGAGCTGAAGGAGGGAGTGGAAAGGTTGATGACCGTTTGGGAATGTGAAAGGGAAATAGATTGGTGGAGCCACACCCTGCCATCCTTAGGGAAAAAACAGCAGGTGGAGGCTCCACGAGAGGCAGAGGATCCCCTGCCCTCTTGTCCCCAGGCAGAAGGAGGGGAACTAGGAGAAGATGGGGGGAACGGAAGCAGGTACCTGCTCGTGCCAGGAGGAGAGCCCCCTCCAGACCTCCCCTGCCTTCCCAGGTGCCCATACAGAACAGACACAGGCCTCTGGAGATAGACGATGAGGGGACTGAGGATGCTGATAAATGCCCATCCAGGGCGTTGCCAAAGCAGCCAGGTCCACGTATTAAGACTGCTTCTGTGAAGAAAAGGAGGCAGACAATAGTTATAGGTGGTTCCATTCTGAGGGGAACTGAGGGTCCCATATGCAGGCTGATCCCTTCCCACATGGAGGTCTGCTGCCTCCCTGGGACCTGTGTTAGGGATATAACCAGGAAGCTTCCTGGCCTGATACGGCCCTAAGATTATTACCCTGTTTTGGTCTTACAGGTAGACAGTAATGAGTTAGAGAGAAGTCTGAGGGCAATGAAGAAAGATTTCAGGGCCTTGGGATGACTTGAGAAGGGTTCAGGAGCACAAATTGTGTTCTCCTCTGTCCCTCTGGTTTTTGGGAGTGATGAATGGGTTAACTAGAAGACCAGACAAATCCATGCCTGGTTCCAAAACCAGTGCTATCAGCAGAGCTTTGGGTTCTCTGATCACAGTTTGATTTACAGGACACCAGGCCTGCCCACAAAGGATGGGAAAACCCTATCCTGAAAGGGGAAAAGGATGCTAGGCCAAGAGTTAGCAAGGCTCATGGACAGGGCTTTAAACTAGAATCGAAGGGGGAAGGGGATAAAACCAGGTCTGATTAGTCTCACCTCCGTCCCTGGGAAGGTAATGGAGTGACTTGTTCTGGCTGTCATCTCTAAACATCTTAAAGAACAGGAACAGGAAGTTATTGAAAGTGGTCAACGTGGATTTACCAAGGGTAAATCATGCTTGACCAATCTGATAGCCTTCTATGATGTTATAACTGGATGGCTGGATGAGGGGAGAGCAGCAGATGTCATCTACCTTGAAGAATGCCAGCTACCAATATAGGTTAGGGATGGACCTGCTGGAAAGCACTTCTGAGGCAAAGGTTCTGGGGGTCCTAGTAGATAGTAAACTATCTGTGAGCCAGCTGTGTGCTCTTGTTGCCAAGAGGGCCAATGGAACCCTGGGCTGCATAGGGAAGAGTGTGGCCAGTAGGTCGAGGGAGATCATTCTGCCCCTCTACTCTGCACTGGTGAGGCCACAACTGGAATGCTGTGTCCAGTTCTGGGCTCCCCAGTTCAAGAGAGACAGGGAACTACTAGAGAGAGTCCAATGTAGGGCAACAAAGGTGATTAAGGGATTAGAACATCTCCCTTATGAGGGAAGGCTGAGAGAACTGGGACTCTTTAGCCTGGAGAAGAGAAGGCTGAGGAGAGACCTTATTAATGCTTATAAGTATCTAAAGGGTGGGTTGAAGGAGGATGGAGCCGGACTCTTTTCAGTGGTTTCCAGCAATAGGATGAGAAGCGATGGGCACAAGCTGGAACATGGGAAGTTCCATTCAAATACAAGGAACTACTTCTTTCTGGTGAGGGTGCCAGAGCCCTGGAACAGGCTGCCCAGGGAGGGTGTGGAGTCCCCTTCTCTGGAGACTTTCAGGACCCGCCTGGATGCAGTCCTGAGTGATGTGCTCTAGGCAATCCTGATTTGGCAGGGGAGTTGAACTCTAGTTCTAGTTGATCTCTAGAGGTTCATTCCAGCTCTGACAATTCTGTGATTCTGTGAAATTATATCTCCTCTTTAATAACTTATTTTTGAATAAAATTCATCATAGTGTGTGTTACAGGACGTCTTTAAGTCTTGTATTTGAGAAATGATAATTGCTTGTGGCACAGGTGAAAAAAAAAGTGAAAAAGAGAGAAACTCTCTACCACAGCTAAATTAGTAGAGCTGGAAAGAGATCAGAGAAGAGGGAGGAAATGAAAGCACAAAGTTAATGAACGAGCAGCTAAAATTAAAAAAATAAAACTAAAAGAAGCTATGTAAATCTAAAGCATGATAAAATCTATGAAATCAAAATACTGCCTTAGACCAAAGGAAAATCACAATGCATAAAAAGACAGACTAGAGAGATGACAGTCTCAAAAAGTTTTTTTTTTTTGGAGGGGAGAGAAGTAATATTTCTAATCACTCTATATGCTCAAAATGAGATTTAGCTTACGGAGCAGATGGAAGCTATGTCTGTAAAATATAAAAAGGAGAAAGCATGGAGGGTGTGGAGCAGAAACAATTATCCCACTGGGAGAAAGATGAGTGTGTGGATAGTCTTTATATGTCACTTCCATAGAGGTCTGTCATCCGTTACCTCTGGGTGGAATGAGGATCCATGTAGACAACTGGTAATATTTGTTTCACTTTCCATTTCAACAAATAGGGGAGAGTAATGTTGTTTTCTTCTGTCCAAAGTATTGCAGTAGTTTCTTAAATGTTTGTTTATTTGTTGATTTTGATATGGTTCAAATGCAAGGGACTGCAAATGTTTCTGTTCGAGGCTCTGCTTATCAAAATAATCAGTCAGAGAGAGTTGTTTCTTGAGAGACAAGTAGTTCAACAGGCCTCTGTGACCGTACTTCTAAGACCACACAGTAATGCATAAAAAGTTTTCCTTGTGAGCTCCTCATTAGATTTAATTTTCATTGCCATTTCAGTTGCATGCCGTCCTTGCAACTTGTGTGAGATTATGTCATGGAAATGGCTGTTTCATCCTGGATGTTTCTGGGGTGCTATCAAATTACAAGAGTGCTTTGTTCAAAAGAAATACGCATATTTCTTTTGATAATTCAGGTAATAGGCAATAAATACTTGTACTTATCAATGTTCATTTTAATTAAACAGTTGAATTACATATGCAAACTTTTCTATTGTTAATCCGGTATTACTTTAGCACTTCCTGTAGGTTTTTCCCTTCTATACTAATGCAAGCATACCCTTTGGGCATATTTATTCTGCTTATCTGTTATCATTAAATTCAAACTAACAGACTTGCCTTTTCAAAAAGTATGACCTTTTGCAGTGTGGTAAATAAGGGGTTAAGAATTTTACTTGGGTTGGGTGAAATATTCTGATTGACAGGTGAGGTGAGCTACCTAAAGGGATATATTAATCCATGTGAAACACACTGCTTGGCTGAAACTGCAGTTTGGAATTTAAAACTCCAGAACAAAATACACTTTTCCTGTCAACAGTAATGAACCTTGAGCCTTGCAATGTCCCAGGGGTGTGATTATCTCAGAAAAACTGTTTCCCCAGTTACATCTTGTTGCATAAATAATCATCTCTTTGATGCAAAGGATAACTGTGGGAATGATGTAAGTTAAATATGTTCTCCAGCAGTCTGACTTGCAAGGGAATAAACAATTTGTTGATACTTAGAACTCTTAAACCACTTCCTCTGTTTTCCATGAAGCTTTAAGCATTCTAGCCATACAAAAATAATCTAAATTTCATCAATAAGAAATAAGATCTCTTTCTTTGTTTTATTGTTTCTTACATATTTTTTCACTAAATGTGTGCAACCAAAGCATTAGTTAATACTGCTGCCGTAGAGCTCCATAACTTCAGCTGTTACAGTACTGGAGAAAAGTAATGTCCTGAATATGTTCAAGCCAAACATGACAAAAACATTTGTGCTATCGGTATCATTCTGAAATAAAGTATATTCCTTGGGTAGAATCCATCTCAGTATGGAGAGAGGACAGAAGACAAGTCCATCCATCAGAATAATGCTTCAAGGAAACTTTATGCAGCAGCTCACTGGTGCATGTCTGAGTTGTGTACAAACTACCTGCCTTGGTTACTCAGAACGCTGCTGCTGCAGTAGTACAAGCTGCAAAATGCAAGGGGCCCGGGGGCTGCATGCAATCCTCTTGTATCAAGCTCTTTTACTGCCATGGCTCATTTTTGCTATGTTTCCAAGCCTAGTAGTTTAAGGCAGGATTGAGTCTGCATTGACTGCAGTACTTTATTCACTGTGGTGGAGACATGCCCTTAATGAAATGCAAGAAGTGCCCGAATCTCTTGCTGCCCGACCTCACAGAGATAAATTTCAGCTGTTAGGAACTTGGAGAGAAATAGCTCCTGTAGATCAGTTTTAAGCCTAGAGATCACAAGTTAACGGTGGTGAGAAGAAATGTAGGAGTGAAAGGGTGTAGCCTTTGAAGAGTCTGCACTTTGTAATTTTATAAATTAATATTAAGCCTCAAAACAATTACAAAGATGTTTGAGCTCATAATGAAATCATGTCCCTGCTAGTGAGTATCTCCTCACCTCTGACTCCTTTAGTTGCAATTGTTGTTTACAGTTTCAAATTTCTCTGCTCTGGGTTTCCAGGACAGTTTAAATAACAAATTATTACAACAAATAGCATGGCTTCTCGTTGTCTCTGAGCTGTAGAGATTTTGGTTGTGTCATTAATGTAAAAATGGAAGGCATCATGGGCTGCCTTGCCCAACTGTACTTACATCCAGGACCACTTTCACAGGAGCTGCCCTATTGCCATTCTGTCCCTAAATGCATAGTGGCCAACATGAATTATACTAAGAGAAGCCAAAATTTTTGCTATTTCTTGCCTGCTATATTCTCTAAGTGCCCTTTCTTCTTAGACCCTCTTAACCAAGATATTCTTTCTATGATTCTATAGTAAAATCAAAGCAAGTTACATCCCAGTTACTGAAACAGCACTTATTTCAAAGTCTCCTTAAGCTATTCACTGAAATGTCAATCAGTGGCTTATTCTTAGGAAAATAAGGTATTTTGGGGATAAAAATAAAAAGCTTAAAGATAAATAGTTGACAGAGACAGCTTGCTGCGTAAGTGTGTATTGTGTCCAACGAAAGGCTTGGGAACAATATACTGATATCAGGAGAGTAAAAACTTTATACAAATTGTAATTTAACATGTATCCTTCCAATATTTTAGACTCCATTTGCACTTGTGATACTGTAGCAAGTTCTGTCTGCTGTAGCAGTTTTGCAAATAACAGAAAATACTACTATTATTTTAATGTTATCAAGCATATTTTCCAAATGATAGCATGCATAAGGTATTTGTAGTATCCCTGATACTTGTAGTATCCCTGTTTGTTTAAAAATTAATATTCAAATTTTGTTACAAAATGGAAGAAAAAAAAAAATGTCTGCAGAAAGAAAAGGTGTGGCTTCACCTGAACAGAAAAACTAAAGTAATAGCAAAGTCTTACAGTGTTGGCTATGTCTCATGTAGGCAACCCTGTTCTAGCTAGCATGTGATATAAGGGACATGGAGCTGTGAAGGAGAAATGAGAATCTCAAGGCTGAAAATTAAGGGGAGGTTTAGAAACAGCCAAAGGACCAGGAGATCTGTAGATGAGAAATAGTCCCAAAGGGTGCTAGAAGATTATCCAGGAGGAATAATGATGGCAGGTATGTGGATAGTTTACAGAACATGGGAAGTTCTAGATTATGGAAGAGTTCAGTGGTTCTGGTGGGACAGCTGGAGCTCTGGTGTTCCCAGGGATGGAGGAAGGAGTTTGGAAGGATGGTGGTGCTTTGGAGAAGTCCAGTTCAGCAGCTTCAAAAGCCAAGAGCCATTGCAAAGAGCCTTTTACACAGCGGAGAGGCAGGAGAAGCATACAGGAGGGACATTAAGTGTATGCAGAAAGTCAATGGAGTATTTAGCAGTGGCAGGAGAGGCAGATGGGGAGGCTGGAAGAGCAGATGGTGGCAGTGAGGGAGAGCGGAGTGAGTTCCAAGTCTGAAGCTGCAGCCTCGCACAACACAAGTTGTTCTGACTTTTTCCTTTTTTTTGTTCGTATTCAAAAAATGAGAAATTCGACTCCTACTCTTCCCCCCAGAAAAGAAGGCATCACCCTGCCCTGTATGAATGCAGTGTGCAAAGAGCTGGGTCTGACTGGCTGGTTGGGAATCGTATGTGCCCTTCCAATGAACTGCTTGCTAGTGAGCTGGAAGAGAGCGGTACGGTCATGAGAACTGTGCTCAGGTGTACAAAACAGAAAGCACATCTCCAATGCCCCCTCCAGAACATCCGAGTGACCAAATACAGGCTTGGAAGTCCAAAGGCAAAATGAAGCTGACTGAGCCTTTCTACATACCAACTTACATATTTTCAGTCCCAGTGTTTGTTTCTTTATACATGCCATTTTTCATTCAACTGTATAAATCAGTGGTATTTCACATTGAAAGACCTTAGAGTAGTAATATTTCCTACCTAAATTCATTCTGTTCATAAGTGAAGGTAACCATGATGTATTTGGGGGGAAATACTTGGACATCTGTGTTAAAGCAGTCCAACAACCACCATGTATGCAAAGTATTTTCCATTTCTTGTGTTGCTGGCAAAACTCATTGTTTCTGTTACTTTTTCCCCTCCCCACAACTCCCTGATTCCCGTATGCCTCGTTGTATTGACTAAAAACTACATGCATAATTCCTTCATTATTTTGGAATAATTCAAAGGTATGCTTAAAGGATCATCAATCATACTGGTAAATAACAATAGGCTTATAGCATTTCTTGGAGAAGTTCCTTTTTCTAGCATAAATTCACTGAAAAATCTAGCATCACTTTCCACTTTACAGCACAGATGTCAAACTGTTTTGTAATTAGAGGCCACTTGGGGGCTAGTGATTGCTAAAGGTACGTAAATATGTTGCAGTTCTGATACAGAGACTGAAAGCATTTACATGCACAACACTGTCAAACTTTTCAGTGGATATGAGTGTGTTTATTTTCTGAATTATGTGTCAATTAGCATATGGTTTTATGTTTTTAGTATAAGATCTCTGTACTCTAGGAGCTTCTTCCAGTATAAATTTGATACAAATTAGGCTTGATAAGCAATATGCTTTTTTTATGCCAGCTTCACTCTTCATATTTACATTTTGCACACTTAGACATACGTGATCCAGTGTTAAACTTGCAGAAAGCTGCCAAAATAAATGTGTTGGAACAAATTTGGACTCTCATAGCCAATTTGCACTTTTTAGAATTTTATTGATATGTGTCCAGGCATTTTCAGTTGCCATCATGAGGCATCTTTACTAATTCACCATTTCATGGAGTCACAACTGTTGTGTATCAACAGGGCTTCAGAAATTGTGTGTTCATAGATGTAGAAAGCATTCCTGGGCAGGATCATGGTTTCCTACAGTATTCATTTTCTTATAACCAGCATTCAAATTGTTTATGTCTGCACCTTTTAGGTGCATGTTCTTGATGTTTCTGTTCAGTGAACAAAAATTTCAGATAAATTAATCTTTTAGCTTTTGGGAAATAGAATTTAAGGTATCGGTTTTCTTTCACCAATATGTCACCAATATTTGCCAAAGGATGTAGGACATGTAGAAGATGAAAGATACTGTCATGTATTTGGAGTAGTTATTTTTATCTTTGTCCAATAAAAATATACGTTTCTAAGCAAGCTGAATTTGTAAAAGGGAGACAGCATCTATTGTGTTCTTCATAAATCTGTTGTGACCAAGCACAATCTGCTCTATAAAAAAACCATATTTTTTTTCTTTCTTCCAAATAAAAACATTTGATTTCAAGCTATCTGTCTTTAAATATTTGCTTTATAGATCATGTACATAGTACCACAAGAGGAGTCCCTCTTTTGGCAAATATACTGGCTCTTTATTTCAGAGAACTATTCTGCAGGTGTGTATCTTTTTGCAGCCTTTTGCATACAGTTGTCTTCATGGTGCCTTCTTTGAAATCTTTGTTCTTGTAATCTGTGTTTTTTGCCTCTACAGTCCATACAGATCTTGTTTATCGTGAGTAATTGTTATTGTTGTTCACAAAGGCAGAGTTTTTCAAGTGTTAGTGGTAGAGTTACTATTTCAGATGTAAATAGCTTATTTTGTATAATAATATGATCACTAAAATTAAAACCTTTTATGTAGAAGGCACTGGGGTATGAAGGGAAAAGGTTTGGAAAAGGGAGTAAAATCAACAATAAGTGAGGAAAGTTATTCTGACAGTGAGACACTTCATATGTCAGCAAACCAGAAGGAGAGGAAGGTGTAACTGTGAGAAGCCAAAGGACCAGCAGGGTACCACATTTGGTGTGTGAGATGACAGGGTTTAGCAGTAGGGATGGTGAGGAAGACGGTTGGACTTGGCGATACTGTATAGGAAGAATTGTCTGGATTTGCTAACAGCTTGTATGTTATGACAGAAATAAACTGTTGTAATCTTTTTCTCTTTTTTTTTTTTTACTATTGGAGTGGGCACATGTACATTTCATATGGTGTTTGCTGTCAACTTCATCTTCTCAGCTTGCACCTTAGGATGTAAGCAATGACTTCTTTACCATTTAAAATCCTCTTATCTTAAATATCCTGCTTTTGTTCTTGCTTTATAAAGAGTGGAAAAAAGCAACATAAACCTCACTTCTTTGTTTCAAATTCTCCGTGTAAGTATGTGGAAAGCAATAGAAAGTGGGAGGTAATCGAAGATAATTATTTACAGTGAAGAGATGAGACAATGTGAGCACACCTTGATCTCTTTCAGGCGAGTAGGCAACCTGACAAACAGATGCATCACACAAACTGTACAAACATTAAAAATGCAGTTCTTTCTACTTATAAATAAGCCTGGCCTGTAGGCTGGTTTGGTTTTTTTGTTGTTTTTGCTCCTAAGATTATCTGTCCTTTTAGAAAGAGTAAACAAAAATTGAGACTTTTTATATTAATTTCCTTCATTTAGTTTGCATTTCTCTCTTAGAAATCTATTTGATGGTTTAGGAGACTGGTTCAGAAATAAATAACTCTTTCAAAAAAGCTGTTTATGTCATGCTTATAATTAGGATTGCCTAATTCCCATATTCTGACATACCCGAGTGTCTTGGGATGCTCTCTGGGAGAATGGCTTGACCAGAGCTGGGGTGACAGAGATGGTCCAAAAAGCAGCTTATTTGTTTTGGGCAGTGCAGCTTCCTCTGTGCTCCAACCCTTCATTTCTCGCATCTGCAACATGATATTATCTGTCTTCTTATGGTGTTTATATAAACTGTTTATAATAGACCGAGTTTTTCAGGGTCAGGGCTTTATTATGTATATATACAGTTTCTGTGTTCCAGTGAGGGCCTCTGAGTGTTTTTATATTATGCGTGAGAATAAATATGAGAAAGCTAAAAGCTTAGTCTTCTCAGACTTGTGAATATCTGTATACTAAGAAATTGTAAAGTTACCATAGTATTATTCACTTATTGTGCATTCAACAAGGTCAAAAGGGATCTGCAGTCTTGTGCTTTTCCATGCCAAGTAGGTTACACAAAAATATTGTGTAAAAAGAGATGTTTTAAATATTTCCCTTATGAGAGAGCTCCATAAAGGAAAAAGAACCTTCCAGTTTGAATTTTCCAGTTTGAGAGGTCTCTTTATGATCCTTGATTTTGCAGTAATAAAACCTGAAAGCTGTTTTCCATCCTTTCATTTACACGTTTTTATCATGCACAGCATGATGCTTATAAACTGGACCATAGCCACAGTTAGAACTCCTGTGGGGAGGATAAGTGCCCATTTTCCTAATAATAATAATGCCTTTTCTGGCTTCCATAAAATTCATCTCCCAGCAACTACACCTATTAACTGGGTAACAGCTTAAGTTTTTTCAGCTAAATTCATAGGGTTTCTGGAGAAAGACCCACACTAATTCAGTTGTGCTCATATGCTAACATCCTCTGTGCCTTTTTAGCTGAATCCTCCTTGTAACTAGGCTCATGAAGTAACTAGCAAATTACGTGGTATCGGTGTTTGATTTCTTTCAGCAGTGAATGCGGTTTGAGATGTGTAGCTTGGGAAGTGTGGGATTTTTGGAAATAGTATGAAGGCATATCACATCTGCTGACTGAATGGAACAAAATATAGCCCTGGGGTGTCAGGGGTGGGAGTGGGTCTGCCTCAGAGTTCTGGAAAGCACCCAGAGACAGATCTAAAAAATCTACCCTCTTTTCCTGGAGGCTGTAACATCTCCTGGTTGAAGAGACTACAAAATACTGAACTGAAAGTTGTCTGAAGAGGCTAGCTTGTTAAAGGGCTTAATAAGATCAGTGGTAGCCGAGGAAGAGATAGGAGTTTGTGATAGAAGATACTGTGCAGAACTAATGTGAGGTTTTTTATAGCATCTGGGATCCCATGCACTGGTCAGTTACTGTCTAATGTTCAATCTAGTGCTTTAAATAAAAAAAAAGTGGTATTATGTTTTGGGAAAGTCAGAATCCTTTGGTCACAATTATTCAAAAGTTATCTCTGAGAGAGCAGAGTCTCAGGTATTGAGTAAATAAGATGTCCTAATGGATCCCAGTGTTCAGAAACTGAGAACTGCCCAGTAAATCCCAGGCAAACTACAAGCAAATATTTCTGCTGCCCGACTGTTGCTTACCAGCTGCTCTTATTTCACATGTAAGGTGAAATACATAGAATCTGGTCTGGACTCTGCTTTCTCATTTATCTGTTTTCCTAAGGTGCTTTTACTTTTGCTGTTACTCTTTTAGATCTTCTGCCATGTAGAAGATGGTAAATGAACCAACCTGTATGTTTGGCCTGGTCTTTGCATAAGAGTCTTTATCCCATATTTTGACTGGATTCTACAAGATATAACTGAGATGACTTGTATTTTGCAGTTTAGGTTATTGCCTCTCTTGCAACATTAGAGAAATAGGCAACCCAGCCATATCCCAGTTAAGTTATAGCACTTAAATGTGAAAATGAGAGCACGTAGATGAAAAAGTGATGCTCAAATGATCAGGCAAAAAGTATTCTTTTATTTCTGCGTATGTATGCAGAATAGAATGAGTGAAATCTGGCTTAATTGGCCCTTTTGCTATGTTAGTGAAACACAAGTGTGTACATTCTCAAATACTGTACTGTAGGTCTGATCTCTTGTTTAAAAAACGGTATAAAAGAAACCAAAGAAAGTAGTCTAAAGCCACAGGAATGCCTCAGCCAACTATTTCTTTATCTGTTGGTTTAGTTGTCATTTGAGAAGAGTGCATGTGGACTTCACAGGAAAGGAGAATAGTCCAGATAGCTGTGTGGAGTACCATCAAAATGAAAGTTCAGTGTGACTTTGTACCCAGCCAGTTTGATCTTTTCCGTTTTAACGGCTGAGCACGGTATGTTTTCCAAAACCTGCTGTACAGATCAGAACCAGCAGACATCAGGTTGGGTTCTGGTTTTGTCATTCCCAAGAACTTTTAGCTATGCTCATTAAAATTCCCAGCGTTCCTCAGATGTTGGGCATGTAGCTACCAGGTGTTACTGGAGAAAGCTCCATGAAAGGCTTCTAACAACAGGTACCATGGAGGGCCGTGAATCTTGCTGCCACTTGCTGTGCTGTGAGTGGCAGTTGCCCTATTTCTTGGTCATATTATCTTCTATTCCACAGTTTATTTTTAATGGAACCTACTTATCCTTTCCTCATCAGCTAGACATCAAACCTTGCCCTTCTTACACACTTACCTAGGAATAGAATCACAATACAGGAAGGCAGCATTTAGAGAAAAGCTGTTCTTGTGCACCCAGAACACACTGAGTGAACACATAGAACACTGAGGCTTTCTATATTTATATGTATATTGCACATATCAGCAATACATTTTTAATTTATCTATTAAGTAAAAATTTGTTTTTTTCATTCCTAAATTCATAGGGTTATATACCAATTAAGCTTGCTTTCCTAATATTATTATTGGATGCATGTGCATTAATCTGCTTTGATTTTTTTAAGTGGTGCTGACCTTAGCAAGTGTAAAAATGATGCCTATAAATACTGGAAAACTGCTAAAACTCATCAGTATTTCAGTTTTCACTAAAAACTATACAATTCTGTCTTGGCATTTGCACATTGACTGTTCAAAGAGCCAATTCAAAATTTTATCCTGATAAATATTTTCAAGGGACAGAAACACGTTGGGAAAATAACAAACATATGTTAGCACTGAGAATAACTAGTTCAGCAATGTTTTCTTGTGTGCGTTTTGGTGCCTATGTAGGCTATTGCAATGTTAATTTTAGAAACTCTAGCTCAGCAACAGACACTTAGGAACAGAATGATGTACTGCAAGCAGCAAGAATTTTAACTGCAGACTATAGCTTTATTTTCTTATTTATAGCTCCTTTCACTTTGTTATGTTGTATGAAACACGTATCTTCTTTGAGAGTGCCTTGGCTCTGTGCTTTCTTGACCAATGGACTTGACTTCAGATTACATCCTGTTATCTTCAAATACTGAATTTCTAAAAAAGCAAATCATAAAACCTAAACTTTAGATTTTAAATGCCATGCAAATATTATTAAGAATTTATTATAATTTTATTTAACTTCTAGCTATGGTGACTTTGGTTTTACTTTTTAATAAATAAACAATTGTTTTAGGAGAAAGCTTGAGGTGAACACAAAGATATACAAACATCCATGTTGTATCTTACAGGGAACTGACAACACCAAAGTTTAAAAATTTAATAGGACTACACATTTCCATAAGCAAAATCTGATAGTATTACTTTTTTGCTGAGGTTGAATATTAGGTGGACAGGTTCACAACTGGTATAAATTGCTGCTGCTGTATTGGTTTTGATTGATTTCCCCAAAATGGGAACCAAAGCTATGCTTTTCATATTATTTGGCTGCATATCAATACTGTGTAGGGACAGGCTCAGCTTCAGTTACAGTTTTTTCTCTATTCTTGATGTTTTACAAACCAAACTATTCTCCATAGAAAACAAAAGATTTTTGTTAGCATTAAAAAAGGAAATAAAAACAAAAAACTCCATAACCAAGATATTTTATGGAAAAATTATTATAGAAACCACTTTGTCCAATTGGGGGAGATTTTTAAACTCAACCCTGAATTTTCCAGAGCCTAAAAAAAATTAACCCTTGACGTTTTAAAATAGAGATTAATTTTATAAAATAGAGATTAATTTTATAAAATAGAGATTAATTTTATAAATGTGTTATTCTGTTAGTAAAAATAGTATTTTGTCCAATAAGTAGCTGTAGTAAAACAAAAAATCAATAACATAATGACTGAAATAAATAAAAAAGCTATAATTATTTACTGCCACCTGTTTCAATTGAGCTTTCTATTTCTGAATTTAAATTCACTTCATTATATTCTCCCATTTTGTTGGGAGTGGAAAATGTCTTAATAAGACAAAAACATTTATAGGAGAGGAAAAGAATTCCTATTCACCTCTATTTTCTCTATTGACTTCAAGACCAAAGTCCCATAAGAAAGCCAAAATCACAGAAGAAATTATGGGCATGCGTGGAATTCAAACTTTAACGTATGTCTACTTCAGGATGCACTATGTTTAGTGGAAAATGAGATTAGGGGATTGGAAACTATTTCTAGGTGGCTTTTTTATTTCAGTATTGATTCTTTAGGCAGAAAGACCTTCCATTTACATCTTTTTTATTTAGAGTAATAATAAAGAGGCTAGAGTGAAGAGATATTTCTTTCCCTTCTCCTTGGCTTTATACAAAACCTCTTTTACCTTTCTCCTTCATTTCCTTCATAGTGTCCTTAACTCTTTATTGCTTTTAATGCCGTTATTATGAATCACTCTATTCATGCTCAGTGTGCTCAGTCATTTTAATACAGACATAATTGTAAGGTGCAAAATGTAAATCCCCATAACGTGTCAGAAGACAGATGTGTCAAAGTCCCTTTGTCATACTGACAGGTTATAAAGCCAGATTGGCTTAGTTTAATCAGGTTTAAATTTTAATGACATAAGCAAAACTCAGAGTAAAGTAGCTTTTTTTTTTTTGTTATTATTTCAGATTACTGCCACAAATGAGAAACATTTTATCGTTTATTCATTGATTGTTTTATTCAGCAATATCTCAATCTGAGCATCTGTTCTGGAGAATGTGTTTTAAATCATTACCTATTTTCCAGAGGCAATATCACTGTTTGGTGGCTAGTTGTCATCTTTTCTGATGGTACCTTTGCCTTTTCACCCTTGTCTTTCCTCAGGTGAATTCCTATCCATAGATTTGCCCACTGTTTGGCCAGTTCCGGGGAAACACTTCATTTCTGTACTGGTCTTGCTTACCTGTCTAGCTTGGCAGTTGAGAGTCTTCCCTTTCAGCACTTGTAACTGGTGGCTAATAATGTTACCAGCTAATAAGGCTAATAATTGGTTGTGGCATCACTATTGGGGGTAAGAGAGGAGGGCCAAGCAGGGAAAGGAATACATAAAGAAAAGAAAAAAAAGGAAGATTGGAATAGACCAATAAACCAATTGACAGGCTTTTACCAGTAAACGTTTCCAAAACCCAGTAATCCTAAAACTATCCCAATAGGTGGACCACATGCTGTAACTGTAACTTCTTCTAAATCATTTCGACATCCTGCACTTGGGGCTTCTTATGGGTAAAGTTAATTAAATTGTCTCCCGGAGATGCTACTGTTAACTTGATGCTGGCTGCCTTGAGGAGCAGAGACCTTCTCTGTCAACCCGAAAAGCACTGAGTGGCCAATGGCAAGGCCATACCCTCTGCTGCAGTTCATGTGATGTGAAGGATTTCTGTCTCCTAGCTCAGAAAACTCCAGCCTCTTCCATAAAAGCTGTCAACAGGGAGGGAAATCATGATCTTAACTTTAAATGCAAGTAAGAGGATTGAGATTTCTGACTTAATTAAATAAGGAAGGGAAAGTACTAGCTTTTGGTGACTATCATTTTCATTTGATTTCGTAGCAGTGTTCTGCAGGCTGGGCTTGTACCGTATTCTCAGTGTTTTGAATCACCACTGCATTAATACCACCAGGCATTCAAATAATCAGAGTGATTAAAATGAAAAAGAAAATAACCGTCCTAATTGATGTGTGGACATTACTGTTAAGCAGCTTTGTATTGGGTTTGTCTGTCAAGGTTTTGGTAGCAGGGGGAGCTACAGAGGTGGCTTCTGTGAGAAGCTTCCCTATGTCCAACAGAGCTATTGGCAGCTGGCTCCAAGACGGACTCACCACTGACCAAGGACAAGCCCCTCAGTGACGGTGATGGCACCTTGGGGATAACGTTTTTAAGAAGGAAGGAAAAAAAACCTGCTAGGCAATCAACAGCAGGGGATAGTGGAATGACAGTATGTGAGAGCAACAACAGCGGACACCAAAGTCAGTGAAGGAGAGGGAGGAGGTGCTCCAGGTGCCGTAGTGGGGATTGCCCTGCATCCTGTGGTGAAGGCCGTGGTGAGGCAGGCTGTGGCTGTCACCCTGCAGCCCATGGAGGTTAATGGTGGAGCAGATATCCACCTGCAGCCAATGGAGGAGCCCATGCTGGAGCTGGTGGATGCACCTGACAGTGACTGTGACCCCATGGGAAGCCTGTGCTGGAGCAGGCTTCTGGCAGGACATGTGGCCCCATGGAGAGAGGAGCTGCAGCAGTCTGTTTCTGAGGGACTACACCCTGTGAAAAGGACCCATACTGGAGCAGTTTATCAAGAACTGCAGCCTATGGAGAGGATCCATGTTGGAGAAGCTCGTGGAGAATTGTGTCCCCTGGGAGGAACCCCGTGCTGGAGTAGGGGAAGACTGTAAGGAGTCTTCCCCCTGAGGAGGAGGGAGCGGTGGAGACAGCGTGTAATGAACTGACCTCAACCCCAATTCCCCAACCCCCTATGGTACTGGCAGGGAGGAGGTGGAGAAATCAGAAGTAAACCCCTGGAAGAAGGAAGAGTTTGGGAGAAGGTGTTTTAAGATTTGGTTTTATTTCTCGTTACCCTACTGTGGTTGATTGGCAATGATTTAAATTAATTTTCCAGAGTCAAGTCTGTTTTGCCTGGGATGGGAAATGCTGTGTGATCTCCCTGTCCTTATCTTGACCCATGAGCCTTTCGTTATATTTCCTCTCCCCTGTCCAGCTGAGGAGGGGGAGAGATAGAGTGGCTTTGGTAGGCACCTGGCGTCCAGCCAGGGTCAACCCACCACAGTCTTCAGCAGCTTCATTAAAGAGCTTTTTTTATTATTATTATTAAGGGGTATTTTATAAACAACACGGCCTTCCTGAAATCAGAAGCTGTTTTCTAGAACAAGAAATGAGGTGCACCCCAAGTAATGGTTTCAGATAAAATAAGGACTAAAGAAAGATGTGTCAAACTTTCTATCTGTTACATCAAGAAAGTGACTGTCATATTTTTTTCAAAGGCGCAGCTGACAGGAAATAGAGAAATACAGACTTTTGTCTGTATTGTAGTAGTAAATCATTTGTTTTGTCATATACATGTGCCTGATTTCTTGCTAATCATTGCAATATGCAGCAAAATTCATATCTTCCTCATGTTCTTGAGAAGTGTGATTCTACCCTCTTAAGGATCTTTATAAATATAGAACTTTAGAAATCACAAATAAAAGCATCAAAATACATTGGAATAAAATTGCTTAAGAGACAAAACAGATTTAACAAGTTAGTGTAAGGATAAATCTGATAAGCAATGTGAAGGTATAAAATATTTTTAAGTGGAATTAGGTGAAAGCAAGCAGAGAACAAGACCATTTTATACCCCGGGTGATAAGCATTACTAGCCTGGTGACCAAGACTTTATTGCTGCTTTTCTTTGGGTTTGAATGGATTATATACATAATTAAAAGTTGTGAGTACCTGCTGCAATAGTAAAGTATTCATAAGAGAGAATGCCACCCCTTAGACTTCTTAATTTCTAAACTGGAGCTCAATTCTAACCTTACATGGAAGCTTGGTCTTTGCCCCAAAATTGAAAGTTTATAAATTTTTCTCATATTTTGTGAGGGAACTGCAAATTTAACATGGAGGCAGGTGGGGAAAAGAAAGGATGAGCTGTCCTTCTCAGCATATTGGAAGGGGGCTGAAATCTCTGTAGGGAGTGTGTATATAGCATATGCCTATCACAAATACTCACTGTGGTGCCTACTTATCAAGGGAGAGTGAGTCAGATTTAGCATTAGGAAAACATCTTTGTATGTCTTTGCATGAAGTGACAGCACATTTGACATTAATTTAAAAGGTATTCTTAAAACAGATCTTTTTAATTGCCTGCTAAGATGTGTTTTTAATATGTGAGATTCAGAATCTACTTGAAATTGCAAGATTTGAATCTGCAAAAGTCAAGCAGACTCCAAGAGAAAAAAACAGCGGTATTAAGCTTCCATGTTTCTGCAATTTAGCAATTTCTCAGAAAACTTGGTTTAAAGCATTAGTGGGTGCAAGAGAACTAGATCTATGAGAGAGTGTAGCATTAAAGATTCTATGAGAAGTAGGCATAAGTAGAGCGACGGTTCTCCTGCAACTTAGATCTTGCTACAGCAACAGGATATAGAGACGTTGGCTTTGCCTTTCTGCTCCTTCTGTGTGTTCAAGTCAGGTTCGTGCTGCCCATCTTTGCAAAGAGAGATCACAGATCTCCTATGCTGGAGGTGGACCCAAATAAATAGAAGAGAATTAAAACATACAGTAGTGGGTGCAGTGCAGTAAATCCTTATGTCCTAATATTAAGTCACCTTCTGTCATTTATGCAAATTAAATCCATCCTGGCCAAAGATGCAAATCTACTTGCAGATCATTTGTATAAATTTGCAAATGTTTGAACCTTAGCTTTATTTGAATTGGAAGTTATCTTTGGTTGCCAGATACACAATATTTTCTGCAAGGTTAGCAATGCTGTGAGAACAAGTTCTGAACCCTGCTATGTGAGGACTTCCCCAGATGCTTGTTGGGAAGGTTGTGAGCTTAAGAGTGAACACATGAAAAATATTTAGTTGGAAAGTCAATCAATCTTTTCCAGACTTTGAAAATGAATAGTTCAAGATTGATTTGGGTTTTAGGTAATGGGCACAGGGATCTCTTGATTCGTGTTAATTATTTCATAGATTTCCATAGGTTACAGAACATATTTCCCTTTACTTATATAAAGCAGTATTTCTATATCCAAAGCCATGAACTGCAAATATTAAACTCTCTAATTAATATTCTTTTATTCTTGGGTTTTAAACTGGTATCAGCTTCGCTGTAGCATATAGTGTAGTTTAGAAAATGTGGATTGATGGTCTGTTTTCAATCAGACATGTTGTCAAGATTTTGATCTTGACAAATGTAGGCAGTATGAGTCACTCTTCTGTGTGTAAATGTATATGTGTGTGTATATTTTTACCATTTGTCCCTTTCTTTTTCCCAAGGCATATTCTCTGCCAATTTAAGAGCTCCAAAAACATAGCTTCACACAGAGAACTGCTTGCAGCACACAACAAAGACAAAATGTATTGATCCAATAAAATCCAAGATCAATGATGTAAATTTTTGACTGGCATCTATGATGTAAATTTTTGACTGGCATCTACCAGCAACACATCTCTTTACGTGTATGATAACAAATACATTTTCAGGGGTACTCTGGTAAAATACAATAATTAATTATAATAGCCAGCCACTCGGTTCCTTATAGACTTTGTCATTTTATTGCACATTTCATTCTAATTCCAGCAATTTTTAAAGCAACACATTTCTCAAAATTAGTCAGTTGAGATACTGGTGCCAGAGTCTATGTTAACACGCTGTAGTAGAGTGTCAGTCAGCGAACACTAGATGGAAGGCAATGCCAACCAAAAAAACCCCCACAAAACCACACCCCAAGATCTAAGTCACCGTTTCTGCCTTCAGATAGTGTCTTCAAAACAGGTTTGAATTTCATTCTTCATATCCACCAAGTAAGAGCTGTCTTTTCCAGTTGGGAAGTGCCCAGTTTGAGCAATTGCTAAATGTTGATTTGCACTCCACAGAGTGTGCTAGGCCTTGCAGGTTTTCTACAGCAGCTGTTATGTTTTATGAACTACTCAAGAATCTCTTTCCATACTCAAATAATTTCCTCAGTCTCCATTTTATTAATTATTAACACACATCTAATGTTATTCTCTGTGAGGTACTGTATCTACAGTTACAGTAAGAATCTTAACATATCACATCTTAAATAATTGGCAGGTTTCCAAATACTGCGATTACTGGAGAGTCTTCACATAGAGTAATAAAGACAAAGTAAGAGCAGATGTATCATGTCGCCTCTGGTGTCTCGAACTGAAAGCTTATTTCAGGAGTTGGCACCATGTTTTCATCCTCTCTAGCTGTTTTAGACCCACTGTGCAGACAGCTACAT
Source organism: Tringa tobata (assembly GCA_033628505.1). Taxonomy (NCBI): domain Eukaryota; kingdom Metazoa; phylum Chordata; class Aves; order Charadriiformes; family Scolopacidae; genus Tringa; species Tringa tobata. Next base: position 3,821,840 of record JAHREE010000161.1, read on the forward strand.
TTCATTTTATAAAATGACCACAGAAAAACTATGAACAATTACCAATAGGAAGAAGGTTAATTAAAATTAGCCATTGCTTTTGACTACAGTAGCAACCTTGCCTTCCTTATAAAAATATTGCATAAACAGGTGTTTGAGGTTTTTTTGTTGACTGGGTTTGTGTTGGGGTTTTTTTGTATCTATGTATCTGCTGTCCTTTCTCTGTATAGTCTTCACAAATGGTTAGCAATGATGTGGTCATTATGCTTATAAAGATGTCTCTGTAACAACTTTGTTATTTCCAAATGACTAAAATGCATCACTTGGGAAATTCAAAGTTTTCTATCTATGCTCAAGGCCTGAGATCATGTTCCCTGCTGTCCTCCTTACAGACAGTCTTGTGAGCAAGAATTTGTCACAAGTAGTGCAGGAAATAGCATGACAGATTCCCTGTGTGTTAGTGGGTATGTACACCCTGAAGTCTCAGTGCAACCTATTAGGAAAAGAGCCTTAGTATGAATTTGTCTCTAGCTGTGTGTGTTTATCTTATCAGCATATGTTTATATATTCATCTTCAGAAGGATGAGAGAATCCAGTTTTATTTATTTTACCTAGCACAACAACCTCAATGAACTGAAAATATTCCTTTTCTCTTTTAATCTTGAAAATAAATGAAAAATAATAGAAAATATATGTTTTAATAAAATTAATAGAGCAGATTCAATACTGGTGAATGGATTAAGCCGACAATCTTAGCCTCCCACAGTCATCCAAAACTAAACATATTTTTTTTTCCTGAGTTTTTCTAGCCAACTAGTATTTAAATGAAATTTTCATTTTAAAAATATTATTTACATCACTAAAAGAAAGAGAAGGTTATGGAACAGTCATAGAACATTTGCACATTTCATCTTTTCATTTCACATAGCTGATGCATTCATTATATATAAAAATACATATTTTGTTAGTTTGTTTAATGCAGTTGAGTGGGAAAAATTGGAAATAAATTGCGTGTTTATGGTACCAAAATTCAAAAAAGCAGTAGCAATTATCTTGCATATATTTTCTTTTTAATTGATATTTACTATGATTTTTTTTCTCAAAACCGAACTTGTAATTTATTGTTATTCCAAAGGTAATGAAATTAAATATATTTTGCCGTTTTTTGCTGAATAACTTTCCCCTGATGAGCTTAGCAGATGTTCCTGCAAATGAAAAGCTCCAAGTGGTTTGATATTCCAATACCTGGACTCAGATGATCATGTACCAGCAGTCCTGGCAAACTGGGGAGGTCTCAGCTGACTGGCGTCTGGCAAAGGTGAGGCCCATCCACAGGAGGGGCTGGAAGGATGATCCAGGGAACTACAGGCTTGTAAGTCTGACCTCGGTGCCTGGAAAGGTCATGGAACAGATCATCCCGAGTGCCATTATGTGGCACACGAAGGACAACCAAGTGATCAGGCTCAGCCAGCACAGGTTCATGAAAGGCAGGTCCTGCTTGACAAACCTGATCTCCTTCTATGACAAAGGGATCAGCTTGGTGGATGAGGGAAAGGCTGTAGATATTGTTTACCTGGACTTTAGTAAGGCCTTTGACACGGTCTCCCACAGCATCCTCCTGGAGAAAGTGGCTGCCCATGGCTTGGATGGGAGTGCTCTTCACTGGGTAAAATACTGGCTGGAGGTGTGGTGAGAGTTAAATCCAGTTGGCAGCCGGTCACAAGTGGTGTCCCACAGGGCTCAGTGCTGGGGCCAGTTCTCTTTAATATCTTCATCAATGATCTGGACGAGGGGATCAAGTGCACCCTCAGTAAGTTTGCAGATGACACCAAGTTGGGTGGGAGTGTTGTTTTGCTTGAGGGTAGAAAGGCTCTGCAGAGGGATCTGGACAGGCTGGATGGGTGAGCTGAGGCCAATGGGATGAGGTTCAACAAGGCCAAGTGCTGGGTCCTGCCCTTGGGTCACAACAACCCATGTAGCGCTACAGGCTTGAGGAAAAGTGGTTGGAAAGCTGCCTGGCAGAAAAGGACCTGGGGGTATAGGTCGACTGCTGAACATGAGCCAGCAGTGTGCCCAGGTGGCCAAGAAGGCCAACAACATTCTGGCCTGTATCAGAAATAGTGTGATGAGTAGGACCAGGGAAGTGATCATCCCCCTGTACTCAGCACTGGTGAGGCCCCACCTTGAATATTATGTTCAGTTTTGGGCACCTTGCTACAAGAAAGACATTGAGGAGCTGGAGCGTGTCCTTGGAGCGAAGCTGCTGAGAGGTCTGGAGAACAAGTCTTATGAGGAGCAGCTGAGGGAATGGGGTTGTTTAGCCTGGAGAAAAGGAGACTGAGGGGAGACTATCGCTCCCTACAACTCCCTGAAAGGAGGTTGTAGAAAGGTGGGGATCAGTCTCTTCTCAGGTGACAGGACAAGAGGAAATGGCCTCAAGTTGTGCCAGGGGAGGTTTAGATTGGATATTAGGAAAAATTTTTGCACTGAAAGGGTTATTAGGCATTAGAATGGGCTGCCCAGGAAAGTGGTTGAGCCACCATCCCTGGCTGTATTTAAAAGATGGATAGATGTAGAGCTTCAAGATGGGTGTAGTGATGGTTTTTGTCAGTGTTAGGTTGATAGTTGGACTAGGTGATCTGAAAGGTCCCTTCCAATCTAGGCGATTCTATGATTATCATGAGTGCTGTGTTGGCAAAGACAGGACTTTTGCCTGTAATTGCTCATAGTAAGTTTTCATCGAATGAACTAGCCCATGGGTCCCAGAGCTGCAGAGCTAAAAAGGTGGGGTTTTGCACTCTAGACAGTGGCACTCCTGTGACCTGGTGCCTCATTATCAATGTGGTCCACAATGTCGAGAAGACATCTGTAGGGACTCTTACCCACAGCTGGACCACCCTGAGCCCTCTGCTGCTGGGCCGCCAAGAAAAAAAGTGTGTGCTATCATGCAGTTCTCTTAAATTGAATTATACTTCATACTGAGAACAAGGAAGGCCATGTATTTTCCATTTATTAAGAGAAACTTTGTCTACGGTGTATATCTGATTTTTTTATCAAAGGCGATCAGATCCTGACTTGTCTCATTTAATTTCTTCTTATTTGTGACCAACAATTTGAGCAATCAATTCCTGTCAAGTGGGATAGCATCTGAAACATACCACCTGTGAGGCAATTACTTGGAAGTTACTTCTTTGGATTTGTTTTGCTTGTTTGAATCCCCATGAGAAGAGCCATCACTCCAAAGTCATGGAAAATGAATGCAAGTACCTTTCAAAATTTGCTTTCAAAATTTCAGTTCAATTTCTCTGGTTTACAGTTCTAGCTCATAATAAGATCATGATTATTTAGTGTGCAAGACTGATTTGTGATTTTGAGGGCTCTTGAGGGAGAAAAAAGGTCTGTAAAATTGAAGTTATATGTGTTTTGAGCATTATATGTATCCAAAGGAACAAGGATTAGTTACCATTTAGCTACTTGCTGGCTAGGAACGCTGTAACAGCCTCTATGGGAAGTGTTTATAGACAAGTAGTCATGCTCCAGTGTGTGATCATTTACTCATTTGGCCATGTGATGTAGGGTAGGAAATAATTCTTTCTTTGTGATTTTGCCAAGTGACTGTTAATTTCCTTTGTGGGGAGCAAGGTTTGAAAATCTTTTACCAAGGCTTTATTTACATAATAAAGCACAAGCAGCCTTTTGGAGGGGAGATGATTATATAAACTGAATATGATCTGCGTGCCACTGCTTGTAGGAGTTTTGGGGTTTTTTTGATTAAAGAACCTAATCCTAGCAGTCTAGATTTTGCATATGTCACAAAGACTTGGAAATTATTTGTGTATATGCTTTTTTATGAAAGGAAAGTGTAAATAAGTATCACACTATGTTGTTCTAGGACATTTTTCAACGTGGCATTAATTAACAGTGAAACATCTGCTATAAATTTCAATACTGTCCCTTTTGCTGCATCACTGCCTTTAATTTTTGAATCTTTGGAGAGGTTCCATTTGTAAAATTTTTTAAAAAGAAACAGATATGTTTTTTCTTTGAAATGGTGTCTAAGGGAATAAGTAAAGGTTTGCTATGGATATATAGGGATTTTATTTTGTGAGCCCAGAATATGAGATGCCATTTGAACACCTTAGATTCTCTGGGAGAAATGTAGATATACGTACACATTATTTATGACAGCCGGCCAAATAGAAATTGCAACTTCAGACTCTCCTGGCATCCCAGGTATTTGCATAGCATTAGGAAGTAGAATCTTTCAGTACAGCATTTCTTTCATTCATTGGGTATCTTCTGGTACTACAAGAAGTGCCACAACTCTAAGTAATGCACATGACAATGATGCAGTTGTGCCTTTTTGAGTGACTGTCCAATTTGGACATGTAATTTCCAGAGGTTCCTAGCGACCAGATAGCCTCTGAATATTCAGCTATTCCAGCAGGTGTCAAACAAATTGAATTTTGGTGGCTTCCGGTAAGGGCAACACCATTTTAAAAAACATGAAGCTGCTTAATTTTTATTTCTATTTAATTCCCCTAAGAACAAACTAGTACTTTGTCAGTGCCTAGACCTAGTAATTTGTGCTTTATGGGGAAGCTTATGTATCAAGGCTGCATGGGAAAGAAATACAATCGGTAAGAATTTTCTTTACGTGTTCTCAGACAAAGGTGAGAGTTGGATTTACCCTGGTAGATCGATGCTCAAACACTGAAGCCCAATGACCCAATCAGTGGTTTCATCAGAAGGCCCCAGATGTTTTCCCACATTCCCACTCCGAAATGCTGGAACTGTTATTATCTCATACACTTTGCCTTGAGCCCAAACCATCAGGAATTTCTCAGCTAAGGGCAGCCCTTGTAGATCCATCAATGGAGATACCCATCTGAAAAAGGACAAAGGAGAAGGAAAGGCACTCGGAAATGTAGTTTCTGACTTCATTAGTTTTGCTGACTGATGGAAATGTAGGGGAAAAGAGTATCATGCTGTTTTTATCCAGATCTTTGTGTACTTTGTTCATTTATGAAGATGTCCTGTGTGAAGGAAAAATCTTCCTTGAGGACTCTCAGAACAGAGATACTAATCTTCTTTTCTCATTATTCTTGTAGAAGATAATAATTTTCTTCCTCCCTCAGGGTGGAATGAGGAAAAATCAGAGTACCAGCTTCCAGGTTTTCACTGTTTTGAATCGTGAAGTCATGTGTTTAAGAATTCAGTAAAAAACCTTTCACCTCATTAGCAGCAACATCTCAGGTTCATCCAATCCCAATATCTGCCCCCTCCCTAGTCTAATAATTATCTTTGGATATACTGGGACTGTTACTGGGACTATTAGCAAATGGAAAAGGTTTTGCTTGATTCAAAGTTGCACACAGACTTTGAAAATATCTTGATTCTTCATTATTCCTAAACAACAAGCTTTTGTTTTTACAAATATGTGCAATGGTTAAGGGAGAAGGGTTGCAACAAAACATCATAAAGTACTCAGCATAAATATATCTCCTTACAAAGATCTAAAACAAAAACGTTTGTTCTTATTTCCTGTACTTGCATTCCTTCAGGAAGCAATTTTCTTGAATTTGGTGAGACTGAGTGGAAAAGAAAGGCAACAGTGAGGTAGCTAAATGTTTATGTGCTGATGATGCAAGTAAACACATGTTCAGAATAGGTGCAAATTTTCCATGAAGGATTAAGGAAGCTTGAGATAACTGTTAACAGGGGCATTAGAATTTAATCTCAGCTCAGCAAAGTCAACAAAAGGTTCTTGTTTACCTGTAGTGGGATAGGACAGCCTTCCTGTACCTACCTGTAGCCCGGTAACTAGTTCAAACAAGTCTTCTGAGTTTTGATCAATGGCACAACCTTGAAATAAGCCTGTGACAAATGACTTGTAAAAGAACAGCCTGCAAGTCATTCTCTGAAATCTTCGCTTTTTTGTGCCTGCTGATGTCTTTGCTATTCAAAGTCTATAAAAATTATGGATGTTTTAATGTTATTTAAACACAGTAGTCTTAATCTGCTGTCATTGCAAAAAAAATAAATGTACTCATTAGCCAGAGCTAAAACCTTTTTACAATCCTAGTATATAATTTTATCCTCAACAATACCTTTCCAATATGTGTCATGTGCTGATACAAGCAAGAGATGTGGGAACATTCCTCCTGGGACTAAAGTGCTCTAGACAGAATATTGGTCTTCTTTGTGAGTAATAAAGACAAAGGAACACAATGTCTAACCAAGCATTTACTTGGAATTTCTAATAGATTTCAACTTAATTAAAAACCGTTTCATGAGCTTTTTGTTTTTGATGGGAGCTACATATAGGCAAACAGTATGGCCTTAATAGCACTGCAGACCAACTCTACTATCCCTCCAGTGCATTGAAAAGGGTTAAAATTTTGAAGCACCAGAGGGGTTAATTCTCAAATAAGTTGGAGAGAAACTGTAGTGCTCCTATATTGAAATCACTCAATCCTCAGCACTTCAGGGACGTTACTGATTGGAACACTTAAACAGGTTTAGCTTATCTGCTTTCATTTTACAGTATATAGATATGGGTTTAGGGAAGGACCTTTTTACCCCCATAGCACGTTTCTCTGATGTGAAGCAGGTAAGGGTTTGCCTGGTTGTTTTCTCTGAGCTGTGGCAGGGAGGTGATCTGCCCAGTGCAAGGATCAGGAGATGCTGGTTTTAGGATACCAAGACTCTGTTGCAATACGGAGACATTTGCAGGGCTCTATTGACCAGGCTTTAACAGAATTGCAATCATTAGCAGCAGGGAAGGAGATGGCAAACAAACCTTAAGCATCCTGCTGTGACTCCAGCTCCAACAAAAATCCCTGTGGCTTCAGTAGGAATTTGAAATGTGGAATGATTGCAAGAGTAGGTCTGTAAAAGAAAAAAAAAAAAAAAAAAAAAAGGAAATTTATAACTATGAAAATATCAAATATAACATGTATAACATGTACCCCTATAATTAATTGCTGATCTACCTTTGACTATTGCTTTTAGTTAAGCAATCCTAAAATCAAGTCAGAAATGTTCTATGGCATTCATAGTATATTTGTATTGATTTAATTGGAGGTTACTGTATGTGGCACTTTCAAATTTCTGAGTTTCTTTTTTTCCCCCTATTTTACTTAAAAGTGTGTTGGATTGGAACATAACTGTTTATATGCTTATGCTTAGAAATTTATATAAAAATTGAATAAGTATAAATAATACATTAAATTTATAAGTTTATTTCTTTGTAGTACTTAAAATCATATTATACATTCATAATTTTTATTATATTCTCAATGTTTATAATTTAGCATGTAAATATAATCATAGCTATATAAGATACAAATCTTGACATACAGATAGACCCAGTTACCAGTCGATTGACAGACATTCAGAGGTAATGCTCAGGTCTAGTGGACATAGCTATGTTTTCCAAAAGACTAGCTCTGTTTCTTGATAAATAGCATTTGAGAAATAAAAAAATAAAGAGAGAAGAAAAGAAAGAAAAATGTTTTGGTTTTTTTTTTTCTTTCACACAGGTAAATACTATCTTGAAATAGAATTGTAACTTTAACATAAACCGGTGAGGTCAACAATGAAAGCAGAATAAAGCTCTCATGACTACCTGCTTAACTCATTCTTCTCTTATAGAGGTTTTCTTCTCATTCTTGAAATATAAGAAATCTGAATGAAGGATTTAAGTAATGCTAACTCATCTGGATTTGAGCAGATTTTCACTCTGTTTAGATTTTATACATACTTTTTAATTAAAATAGATTACGTTGGAGATTATTGGATCAGTAGATTACAAGGAATTTATCATTCTTAAACTTCTTAAACCTGTAGATGGGTAGGTAATTCATAAAAGGGAAAATAAGAAAATAAGGAAAAGGAAATAATTTACCTCATAATGTACCTAATAATGCCAATTTTATACCAAGTGTGATTGTCCAGAACAGGTAATACGTGAATGTTTTTATTACTTTTATGGCAGTAATGCAATAATGTCTATATTTCTCTAAGAAATATCTTAACATAATTGAAATAATAAGAAAAAAAATAAGGGAGTTTTAATGTTGGAGGATGGAATAAAAAAATAGGGTAAGGAGAAACCCTTTGGTAAATCCAGGCAATCGTAAGTTATAGAAGATTTTGCATTTGAAGAATCCCATTGTCTGTTCTGTCTTTTCTTAAACAACAATATAAGATAAGCTGTAAGGAAAAAATAAAATTACCTATGTGTCAGTAGCAATTAGAAGGCCAATATAGAGAACATGGTTATGATGCTCAGCTCAGTGACCCTGTGAAGAGAGAGGGGAGGCCTCTGTGCTTACAGGCTGCGTTCAAGGAGATGAGCAGCAACAGGCAAGGAGCAGGTTGGGGTTGACGGGAGGAAGGCAAATCCGCACCCGTCTTCAGAAACAGGCAGAAGGGCAATCTGGGAAATCACAGGGCGGTCCACCTCACTTTGGTCCCTGGGAAAATCATGGAGCAAGTAGAGCTGTGGGTACGCAAGGGTGATGGGGAGCAGTCAGCCGGTGCCTGAGGAGAGCTGGGCTAAAGGTGCTCCTCGAGCAGCTGTGTGAGGGGTTGGTGCCCTGGTGGTGCCTGAGGGACGGTTCAGAGGGAAAATCGGGTATCGGGAAGGCGTTAAAAAACAACTGGTTGTTGTCTAATCTCAGTCTAATCTGTTCTGTGAGGAGAAATAGCTTGCAAGGTACATCTTGTGAGCTCCTTCTAATCTGATTTCTTCTAAAATGGGTATGCTTAATTCAGCTGTAATTTTCAAGCAAAGACTTTCTCTGTGGGTAGTGAAGCCAGTGTATTAGTCACCTCAAAAGATTTTTAAAAAAACTTTGGAAAATTTTGTGGAGTGAGGATTTTACTTCTGTAATATTTTTATAACGACACACTTAAAAACAGTATGGAGTGATTTTTAAGAAGGGAGTGCAGCTCTGAATGAGGAGGGATGGCTACAGCAAGTGTGCTTCAAAAGGAATGGAAGCTACTCCCTGGGGCAGAGGGTCTGCCATGAGCTGGAGGGCTGTGTTTCGGATGGGAATGGGAAAGCCTTGTGCAGATGCACTTCTGTGAGACTTTTCCAAAGGGTGGGGTGGTAAGAGATCGCTCAAGAGATGAGAATAGCCCTTTGCCTTTGGGATAGCCAAGATATACTTTGCTACCGTAGGTTAAACATCTTTAATTGCATTTTTCATCTGTTTTTCTTTGACAAAGTATTCAGAGAAAAGAAAAAGCAATAGGATTTGGGGTATCTCCATCTGTGCCCTTTCTGAGCAGAAGCTGTGAGGCTGCAGATAGCATAGCCACAAACAGAGCTAATAACTTCTGTCAAGAGAGAAAGCACATTGCAAGGGCAGACAAATGTATACCTCCTAAGTAGTCTCATTGCCTCTCACATTTCTTGGGGTAAAAAGCAATACATGGACACTTAAATTTAGTTGGATATATAGTAGCGCTTTTCTGTATCGGTTCAGACTTGTCTATTATGTCCTCCAGGGTTTGTTTGCTTGTTTATTTTCTACCCTTGGTACAGTTGCTGATCTGTCTGGCCTTGTTTAAAGTGAGGGGCTGAGCTAGATGTCCTCCAGAGGCCTCTTCGCACCTAAATTATTTTGTGATTCTTCACAGTATTTGGTGGTCACTCAGGTTTCACAACCTGCACAAGGCGACCTGCTTTATTGAATTCCTAGCTGGATTGTGGTAGGCTGGTACAACACAGAACAACTTTCTTTGGAGTGAGGTAGGTGCGAACAAGTTGTAAAAGTAGGGTGGACTGTTGTCAAGCTCAAAAAGTAAGATTGCTGTGGGCAGTGTGTGTCCCAGTGGAAGAGACTGAGGTACTTATGAATGCTTTGAAACATTATCTAAATCAAAATTGTTGACTCATAGCCAATGTACAAACTCATCAGAGTTTATCAAAGTATAGCTCATTATTTAAATTAACTGATATACAGTACAACTGATGTTGTAAATATAAATACTTATGTGTGTATGAATTACTGAGGCTCTACACGTGTCAAATAATGACATGGGTAGGAAAAATGACCACAGTAAAAAAACAGTGATGGCAATTATGTTGAAAGAATAAGAATATATATACTCCACCTACAAGAACAAAATTATTTTTACAAGCCTCCAGCAGCTGCATGGTCCTAACCAACTCTAAATTTTTTCACTGTTCTAATCTAGTATGCTTTTACATTATTTTAATATCCATTTTGCCTTTCATGAAATTCTCTCTGCTCTGGAGTGTCTGTTCCAAAACAGGGAATCCCAAACTCTCATTCCTCTATTTTTGACCTGAGCGAAAAAATTCCTTAGGAAATATATAATCTATTTTTTACTGAGTGAAAGGGTGGAAGAAGTTATTTGCCTCATAGACAGCTACATATTACTGATTGTCACTAAAAATGAATTTTTGCAAGCTATTTTAACTGTTAATGCATATTTTATAAGATGATGATGATTATTATTATTATTATTATACAAGGTGTGTAAATCCGTGAGCACTGCTTAGGTTTTTTCGACATATTTTTTTACAATGTCCTTACTATTTGTCTGTTTTAATGTTAATAGCATACCTATTAAGTCAGTCCTCTGACAAAGTGCTGATGATGGTTGTTTGCCCTTACAAAATTGTTAATAGGTTCCACTTAGAATACATGCAGCCCATTTTAAGTCTCTTGTTGCAAGGTCACACTCATCTCTGATTTTTGCCTGCGATTTGGAGGCACAATTAAAGGGAAGAAAATTTTACCTAATCAGTGAAAGATGCAAAGCACAGATTTTAGAAATCTGCCTTCAAATCTCAGAGAGTTACATATGCAAATATATCCTTTGTGCTTAAGTGATTATGCCCACTAAATTGTAGATGCCAGTATAAAGATTATTAAAAAATGTGATTCAAAGTAGCAGTGAATCTACTGGTGTTTCATCCTGATGCTTGAAAAGTCCTGCATCCCATGTTGTCAACTTGGAGCTTATATATATGTACGTAAAAAAGAAAAAATATATAAATATAAAATAAAAGAAAATATTTTTTAAAATAGGCAAACAGGCAATTTCCCATATTTCCAGTCTTTTGTATCTGCCATGATTTGTGGTAAAATAACCTGTAGAAATTTCTAGGAAGCCTTGAAACATGTTAAACTTTGTTGACATATCTGCTACATATTCCCAGATCAGTGACAGGTAGATTTTTATAACTCAGCATAGAAAGAGAGGGATAATGGGTTTCAAACCTAACAGCTTTGTTAAGAAACACCCTATGCCCCCAATTAGTGAAAATATGTGCTGTGGTTCCTTATGGCAGGAAGAAAAGAAAACTAAGAACATCTAGAAAAGAATCCATTTTTTTCCTTAGTGCCTTCGTGTGTCACTAAGAACAGAAATACTATTTATGTAAGGCTAACAGGTATTGCACACTTTTTTGATATTTTTTGGTAATTTAAGCAGCAGTCATTGCTAGGTTATAGAACAAGGTATGTCAAATAAGATTTTGTAATATATTATCCAAAAAGGAGTGAGGATTTTTATTCTTTTTGATAAGGAAATGGTATATTTCAAAAGAAACATTGTATTGTGACACATAAAATATCTGAACATCATTTCAACACCATTTCCTGATGCAGACATTGCGTCTGATTGAAAAGAAAAAAAAGAAGACAGGCTGTTGAATGCAGGGTGCACAAAGCTGAGTCTGCACCCTACTGTGATTTCTGTGCTTTTGTAAACAGTTTCATATTAGTTCAGTAATCTAACCTCTCTTATTTTTTGCTTTCTGCTCTCAAATATGTGGTAGCCCTTGGTTATCCCCAAATGTCATTTATGATCACTAACATCCATAAAAAGTTGAAGGAGGCTGTAGTTCCACAGGGTGAGGTCTGTGACTGTTGTTAGTGAGAAAGCTATTAAAAGAAAGTGGCAGAAAAATGGGAATCCAAGAAATCTGGAGAGATGACAGGACTGACATGGTGGGGTGTTCTCTTTCAAATTGTAATTAATGACTATACTAAAAAAAAAATGCAGTTTTTATCTGTGGTATCATTACAGTCTGCAGCCAGCCATAGAGAAAAGCAGTCGCTTCCCTGAGGAGCTTCAATGTTGTTTTTTAGTTTAAAGGAAATGCTCATGATTGTATGGATGATTGAAAGTTGGTTGCCTCTAGCAAAGGTTTATTTATTAGAGCTCCAGCCCATCCTAATTTGTGTATCTTCATGTGTGATAAAGAGAAACCACTGAAACCACTGTCTCGTTATTGCTCTTCCTTTAGTATAGGAGATAATTCTGACAATAACTACTTGTGCACAAGAGCATTATGAAATTTATTCTCTGAAGACATATTTCTGATTTCACATCTGTGAAATTAGATTAGATATATCTCTGTGGAAACTGGAGTAGTTATGCCTTCCCAAAACCATCTTCATGAATTGGGAACCAATTCCATAAGATATCAGATGCACAAAATATGCTAATTATTAGCTTATTAATGTACATACAGATATAATTTTCCTTTTTTTTTCTAATTGAAAAAATCTAGTGAAATTTTAATGTATAAGTGGGGTGTTGGCACAACTAATTTCTGATAGGTGGATGATGTCATTCTCTACTAAGTAAGAAAGTAAGCAACCCAAGTACTGCACATGGAAAAAAAAATCACACAAGCTTTAAGTTCCACTGTTATGTCAAACCGCTTTAGTTTAGACATCCAAAATTCATTGATAAGTAATACACAGCCTAGAATATTGCATGAGAATGGAAGAAACCAAATATATCGGTCCATGTTAAAGGCCAGTGTTCCTTTTTCCTTCCCTGGTGTTAGTATTATAGTTCATTTTCAGTAAGATGAGGATTGACTGTAACAGTCGACTACATTTCAGGTTTTGAGAGCATCATTCAGAAAAGCTAAACTTTCAGGTACTGTTCAGGTTTCCCATGTTGCTAGTTGGCCAAAAATGTAGAAATCTTTGATTATTGTGCTATTATTAACTGAAGTTTAAGGACTATGAAGGTCCAGTGGAAAAACCCGGTATATAATTATCTTGCTGGAAGACTGCTTTAATTAAATTCCCCCAACTGAGACCTGTCCCCATTTTTAAGTGAAGCATACACTATAATCAGTTGCATTCACATTCAATTTGCTTCTCTGCAGATGACCATGAAAGTGAGCACATCTCAGTTAAGCTTTGCTTCATGTGGGACAGTTCTTCCTGAAGCCAGTAAAGCCATCAATTCTCCACTTTCCCAAACCTGTTTAGATGTCACCTGATGCAGAAATAGGAAGAAAAGATATTGTGCATTGTAGATATTTGTCAATACCCACTTGAGTGCATACATAAAATTACAATTTGGGTCTCTTTTTAGTTGCTTGTCTGGTAGAGTGCTACAGTAGCAGATTGGCAGAAGGTACATGCAGAGAGGAGTTTCAGTGAATCCTGCTAAATGAAACATTATCTTTTTACTCGTACGGTGAAACCCTGTAGAAAAAGAGGGACTTGGATCACTCTGAAACTTTCCAAACTCAAGATCTCTGTGTGCAGCAAAGTGTTTGTACTGAGCAATCAAGAACGGACAATCGCTCTCTCTACTGCAAGGCCTGACAACCGTATCTGGGCTGTGTGCTATGCTCTCATCAGTTCATATGTGACTACAATTTTTAAGGTAGAAGGGAAGATCAAGACAAGAGAGTGAAGACTGAAACACATGCACCTCTACAAATGTGCATTTTTGCACTGAATTTTTTGAACATTTACAGTCTCCTAGAAGCATCTGAAAGTCACAGTAGCTAGAAGTAATAGGGGATCAATGAAGTAAATGTGGAAGTTATTCTGCATATTTCTTGGTGATACTGCCATCAGGTGGGTTTGTAGCTCCTGGTCTATTAGGTGAATGTTCTAGGATAACTCCAAAAAGAGCATTTTTCAGAACTCAGTCTGAAGATGAGCTAAACTGTTGTGATACCATTCTGAGAGAAAAAGTTGCAAATTCTCAACCACCTGTGACTTTGAAAAAGACATTCTTCTCAACACTATTGCCAGAGATTACATACCAAAAAATGTCAAAACAGACAGCAAACACTCTCAAGAATAAGAAACAGTCCACTACTGTGATCACTTTTGTATGCTACAGCCTAATTTTTCTTGTTCATGGTTGAAAAGTTAGATTCCTAATAGGTCAGATGATGAGGTAGAAATGAGGCCAAGCACTTCCGGCTGATGTTTACAAGGCAGATCTTTGACAATCCGTTTTACTGACATTCCTGAGCACAACATTGTATATAGCCACTAAAGATAAATATTAGCCTTTTGGAGGAGGAACATCTTCACGGACCTATAAATTAATTATTCTGCTTACACAGTCCTCGTGCAACTAAACAAATTGTTTCATCTTTGTGGTTCATTGTTCCATTGGCAAACTGGAACTAATGAGAATTACTCGCAATCCTTCACTTGTAAGGACTGAAATAAGAAAGGAAGCTCCACAGTCTTCCCATATACTCAGCAGAGAGAAGAAGAGGTTTTTTTACAAATAATTCACTCTGAACCACTCTCTGTGTATGGAATTTTCAGAATAAATTAAGGATTTTTTAAGTATTTAAATGATTCAGGCTCTGGAAATAACTAGATACTATGCAGAAACACCTTCTAGTGTTAATTGTGATACATCTTTCAGGACGTAAGAATGATAACTTGTTCATAATTTTGCAGATTTAGCTACAGAATAGCTATTGGTAGACATGCCATTTTGTAAACATAGCAAAGAATTGTTGGGAACCCGAAAATGGAATGCACACTTACTGTTTCTTAACTGCTAGGAAATGGCCTTAATTCCAAATAATTTATGCAAAAGAAGCTCCTCCAAAACTGCCTACTCTGAACTTCCAGTGGAATACTAATAGCCTATTTGCCCCAAATTCCACTCATCTGAGAGAAGTTTGTAGATTTTACCATTCACCAAACTTAAGTTGGTAGATTTAAATCCACATTTTAAAATCCCGTGAAAATCACAATTAAATTCAAGCAAAGAAAGAATCATTCTGCAGAACAGTCTGTGAATTATTTGGCTGTACATAGGGATATGCAGTATATGGACTGCTTTCAGCCTCCAGTGTCAGTCTAACTCCACCCTTGCCATGGTAGTCATGATTCAGTGTACCAGTTCGTGCATCCCTACAGTGTTTGTGCTAAGGGAGTTTTAGATAACCTTTGCTTAATTGACATCAGAGCCTGGATTTGCCTAAAGAAAAAACTTGTAATGCAATGGCTCTTAAAGTACAGTTCTTGTTCAACCATCAATCTTTATCCATTTTGAAGGACACCTTATGGATATAAATTATGAGGTCTGTCAGGGGAAGGTTCATAGATAAATGGGTTCAATCACCAGAATGTTACTTCCTACAGGACTGACTGCTGAGTAACAATAAATTGTGGGGACTAAAGAAGTTTATAAAAAGCCAGATCAACTCAATTGCCTCACTCCTGAAACGACAGCAGCATATGCAAAAGGCAAGGTTATAGCATCACATGGCAGGTTCAGCAATGTCGTTTTGACAATTATGATATGCTTGCAGATTGACAATGTTATAAAATATAGCACTAGTATAAAACCGATGGGCTTTAGAACTTCAGGTTTTTTTCAGGCGTTATGTAGCTACATCAAACATAACACATTAAATAAAACCCCTTCAAATTAAATAAACATCTTTTCTACCTTGATATAATCCAATGTGTGTACACTGAAAGCCCCCAGCTTTGACAGCTCCATCATTTGCCTTAAATTCTCATGTTTTAAAGACTATACTAGAACAATTCTGTATTTTTATTTTCTGAAATGCTTGATAAATCTGCTTTAAAATTCACAATATAAGAAATAAGCAACGTCTCAATGTTTTTTTACATAGTTGTGACCTTTACTAACAACCATTATGTTTGATTCTTCCCAGCCCCATTTTAAAAGCTTGAGAAACATGTTAGTATCATCTTTTAACTGTGACCAGGTGCTTGTATGTATATCTGCTGTTGTATGGGTAATAGTTCTGAATGATGAAAGAAACAAGACCCTTACTGCATGACTCTCTTTTCTTACTCACAGAAGGAACTTGACATAGTTTCCTTGGATACTATCCAGCACGTATCTCAGACAGTGGTTTTATTTTCAGATTTATTTTTTTTTTTACGGCAGAAGCCGGTGACATATCCTATTATTTGTTAAGAATAATGGGGTGTGTGTGTGTGTTTTCTGAATTTCTAGCATCTACTTTTCAGAAAGACTGAGGTACATCTTAAGTCTCGCAAGGATGAAATGCCTTCATATCAGTAATTATCTCAGCATCTCACTAAAGGGCCATAGACTTGATTTGCCCTAAATGTGGCTGGACTAAGTTAGCCTGTATCACAATGTCAGTGACAAAAATGGGATCTTTACAGAATTAATTCCATCATTACATGTTTATCTAAGAATTTTGCTGACACAAAATATGTTTCTTTTTTTCTTCAAAAGCTTGGGCAAATGTTCACCTTCTAGATACATATGGATTACAAATGAATGCTGGAGGAAGATGAATAGAAGGAGAACAAAGCCAATTTAAAGGAAATCTCTTTTTGATATAGTTCAATTCAGATTTCATGTATGCTTCAGGTACAAGTTTGGCTCAATCTAGTAGAGAAATAACTTCTTATTTTGCAACCATCTCTAAACACTTAGCTTTCTGTTTTTGATGATACTCAGTGTAGCTGAGTAGTCCAAAATGAGTGCCTAGGTTCTACTTTGGCTCTAGAAATCTCCATCATGATTTTCTTCCTAATAGAAATTTTCTACCTTATGTAAGGGTGCTTGCCACTCTTGTTCTTTTGCTTTTCCATCGTTGCTGTTACTTCTGTTATTTGTGGTTTTGCATCAGACAAGAAGGTGTATATAATATATTTTTAAAGTGTAATACGGATTTTCTGACTTGCATACATCTGGATTTCACCCATAATTCCTGCCCCAAAAAGCAAGACAAAAGTTTATCTTCTAAAATTTGATACATACAGAAAATCTTAACCAGAGGCAACATTCTGATGAAAGATATCAAGTGTGTAAGGAAAGGAAATCATAATATGTCCAAAAATGTTTTAGATCACGATAGTTTGCATATCTGGTTGATCTTTGATCTGTTGATGTGGTTTAGGGACAAAAGAGGTGCAACTCAAACCCTGTCAGTGGGAGACTGTGTAGAGTTTCTGAATTAAAAAAAAATATCATTTTATATAATCTCCTAAATCAGAAATCCAGCCAAAAGTATTTTTTTTTTCCTTACCTGCAGAAATAGGGTATTTTTGCCGTTCAGTAGTTTGGTGCTGAAAACAATGTTGATGAAGTATTTTCAGTCAGATTTGTCTTTTTCCTTTAAAATATGAAATATACTGATTAACTCTATAAAAAGGGCATAAACATATGCATACAAGCACTCAGACAGATAGAAGACAGATAGAGATGTATCTTCACTCCACTTCAAGCTCCTTTTAAAAATTGCATCAGAATTAGGTAAGTAAACAGGTACTTCCACTAGTTTTCCCATAGCTTTCACAATCAGCTTTTTTAGTTTCTTCTTATTCAGTGTGGGCAGGGGTATGGAATTATGTCTCATCCTTTCGTTTCAGGAAATATTACTTCTTCTGTAGTAGCTTATAATAACCATTATTATGTTATTTTCTAAAGAGATACTTTCTTTTGGAAATACCGTTTCTTGTTCTAAATCTTCCTTACAAGATTCATGGATTTCTCTTGCTTTCTCTTCTGTCTTCTACCCTAGATGAGACATCTTGTCCCTGAACAATGTCCTAATTCCATAAAAACAGGAAAATAAAAAAATGTTCATGGCGAGCCCACAACGTAATACATGTTTTCAAAATTATATTGAATCGCCCACCTCAAATGACTCAACCAGTGGGTAGCAGCAGAGTCATTTCAAGTGGCTGTTTTCCAAATCAGTGATTACTTACCACATTACACTGTGGGCTGACTTTCTTCTCATAAAAGGTATATTTTAGAGCCCAGAGACAAAAAGGTGACATCAATCTCAGTCTTGAATCAGAAGTGCTATTGGATTCATATCCTTAAGCCCTGAATAGCATCACAGACATAACAAACTTTAGTCTCTCCTTGGAAAATCCACCTGTTTGACAGGTGGAAGACCTGGAAATGTAAAGAAAACATCCCCATGCATGGATGTGTATCTTTTGATAATTTGCCTAAAACCATGTGACAATGGTGTAAAAATTCAGAAAATCATTACATCTACTTCAATTGTATATTTTAGGTATTAATATATAGACATATATCCAAATATGCCTTGTATTTTTTATAATTTATTTTGACTGGCAGAAAATGGCCCTTTAAGAAGAGAATAGAAAACTGGGTAATGGAGCGTGTTTGCAAAAGGTTTGTATTCATAGAATCATAGAATGGTTAGAGTTGGAAGGGACCTTGAAAATCATCTAGTTTTGACCCCCCACCACGGGCAGGGACACCTGCACTAGACCAAGTTGCTCAAAGCCCCATCCAGCCTGGTTTTGAACACTTCCAGGGATGATCCACAACTTTCCTGGGCAACCTGTTAACCTGTGCCAGTGTCTCACCCCTTTCACAGTAAAGAATTTCTTCCTAATATCTAATCTGAATCTCCATTCTTTCAGTTTAAAACTGCTACCCCTCATCCTATTGCTACACTTCCTGATAAAGAGTCCCTCCCCATCTTTCCTGTAGGCCCCCTTTAGGTACTGGAAAGCTGCTATAAGGTCTCCCTGGAGCCTTCTCTTTTCCAGGATGAATCCCATCTCTCTCAGCCTGTCTTCATAAGAGAGGTGCTCCAGCCCTCTGATCATCTTTGTGGCCCTCCTCTGAACCTGTTCCAGCAGGTCCATGTCCTTCTTATGTTGGGGTCTTCAGAGCTGGATGCAGTACTCCAGGTGGGGTCTCACCAGAGTGAAGCAGAGCAGGAGAATCGCTTCTCTGAACCTGTTGGTCCCACTTCTTTTGACACAGATCAGGATACGGTTGGCTTTCTGGGCTGTGAGAGCACATTGCTGGCTCATGTTGAGCTTCTCATCAGCCAACACTCCAAAGTCCTTCTTGTTAGGGCCACTCTCAGTCCATTTTCTGCCCAACCTGTATTTGTGCTTGGGATTGCCCCAACCTACATACAGGACCTTGCACTTGGCATTGCTGAATTTCATGAGGTTTGCACAGGCCCACCTTTCAAGCCTGTCCAGGTCTGTCTGAATTGCATCCCTTCCCGCCTGTGTGTTGACCACACCACACAGCTTGGTGTCGTCAGCAAACTTGCTGAGGGTGCACTCAATCCCACTGTCCACGTCTCCGACAAAGATGTTGAACATCTGTGGGCTCAGCACTGATCCCTGAGGACATAGAGCTGTGGACCGCAACTCTTTGAGTGCAGCCATTCAGCCAGTTCCTTATCCACTGAGTGGTCCATCCTCAGATCCTTATCTCTTCAATGTAGAGACAAGGATGTCATGCGAGACAGTGTCAAATGCTTTGCACAAGTCCAGGTAGATGGATTTGTCCCTTATCCAACAATGCTGTAACGCTGTCATAGAAGGCTACCAAATTTTTCAGGCACTATTGCCTGAATGAAGTCATGTTGGCTGTTGCCAATCACCTCCCTATTTTCCATGTACCTTATCATGGTTTCCAGGAGGATCTGGTCTATGATCTTGCCGGGTACAGAGGTGAGACTAACCAGCCTGTTCCTCCCTGGGTCTTCCTTTTTTCCCTGTTTAAAAATGGAGATTATGTTTCCCCTTTTTCAGTCGGTGAGAACTTCACCAAACTGCCACAACTTCTCAAATATGATGGATAGGGCTTGGCAAATTCATCCACCACAATTCATCTGTATTAGCAGATGCCAGGCTTTTATAAGTGTTCCTCAGGCCTCTAAATTAATAAAAGTGCAGAGTTCTGTTTAATACATGCACCTTTCAGGGGATCTAGTCCATTTTAAGGTGTATCAACATAGTATGGAATAAATTCCCTGGAGCTGTAGAAGCTGCTCTACTTTGAAGTCATTAACCATTAGCCATGGAAGTAAGTACACTGCTGGTGTGACTAATGACAAGTTTCTAATTGTTTATAATAGATGATGTATTTATGTAGGAATTACTTCAAATGCAGCACCTTGACGTATGGCCTCCCCAGCATGGTGCTCAAAGACTTTAGTCATTCTTACATCACAATGATTTCTTTTTAACAAAATAGTTTTGGTGAGGAATATTAGCACAGCAGGGGAGGCAGCTGCTGACCGCATTTTCACCAGGGCTGAATTTTAGACCGGCCACAATTTGGCTGTAAAATTACAGCTGTGTATACCTTGAGTGCAGTTATTAACTCTCAGATGATGAGGTCTCTCTTATATGGGTGTAGTTGTAAAACTACATATTAAAGTAATCTTAATTATAGCTGTGCACATGTACAGAAGGAAAAGCATTAATTCAAGACCGACCTTTTGAAAAAAAAGCCTTCCAGTTTCATTCCAATATTGAACTTGCCTCTGCTGGAGCCAAGTTCCACAAAAGAATTATCAGTGATGAACTTTGATTTAATAGGATTATCACCTTTGTGGGACTATAGGATTTTTCAGGAAACATTTAAGTCTGTGTTTCTACAGGTCCCTATAATTGTCTGAAAAAGCAGAAGCCTTAGTGTACTTTCCAGCCTGGTAACCGGGATGTCGTTTCCTTAGAGTCACAAGGCATTAACAGACACTTTTTTCAGCCTCAGGATAGAGGAATGATGGAGTTCATAATATTCAGTTTTATGTATATCTGGGCATGATACTGAAAGTGTGGAGAGGAATTTTAAGATATCTGAAAGTTTTAGTTTTCACTAATCCACTTAAACTCTGATATTATTATTTTTGGGGGCTTTTAGTGTGATTGAAATACTTGTCCTTTTGTGATTATCATAAGCCACAGGGAATTATTCTTTCCATACGTGTTCTTTTCTTTTAACGGAATATTGGTTTCCTTGAGTTGCTAGCACCTGGTCCTAAGATGACTGTAATGACTGTGTAATGTATCCTTCTCCGAATAACTTAAATATGATCTCATTTTTCACTTATTTTCTAATGTTGTTTTGACAGGCCACTATTAAGGCTGCCTGACACACCTGATGATAAGATGATGATTCACTTGCTAATTATTTTGCCAAATATTAATCATTTGTACTGAAATTTTATATTCCAGATGTCTGTTTGAGGACATTTTTTGTTGTATTTTTTAGTTCAGTTGAAATGGTCTATCATTTTCTGACAATGAGGTAGAAAAGGTCTTCACTATTGATGTTATGAAAATATGGTCATCATTTGTTTGGAAAATTTAAAGTCTCTAATGAGTTGGAGCAATTTACATTTTCTAGGCAGTGTGCAGAAGTAATGCTCTTAGTCAAGTAGTCCGTTTTTCTTAAAACAATCTCAGATTTTATCAGGCCAAGGGTCCTGGCTTATGGAACCAGTGAGTTTAGAAAAATGGGAAGGTAGCCCAAAGTGCTCCATGACCCTGGAGCATTTCCGCATGGAGGGGCTTCTGCTGAGACACTGGGGCCACTGGGAGTGGAAGGATGCTCAGTCTGTGCCGTGAGCTAGACTTTTGGCTTGTTTAGGTAGCATTAGTATTTCCTCTTCGAAAGATATTAAGTGTGTTAATTTTTGCTTAATTCATGTGTACAGTATGGGTAGAGACTAACCTAATGTCCGCAGATGTCAGTGGAAATACTTAGATCAAGCAGAGCATGTACAGTGGGCATGTCTCACTTTTATGTTTTTAAAGATGTTAATAATATTATATTGATGATGCAATATGTGCTTTTGCAAATAAGACTTTTAGATGGCTTTTTCCAAACAGCAAAAATCCCACAACATTAGAGAAGCTATAAATTTATTTTAGTTTGAAGGCAATGTGTGAATTCAGTAATGTTAATTAAAGAATAAGTATTAGCAGATTTTAACATTCCTAGCATGCTTTGAGGATTGATTAATAAGAGTAATACTTAGCTGGCACAATGGAATCATTTTCAACATCATTACCTTGTCCCTTGAACAAGTCAAGCTTGAACCCTTGGGATTTGGCAACACTTTGTAAAACAAACATTGCCAAACACATCTGACTTTCTGAAGGACAAAACTTTTATAATAATCAAAGCATTTGAATGTCCTAAATTGGGAAGTGATGCAAACCAAAAGGAGTGACTTGAGGATAACAGGATTAGAAGAACTGTTTGAAAGAGTTAATGAAATGTTCTTCAGCCTAGAAAAAAACCCCAGAAACTAAAGTTAAGCCTAGATATATATGATGGGAAGATGGACATGGCAGCGCTGGAGTCATAGGAGCCATTAGATACTAGGTGAAGTCACTATAGCTATTGATGAAGGAAGTTACTTACCAGATCTTTACATGCATTAAGGAATAAGGATATAATATATAATATAAATAGTAACACATGTAATATATACAAAATAACGTAAAAATAGACATTCAGAGGGAGTTGCAAGACTACTAAGAGATATCTATGTGGTTTGGTGGCCATAAATCGTTATAAGTATATCCCACAGGCATCTTACTAGATGCATTGCTAGAACAAAACAAGAGCAGCAATTTGTAGTTGTCCACCAAAAGACATCCAAACCAAGCAAGTTTAGATTTTCTGTTAAACAGGCTTGGTAAACTTTCATATGGGAACTTTATACAAGAGTATTTCCTGAGATCTGACCCCTAGGAGAGCTTAGCCTTGAAGACAAATTGGCCAGGGTGAAAGCTGAGATGGAACTGAGCTTTTCCATGGCCTTCCAGGACTGAGGTGGTTCTACACGTGCTCCGGTGCAGAACGATTTGCAGATAGTTACCTTTAATACTGAAAACTGAAGATGAGGTGTGGTTCCTTTCACAGCCACCCCAGCAGGGATTACATTTTTGGACTTGGACTCCCAAATTCTGTGTTTGATTTTATGTTGTGTTTTTTTTAACTGAATCTCAATATGTAACGGTTGTAACATTTCGATATCTAACTCAGTTTCAACAGTGTCTATCTACATATTCGTGAAGACATTACCTATAAAACATAGTCCTTTGTCATGACTTCCTTTGATAGATGCTCTTACAATCATAGTATCCTTAAAGCAGCAAAATACCTGCAAGAAAAGCACGGAACTGCTTGGGCTCATACAGATCAAAAGCATATGGATTGTCTGTGGCAAGGATGTAACACTGAGTTTACTATAAACAGGCCTTTGACAGCTCTTCTGATATTACCATTTTTCCTGGTTACAGTATAGGAAGACAAGGACCAGACAGGCCACTAAAGAAGCAAAGGTTGTTTTTTTTCAAGTGCAGATGTTTAGTCTTGATGGATGGGAGTTCAAGCCCCAGCTGAAAATGAATCAAATGACTGCCTGAGATGTACCTAATTGCTATAAAGACTGAAAGAGCCCGGTCCAAGAAAGTGAATTGCAGAATTAAAGTTGGCTCTTGTAGCATAGGTATTTAGGAAGAACTGCTCTGATTAGTAAAGAAGTCTGTGATTTAGGAAGGGTATCTTTTGAAAGACTGGAAAATATATAGATCTGTTCCATTTAGGAGCTTAGGCCTAAGAAAGGAGAAATGAGGCTTGAAAAAAATCTGAGCTTTTTCTTTTCTCTTCCTTTTTCTCACCTTCCATTTTTTAATGTTTCCTAAGCAAAGATCAACTTTCTAAGGTCAGATTTTGCTGGTTTATAGGGCAGACTTTTTTTTTTTTTTTAATGGCTTTGAAGTGAATCCTTTCAACCTGGATAGGCTCATCTTACTTCTACTGAAGTATGATGCATTCTGCTTTATTCTTACTTTATTTTTACTTATGTGGCCTTTCTATAGAGAGTAATTCGACAGATCTAACAAAGACAAAAAACGTTAGTGTTTTGCCACTGGTAGAAAGAGGGAGTTTACCCAGCTGACAGCTTAATTTGCAAAGAATACCAGAAAATAGGATTCCCAAACTGAAACGTTTAGATATGTTTACATAAATATTATATAAAAGAGGAAAATAGAGTTGTTCAAATAGTAGTCTAGTTTTAATTTCTTACATGAATGTTATGTTAAAGAAACAGCTTGAATTCTCTCCAACTTGCCCAAACTCCTGTCACATTTAAATACTGGATAAAATGACTGGCAAGCAAATTGTTGCCCATAATGAGACTTTGTTTGAAACTGAGGGAGAAAAAGACCTTTTGAGAATGCAGAGAACTAATAACCTCCTTTCTGAGTCTGCACCATCCTCAGTACAATGTATCGTATCTCTGAAAATGTCAGAAGGTTTAGTTTTTCAATGTAATTATTTAGCACTTTGAGAACTTGATTCTGGGAAACCAATAGCTATGGCTATGTTCAAAATCAGCTGTCACGCTGCATGAGTGAAAGATCCGTTGTCCTGAATGTGGCATTGCCCCAAGTATTACAATAATGAAACTTTACAAAGGATTTATTCTTTTTTTAATCATAGGAAAAGTTTTGCTTTGTTAAATCTTATGTGGTATGCTACCTGTCAACTGTTATATAAAATAATAATTTAAAATATTTTTGATGTTTAACATTTCTGTGATTGACCTGTCTGCCATTGGGTACTTATAAGCCTTGTAAATCCTTCCTGCTCTCTCTGTGTACCTACATAAGCATTGATGTATCTGCCTAGTGTCTAATTTAAGCCTACATATGGTTTCTGTAGATTTAGTGGATTAGTCTTCTAAAACAGATTTCCTGCCACCTTAGCTGTATTAAAGCTCACCCGTCTGTGTATTACAAAGTTCTCTTGTTTTAGATAATCACAGCCTATTACATCTCCTGTTGTAGAAACTGCATCTGGGACTTGGCCAAGTTATCCTAAAAATCACCCATCCCTGACAATTAAACAGAAATGACAAAATGGAGTAAAATGAAATGGCCCTTGAGGCATCACCCAGCAGTCTGCTAACTGGGCAGTCTCAAGAGCAGGAAGGCTGAAAAACAGCCTGGCGTCTTTCCGAAGCTATTTTAATGTTGCTGATTTATAGATCTGTTATTTTGTTTAGAGGATGAGAAAGAATAGCAAAGTAAACATGATGGAGAGGGCATCCACTTAAGGCTAAGGTCAATTACTCAAGGGAATAAATGTGCGTAATTGTACACCTGATAACTAACAGCATAAATAGACTGTTGATTTATATCATGAGTCTTAAACTGCAATCCTTTTATCCATACAATTATAATAATAGGAGGTTGATTATTTGTATTTGTTCCAAGAACTTGTGATGATCATCTTTGCAAAGATACAGGAGAAAAATAGACTAGTGTTCCCTTTGGCAGATATCCTTTCTCATTAGATGATAACTGGCATTGTGGATAAACCTTTTATAGGTTAGGGCAGACAAACACTTTAATTATGCTCAGGAAGATATTAATTCCCAGATGCCTAGATCAGAGAATCTTCTGGCATCTCAAGTCATTGAATAAAAAGCATCTATCTGTCTTGCTAGTTCAATGACTTTTCATTAGCAATGATGTTTTGCCACTCTTCGCTATTCTTAGCATAACTACAGTAATTAAGAGGCAATTTTTAAAATTCTGTATTGGAACTCAGCTTGATTCAGAGTTTGCTGAGCTCAGGAAACCGATGTCTGTCAGGCAAACTGGAGGCCCAGTACCCATGTTCAAGGCCAAAATCATCACTACTAAATGGTATCAGCATCCCCAAGCAGTGCAAGTCCAATCCTGGAAATAGCTGCTTCAACAGACAGGATTATTCTTTTGTCGCATGTTTCAATTGTTGTGGGGTGTTTGGAGGGGATGAGGGCTTGGCAAAGGGATGTTGGCAGGGAATAAGGATTGCATGAAACTAAAGCAGTTTTCAAAACTCAGTGCAGTCAGACATTTTTCATCTTCCAGAGAAGATGCATCTTTTTTTCCTCCACCCAGAGTTTTTTGTATCTCTTGGCTGCCTCTAAGTCTAAATCACAGTCCAAATCTGAAAACTCTCATGCATTTCAGTAACCTTATTGATATCCTATACAAAAACATTAAAAGATAATTTAAGATTGTTTGCAGATATTTATAGCTAAACCTTGTTTAAATGTATTTTCTTTTCTGTTTCATTGTAAGTCTTTTACCTTCTGCAGATAGATACAGATATACATTTCACTATTCTCTAATTTTGTTGTTATGCCACTGACTAGTCTGCCTGGATTTTGTGTACTGTTTCCTACACGCTTCCCTCTTTTGATTTTGGTTAGTGAGCTGTAATTCTGAGTTGTGTACATAAAAGTCTCACCCTGGGTTTTTCTCTTCTTCTCCAGAACTGAGGAATTTTTCAGTTGTTATTAGCTAAGCCCATAACACAGTAACCAAGCCTAGTTAAGCTAAGTAATATGGTTCAGTTTTAGCAAAAAACTACTGTGTTTTCAATAAAGTCATTGTATCCAGACTTTTCAAGAAACCATAAAGGAAATAAGTTTTTCTGTATTCAGTATTTATTTTGGCAGCTAATCCTCTGAATTCTGTAAAAGTACCTACAAAAATCTGAATTTGACGGTAATGTTTCAATGTGTAAGAAAATTTTTGATGGATGTGGAAGTATTTACAGAGTTCAGTCCAAAAGTATCTGTTCATTAGCAATACTTTCCTATTTTTCTTACCCTTAGCAACCACAAAAATGTATTCCTCCTAGGTAAAATGATTAATGGCGTAGGAAGGTACAGCAGGATGCATCCTAACAGGATGCATCATTCAGTTGGAAATTTGCTAGAACATTGTTTAAGCACTTGTTTTCAGGAGACAAAAAAAAAAAAAAAAGTTTTACTTTTCTTGGAAGGAACTTTTCACTTGGGAAGAGGGGAAATATTCTACCCTCCCAAACAGGAGTAGTGTTGTTATATGAGAGTTATATTCTGACCTTTTAAAGTGTGTCTCCAGTCTTGTATGTTATGTTCAAGACACGGGAACATTATTTACGCTTGATCTATTAAATGAGTTAGTGGTTTGAATCTGTATAACTTTGTGAATTACTAAATTACTGTTTGTAAAATGTGGGTTTGGACCAGATATTTCAAAGGGCTCTAATTTAATATTGACCATTGTAAGATTTATAAGATTTAGCCATGTATTTGTGAGAACAAATTAGAGAAATAGGTGGCTACGCAATGCCATTTAACCTGCTATTAATTCAAGTACAAAATTATGCCTGTGAAAGTGTAAGCCATGTTGACTCCTGATTATACACTTTGAAAATCAGAAGCCTTTTTATATCTCATTGTTAAACATATGTTTCATATGTTCAGCAGATATGTATTCTAATACAAGCAAGAGGTCATAAATTCTGAAGACTGTGGATGTTATTTTAATAGCAGATTAGTACATTAATACATGTTAAAAGGCTGTCCCTTGCTTCAGCAAATTGTGTTCAGCCATGAAGATAAAATCTGTTTTCAGGGGTCTCCTTTAACTCAATTTGGCATGAACTGTGTCAACCTCTGCTTCCTTACCTTCCTAGGTGTGAGACCATCCCCTCGGTCATTCGATTATTGGATTATGTATAGTGATGAAGGACTGAGGATAGCTCCAGAAAGATGCTGTCCAGGGGGTGAACATAAACAGCTTTATTACAAATTCAGAAATAGCTGATAATGACCTCCACCCACTAAGGAAAGGGAATTACTTGCATACTTTGTACATTTTTCCATACAAACCCTTAATACAAGAGTAAAAGATCTTGCCATTTCTGTTTCAGAAGCATTACTAAATGAAACTTCATATCCACTTCTTGTCTTGCAGCTGCAACTCATACATGTGGCTTTGGCAGAGCTCAGCACATTTCTCGCTCACCTCCTTCGTCCTTCATGAAGAATCTGGCACGTGCCAGGAGCACAACTCAGAGCCTGTGGCTGCAGGGTGGAGGCAGGTCAAAGAGTTAAAGCACCGTAATGCGAACTAACAGGCTGCTAGATCTGCCTGCTAAAACTCCTACCCAGAACACAAAGAGGTAAGGAAGGGTCACAGTTTGCAGCCTGTGAATGGGAGAGTGTTAAGCTAACACTTTGTAAGTTGCTGAAGATGGAAAACATCTGTCTCTCTCATTTCTTCTGAGGGTGTCTCCTGGGACATGTGAATCAGCCTCTGAGCTGAGTGATTCCTAGGCCCACACTCACCCTGCTGAAGACGTATTTTGGGAAAAAAGTAAGGAACATGTTGCTCAGTCTCCAGAGAGCAAAATCAAGGAAAGGATCTCTGCTATGTAATTCACTGACACACTAGATTTGGTTTCAGGGAGGCTAAACATTCACAAAGAAGAATGAGAGAGAGAGAACTGGGACTGTTTTCCCTGTTTTTTATACCCAAGCAGCATACTTTTAATGTTAAAACAGTGGTGGGTAAATAGAATATGGACCACAAAAGTGTTGCGTACCATTCTTGTGGATTACCTTAGAGTAAGAAGTTTGGTTCTGTAATTAAAGTTCTAGCTGTAATGAAAGTCATTGTTGAATTGAAAAATCTCTTCATATTTCTAGTTGTGCCACAGTTTTTTTCAACATGTAGAAAAAACTTCTCTTTTGAAGGCGGCTTTGATGGGGTCAATTTATTTCAGCTGAGACAGAATCACGGAGTTAATCTCAGTATATGATTTTAGGAGCAATTTTTTTCCACCCTCTCCGTAGGATTTTATATTATGAAATATTTGGATAGAAATTCTCAGGCCAACTGTGCACACAATATTTGAGGTAATATTATCAATTATTATTTCTTTCTTGAAACCACTAGGCAATGCATAGAACAGAGATGTGCCACATTATGCTTTGAAATCAGAAGTTTTCTCAGTAGTGAAAAAGATAGGTTTAAAGGGTCTCCCCCTCATTTAAAGGGGCTTCAAGGGCCTCACTTCTAAATGAGAGTTCTCGATGGGATGAATAAAAATAGTTGGACATTTAACTTAGAACAGCTATAATTCAGTTATAGTTTCAGAGCTGTTATTTCATGTCATTCTAGGCTGCTTGGAGTATGTCAGTCACAATTAATAATGTGTACAATGCTGTCAGCACAGAAGAATGGATTTAGAGCAAAAATCATGAGTTGAAATTCAGTTTTTCTCAAAAAAATAATAATGCTATTGATGTTTTCTCTGGGAAGGAAAAAATTAATCAGATCTACTTCGAAGGTAGAGTTGTTCATTACTTATACCAGCATAGAACTTCGGATTTTTCTGAGTACATTAGGAAGTTGGAGTATAGAAATGTAGATCTGAAGATAATTTTGTCCTTATGCTGACCCATTCTTCAAACAGAGTCCACTGTAAAAATCTCTTATTTATGCAGTTAATACAGTTCAACGTTATTATGTGATGCTGTTGACCTGAGCGCAGCCAACAGCTGTAGCCAGACTGAGAACAGTTGTATAAATATGCGATGAGGAATGGGAAGCATGCCTTAAGCCTGTGCCTTCACAAATTCTATGAATTTTCAATGTGCTAAGTGTAGCACAATTTATTTGTTCACAGACCAAGGAGAAGCATTGGAATCTAAAGCTGTTGATATCCTTTGTTTGAAATAAGAGAGCACAGTCAAAACAAACAGCTACCATTTTAACAGAAATGCACAGAAGAGCAGTCACATATAATCAAAGTCACCTGGGTTTTTACTTCTCACACACTATTATATCACCCTCAGACAGAGATGTTTTCTGCTTTCAGCATGTAAATGCAGTTTTTGACCCAGCACTGAGCTCTGCATTTCACGCTGTAAAGTTTTTTTTCAAGATTGGGTCATGTGAAGAGATGGTGTTGCTCACCTCTCTGACCCATTTTTTTTAATATGCAAAGTGATGGTTTCCTCCTTTGTGGAATAATATTAAAGCCTTGAATGCAAGATTTTTTTAGGAATACTCTTTCTATCTTTTCATCACTATGTTTTTTCATTCTTGCAACGATGTGGAGTATGTTCTCAAATACCTTGAAATCTCAGCATAATTTTAGAGTTATGCCTCTCATGAGGGGATCTGTTGGGTTCTTAGGTATCTTCTTGTCTTTAAAAAGGTTTAGCAGGAAGAAGCAACTGACCTCAGTGTGGAGCCAGGATTCCAGAACACAAAGTAACAATCCTGATTTTGCAGTTAAACTCTGCTTTTCCTTGATCAATTGTGACCTTTATTCTGGAAAAAAATCATTTCAGCTGTGGGTGGTATTAGTAGCAGTAGTAGAAAACTGCACGAAGTTGGTGTTTTCAGTAGTTCCTCATGTGTGCCAAATCTCTATGTAATTATATCAGCATTTTTGTGGAAGTATAATATATATATCTATATTACATATATATAGTATATTATCTATATTATTATATTATATATACAGCATATATAATATAATAATATAGATAATATATATAATCTTGCCTATCTATAACTGTTCTGTTAATTTTTCTCCACTCATTGTTAGTGAAAGAAAGAGAAGTGATAAAATAGTTTATTTCTTAATAAGGCCAAGACATGTATGGTATCGCAAAACATTTCTACTGCAGGGACCAAAAAGTGCTTACATCCAGCAGAAAAGCAAACACATGGAGACACACTTTGAAGAACACCAACAAGAACAGAAGGGAAAGAGGAGCAAGTAGGCTCTTGACAATTGGAGAAATTTCTGCTGACAATAGAGAGATTAAAATACTGACTGTAATTCACAGAAGGTGTGGAAGAGGTGAAATAAGAAAAAAACAAAAATCAGGGAGGACTCTGCCTAGAGTTTTTGACTTTGCTAATGCTCAGCAAAGNCAGCATATATAATATAATAATATAGATAATATATATAATCTTGCCTATCTATAACTGTTCTGTTAATTTTTCTCCACTCATTGTTAGTGAAAGAAAGAGAAGTGATAAAATAGTTTATTTCTTAATAAGGCCAAGACATGTATGGTATCGCAAAACATTTCTACTGCAGGGACCAAAAAGTGCTTACATCCAGCAGAAAAGCAAACACATGGAGACACACTTTGAAGAACACCAACAAGAACAGAAGGGAAAGAGGAGCAAGTAGGCTCTTGACAATTGGAGAAATTTCTGCTGACAATAGAGAGATTAAAATACTGACTGTAATTCACAGAAGGTGTGGAAGAGGTGAAATAAGAAAAAAACAAAAATCAGGGAGGACTCTGCCTAGAGTTTTTGACTTTGCTAATGCTCAGCAAAGTTCTGCCTGTGTCTGTATATTTATCTTTTATTTTCCATCACTTGCAATTGATTAGGTGATATTCTGGTGATAAAAAGTGGTGTTGCTTCACATCTGCTGGGGAACTGTCTCTTAAACAGTGAAATGATTCAGTAATGTTAAAAATAAATGAAGATAATGCGTAATTTTTATGGCTGTAACTTTCCTTCAAAAGTCCTTTCCTTTTACATTTCTTTCCTTTTCTTTGTTCTGTGTTAGTTCTCATTTGTCTTCCCCAGTCAGGAATAGAGATCACATGCTATAAGCAAAAGCAACTTGTGACCGTCTCTTTGTGTTGATGATTTTGCTTTAAATAGGGTACTACAGACTGTAAATCACATGAGAAAAGTTCTAGATGAGAGCTGTGACCAGCAACAGTGTGCTCACATCTCTCATTTACATCTGCCATCAGAGAGATGTCTGGAACAACTGCTGCTAAAAATCAGCACCTCCCGTAATAAAGGAAAATTAGTGGGTAGGCATATGCCCAGCTAACTTCAGCATCATAAAAGGAATAATTATAAATCATTATTTACTAAACAGAAGGAAAGTTAAGCTTGCCATAATACCTTTCATCTATCTGAGTGTATAGTATATAATGGATTCTGTGCTGAACGGAGCCTGAGAGATACCCCAGGAAGCAGAGCAATAGCTTACAAAACAACTATGAAATCAATCTGTAACCTGGGGGGAGTTTAGACTTTTTTTTTCCCAATATAATTGCATGTTACAGTAATACATACTATTCTAGAACAAGGCATAAATTCAATTCACTTAATTTTAAATACTGTTTTTACAATTCTCCTCTGCTATTTTCTAATTATTTCAGGTGAGACTATTAAAAAAAATGAAAGAAAAACTCTTGGAAAATGGTAAATAATTCAGTCTAGCCTACCATGAATAACTAAGCTGCAAATGACTGTAAACTGAGAATAAAAAACATTTGGTAGAAATGTTTTTTTCTACTTCAAGTCAGGAAATAGAAACCATAGTGGATGTTTCTATTCTATTGTTATGCAGACTTTACCTGGTATCAATAGTAGCATTTACTGTGATTGAATAGAAGGAAATCCTGATGATACTGAATTGTCTTCTGAATTATTGTCACATCTGACCACAAAAGACGAAAAAGGATATTGCAACCAGATTACAGTTCTCTCCAAGATTTCCTAGTCTGGGGGCTGTGTCCCTGTGTACCTGGAGAGCCCCCGGGCAGCAGGCTGAAATAGGGATTTAAAGCTGTGAAAAGTCAAAGGAGTGCAAATTGCTTACAGTCACTCGGAGGCTCAGACATCCACGCACCATTTGAAGTTTGTCTGCTCACTACACTCCAGGGAACTTGTCCTACTCTCCCCCTCTGTAAAAATCCGTTCTGAAATGCATCTGTCGGGAGCACAGACCTTCCTCTTGCCACTGCTGAGGGAAAGCAGCAAAATTCCCCTGAAGAACTCTGTGACTTCTGTATTTGTGTACCTGTTTCACATCTTCTTTCAAACTATCTGAAGTATCTGTTTCAGCCTTTTCCTCAATCTTAAAAAAATTATTCCCCTTCGCTTGTGTAATTTTGAAGCCTTGCAGGTTGCTGGGCTTTTCTTAAGTTTTAAATAACTTTTATCTCAGAGAAGGTTTATTATTAATAACATATTAGGAAATCCACACAAAATAAGCAAAGAATTAGTTGGAAAAAAAGACATTTTTATTTTCATCCAATCTTAGCAACTCCAGTGCCTCTTGGCCCATTTTAAATTAGAGAGAAAGGAACAGACAGGAGAACAGAAAGGTCATGGTAGGTTTTCATACTTACACTTGACCTAATCGTTTGTCCTGAGTCACTCTCTCTCTTTTGCTGTAGAAGGCTTTCTCCACATGTTCTGTCCACTGAAGGCCTCACTCTCTGATCAGTCCCACAGCCACGTCTCCCTTTTCCATCTCTCACCATCATGGGTGTAAAACATCTTATCCCCTGTAATTTGTGCCCCAGGCCTATTTCTCTTTTTCATAAGCCATCTCCCTCTACTCCAGACTCGCTTCAGGCGATATCATTACCATTCAGACACCTCCGTTTTGTGCTCCTGGGCTCATCCTCATTAGCTCCGTTTAGTTAATCACCTTTGCACTGCTCCACTTTTTTCTGTTCTATGTGATGATATTGCCACTTGCTTTTAGATTTGTTCTCCCACAGCCACTTCATCAGCTATGTTTGACTGGCCTGGGACTCAGGAAATTATATCTTCAGATCCTTTCTGTCCAAGGTAGTCCCATCAGTTTTCAGTGAAAGTATTTCCTCGAGTAGTACAAAGTTAATAATACATAAATAACGGATAATGAATAACAGATAAATCCCATGTCATTGAACAACCGTATGATCCACCAAAACAAGAAGAAATATCATCACTATGAAGGAATTACTGTGATAAGGCAACTGTTTAAGTATTTATTTAACATTTGGTGTTTGTCCATGACTGGTTGTCTGGTCTTAGAGATTTTCTGCCTTCAGAAGGGTCAAATGGAAACAAATAGTTTTCATACTGATGAAGTTAAGATAAGCAGAGATTCATCTACAAAACATTCAATTATTCCAGACAGTAGTTAGTAAGGGATTAACTTGTGAACAATGTAATCAAACTAAAAAAAAAAAAAGAAAACCCCAATATCATAAATGACAAAAAAGTCTCTCACTTGCACAGAATTGCAAGAACCATTTAAAGTATGTATTTATTATAGGAGAGTTAAACCCTTCAGGCAAAGATAGGTCACTTACTAGAACAATTTGTTTTTCATTAGCCTAAACCTGCCTGACCTGTTCATCTGTTTGTGTCCTATAAAATATCCTGTTAGTACATGCAGATGCAGGATTAGCAGAGGAAATTACATTGTCTCTTTGAACCTAAGAATTCTTGGTACAAGTCAATGAAAATTATCATATTCCCCAGAATCCTGCCCAGCAAGCCTGCTGGCTATCTGGAGCATGCTTCCAGGAAATAAACTGCATAAGGTACCACAGAATAGAGTTAAAATTGGAAAATTTTACTCCGAGGTAGACAGGGGTGCCTTGAAAACAGGGAATTACTTATTTTATGAGAAATGACTGCTGCAACAGCTTAGAGAGATTATAAAAGAACCAAAGAGATCTCAAAACGAGCAGTAACTTTGACTTCCTTACAAAATCTTCAGGTAGAGCTGGTCTGTCTGCATCTTAAGGGCTCACACAACAGTGAGTTGCAGTAAACATCTGTTCAAGTGGGTGACACCAGTCTGTTCTAATTTTCCTTGTCTAGGGAAGATCAGGATGGTGACTTTGTATTTTGTGAGTGTCCCTAACCCATATATACAGGTGTAGGTAATGAAAAAGGTGAAATTACTTATCTTTCAAAATTAAACTGGTCCTTTTTAGGGGAATTATTTGCAGAGAAGTGTCAGCTCCCCAAAAGCAAACTCACTTTCCCTTCAAGTTCTATATAAATAGCCAGGCAAATAACAGCCAGATTCTCAATCAGTAAATCTCAAATAAAATTGTTCTTTAAGTGTCCATCGCATTCCAAAGCTTCCTGTATGTTTTGAGAGTGCTGCATACAGAAGATAGTAAAAATTTAATGTAAAACTACTTATCTACACCTAAAATTTATGCATAGATCTAAAATTAATTGTCTCATTTTAAGGTGTTGTAAATTATCATTACTCCATTTTTGTGAACAGGAATGTTTCAGTTGTATGGCTAGAGATTTGTCTATAATACATTAAATGTTGGATACTACTCAGGTAAGCAGTAGGTATTTTTTTATTTAGAGCATGTAGAAAATATTCTGAAAATATATAATTGTAGAAAGTGTTGGAAGGATACTGCAAAGCTGGTGAAATTTCTAGTATGTTATGCATACCTATTTATAGCATACATTTTTAGTGTCAATAAGAACTGCTAAACGACATACACTAAAGCAGAAATGTTTTCATGGAAATTCCTAGTAATTCTAATGATGGGAAACATATACATCCTTACCCTGATTGTTTAATAAATGTGTCTTGTAATAAACCTCAAAACATTTAGATTGTTTGTGAGACCAAGCAGCCAAGGGCATTACAGCAAAGTCAGCACTCTGCTAACATTATCATGAGACTATAAATGCTATGGCAAACAAATTTTGGTGCTAGTATCATCTTTCTCATGGGCTGTCTGAGCAGCGTGCCAGGGCCGCTTGCCCTCTAATATCTATCTACATGTGGTTCTCGTCTTCCCTTCCTCCCAAGCTCAAAGGTGAAAAGATATTTCTTCTCCCTCCTTAAGGGCATTGACGATTTTTGTCAAGAGCCCTTTCTCATTGGGGGTCTTTGCTTTGTTAGGGCCAGGGACCTGTTGCCTTTCATATACCTGGAAGCTCATGCCACCCTCAGCACTTGCTCACTCACCTCCTGGGCTCACTGTCACCCACAGGCTGAGACAAGAAGCCCGAGGGCTGCTTTGTAAAAAGGAAGGGAGTCTCAGGAACATTGCAGGGGAAAAAAATCTTAGAAAAAAAGCAGATTCTGGTAAAATTTGATCACAGAATCATTTAGGTTGGAAAAGACCCTTAAGATCATCAAGTCCAACCATTAACCTAGCACTGCCAAGTCTGCCACTAAACCATGTCCCTCAGCACCACGTGTACACATCTTTTAAAAACCTCTGGGGATAGCGACTCAACCATTTTCCTGGGCAGCCTGTTCCAGTGTTTGATAACCCCTTTGGTGAAGAAATTTTTCCTAATAACTAATCTAAACCTCCCCTGGCACATTGTGAGGTCATTTCCTCTCTTCCTATCACTTGTTAGTTGATGTTTTTTTTTAAATCATACAGATCTATGTCAATTGTTATATTTATTTATTTTTAAAAAGGGAGTATTTTCCTTTACTATTTCTTCCATAACATGGAAATGCTACAACGTGCTGGCTGACTATGAGTATGAATGATGGGAACCTAAAAGACTAAGGGCAGGAAGATTTGTATTGTCTCCAAAACAGTATTCCCTCTTAGGCCATATAAAACCAGAACTGAAAGTTAAAAGTTTAAAATTCATCCATCAACACAGTAAGGTCCATTTTTTTTGGATGCACCTCCACTACTAGCATTCTTCCCACCTATAATTCTGTGGGAATACTGGGAACTGAAAAACCCCAGGTAGTAAATATGATCCTGTAAACTTGAAACTGAGAAAGAGTTTTCCCCTAAGCTTGAATGGGCAGGTTAAAAGAATTTCCTTTCCCAAAAGCAAATATGAAGTTGCCAGAGAGATGTTGTGAACAGTTTTATTTCCTATCTGCTTTGAGATAATGTTCCATTGATAACCTGATTGCTCTATACAAAGACAAGGTAAAGGCTAATACTCTACGGGATAAAAAAAAAAAGGTCAGATTTTGAGTTTACCTCTGCACTCCAGCATAACGCCACTGATACTGTGGAATAATTTGTTATTATACTGGTGTGAAATTACATTCTTAATCCTGATTTTGAACAAAGAAATATATTCCACTGTAAGGGGAAAGTGGGGGCGTGGTGGGGGACAAAGAGAAAAGAACACTCAATGCGTGCAGTTCACAGAATAATCCCCCATATTCTTTCACGTTAAAGTACAACTTGCCAGGTCACAGAGAAGGGAATACACTTCTGAGGGTAAAGTAAACATTTGTCTCCCAATTAACGGTTTCTGCTGTTAAGCGTTTCACATACTTGGAAAGCTGAGACACTTTAGGTGGAATTTGCATATGTACTTGTGCAACACACTTCTGCTTATTTTGTTCCTTCAGATGTTTTCAAAAGCTTTAACTTATGATTTTGAATTTCCAGACATTTCTGCCAATGCTAAAGAGCTATTCACCAACTTTACCAGAACTCCACTGCAGTCTCTTTATAGAACAGTATGCTACTTCATTCAAACTTAATGAGTTGAATAACTTGGCATCTAATTGGACTTTAGATCACTGCTTGTCTTGTTAATGCAGTGTTAAAACTGAAGGTGACCAGATGTAATCGCAGTAAAGACTATTTTAGTACTCAGTATGCTAGATGAGATCATATTTTAATTCCTATTATATAGACTTCATTTAGTGATACGAAATCCCAAGTATCTCTCTGTGCAGGTACCTGTTGAGCACCCCTCATGCTAATTTGTGATAAAACACTAAATAATAATTAACTTAGAGTACTTAAAGTGCCAAAAATACCCCTGGAAATATACTTCCAGCAGATAAAACTACAAGCTTTTTATTTTCTCTAAATTTCCAATCTATTAACCTGTGGTACAAATTGGGCTTCCTTCCATCTTACCATTCTGGGAATGAAATAGGATGGTTAGATGGACTGTAGTTATTACAGGCAGCTTTATATCACATTAATATGATTTGGGGCTATATGAGGATCCCAGAAGGATATCCCAAAGAAAATAAGAAAATTAATGAGGATGAAAGACCAAACCATAACCCTGAATGGTAATGTGGGATACAGAGAGTGAGATCTGAATTTAAAAGCGGTGCCAATTTGTATAGAAAGAGAATAAAAGTGGAACTGTTGAAGGCCTCTATTCTGCAGTACTTAAGCACGTGTCTGTTTTGAAGCATATGACCCTCTAATCCAAAAACTAAATACAAACCCATATATAGACATATAGGTCTTTCATCAGATTTTGTTCCTACTCAACACTTTTGGCTATACCTTAAGGCCTAAAAAATTTCCTTTCCCAGTTCCCAGAGCACTCACTGTGTCATTTTTTGAACACTTGCCAAACTGTGTGCCCTTGTGTTGTGCAGTCCATGCAATGCAATTTAAAAGGGAATATAAGGGGAACAGGCACGACTTGAACTATGTCTGAAAGACTGATCCAGATTTGATTGACGCCTTATCTTTTAAAGTCTTATAATCTGCTGGACAGAATATTGTAGGTGCTCATCTGCCTTGAGAGTTAGGTTTTGTACCCTACCATTTTATTGCTAGAGTCTAGTGATTTATTCATAGGCGGAAGCTATCAAATATTAACCATTTCAAGGAAAAAAAGCTTATATAAGTGAGGCAAGCATTTAGAACAGTGAGCCTGATGAGTGAACACTCAACTACATGCTCTGTCTTGGTTAAGTAGTACAGCATATTTGTGTCATGCAAAAAAAATCTGAAATGCTTAGCACATTGCCTGTGATTTTTGTGCTTTATGAACTGTACCACAGGTAATATGTAAAATCTGAAATGTTTGTGAAGCCTTAAGATTTAGCCTACCTAGATCTAGTGGTACTAAAAGTGAAATGTGGTCAACGCGGGACCATTCCTTTTGCCTTCAGACAGTAAGAATTCCGTCAGTTACAGTCTGCTTGAAATGAAAGAAAAACTACTGGGGCGTAGTAAGCAGGCTTAGGGGTTTTTTTGCACTTCTTCTTCATTCTTCTAATATTCCATACATATTTTAGGGTGCTTGTCGCTTCCAACATCACAGAAAGTTATTATGCAGATTCTTGATCTGCCCCAAAAGGAATTCAGCATTTCAAGAAAGCTATTAAATTATGCACAATGTTAGCCTATGACCATCTATTCTTATCTCTATTATAGTTGCTGCCTATCTTCTATTTCTGCTCCCATTTCACTGCTTTCGTCCCCCCACTGCTTATTTGTGTCCTAGTTAAAATTCAAAAGCAAGACCTTCAGGAAAAGTGTCAGGTCCTCATTGATACAATTCTGTGATCTATGGGAATGGCAGTGAAAATAAGTTTAAATAAGAAAAGTATTGGTGATTTTGTACATGTTGTATCGTATTGCTGTTAAACATTTCACTTAATGATTGCAGGTGGAAAAAATATTTTCTCTTTAAATCTATTTGTAACATGTAGAAGAAAAACCTGTTTGATCTTAAGATTTTCAAGTTCATTCAGCAGGTTTTCAGCTGAAGACACTTGCATCCTAAAAGATCCCATAGACTCAAAAAAGAGGCTGCTTATTTTACTTATGTAAAGCATTTTTGCTCAGCCTCATTTGAATGTGAGCTTTTCCCAACTGCCCAGACTTATGTATGTGCTTCTTAGGTCTCCTAATAATACTCCCAACTCAGAAACTACTTTGGACTCAAAATATTTTTTGTCAAAGCTTTTGTTGATCCAATCATTTCACTAATCAGCAACCAGCTACTCAAAATAAAAATAAAGATTTCTGAAAACTTTTCACATAGCTCAGCTGGTCGCATTATTACTGTATTTCAGAAGAAACATGGTGAAGTTCATAGTTGTGCATCTTACCAAGTATTTAACCTGGCTCCTCTTTAGTATGGGTATAATATAAAGACAGGTATTTAATGGAAGCCTTTGTATTTGCCTAAATATTTTAAATTGGCAGGTAATGGACTTGTGTGGTTACCAAGAACTTCGATAAGCTAGAAATACAACAGGAATAGGGTCTCTTTCTGAACTTGGATGCTTCTATTCCCCATGATCAATCGGGAAGTGTGGAGAGACTGCAGAGACTTCACTTCAGTGAGGATATGTGGGAGATGTATACAGACATCTTTGTGATTTCTTTGGCAATGATAGGTCTAAGTTACATTAGTATTTTGGAGCTTATTTGGAGTCTTTGAAAATTAAGAGTCTCTTTATTTTCAAATGATCCCAGTCTGCCATAATACAGCACTTGTCTCTTAGGTGGTGGGTTTTTTTCAATTTTTGTTACCTTCCTGGGGAAAATGAAGTACACCTACATTTCAAATTGTGAACTACACATGCAATGTGTGTGTCCTGTCATCACACAGGAGATCTATATCCATCTTTTGGCCTGATGGACTATCTTTAGGGGTACCACTGAGCCTAGTCTATGACAGGGGAACCACAATAGCATGTTAATCAGTGGGTAATACTCTCCTGAGGAACTGAGGATTGAAAAGACAAGTCTGGTGTAGCCCAACCACAGAGCCTTTGTGTAAAGATGGAAATGTCTAAAAGGTCAGCTAGAGAGTCAAGTGGAGGCTATGGACAGGCAAGCTTTGTGTAAAACAGCAACTCTCTGTAGACGTTGCTTGGGTGCTGCTTGGAGAGTTATCTGTTCAGACAAATTAATAATAACCTGATACTGGGAGGTACTGAGAGCCCTCAAGTGATACTTGTGTTTCGATATGGTGAATTTCACAAGATCAGACTAGCGTGCAGGAAACTATCTTCAGAGCTCTTTAATTTTAAAATAGAGCTGTATTTCTTTAATCTTTAAGACTTTCCCAGGAACTGTACTGTATATTCTCTTTAGATTCAAAAATCTGGTTTCTATTAGTAAGTATATGAACTTTATTAAACAGAATATATTGGTGGGAAGAGGAATGTAATTTATACAGTAAACATATGCCTGTGGGACTGTGAAGAAGTCAATTGTTAAAATGGCCCCAGCGTGTAAAGGATGCATAAAAATCTCACAAAAGCCTGAGATGCAAAGTGTATAGTGCAGTAAGCTAATAGTACCTTTATTGTAGACATCTGCAGCTGAAGGATCCTCTTGGGATCATCATTTGCTTGCCCAGGGAGTTTGTTGACATGTTAGATGGCAGCACGCACAAGTTTTATGGACTGGAACAGAAGGGTGTTTCCTGATCTACTTTTTATAGGCAAACTCTTGGTTAGTGATGTAGCATTTGATAGTACTGTTGGACTGGGGAGGGAAAAAAAATTGCCAGGACATGGCTGGGGACTGGATTTGTCTATGTGTGCCGAGGATGATATTCTGGTGCAGAATATTCCTGACATCGCATAAAGTGTTAAATGTTAGTTTAAAATTACCTGTACTAGTAATCTCAGACTTCAGTAAATATTCTTAAGCAGTCCTTAAATTACAGAGAAATTCCAATAGTATTGCTTTCTATATCAAATGAAAGCAGCATCATTAATGACACACTAATGAATACCACATGAATTAATAATAATCGGCTACTTTTTGAAGTCTCCCTGGCTTCCATCTGTCTCTTAAATCACTTCAAATAATTAATTGCTTAATGCTTTTCACCTTTGACAGACAGAAATAAATTGCAGATTAAAAATACCTGTGTTGGCAGTGGGCAGAGCAAAGTAGTATGGCTGTTTGCTGGCAGTTGAGAGGGATGATGTGTTTTGCCCTGCTGAGCCTGCCGTGCCCAGGTAAAGGAGGCTGATACTGTATTACTCTTTTGAGTGAAAAATTCACCCAGACCCATGGACTTTTTTGCAGTTGTTTCTGCTTGGCAGAGCTGAATCAATACCTCTGAAGCCTCCAGTCCTCTCTTTGTAGCACTGCTATGGTTGGTGGCAATAACTTTCGTCTTTAGCTTGTCTGTGTCAGTAGGTGGCAAGGCAGTGCATCAGTTTGCTTCTGCTGAATTGGGGTGTCAGAGGTCCTTTTTAGGGTCACCTCTACATTGAGAACTGCCCTGACACCACCTTGATCGATAAGTGAACAACCAATTGTAAGATATTCCAGTCCCATGGACCTGGGATAAATATGAATGACGGTCTTATGTAAAGGCAAGCACCTTAATTTAACATTTTTTATTCTGGAAGCTACCTGGCCCTGAGACAGATCTAATAAGTACTTATTTATTGATTAAAAATATTTTCTAAAATGTTATTTTTATTATTTTTCTTTATAGGTACTAAGGAACTCAGTTGCTTGGAGACCTACATCTTCTTACCTATGCTCAAAGCCAGGTAAGGCCAGTTATTGAAATAAAGTTGTAGGGACCAGAGAATACATGAATGAATGAATGAATTTTTAATCAGTTTGAAAATGGAGAAGTCAGTCATGATTCTTTTGTCTCAAAAGATTTAAAGTTGCGTATTGTGCAATCTTGCTGTTTCAAAAGTACAGCAGAGTGTCTGAGATAGGTTGTGGCAGGAATTCTCCCCCTTTGTGTATTTTGCTTTTATTCCACAAGTGGCAACTTCATTACAGTGCTGGATGCAAGAGGATTGCTTTTGTAAGTTTTATAATTGGAAGTACTGATATATATTGTACTGCCTGGGCAATGTATAAGTTTCATAGCTTAATTTATTATTTCTTAGTAATTTTTTTTAACTTTCTTTTATGGCTTTACGATAAAGTGTGCAAGAGTGAGAGAAGGCATGGGTGCTCTGTGATTCAAAGTGAAGAAAAGCCCAAATGCCTCTCTCTCAATCTCTGATAAATGCAGCTCACAGCATTCAACTGCTAATGCAGAATTTAATTCTAGTTCTACATTTTCCCTTCCGCGGCCTTTTATATGTGATACAGAATGGCAACCTGCTACTTTATTCTAAATGCTTTTTTAAATGCACGTCTTCAAGCTCTAAAGTTATGGGAGGAGTTCTTTGCATAAAATGACCTTACCCTGTGTACACAGAGAAAAATGAAGGGTAGCAGGGATTTGTTGTGCTAGAGGGTGGTAGCTGCTAAACTTTCAGGTATTTAAAACTCTGTGAAAGATACTACAGTTAAAAAAAAAGAACAAGGTTCTTCTGCATACTTCTGTGACAAAAATCACCACAAGTTCCCCAGGCAAAATTGTTTCTCGCAGGTGTAATTATGCTAGACAGAAGGAGCTGCGGAGGCTAGGTCCCAACTTGGAGAGCCTGCATTCCACTAACATCAGGCCCATGGCAGCAGCAGCTCCAACTCTAGCACTTCCAGGCTGGACCTGCCTGAAGGATTTCTGCCCTCTCTAATGCCATAAGGTGTGTAAGCATGGCATTTGAGGAGGGGACAGAACAGGGGAGAAACAAAGTCAGGTGTTAATGGCAAAGAAAATGCGAGTAGAAAAAGGCAGCGGTGAAGGAGCAAGGGGGCTTGGAGTACCAGTGACCCAGGTGGCAGTGCCTGGGAACCTGTCACTGCCTGGATCTTCAGCCCCATCCCCATGCCACTGTGCCAGATGAGGTGTTGGCAGAGTGACTGTGAGTAGGAAGCAGAGCTGATAGCAATTTCTGAAAAGGAAGTAACATGAAAGACAGGAAAAATTTGACTAGAAGGGAAAGTGAAGAAGGAGATGTGAACTAGAAAAACCGTATGAAACAGAAAAGAAAAGCAAAGGAAAAAAGAAAGGGAAAAAAAAAAAAAGAGGGCAAGCAAACTAAAAGTAAGGCAATAACAACATAAGGTAGAAGCTCAGAAGCGTTTTGCACTGGCATTACAAAACAAAAATTCCATTGGGGAAGAAGGGCAAGCACTGGGTTAAGACAAGAGGCAAGGCTTCACTGTACCTGAGAGCATCTTGTTGAGATGAATTTTCTTTATGAATCCATACCCTTTACCTAAGTGCAGTAAGAATAGTTTGGGGCTTGTTGTGTATGAAATATATTTATGATTTTCTGCTCTCAAATAGGTGTTCAATTTTGTTCAGAAATTGTTTTCTTTATTTACCCAGGACATGTACTTATGCCGCCAAGGCTAAATGTCACTTCTATCTGCTAGAAATATTTTGTTTTGGGTAATAGCTGAATGCCTTTAAAATTCAGTGTATCATGCTTTAGTTAAAAATAATGGGCAATATAGCTGTATTTCACAATGAATAAGTGTATTAATTATGAGACAAATCACAGTAGATACTGTTTGCTGCTCAATTCCCTTTGGATTTCAATGAATAATAACTTGCTTTAAAATAAAGGACATTTTTAATGCATCCAACAATGATGAAGTAGACTAATTACAGGTAATAAATATATTTTTATTGAAATCTGAATGACTACACCTGTCATTGGCTCTCACAAGTATGCTATACTCATTTGAATTATATATACCTTAATATATATTGATTAATTATATATTTGTTCCATTCCTAATTAAGAAAAACAAGTTAGAATTTTATCAAACCAAATTTTTCTGAAGTCATGGAAGTAAAAGATCCTCTTGACCTAAATGAAA
Organism: Tringa tobata; assembly: GCA_033628505.1. NCBI lineage: Eukaryota > Metazoa > Chordata > Aves > Charadriiformes > Scolopacidae > Tringa > Tringa tobata. Next base: position 3,865,938 of record JAHREE010000161.1, read on the forward strand.
GCTCTATTCATCCTGCAGGAGCAGTCTGTTTACCTTAAGACTTTTGCAAAACAGAATATATAGCTCTGGAAAATAAGTACTTGTTTAAAAGACAGGGAGAAAGCAGGAAAAAGAAAAACATTGCTAACCCAGGAGAACGCTAACCCCGACAGAGTTTGGCTTCTTGTGGTATGCTTGCTTTCAGGCCTTCTCCCAGATAAGTTGACAGAATTTAGGCTGCTGTTAGCCCCAAAGTTAGAATCCAAACCCTCTTCAGGAGTAATCCTTTTACTCATCAATAGAGAAAAACTGCAGGCTCCATGGAGTTCTGTGGCACTTTGTTCCCCCAATTCAATAAAGGTAGTATAAGCATCTTTAACCTCCTGATGCTGGAGTCACCAAGCAGTCCCCTTGCCTCACTATCATGAACAAGAATTTCAGAAATGATGAAAACTCCTTTGCTTGACTGTCACAGGCATAGCTCATTTAATGGCCGTTGGAAAGAATCTATAGTTCAGCTTCAAGGAGACCATTTATAGTCTGATATAGGTTGCTTCCTGAGTTAAAACATAGAGGCAAAGTTGTTCTGTGCCTTCTGAGATTCCCCAAAGCAATAGGATTTACAACCCCAAAGACATCAAAATATATTGTGCTGCCCCAGCCCTGGCAGCTGACTAGTCTGTCCTTGGGGTGAGATCTCATTTATTGGCAACTTGGGTGTCACATGCAGGCAGAAAGGCTGTATAATGATGTTCTAGACCAATGACTGGGGAAAAAAAAAAGAAATCAGACGCCGTCATCTTAAGTTTTAATTTTGCTTTAGGTAAATCTCAGCAATGATCACTTAAACTTGGCTGTTTAAGCACTTATACCTGCTACTAAATTCATTTGTTGGAATATTAATGGAAATGGAGCACAAAGGGTACCATCAGTCTTAAGTTAATATCAAAATTCAAATAAATCATCCATGCATAGGTTGTTTTTCTCCAGTATTCACCATTTCTAATTAGGATGCAGTATGACATGTCCTGTTTTCACATTTCATATGCTGCATATTTCAAGTAGCAAATCTAGACTCTCGAGATGATGGCTGGCAACTCGAGAGAAAGAAAAACATAAACAACTTGGAGAAAAAAAATTGAATATAATAAAAATAATCTTGAAAATATTCCAAGGCTAAGCGAATTCAGAAATATGTTCAAAATATGGAGTGCGAACATTGGTTTTCCGTAATACAGATGGAATCAATGCAAGCGGAATATTGACTACAGATTAAGCTCACCTTATCGATAAAGATGAACTTTTGCAATCTCCACCTTCTGAAGGATCCATCATGTGGTTCCTATCAATCCAGAAAAAAAAAAAATTCTTTCCATCGTTAGCAAGGTTCTATTTTTCACTGTAACAGAGTCTGAAAACAGTTTCTCATCAACTCAGTTCCTAAGGAAACTTAGCTACTGTGTTTTCTTCCATTTCTTCATCTGTAACAATGTTCTTTTTTTTTAGAGATTAATATCAGTTTCTTAAGCACTATTGAAGAAAAAAAAAAGTAAATAATAGTGTTATACTGAAGGTAAAATTTAAAGGGCACAGCACTCTGCAAGATTAAATTAAATATCAAAACATAAATATCCCAAAAAGCATGAAACAAGTATCTTCTATTAAGAATATGCAGTACACATTCCAAAACACATATCTATAACTGGAATAAAAAAAGTGAAGCTAATGTGGTATTCAGATATTCTTTTGTTCCTACAATTGACTGGTTGATGTTACACACATTTAAATAATAATATTTCCGTTTGGCAGCAAAGAGATGCCAGTGGAAGGAACATGGCCAAACAATGAGTTTTTGGTTGTTTAAAATGAACATTGAACTATTTTGGTCTTAGGTTGGTTATAAGAGTTAGAACAAAGCATGTGTCTTTTGGACTGATGGAGATGGCAGTTACAGCACAAAATGGCCAAACTTTTCTAACCAGAGCTAAATAGGGCTGAGTTATCCGTGTCTCAGATGTGGCTGCTTTCATCAGAAGGTGGTGTACAGACGTATCAGGAAAGAGTAGAGCTGGCAATTACCTTAAGGATAGACTCAGCCAAAAGCTCATTTGACATATCATCAAAACCCACAAATGGAAAAACTGAACAAATAAAAAAGCTCCAACTTTTTTCCCCTTGCGTATAAAGCAATAGATAACTTGCCTTTAATATTTCAAGTTCAAACTAAGTCTGCATCCCAAACAGACATAAAAAATCATAACATTTAAATAACAAATAAGCTCCAATTATGACTCTATAAGTTATATTCTTTAGTCTTGTAATCTTCCAGTATAGAAATTGGTTTTGTTTGATTTTTACCAAGCAGAGTAACAGCTTAGAACTTGATCATTAGTACTCAAGAAGGCATCAAGAGCTTCAGTAATACTAAGTGTGTTATCAAGGCTAACTGCTCATTTCATTAGTTTGTTCTACAAGTTGTGCAATTCTTACTGAAAGAATTGTAATACTGCTTTTTTGAAGCTAGTTTATTGATAGTTTAACAAGTTGACAGAGGAATTACATTTTTCCCTGAAGAGAAAGAAAAAACAAAAGGTTGGGGAAAATTTACGAATGAAGAAGTGAATAACAAACTACAATTAATTGTACAGTAGTGAAGTATTACAGAGATTTCAAATTGCAGTTAGAAGGATTAGTTCATGAAAACTCTCCTGGAGAATAAGATCCTTTAAGAAAGCAAACATGCATTATTGAGTTTTATGGACTATGAAATCACAAGAGACTTGTGTCTCTGATATTCAATTTAAAAGGACTTTTGAGTCTTGTTTTACTCTTATCTCTGTGGCAACTCAGAAGTCTTAGTTATCGTTGCTTGCACTAAGTCCAGAACTCTTTCTAGAAATGTTTCTCTACTTGAGAATCTGTCTCCCTTTCAGACTTCCCTGTCACTAAGAATTCCTTTGCATACGCTAAATATAAAGAGGTCCTAGTTCTGACTTTACATGGCATACTTTAAAAAAATTCAGCTTTAAATCTCATCTGGTAATGGAATATGCTATTAACATGACAAAAGCAAAATTCATATATTATAAAATTATGTTTCACTGTGATTATTTAGAAATACAGTATGCCTGTAAGTGTGTTTAAATTGCAGTAAGCAAAACAGCACTTTATGAAGAGTTGGGTAGTGTTGGGTTTTGGGTGATTTTTCTTTTTAATGGACTGAACCACCCACTAAAAGATTTCTGGTTTCTTGGATGATTCATTAATGCTTCCTTCATTTTCCAATTTCTATGGGACCATCTGGCCTATCTTTGTAGAAAGGCATTTAGCTGTAAATATATTTTACAGTCTTTCTCAATTTAAAAGTAGTTGCCCAGCTGCTTCACAGAAACTGTCAGCAATTGGTAAACTCCTCAGAATTGCCAGCCTTCATTAGTAATCCAATCAGGATGTAGTTTAAAATACTGCAAATCAGATTATGCTCCATTGGACAGGAATTGGAGTGACATGATGCGCTGGGTTATCTTATTTTGCATCTGTGATTGCCTTTAATCCAGGAGATGCATGCACTTGCTTTTGAAGGAAGGGCACTTAGACTGAGATTGGATGTCCCTATTCATGTATGTGGTCATGTGTGTATATTCCCCCAACTAGAGTACTGTTCAGGTTTTATCTGTCTCATTGAATCTAATTCAATGTCAGGCATTGGTAGCATGAGTTATGTGCAGTATTGGCTATGCTCTTGATTTCCCGTTTTATCTGGTTTATATTAATTAGAACTGTAAATTTGTGTTTTCTGATTTGAGTGGATTTTAGCTCAGCCCCTTTCTCTCTCCCTATTATCTTCTGTACTATCAAAACCATATTTCTTTAACAGCTGGCAGTGCTTGCTGGTAGTAAGATAAAAATGTGGAGGTAAGGCAATAAGGCTGGCGCTTGGCAGCATTAAACAGTTATATTAGTACATCATTTCTGTAGTGGCAAGACTGTCTGGTACAATATGCAGGTTGGAATATTTATAAGAACAGTGTTATTATAATTATTTTTTACACATAGAGAATCTTACATGTTAGAGATCAGGGTCTACAAGGACTTGGATGGATACAGAATTCTGTATTTATTTATAAGGTATCTATGTTGCTCAAATAATTATGTGCATAGAAGAACTGCCATTTACACCGGACTGTACACTCTTTGGACTGTTACTTTCAGTAGTATTAGATTTTCCGATAGGATAACTCATGTAAGTCATTAGTGAGGGAGTAAGGTTTACCTTGTCTAGCCACATGGTGTTTCCTATGGCACATTTCACTATGTTACACTCAGCAGTAACTCTGAACTTGGTGCTTTACACAGGTATTCTGAGTTACTCATTGCTATAATAAAAGAAAATAGGCACGCAATACCTGCTACTCAGCTGTAGAAATCTTATCATTTGTTAAAGGCTGAAAAGTATGTTCGTTTTTATCAGTTGGATGCAATCAGAGTTGTATTATAGAGCTTTTCGTCAATTGTACTTTATACGCCTCTAATTAGATGAGCCTTCAGGAACAGTTTTGAAACTATGAAGAGGACATGAAAACTTTATGTAAAAAATTCTATGAGGCATTAATACACTACTTCCAGTTGAACTGAAGATTTTCTAGGTGTGGGATATAAAAGGAAGTGTTAACAGAATAATGCAATGTCAGAGAAGTTTGTCTAGTCCTTATTTTCAAGAGAAATTTAGAAAGAGGTAATAGTGTGATAAGTTCTGACAGACAGGTCTATACAGAGGAGATAAAAGAAGATAAATTCTAGACAATCATGTCTTTGGGATCTATTCAGTTAACAGGACAGAAGGAGAACATTTAAGTGAGTAAAGGAAAAGAGATACAGAAATTGTGTTAGGGGTTTGAAATCATTAAAATCACATTTCACTAGTTTTGTCAAACCTGTAATTGAATAGTAATAAAAAATACTAAAACTAGATCTCTTAGTGGTATGAAAAGATTAAAGTTTAGTGAGTAACTTACACTCTTTGAAAATACTGTGTTAATAAATCTACTTTCTGACACAAAAGAAAATCATTTTGCAGTTCATTGTGTAATGTATTCACGTCCTCCAAGCAATATTTTTGGTTAGCTTTAGGGAGGAAATTATGGAGTGCTAGAAGTGACAAGTATCCATTATCAGATGTTTGGTAGGGCTAATTTTCCTTAATTAAATCCATTGTTTATGGATTCATTGGCACTCAGCTAGTGGAAAGGTTCAAGATAACTGCTTTTCTCGTAGGCAGTTGCGTGGAACTATTTGAGTGTGTTTGATTACTTTATTAAATTCAGAGAGCTCTGCTGATTCTGAATTTCGTGTATCTTTTCGTTTTTGTCTGCTATCAATGTGATCTGTGAGAGACTTTGGCTTTTCAACTAAATCCCCCAGTTCAGTCCATTCCAGGCATAGTTTGAAGATTCATCCTAGTAGATAATTACACATTTCACAGCATTTTTATGAGCCTTTGCTTCATAGCTTGTGGATGTCTGTATTTCATAAGCTTTATAGTCCATGAAATAAAGGGGTTATGTTGCAGTACGTTCAGCAGTTTATACATAGAACCTGAATGCTAATTTTTAGGACCTGAGATTTTAGATGTGTGGTATCATTTTCCTCTTTCTTTTGGGAGTCAGGAATGACTCTACTGAAGCGAATGGAGCTAGGCTAATAAAAAGCTTTTGAAAATCCCATTGATTCCTAAATACAGTATGGCTCCCAGTGGAATTACTTCTAATCTCCATGGAATTGGGAGCAACTCTGTATACGTTTCATACAACTTCATACATTTTTGTTGACTCCAAAACTGCTAAACACAGACTATTCAAGCAAAATGAACAGTAATGTACAACACTTTTTCCACAACTTAAAAACTAATATGTGAAGTAGTGATTGTATCAATACGTACTCAGCTATCAAGAAAAGTAAGCAAAAGGGAAATGAAAAATGGTACATGAAGGGAAGAATGAAAAAGGAAGAAAATGCAATCCAGCTGTCATCTCCAAAAAATGATCCAAAAGAACAGCTGCTATCAATTCTCAAGTGTGAGAAAACAGTTCTCATGTTCGTGTAAAGACCACTATAGTTCTATCCTTGTCATGTTTAAATATTAGGCTTACTTTGGTTTAATTATTCAGTAAAGAGCAGTTATGAAATTTCTTTCTTACTGGATTTGGTGATTGATCCTTTATTCAGATCTTCATAAAATATCAACCAACATCTACCAGTGAGTTAGCTCTTTTGACTGGTAATACTGATGATTTTATTAGCATAAGTGCAAAAAAGAATGGCATCTTTATATTCAGAAAACCATAGTTTAACCCTATATTTTATATCTTATTAAATGATATTGCTATGGATAAAACAATGGATGTACTGGATACATAGGATATATTCCATAGCTCTGGCTTAGACTTCCTGTGTGATTTTACTGTCGTAAATGATTGCAGAGTATACTAGGGTAAATCACAGAGATTTCATAATTTCTTCCCTTTTCTCTTTTGGTCTGTTCCTTGTTTCTCTTTTCTCTTTTGCTCCACCTCCACTGGCAGTAGGAAAATGAGATTAAAAGATTGATGACATGATAGTTACTCTTCGACAACTCTTTCTATTCCAGTTGCCAATGTTTAACTCATGGATTAGGCATTATTTAGCCTTGAGAGTTCTCTATACTATCTAAGAGCAAAATACCCACGTATATACAAAAGGCATATGAACATATTTACATATATTTATGGATTTTTATACAATTTGTATAGCAGTCAACTTTAAGCAAAGCTTTTGTCATTATACAAAAATCCAAGGACATTTCTCAGACAAAATGAAAGAAAGGGAAAGCTGATAGAGTATGAAAAGTACCATTCTCTTGAAGAGTGCTAAGAAAATGAAATGCATGTTTCTATTGCAATCCAGAAGTTATTCTTAGAGATCTGACTGTGTAGAGAAATGTCTGTTTCAGTGGACCTTATAAGAAAATGTGCAGTATTTTGCCATCCCTTTCTCCAGCCATGATCAAGAATCACCAAACTTGAAAAGGAAAATAATCTGACAATAAGTTATGCAAACCTGCTTGACATTAAAATATTTTACTTGGTAAAGATTCAAATCTTGATGATTCCTCAGTATCTTGCTGGCCAAATAGAATGAAACTACTAGAACAAGATTTGAGGTAGGCTGCCTTTCAACGACCAAAATGATAAACTCATGCGTTTTGTAGAGGATATCAGCTCTATAACTTGACCATTCGTTCAGTTGAAGATCTGAAATATATATTTCAACGTCGCTACCCCTTTGATTATGGATCATTTAAAAAGGGTTTCTAATCCCAGGGGACTTCTAGCGATAAAAAAAATGTATGAAAGAAAATGAAAAGGACATATGTTGTATCAGTTGCAGCTGAAAATGGCTCAAGAGCCATATATGAGAAATAAAAGCATAGTTATTCAGTGACTGAAAGCTTGTGATTTGACAGAACAGTGACTTATAACTGAGGAAAACTAGGTAGCTTTAGAATTTGGACATAGACTTTGTAAGTTGGGGGTTTTTTGACTGAAATAACAAATGGAAAACCAGCATCATAATGGGTTTTTTTGCAGCCTAATCCTTAATTTGCTTTAGGTTTACTTTTGGATGGTTTACTTTGTATTTGTAAATAGTATTTATAAGCCTGTTTTACAAAATTACTCATTTTCTGGTCTTTATTTAAAAAAAAAATCCATAGGAGAATTTAAGGTTAATTTCGTATTCAAGGTTTGGTTTGAACCTGTGACACTTTGAAAAAAATCTGAATCTAAACCATACACAACAGGACATGCATTGATTTTTGTGTTTTCCATTTTACATAGTGGACATTGATTTGCATTCCTAATAAGGCCATTAGTAACAGAGTGAAAGGAAGGGTAGTAGTCATCCGGTATAGCTGTAATAAGTAGGAATATCAGTCATTAACTACTATGTCTGTAGTCACTTAGTACAAAATTGTCTATAGGTGCCCTCTACTTATATACAAACTGAGAGAGTATACCACAGAAGAGATTTGTGTGAAATTTTGACTGGTCTCAATAAAAATGTATATTTACTTCAGATCTTACTTATTTGTGCCCAAAGAAAGATGAGAATCAAGAAACTTTAGTTTAAATGAAACATTTTTCTTTAGAAGGTTCTTCACTGGGGAAAGAGGAGATGGCTTACACATGGTGGAAATTCAATGGTGATGTGCGTTGTTATTTTACTGGCTAGAGTAAATGAATGAGACAGCAAATATAAATTAAAAAAGGAGAAAATAGCAGGTCAGACCCTCTATCCCTTCAATGTACTTTGATATAAATAGTAATATTGGCCAGAAGGTAGGGAGAATCCACCTGGAATACTTGGGCTTTGGTTCTAGGAAGTTCTAGGAAAGTGTGGTTAGGCAGTTTTGTCATCTACGTGAGTATTCTCTTTGTTCCTTCTAGGCCTTCGCACAGTTTGAACAACTTCAGAATAATTCAATGTCAAGGACATTGCTGCTTCTGAAAACTGCGCATCTGCCATTTTCAGATATGTGTGGGGTTGTCTCTTGCCAGCTGCACTACAAGTTCATTAATTTTGAAGGCATCAAAAAGGCCACCATAATTGATTGTTTAAATAGAAGTACCTCTTTTCCACACGTGCAATCATTAGTGCAGACCCTCCTTGTCTTGTCAGATCTGACAGCCGGCACCTTCCCCGAGTCTCTCACCTACTCACCATCATCTCAAAAACCCTTTTAATAGGAATTACTGATGAGAGGCATAGCTTAAAGACATTTTGCAAAAAGACAAAATGTTAGGTTAGTAACGAAGCTGGTAGTCAGTACCCAAAAGTGTCACTTGCTCCAGGTTTTGCATTTGTGCTAAGCTTCCTCTCAGATCTTGACTCTGTAAGTTTGCCAAGACTAGTCCAATAAACATTGTGGAATATCCTGTGGCATTCTGTCACCTTCTGGCCAGCCACTGGTGAAGCTTGAAGATGCAAAGCAAGGGCAAGAGGGCAAATATTTGTGACTTTGTGAGTTGGTATACTCCAGGGAAAGTTGAGAGAACAAAGTCTGGTGTCTTGTTCAAGCCAACCTCTCCCTCCTGCTGACCAAGGAAGCTGAGGCATGTTTTATTCCCCTGTTTTTTCATGAGCTCAATGATCCTTCCTTGCCTTCAACCCTAGCACACCCCAAAGATGTGATGAGAAGGGCATTTTTAGGCAAAAGTCGCTTTCTTTCCCTACATCTGCTTCTAATTTCCCTTCTCAGGGAAAATGTTCTGTTTCTGGTGTTTCCTAATTCTTCTGTCCTAAGATTGTTTTGATTTCTGATCTATAATTCACTGAATTTCACTGAATTTTTTAGAGTTGGAAGGGACCATAGACATCATCTAGTCCAACTCTTTTCTCCATATATCTCATGTCAATTAAGCACAATGAGTAAACCCATTTTGGTACAGGATTACTGCTGTACTTTGAGTAATGTTTGTCTCTATGTTAGCAGAGTTTGAATTATAAGTTTGAACAACTGATGAAATTTACTGAGATGTGATCAGCATATGTTCAAAAAACTAATAGGCTTTTGCATTTCTTTGGTACCCTCTCATCTTTGAGGAAATCCGTGAAGGATTACATATTTAAGGGTGTACATGTAGACATGAAGCTTATATTACTTACACCCTAGAAAAATTTCAGTCAAATTAATTTCATTTTTTGCTTCCACAGTTTAAAAGATTATATGTTATTCTGGCATACATGCTTGGAAAAATAACTCACTCCACAGGTAAGTGTCCAGGCATAAATCAGTTTGACATATTCTGTCTCCATGGTTAGGAATGACATTGAAAAGAAGGTAACATAATTTTAAAGATAAAGAGTAATATGGGCCACAGCAACTGAGACAGTAATGAGTAAAAATTTCTATTCATTGTGCAAACTTAGATATAAAAGAAACTGTATCTAAGAAAAGAATCTGAGAAAAAAGATAAAATCCACCATTGGTTCATATTTGCTCTTTGAAGTCTGATTGTGTCCATGGAAAATGAAGAAAAAAACCTGGGAGTGCGTTTTTTTGATGATCAGGTTTTTCAGCTGTTGACAATTCCCAGTTTGTGCTGGTTAATACACTGTGTCAAGTGTATATTTAAATATATATAGTTGGAGATCAGGAAGATTCCTTTTAATCTTTCTTAAGTTCATTGCCAAGTGTAGTGCTTCAGCATTGGAATGACATGCATATTGCTGTTGAAATCAGCAGAGTAGAAAGAATCAAACAAAGGAGACACCACTCTTCACATCCCAGGATGTTCTGCTTTATTAAAAGAGAGTCTTCAAAAAGAGGATTTATCTGAGAATTAGTGCTGTAGAAAAACTGGCAAAATTTCAGTTTTACACAATGTTTAACATGACTTTTTTTAACTATATGGTAAAGTGGTTGATATCTGATACTGAATACTTCCACAGCTCCAAAAGTAGGGTAGGAAAAACAGACAACGTATTTATTCCATTTTCAGGTTACCATGCTTTCACGGTAAAATCACCTTTCTTATCCTGAGTCCAATACCATCTGACCGTGTTTTAGATATTACCCGCATGGAGGGATTAATTTATAATACAAAATATACTAATTTGTTCCTTGTTCAGTTTTCATACTCCTATGCTGGGCTGAGCCACTTATACTTCCCCATACTGGTCTGGCTAACTCAGGAAGATATATATTTGCATTCTTTTGATTAACTCAGGGACAAACAGTTACACAGCCAGTTGATTCTCTCAGCTGATGTAGCTGTTTGTCAATAATAAAGACTACCCTCTTCCTCCCTTGTTGTTGAGAAAAGTTCAGCTTCTTTTGTATCAGCTGTGGTCAATCACCCTAAATGTTCTAACCTAAAATTGATGAGGACATTGCCCTTGCCCATCACCAAAGCGCTGTCTTCCACTGTGGGGGTTTGCTAGCTCAACATACTCTTTCTTAAATTACTGTCTATTAAATCTACTGCACAGCATTTAGCACAATGCAGCTGATAACGACTGAAATCTTTGAGCTGTACCTTAATCAAAAATAACAACGAAGAGATTATCAAGTGTAAAAATAAAAAATGAAAGCATTTTTCTTTTTTTCTGATAAATATTGGCTGGATCAAGTGTTTGCAGGGCAGCAAAAGTTTTGCCAACTGGGGCAAGCATTTTTCTTCAGAAGATGTGGCTGTGCTTGCCTGGAGTTCCAACTCTCACACCTTCCTGCAAGCTTGTAGCAGGAGCTCTGCAGGGAGAAAAGGCAGTGGTAAATATTAGGTAAGCCTGTGACTGCAATCCCTGTATCCCATGTGCCATCGGGTGCAGTCATTGTCCACATCATCTGCATTTGGTATGTGCTTGGTGCAGGGTCGTGTACATGCAGGGGAGTATGTTTGCCTCTAGTCTCCCCTTACCCTCCTAGATGGACACAGACATTCAGGATTCATGCTTTTGTGCTGTTTAATGGCTAGGTCTCGTGGAATATTATGCTGGCTGCTGTTACCAAGGCAACTTGTGATACAGATTTTAGAAACTGTCTGGGAAAGAATTAATGAGCAGTTAACTTATTTTCAGATCTAGCTGAGCAAAACTATTTGTGTGAAAAATCTGGGTTCGTCCACAACAAAAATGTTTAGTGAAACCTTAATTAGGGTTCTTGTGTGTGGTTCTGTAACTGATAATTTTGAAATCTATTTCAAAAAATTAGAATATTTTATTTCATATTTTTCTAACACATCGAACATTATAAATGTTAAAATAAAAAATACTTTATTTTCAGGAAGACTGTAAAAGTGAGAATAAGGCTGAAAGGGACCTTATCTTGTCTTCTAGTGTATTTGTTTTCCTTAGGATAGGAGCAGTTATAACTGAACAATTCTTGGCTGATGCTAGTCTAACCCACCCTTGAAAATCTGTATTCCTTCACTTTCTTAGCTAACTTAATTCCTTCTTTATCCTCTCAATGATAAGTTTCTCATAATATCTAGCTTAAACCTCCATTGCTACATATTATGCATATCACTTTGACATTATTCTCTAATGGATATAGAAGGCAATTTATTACTACCTTTGCTAGAGTAACCTTTTATGTGTGTGACTAGTTCTCTCTCTCTTGTCTTGTTTTTTCTTTTCAACAGTGGACAAACCAATTCTTTCCAAATTTCCTTTGATTCAAATTCAAGCTATCCTCACAGAAAAAAAAATCACTATAAACAAACTGCTAACAAACAAAACAGTCCTCCTCTTTGCTTTATTCTTGGAGCAAACTTTGCTGAGAGCTGAGGCAATGTTCCACATTCCTTCTTGTGGAAAGGAAAAGCCAAGCATCCAGTCTAATATTGTACATTACAAACAAAATGAAAATTTGAGAAAATTCTGTAACTGAGTGATTTAATGGAGAGTGGTTTGTAGACATTATGAGGAAAAGTAGTCTATGCATAAGGACAGGCAAATATGACTCTCTCTGGTTCTTATATCTACATTCACTGGATTATTTTTATTTGGTCTTCATTTTTAAAGCTTGTTCTTGTTGTTACCTGCTTGCAGTTAGATTTTTTTTTTTTAATTTATTTGTACATCAGAGAATACAGTTATGTGGACACATCTCTTCATCATTAAAGCTCAATTATATTACTAGGAATTAAACCATGTAACCAAGCATATTCGTATTTGAGATACATGGCTATATTTTTGGTAGAATAAAAGATGACCTACTTTTCCAAATGTTGCTATTAAAAATAATTTTCTGAAGTTGCCATTAAAAGTATTTTGTGAACTTCGTTGCAGAAAGGAGTTTATATGAATTAAGGAATCCCTGAGAGAAGTCATCTATGTCATTCCAACAACACATGGAACAATGACAGCTTTGCAAGCCACAACTTTGTTCTCCCATGTAGTTTCTGAGGCATGCATTGTGTTGCATGCATGGGAACAAGACTCTTGCCATGTAATTTATAGTTGGGGATGTCAAAAGACATCAGTTTAATCAGGAACTAAGCCCATTAGGTAGATGACAGATGCAGGTCAGTAGACATTCTCCAAGTGTCTCCTTGTTCCCAAGACTTAAGGTCACCAGCCTGCTCCAGCTACTGAGAACTAATCCTTTTCCATCACAGAACTGCATGTGTAGAAGCACCTGGTTCTCCACTTGCTCTGTTTGATGAGGAAAAGAATTTGTTTAGCTATTAGCAGGGAGACCTCATCAGAAGCAGAAACGCTTTTTATTTGCACCAACATTGGTACTCACAAAACAGCCAGTCTTAGTCCAGAGAGGTAAATGATGTTTCCTGTCTTTCTCATGCTCAGTATCAGCGCCATACAGTACTGCCTTCACCTAAAAGGAGTTTCATCTGCTCAGCTAGGATGCATGAGTGTATATGACTTCTACCCTGGTCACTGAGATGGAGGGAATAGAGCCTAGAGCTGCAGTATAGCAGGAATGTTGTTCTTTCCTTGAGTTGTCTCTGCTGTATGTCATGGGTTATGGCTTACTAGGACAAAATTGTAAGATTGGAACTTGGAAATATTTGAAACACTTTGGAATATTCTGGTATCTGCTTGAGTTGTGGTGATACTAAAGCACAGTTTAACGATTTGAAAGAAGTTACATTTTTAATTACAATATTTAAAAGAAGTGGATGATTTTCTGAAAAATAGAAATAAAAAATTGGGAAAACTTCTTTATGCACAAGAAGCCTTTCCCTTTGTTTGGCAAAGCTTATGCGATAGGAGTTTATTACTCATGTTCTTGAATGTCTGCACTACCCAGGGATTTTTGGTTCACTTGCTGCTTCTTGAACTGGTACACATCACCTGCTTAAAGTAGCTATTTTAAAGCAAACAAAACCTGTAACATTTAAAAACAATAAGATTTTATTCTCAGGGCGGGGAAGTAGGCAAAAAATGCAATTTCTTTAGTCAGTCATATGGGACCCTCACCTTTTTCAACTGATAAGTCTGAGATAGCAAGAAAAATGAAAAATGGTTTGAAGCAAAAGTGAGAAACATAATTTTCACGTGTTAATGGCACTGTGCATTGTTGGCTATTAAGCATCATTTTAATTTTGATTGGTCAATAAAACCATGAGACTATGCTGAATGAAATTAGCTGGCTGTATTCCAGTAGTGACATTCTTTTACTTTGTGTTTGTATATGCTGAGACAGAATGCAAGTTTATATTGGGCAGATACTTATTTCACTCATTTAATGGCCTAATCTGTAAATTAGATTGAACATATCTTTTCACCCCTGTATTATAGTTAATTTCTGTTTACTGCTCTATACTGTGAACGTACTGCATTGATCATTTTTCTAATTAATTTAGATTAAAATAATGGAAAAATTAATAATAGCTGTCTATGATCAAAATGTGCAATTCTGTATCCGTGTGTCACACTGCTCATACTTGACACATACACCTGACCCATTCCAAAGAAAAAGCATGCAGCAAGGCTTTCTCACGAAATTAAGACTCCTCTTGACAGGACCTTCTGCACACTGTGTGCATTTGGGTGCCACTGTTAAGTGTTGTAGTCTGGTAGCGTTTTATGACAGTGTGTATTGCCGATTAAACTGTTCTTAGTGTCAGTTAAATGAGGTTTTATCCATTTTGTGAACTGCAGTTATATCTTATTCTTGGGTATTTTTTCACATAGTTCCCTTCTCTGTGAAGAAAGAATGAGCTGGTATCAATAGGATTCATACACATGTACTTCTGGGGACAACCTTCTTTTCCCATGTCTTATAGTTACCAGAATAAAGTAAATATCTCTGTGCATTAGAGTGAAATACTCCAGGTATTAGAATGAAATGGAAGGAGCAAGAATTACAAAATATAGCCTGAAATAAAAGGGTCGTAGCTTTTTACAGCCCAAAGGGTACGTATGGTAATCTCCAAATAGAACTACAGTATTTGTCTCTGACATTGGGAGAGAACATTTCCTCATCTTTGAAAGCTGAACAGTGATTTTTGCCATAAACTACTGAAACATACATGCATATTGTTCATATTGCGTGGCTAGATTCCATTCAAGAATAGTGCATTCTTCTTTATTGCTCAATAAATTTAAGGCAAACTAATCTGTTTAGAGCCTTCAGTGCAAAAATTATATAATTCTTTAGATTCCTCATTTGCATTCATTGTTAGCGAAACCCCTGACCTTTTAAGTAAAAGATGATGCTAATGATGTAACTAGTTAGGTACATAATAGTGCATGCCCTGTTACAGACACACTTTAGCAACATAGTGTAATATGAATATATATTAATTTTCCTTGTAAATTCTTTAATAATTATGAAAATATGACCGTGTGATGGTTTATCCATAGTTATTATAATTACTATAGATATACTTACATAGTTATTTTGTCTGTATCTAATCTAGAAACACACAAATCCCAAGTAAAGAAGAAATAAAAGGAGCTACTCCTCAAATAGCTCCTAACTAGGGAATTCTTACAAAAAAAACCAAAAATACTTTCTTTTTTATGTAGGTAGCAAGAAAAGCAAATTCAAAACTTGTATTCATATTCAGTTCCTTATATCTGCACCTGCAGTCTACACTATGGAGAATCCTAATGACTTTTATAAACATTGATTAGCAGGTGAAAGCATTTTAAAGTCTTGAAAAACCAACAGAAATCTGACAACCAGTCACCCTGTCTCCTGACATGTGAGTGAAAAGATTATCATTTTCTTAACGCCAAAGACAGTTTCAATATTCAGTCTCTGTACCTGAAGTAAACCAATTTAAAATTTCATCGTGACTATCAAGAATGACTACTATCAGGAAGATACAAAAATCCTTAAGGGATAAAATTCACCCAAAAAAAGCCAGGAAAGTGTAGAATATAATAGCATTGGAGAGAATTTTTTATCCTTGACAGATTTTTACAATAGGCATAAAAGAAGCAGGTTATTTTTCTGGCTACAATAATCTTAAAGTTGTTACAGAGGCAGAAAGAAAACAAAGGAATCAAGGCCATAAGTGACCTCTGAAAAACTGAGTCTTAAAACCCAAGTAACCATGCATAGCACTGGAGCTAATGGGAGCAAAAGGGGTTTATTTTGTTGTTTGTTTTGGGTTTTTTGGGGTTTTTTTTTTTAGCAATTCCATTAAATGCTAGTCTGCTAGTCAAACACCTGTCCAATTGATCTGCCAGTGTTGTAAAAGAGACTGTACTTATGTATTTTTCCCATCCTCGTGCTTACCATACTAAGGTATCAGTTTTCAAAGCCAGCGAAAGTGTAAGACTCTTAGTAGAAAACACTTGCTCCGGAATACAGAGGAAGGGAAAGAACAAAGTCAAATCAGGCTTTGGATGTTTATTCTCTCAGTGGTCTGTGACATCATATGAGTTTAATAAGAGCTTAACTGAACTCTCAGGGAAAGGGAATTCTGTTGAAAGCCCGGGATTTTAAGAGGTTATCAAGGGACACAGATTTAGCTGATGAAATGTCATGTCATGAACCTTGCTCGTTGCTAACAACATAAAACAAAGAACATGCTGCAGGACCAACCAAAGAAGTATTCTCTTTACTGATTTCATTCTGACTGAATGGCTTTGTATCTATCAGTTGCAAAGAGCTGATCCCTTCTAAATTAAAACTGCTATAGGTATTGTGTACTGTTCATAGGCTTCCACAAAAAGAGGTGTTACTATACTCATAGAAGAATATTTGAGAAAGTGTTATGCTCCCAGCAGTCAGCAAGTTTTCTTTACACTAAAAATAACAGTGATGATGGGACCAAGAGCCATCAATTGTCCTTAAACCCAGAGATTATCAGCACTTCTGCAGCAAGGTACCCAAACAGGCATGCAGATACAGGAAAGGCATAATAGCAGGGTGATAAAAATCTTGAGGTAACACAATGCAACGAGGAGTTAGAACAGTTTGTCTTGGTTCTGTCATCCAACAATACTTCATAACCCAAAGGACATGGTTTTAATCAGTGGGTCTGAAATGTAAATGAAGCAAATTCTGACAGCCTTTGATCAAAGGCAAAGAGAAGGATGGAAAGCTTCTCAGATAAGTCTCTAAGGGAGCAGTCAGAGTTAGTCAGATAAACAGAACAAAAGAAAAATATATTCAAGTCCCAAAATTTTGCTAAATTTAGCTTTGACAAAAGAACCCAGAGGTAGCTTTAAGCCAATGTAATTAACTGGTTAAGAAAGTAGCAGTGGGCTAATACTTTTTGGTGGCAGACTGTATGCCCACTGAAAACCTGTCTGATAAGGTGTGGGCTACAGACATGACACCATCAAAGCAATTTTGAACCCTTTGATGGGTGTCGAGAGACACAGTTTCTAAATGGGTATTCAGTTACTTACTGATTGGTAATTCAGAAGAATCAGGTTAATACTGCCAGCTTTAAAAACTTGGAATTAGAGATGGCTGACTTAGGATTCATTAAAAAAGCAATCAGCTGGAGTCAGACTTTAGAGCACTTTGGTTACCGTGGAGAGGAAGAAAAGGCACATTAGGGTGTAAGTCCCATTGCAGTTTTCTTTCCAGCAATGGACACCAATTCATTATTACCATTAAGTGCCAGACTAAATATGTGTCAGGATCATACACATAAAAGGTTTCTCACAATCACAAAAGTCTGTTACTTATGTTTAAAAATTTTAAATATATGTTTCTATATTAATAAAATATAAAATAACTTAATAAATATTTTAAAAATTAAATATATGTTAATATGTTTAAAAAACCAAAGCAAGCAAATACAAGACCTCATGTTCTTTCACTGATTTTAAATTATTTAATGTGGGAACTAGATTTGATTGAGTTGGCTTCATAATGATCCAAGTCATTGCTCCACTTTTAAGGCTTTAAGTTTGGACAAAAGGAAATAGGCTTCAGTAGGCATTTAATTGAAACACAGTTCTGAAATGTCAATAATTTTACAATAATTTATTTAAATAATATTTTAAACAATATAATTAGAACATTTTAAACACTATATTTTTAAATATTATTAAAATCAACCAGTGTTGTTACAAAGCATATTCTGTATATTCTAGGTCTGGTCAGGCATTTGCCTATTTGTGAAACTCTCACTATTGCGGAGACTCAGTTTGATTTAAAAATGTTCTGGTGAGCTATGAGGAGGATTTTCACAAAAATCAATCCGATTACCTTCCAGAGCTCTCAACAGTCTGCTAAACCAGGAAATAGGCTGCTGAAGCAGCTCTCTGATGAATTCCAGGTTCCTGTTGGGCCCACTAGCCAAACCACTGAGAATATAGGGCTTCTTTCAGCTCCTTGACTTCATTAATGCCTGTTAGACAACCACCAGCATGAGAAACCTTAGGAGATGAAAGCTGATAAATGATTTTTCTTAGTTTCCGTGCTGGCCATCAACGAGCAGTAGAAATAAAAACTGACCATATTCTTCTGGTCAGCTTAACAGAAACATGGTCACATTTTTCCATCTCGGGTCTCTGGTGGGCAGCAAGGAAACCAAACTATATTATGTAATATATATTATGTATTTTCATAGATGCGCTAATATATATAATTAAAAAATAGAGTACAGTTATAGGTAAGGGTGTCTAAATATAATAAATATAATATAATTAATATAATATAACACATCATAATTAACACTATATAAATATATATATAATTATACATCACTTTCAGTCAGCAGTGGCCAGGACAGTGTTTTAACATCTGGCAGGCAAAGACTGCGGGTTTCATATATGATTTTGGTAACTTTAAATTTATTTTCTTCTCAAAATACTTTTTCATTAAGTTTCATATGAGTTTAAATTTTTCTTCTTAATCTGCCAGAGGATGTATTTATTTTGTTTCTTTTTATGAGATTAGTTTATTATAAGGAAAAATCGCTGCTATTTATAAATTTGAAGCACAAATACCACTGTTCATGTGTAGAATCGTTCCTAGGAATTTTCACAAACTAATTCAGAACATGTTCATATACTGTGTGATTGCAAACTTCCTCATCAGCCTTAAACATGTAGAAACGAGGTCTATAATGCAATGAATAGGTATTTTGGTATTACCTTATTGCTGCTGCATTCCCAGCGGGAATCTCCCATTCCCTGTGGGCTTTCAGGTGCCTGTAAGTGAGGGGCTCACGAGTTGTACTCATAAGCCACTGCTGGGCGGTGGACAGATGGATCTCTGTAGCACAGTGCTCATGGCAGTCACAAGAACAGCCTTAACACAGGTCTCATCATGCAAAGGGACTCTTCAGGTCCCCATGTGTGGACGTCCTAATGTTTGGCTTTATGAAAAGCCTCGCAGATTGTGGGGTGTTTTTTTCTAGAAATAGTACTGTTGTGCCTTTGAAAACCCAGTAAATCTTAAATTATTTTGATAGCACTTTGGAGAATATATGGCGTCTCACTTAACTAATTAGAAAATACATTATTAACATTTCTCAAATATTCATTAATGAAACATCCAGTGTGCATTTAATAATAAATGGGCGTTTACTAAGAAAGGTTCGCTTCTAGTTTTTGAAACAATGTTTATAAGAGGAAGTATAAGAACAACACTGTGATTCAAAAAGTTATAATGTATCTACTAATGTTATTTTGTTTATGCTGGAAAAATACTTTTGCATCATTCTTCAGTGTCAGAACAGAATGTCTTTGAAAAGCGAGAGCATCTATGAATAAATCCATGTAATGTACTGTTAACATCAAAATAGGTTATTAATCTGTAGACAAATCAAAAGAACTGTTCTTGAGTTCTGAACTTTGTGCCCCAATCCTGAGGGCAGTGGAAAGACCCTTACTGATTTCGGTAATCATTAGATTTTGACTTTATGTCCAATTCAAGGATTTGAATAACTCAGAATTGTAAACACAGTATAAATATAAAGCATATCTACTTGCGCAATATCATTTAATTGAATCTTAAAATTATTTAAGATGGGCCAATATTTTCATAGTTTGGAATAATTCCCACTGAAAACAATTAATGTTATAGGAACCTTTATATACATAAGTAACTAAGTGTAGATGTGTGGCCTATCCTGCAAACAATAAAATTATTCTTAATTCTGTGTGTTTAACTGCACTAAAAATATGCGGTTTCACAGGTTCAGAAATGTGTGCAAGGTCAAGTGCAACATTTTAGTCATCAAATAATGCAACAAGCATGATATGATTTAAACTGTCTGGCTCAGAGCCTTCAGATTACCTTTCTTTTACTCTGCACAATATTTTTTCTATGGCAGCTGGATCATAAACTACATATATTTTCCTTTTTTAATGTTATTCTCCATTTACTTGAGTGCTTCATAACTGGTTCTATATTTGTCTTGTGGAAGGCATGTCAGCAACATGTGAGAGTTCACACTTGGGAATATTGCGTATATATTTCATGTGGCTATCTAAAATCCCCAACTCCCAAGTTCACTGTGTTTTTTTCTTGCTTTATAAATTCACTAATCCCTCTGTAAATACTCTTGCATGCTACTGAGAAACTGGATTTTTGTTTAGACAATCTACTGTGTGTCCTCTCTGTAGAGAATATTTTGAATATTCTTTTAGGTTTCAACTTTTCCTTCAACTAAAATCAGTAGTTTTTAAAAAAGACCTTTCATAGAACAGAGCTTCAGAAAATTGGAAATAACTAGATTACCTTTTTAAAAAAAATTCCATCTTGATTATAGGAAAAGAAAAAAAAGGCAAAGCTAAAGAAAGACAACTTGCACACCAATTTTGGATTCAGGCATGTTTTAATTAAAAGGAGTTCAATATTGCCATGGACTGTAGTGAACAGAAATGGGCCAAACAAACTGACAAATGTTGAGGTCTAAGTTACAGAGTCATTAGTAGGTCATTAGGAGCATGTCAGTCTTTAGGAACAGACCTGTGTAGAGGTTGGCGTGCAACTGTATCTTACCAGGACAGTGGCTCAGGAGACCTCTCTTTCAGAGTGATACAGACACAGCCAGGCAGGGCATTTCTTCCTGTGAAGGAGAAAAGCTTACAGAGAAAATGAGAGTCTATCTTGAAGAGATAAGACTGCATGAATGCTGAAGGACAGTTGGGTAACCTGCCTTGCCTAGTGTCTAGAATACCTGAACAAACAATTTGACACGAGTAGAGACTACATCTACTCCTTTTTAGCCCTTTGTCTTTGAAGAGCTCAGTGTATATGTTAGGATCATTTATCACTACTTCCTACAGATAAGTCATTGTTTCACTGCAGTTTTATCTTAATTTACAATATGTTGACTTTAGATTGTTTAGTACTAAATGTCAGAGCTAGAAGAAATGAAAAAAAAATCATAGGCTAAGATTAAACTGTGGGATTTATTCCCTGATTTTATGTTGTAGAGAGTTAAGAGCAGTAAACAGAAGTGAGTTAATAGTAAAAAAAAAAAATCTCTACCATAAAGCATACTTGCTGCTTTTTTACCATTTAAGAACATATCTTCAGTTGGTTCATAAAACTAAAGTGGTCCAAGAACAATGTAATATCTAATTAGTGGGAATGGCGGATGTAACTGCTTCTTTTTGGCTCTTACTTTCATTAACCTTCATATTCAATTACATGATTAGAATATTAAGCTCTGTTCCACAAAATCCTTGGGGGAGGGGAGGCCCTGCAGATACTTTTGAAAGGGCCACAAAAGAAAAGCAAGGTTATTATTAGCTGTCTTAAATTCTCTATATAGGCTGTCATATCTCCAGTGGAAAACTGTCTGGGTGGCAGCTCAAAAAAAGTTGAAAATCAGCATGATATTGGGATCACAGAAGTTTAAGATCATGAAAAATCTTAGTGTAGAAAATATTTTTTCTCATATTCTCCAAATGTGTTTTAAATTTAATTGAGCACAATTTCCAGCTGTCATCCTCAGCATTCCTCCATTCTCAGCTGTTGTCTCATAAATGGCTAGAGAATGCTCTTTCACTATTTAGCACTAATTAATTTTGTTAATTAAATGTCACCCTGCTTTTTTCCTTATTAGAGTTTTTGTACCAAAATGGTTCCCAGGACATTGCTGCTAAAATCACTAAAGATTAAAAAGAAAGGATGCAAATTGAATGTGCAAGCACTAGAGAATTCATTAAATGCATTGTAAGACTTGCAAATGCCTCTTGACAAGCGGGATGGGAACTATAAGACACTTTCCTCCAAGGGTGAGTTAATAGGCTAGCCATTTATGTCAAATGTTTTGTTCGTGGGCAATAGTATCACAAACTGCTGAACTCAAGAACCAGTGTCAACATGTACTCCTATTCTAAAATTTCTCATTGTAGCAATTACATTGTCTGGGAATTTCCCCATATTAATTACATAAAGCCAGTGGACAAACATCTTGTTATTTCTCGTTTCCTTTTTAGATCTAAAGTAGCAAGTGTATATGGGAAGAAAATGAGAAAGGCAGAATTTGTCTTCTTCCAATTTATTGGCAGCTCACCCATCCATTAAACAAAAAAAAAAAAAAGAAAAAAAGGCTTGGATTGCTTTCTGGGGGCATGCTGATGTGTGTTTGTGGGAGCTGGCAAGCAGCCACATAAAGATGAATACTGCTTTTTGAACCCTTATAGTCTATGGCAGAGCATAATACATATGTTAATATGCTCTTTTGTAGTGTTGAAGGGTTTCACGATTTTTTGCTGGCATGATACCCAAGCACAGGCCAATTGTACTGAGTAACACAGAAAGCTGCCAGTGAGGAATGTAGTCCAGGATATTATCAGGAGAAACATGCAATCTTCATTGATTTCTTGACACTATCATTAATAAGAAAGCCAGGGTTTCCTATAAGTCCCTGAAGTTTTTACTCAGCATGTCCAGTTAATTCTTCTTATTGTCATTCATCCTTCTCTGAAGGCTTTTGGGGGAGTAGGGGGAGAGAGAGAGAATGCACCTGGTTGTGTTTCAGTGGTCTGGTTCTGCCTCGTCTTCTTCAGCTGCGTGGGCACATGGATAGAAAGCGCACAAGGCGCTGACCTGGGAGAAACACGAGCTGGGCTCTGTGTAAAGGTTCAGATGATACCAGAATTAAGCCCAGTGTTTCTGTCAGCTTTCAGGGGAATTGGATGGAAGCATCAGCAAAGGATATTTTACTCAGTCCCCTTTGCTTGTGTATGTGCTTGAAATGCATAGGGATGGCCTGGTTTGTCAAGGACAATTTGGCGAGGAGTTAACATGTGTAAAAATAAATTAAACTTGTGGTACTTACCTAAATATCATGTTCAACCTTCACTAACTACTTCCAGACAGCATCTGGAAATGTTTAGAAGGGGTTATATATGCGATCGGGATTTATATTGTTTAGCTCTCTAAAACATTGTAATTCAGCGTAAAGCCTCTCTTTCTCTACAGACTGTTCCCCATCCACACCCCCCTAATCAAGATCTTGTGAGGGGGAAAAAAAAACGTCTTGCAAATAAAATAGTAGAGAGCCAACCCGTATTCTATTCCAAGCCAGCATTTAATTTAGATTTGCTACTTAAACTTTCTAACATTTTAATATGCATGCACAGATATACAGGGTCCTGTGACTGTTAATCCTGTTGTGTTAGTTTATTAGTTAGTTTAGATAGTATATTCTTTAATACGTTATATTTAAGACCTCTCTTACCTGTCTCTATATGAGTAAGAGGTTCACAGTTACTACTTAAAGAATAGAAACACTGTATTGCCAAAGGAGCAATGAAAGTATCTGCTACTTCCAGTGAGAAGCTGAGACAAATAGAAGGGACAGTAAGTCTCCAGTAATGCTGTAATGTAAAATATATATTATATTATAAATTTATTTATACTTTTATATTATGTTGTTCTTAAGTAGAAATCATACTTTTTGGATCATAATAATCTTATCCATAGATTACGGATTCTTTTGTCTGCTGGTGCGTATTCAGTTCTTTAACTATTAACTATTGAGTATCTGCTGGTCTTTAAGCTGCTTTCATTGCCCATGTGCACATTTATGTAGGACTATCCAAAGCGTTCTTTACAGTTTAGTGAACTGTTTTGGTAAATGAAGGAGGTAGCACAGGTCAGCCACTGCTAACTAGTTTGTCTCCTTGCCACGCTGACACAAAATGGAATGCATTTGTTTTGCAAGTTTTTACTGACACCTTAGAGATGCTAAAACTGGAGTCTCTTAAATGTCCGAATTCAGCAAAATCGGTCCCTGATTTTCTTCATATGTTCTTTAAAATTCTTCCTCAGTGAAGATCTCTTCCTTTGGTAAAGGCCCAAAAAGTTCAAGCAGCCTGTAGGCAGATATATATTGAGCTGATCTATTTTGTAAGCATTTCAAAGTAATGAATGCCTTCTGAGAGTTTTGGACAGATTATCCACAAACATACAAACACAAACTCTTTTCAAAACAAGTCCTTTATGGCCTATACTTCAGCCGGTCCTAGAGATGTGACAGTATTATGAGTGGTCAGGAGAGTAAAAATAATTGTGAAGAGAAGCTTTAAGAAGATGGCAACATTGCATGAATTAAATACAAGAAAAATGGAAAAGAAAAAGAGAAAATTATAGAACAGGTTTTTATAAAGTAATTATAACTGTAAGTATATTGGCATCCCTAAAAGAAATGGAGGAAAAAAACTGTCCAACTAAATCATAAACCAGCTGGCTAATGTATACATATTACTGGATCTCAGTCATGCATAATAATAGGAAAAAAGCTAATATATTGTTCATATCCTAAACTTGTATCTGGCTTAGAGCTACAACATTATTGGGAAATTGCTTAGAAATAAACTAAAGAATGGGGACTATTAAGATAATCTTCCTGCACTGCCAAAACTGTACAGTCAATACTATAATAGTAATAATAATAATACCCTTTATGCTTGACATTGACACACTCAGAATATTGAACAACACTATGTCCAAACAGCTCACATGCGAAACTAATCCATGAATGCAGGTGTTTCAGATGAACTGGTTTCTAAACACAGGAGAAAATTAGGTTGCCTGTGTGGATGGACAACAGGGGTATTATAACCTGCTCTTGGTAACAGGCTGTCATCAATTACCTCTCTGCCGTAGGGGTCAACGGGGGGGCAGGGAAGTCAAAGCCATCGCTGTAGCAAGCAAGATCTAAACCTCTATCATGTCATTGATCCACCCCCAAGTGCCCTTTTCTGCGAGTTCCTCGTGGCAAGGTAAATACAGTTATTTTTCTGACTTCTCACTGTTAGATCTTGTACGCGGTCTAACAGTATTGGCGTCAGCATCTCTGGTGCAGTATATGCTGTACCTATGCTGCTGACTTAGATTCAGCAAGTTTAAGTCAATTGCAATCATGTTCTGACTTAAATGCCGAGGAGCATTCGGTGCCTTACAGCCAGTCTGAAGAGGGCTGTAACAGGAGATTAACTTGTAGGAACACCATACTAACTGAAAGAGCACGAAAATAAGAGGTAAAGCAAGATTGAAGATTAAAGTATAAACATCAGGAGATCATTTTGGAGCTTACTGGAGACTGGCCAAAGTGAAGAAACGTGAAACAGACAATAAAAAAATCACTGGGGTTGTAGAAAAGGAAGTGGGAAAACATTACACACGTTATGGTGATGTCTGAAAATGCAATCCTTCTGTCTGCAGAGATATGAGGGGAAAAAAGGAAACATGACCCCCTTGGGTTGTGACATTCCTCTGCAGCCAAAATTTGGGGGATTTGAGGGATTGAACAGGACACTGAAAAAATCATTTTAACAGCTTCTGAAAACTGGGACTTGGCTATAAAACTCCTGTGTCTGAATACAAGATATACTGTGAGGAAAAGGTTAGTGCATCTAAAGAGATGATAAATGAAAAATGTGGGGTTAAATGAGAATAGAAAAAACTTTGCATAGACGATCAATGATCCATTGATTCCACAATCACTCTCAGAAAGGTTAAATCTTTCCAAATCCCTGGGACAGCAGTAGTAGAACTCTCACATATATGTAACAACTCTATAAATTAATGTATCTATATGCACAGCACTGTATGACAGTGTCTGAATGACATTGAATAGGTGGTTGGCAGTTGGTATAAAGATTAATAAGAGATAGGTAGCTTCAATTAAAGTGCTGGGTACAGGGTTAGTAAAGAGCAATTGCCTTAGCACACTGGAGCTAGTTTTGAAACGCCACAGCTGGCAGAACTGGAAAGTCTCGGAGCAGCAGAGAAATTACGCAGTATGAGGAGAACCCATGCAGCTCATATTTGCAAGGAATAGATAACATGGGTAAAAGAGGGAAATTTAGTTATTCTGTCTCTGGCCATATTCCTGTTGACACCGTAAGAGCCTTTTAGCGAGACAAGGCCAAAGATTTACAGTGTACTGTTACGGGGGAGTCAGATCCACATTACACTCTGGCCTATGTACAATACAGGGGGAGAATATCTGTTGGGAATTACATGTGGGTATGAGATTTTGAGTATTTGGCTCTAACATACAAACAGCACAGGAGCAGAGAGATTTTTAGCCACTGAGCAATGGCCTTTCTTCTCTTTAAAATCCTTGGTAATTCCAGGATTTTGAGCAATTCCTTGTGAATGATGCCCCGTTGACTTCTGTTTCACCTGAGTACATCAAGATTATTGCTGTTTTCTGGTGTAATCATTTTTGTAGGGTTAATACCATCTATGTAGTCATGGTAAAGAAATTAAGTTAGCTGATAACATGATTTGCAATCAGACATTATTTTATTTTCTAAGAAATTAAAAGACTTAGTGAAAACCCATCATTTAACAAGAAATTAAAAGTCCAAAATAAATATAGAATAATGTGTTCACTTCAGGCATTTCACAATTCTGACCTACAGCTACCTTGTCTGAGTAGCTTTGGGTGACTTTCAAAGTCATGGTTGCTGGAACAAGATCTTGTGCTCCCTTTCTCTGATTTGTATGCAACATTTATACTTGAAAGGCAAGCTAAACTAATATTTTTGAGATCGTTTACAATTTTAGATTATCTACCATTTAAATCTGTAAGTTTCTTGTGATGCTGGTGAGATTTTTGTACTGTCTGGCTTCTCAGAGATAAGGTCCTCTTTTTTTTAACACTGGCAAACAACCCACTTGCCATAGCTATCATTGCATGACTGTGTCTTGGAATGCAGTTACAAGGAGAAAACATTTGGTGAATTTGGGATTTTTTTCTATTATTTTATGCTATGGTGCTGAAATATTAATACCTTATTTTTCATCCGTACCTGTAATGTTTCCTCTGTTTTACTTACTCTGGTATACAACATCTATTGCTTCTGCACTGTATGAATATAAGATCAATGGTAATATCTATGTGCATTGACTCATATTTAGTTGAAACCTATATTTAGAAATCTAGCGTCTTAGAAAAGAAATACAACAGAGAAAGAAGCACAGCCGGTGTTATTCATGGTGAAAGCTATTGGTTTGAATTTTTAAACTTATGGAAAAGTGAAACATATTTAGTGGGGTCTGTCTCTAAGACCTAAGAACTAGTTTGGTGCAGCACAGCTCTGTAGGTAAACCAGGTAAACTGTGCAATGAGAACAAAAAATAAACTCATGAAAAATGAGACAGTTGAGCTGTGCCATGTTTTATATGACTTGCAATCCATCATCTTTGGTTTTAACGTATTTAGAACAGTTTGGTTAACATTCTTTAGGAGGAAAGGAAAGCTGATGCTGACATAGCTGCTGGAATATTTACGTGTAGAGACAAAAGTAGGGACTAACACAGCTACAGGCTGCAGGCCGTTACTATGTTCTCATGTTCACTCACAAAATTCAGGTCTTTGGTTTCACTTTTTACGTGTTGCTTTGTATGTGAGAAAGAAGTCAGCATATGACTTCCATGACAGGTACAAGGTGCTTGTGCTTGACATATTTA
Organism: Tringa tobata; assembly: GCA_033628505.1. Lineage (NCBI taxonomy): Eukaryota > Metazoa > Chordata > Aves > Charadriiformes > Scolopacidae > Tringa > Tringa tobata. The sequence continues at coordinate 3,893,788 of JAHREE010000161.1, forward strand.
AAGAGCTTTTGTTTTCTTTCTTCTTTTTCTCCACTAAGGAAAACAAGAAACAAATTCTATATATACATATATGTACAATTTTGAGCAGGGAAGGGAGAGTTGAGGGAAATGGCATCACCTGCAGCAAAAGGGTACACCATTCAATGTTACACCACTAGACTCTTGTGGGTAATTTCATATGCAAAAATCAAAACCTCATCTGTTTTTTCCTGTGTAACTTCTGCTTCCTAGAGAAGCAGGATTTGGGAGTTCTGTTGTGTTACGATGCTCCCACTGGTGCCCTAGAAAGTGAAAAAAGGCATTTCATATTGGACTGCATGTAAGAGGAAAGAAGCACAGGCATGTGTCATGCACTCCTCTGCTCCAAAGTGCAGCAGGGCATAACCCAACCTGCCAAGTCACAGGGCAAACAGAATCTATTTCACAAGGAGAAGAGGCAAAAGAAATATTGGCATAGGAATTTATATGATTCTCAAGCACTGGAATACATATGTGCTTGTAGCAGCATGAGAATCTGGAGGGCTTTTGTTTAAATTGACGGGTAGCAGGATGCTGTCAGCCACCCTTCACCGGGGAGGGAGGAAGATGAGGATGCTCACTGGGTAGACACGGCTCAGACGAACTCTGAGCTCGGTCCTGATCTTGGTGCTAACTTCAAAAGTAGCGTGACCAGCTCTCCTGCAGGCTGCTCCCACCCTCTGGGTGATAAGCAATGCGGGTTTGTACCATGCAGAATTATACACACACATAAATACAGGCATAGAAACACACAGAACAGATACAGATTTATCTATGTGAATATGAAGTCAATCATTATTCTGTTGTCTTGTCATTTTCGGTAAAATATTTTTAAACATATTCTGTTATATCCTGTTGCTTTCAGTGAAATCGTAAGTATGATTGCATAATGAAGTATAATAATTTTTGTAATCTACCAGACTGTAATTAATAAATGTTTTAATACCTAGCAACAGAATACCAAGATGATTCTCAGATGGACTGTGAGTTCGGTATTTTAAAATCATATATTTCAAAATAATGAAACAGTGGAACCATGTGCAAATCATGCTACATATCAGCTGAAAAGGCCCAAAGTGTGTTTTCTTGCAGGAGACCTATCTATAATATCTGTATTAGTGAAAGTAGGGTGCAAAGACAGAGAAGTGTTTAGTAACGTTTTTCTTCTTCTTGCTAGTGTTTTTAGTTACTTTTCTCCTGATGTAAAGATCAGTGAATGAAAAAGGTAGCTTGTGAGAGGAAAATTCAGTGTGAAATCCTGGCCTAGTACAATCAGTGTGGGTTTTGTCTTTCATTCCAGTGTGGCCAGCTTTTCTTCCAACATACTTTCCTTGTGAATTTACAGGCCAAATCCTGCACGCCTCTTCCACAGTACCCGTATGCAAGTACACAAGGCTTCTCAGTTTTCCTTATCCTTTTCCTTTTTTTTTTTTGTGGAACTGCATGGGGTAATAAACAAAGATACCTGGGAGAAAATAGAAAGTTGTTCTTTTTTTTTTTTTCTAACACTGAAAATCAATAATAGTAAGTCTTGGCTCTTGAAATTTAGTATATAGCACTGACAGTATCTTAGTGGGTTTTCTGTTGAAATCATTAAGCTAAACAACTTCCGCAGAGTCTACTTTTCAGTGTACACTGTTGCATAGAAAGCATCTTCTATTATAAACTTCTGCTCATGTTATTAAAGCTCATTAAAAAAATTATGCCATTTCAGATTTCACTGTAAAGTCAATCCTTCTTCCAATGTCCAGTAAAATTTTTATGGCTGGGATTTTTTCCTACCACAGATGGCAATGCTGGGTAGATCTGGGGGATGACAGTAGATGTACTTTCTTTCCCACTATCTATTTAAATGAAGTGTTAACTAGTTTACCTAGAGAGAGTTAATAAAAATGAAGAAGTCATAGAATCATAGAATGGTTTGGGTTGGACAGGTGACAGACAGCACAAGGAATCTAGGCTTAGGGTTAGGATAATACTCATAACAATGAAGAAATAAAGATTTATTTTGAAGGCTTTTTAAAAGTAATCTTTTACACTTAGTACTTTGGTGCTTCAGAATCATAAGTGTTTCTTCATATTAGTGATTGTAAGTGAATTAAAATTGTAGCTATGGTTTAATTATGATAAAAAGTTTGTGATTAAAACAATATTTACATTAAAAAAATATCATTTCCAAAGAAACTATTATTTCAAACAACAAAAATTACAGTATGTTGATGTCCACTTTGACAAACCCCTGGCAGTGATTATTGATAGGGATCTTTTGTAAGAAAGCATGCAATAACCATCACTGGGCTGAAACATACCTTCCCCCCAAAAAGAACACCTCATAAATACATACAAAACTATTTATCATTATCAGAATAATGATGACTACTGACATGGTTATTCATATATTTTTATAGGCAATCAATAAGTTGGTTTGGAAACTCTCAAGAATTGAAAGGGTAATGCATGCTCTCATTTCCTGTTGAGCTACTTTGCACCAACAAGGAAGTTCACAACAGCCATGTGTTTTTCCACAGTGTTTTGCTTTTTCAGTTCTCTGCCAACTCCATTTGTCAAAGAAATGTCAAATGTGCAAACAAAATAAACACAAAATGTTTGACCTAAGGATTCTGTATGCCAATTTCAGAAATCAATTTTGAACATAGAATTTTTTCCAAATTCTTTTTTAGCAAAACTCTGGATGAAAATATTTTCCATTTTCATTCAGCTCTTACAAGGCCTCTCTATGCTTCGTGTTAGCTGTACTGCAACACTGTCATGCCAGTCAGAATAAGGTACAAATTCAAAGCATGAGAATAAAGATAATTAATTGTGAACGATATCCATCCTGGATAATAAAGAAAATAATAGCTGACAAACTACAGAAAAATCAGAGAAAAAAATATTCCATAAATCAAGGATGTTAATTGTTATTTCCACTACTTGTTAAGATGAAAGATGACACTATGTAGGCATTTTCTCAGCATGATCTCTCATAAACAGATGTCCAATGCCTTGGGTAAACCTGTACAAACTGAGAAGTATCTACTGACTGCATCATTAGTCTTCTTCTGATTTCAAGCCAGGGATCCTGAAGAACAAATTAGTCAACTGATCCTTGCCAAAGTCAAGTTTTATTAAGGAAAAGCATTTGTTGCAGGGGAGAAAGGAATGCTGATTTTATGATGAACTTTATATAACAAAATCCCAGCGATAATTTTTTTTTTTTATTTCACATTTGAATAATTATTTGCAAACTTGACATTCTTCTTCCTGTGTCCAATTCATTCTGTACATTCATTTTTCCTCTAAAAGATGCACTTCAAATATGTTAAAAATATTAATATGCTTGAGGATACAACAGTTGGTATTCAAGTAAAATACCACTTTTTCCCAGCACCATTATTCACATGTACTCCATTAAGCACTGTTTTCTTGCCTATACCTAATCAAGGAAGTGAAGTGAATCCCCAGGTCACCCATATGTGAATTCTCAGCCCTAATAAGCCTGCAGGTAATAGCAGCATCAAAACCACTTTTGATTTCACAAGGCGATATTGCCTGAAAAGAGACTGATGCAGATCATGACATTTTTCTCTTTAAAATGTATAGAATTAACATGTTCTTCAGTGTATTTCATTTTTACTGAAGCTAATTTTTTACAATATTTTAAAAGCACTATTTAAATATCAGAAAGTAAAGAAAATTGTTTAGGAATACACCTGTCTGAAAAGTGGGGAATGATAGAATGAAATCAAGAAAAGAATAATTTAGACTTACATCACAAAAAAAAAAAAAAGTATGACAGTGAATTATTAGGTCATGGAGAAATACTGCAAAAGACTTAATGGTAGATAGACATTTTCAGCTCTTATCTGTATATTTCTAATAAAAATAATATCTAGAAAATTAAATTCAAGGAATAATTATGCATTAAAAGGTGAGAAGTCTGGGTTAGATCAACTTAGCATTTCTTCCTATCTCTACTATCTGTAACTCTGTGCTTACTTTGTATGAACAAAAACAACAATGAATTGCCAGAAACTAATTATCAAGGAAGTAAGTGGCCTTAGTGAGAAATTTACGGTTCTATTGAAAACAGGCTTAAAATAAGGCTGGTTATTGTTTTATTGTGATTGTTTAGCTTTTTTTCTGTTAGATGAGACAACATAAAAAATTAGGGACTAAAATAAAACACTTTTGAATATAAAAGCCAAGAAATAATTTCTCCCAGCAGTCCTTATTGCAAAAAATCTGAATGCAAAGCAGTTGCAAAGATGCATGTGACCAAATCTGTAATTAATGACAGAACGAGAGGGAATGGCTTCAAGCTCCAACAGGGTAGGTTTAGACTAAACATTAGGAAAGAATTCTTCACGGAAAGAGTGGTGGGGCATTGGAATGGGCTGCCCAGGGAGGTGGTTGAGTCACCATCCCTGGATGCGTTTAAGAGATGATTAGATGTGGTGCTGAGGGATATGGTGTAGGGGAGGACTTTGTAGAGTAGGGTAGATGGTTGGACTCGATGATCCCAAGGGTCTCTTCCAACCTAGATGATTCTATGATTCTATGATTCTAAATAAGTCATTGGATATACCTGCAGCATCTTTTTACCACTGCTTCAGAATCTGACCTTAATGGCTCTAATAGGCATTTGCCTGAGTACAGACTGAATAAAACCAGAGTACAAACCCAGGAATACAGCCCTTAATGAGGAGTATCTTCATGACACAGAAAGATTAAGGGACTTTTTCCTGCTCCTGGTGATTTCAGTAGGAGTTTTGCTATTGGCTTCAACCTCAGCAGTGCAGTGCTGCAAGCCCCCAGCTCGGGGTAGAGGGGAACATTTACTCTGCACAGGCAGTTCAGAGCTGCTTTGCTCATCCCCTGCATTCCCTCCCCAGCCCTTGCTTCTCAGGGACTGCTCTGTGCACCTCTTCCTGTTCCAAAATTACTGTATTTTCCCAGAACACTGATTGGTGAATTCATTGCCTTGCAGTGGAGATAGCAATGCACTAAGCAAGTTCAATGCACACAACAGATTTTTTTTTCCTTTCTAAATAATATCCTGAATGACAAAGTCTATTACTCTTGCTTGTGTTATGATAATACATTAGAGGTATTCTGATTGTTCCAAACAGTAGTTCCTTCCTAAACTCATTGACATTATAAATATTAATGATGCATGTTTAGAAGCAGGTTTGATTAGCAATTTCATTAGCTTTGAGTAGACAGCAGAATAACTAAATGTCAACATTTAACTTTATCTCCCAAGGTAGGATAGTTAAAAATAAAATTAAAAAAATCATAATTACAGAAAAGCTAATTCTTATTAATTGAAAATAAAAGTATTAGTTGTTTCTATCTCTTCAGCCTATTTCACGTTTCATAGTAACAAATTAATATTAATTGGATAACAAGACCAAATATCTTGCTGGAAGCATTTGAAAAATTCAATATGATTTTGAAATGACAGTATTTAAGTGCAAGGAATCTACAAATAAAATATGAGAAAGCCCTGTCATCTTAAGTGATTGCTTTACCAGTAGCATTAAAAAAATACAGTTTTTTAGAGTCTTCATCACTTCTGGGCATTAATTGCAATGCATCCATCAAATACTGCAGGTGATGCGACAAATCATATAGAAAGATATTTAAAGTTGTATTAATTAATACCACATTGCTCACTGTTTGACATTAGGATGTCTTTGGTTAGCACCGTCAATGTGAAGCAACAATTGGAAGCTTTTTCTACCACCAGTCACCAGTAAGTGATATAACACCCACCTCCTTTAAAGTCACATTCTCTTCCAAAACCAAGTTATAAGTGTAGGTAATTTGGGTCTAAACTTAACTGAATTTGTGAATACAATTTGTCTACAGTAGCTGTAAGTATGTGTATTGAGGCCCTGTAAGTTCTAAAATACAATAACCAGATATACTAAAAGTACAACCCAGCATAAAATGTGTTAAAATTTGCGATCAGAGAAAATATCAAATAAATGTTTTAAAAGATCTTGAGAATCTGAATGTTTGCTAAATAAAACCCCCACAGTTTATACTGAGATTAACATATAAAAATATTCACATACAAAGCATTTGTTTAGTATTTTAGTTAGTACTGCTTTTATTATGTGCAAGACTTGGATGCTTCATGGTTCTATGTCAATTATATTTTTTAAAGTGTTAGAAAATAATTATTTCAAATTATGCTGCATATTGCTGGAGCTGAATCAACAGCATATTTAGATAGAGCTATGTATTTTACCATGCAGTGTAAATTTAGCAAGTCCAAATTTCATATTATTTTAAGCCCTGTTCCCAACCAGAACTGTGCTAGAGGGCCTCTTATGACAATATGACCCTCCCAAGAGTAATAGAAATGTCTGATGCTAAGAAACTGCACACAGTAATGCAAGAAAAGCTTGTACATCTAATTTCATATGCAAGTTCTCACTGCACATGAAAGTACCTGGTTACCATGCCTCTGGGCAGCATAACAAGCATTATGCCGGAAACAACTCTTACAGTAACTTTATTAAATATATAACCTCAGAAAAACTTGAGAGACATCACAATCCTCATTTTCCATGAATTTACATGCACTGTGTGTAAATGTTGATGGCTAGTATGACCAGACACTTTGTTCCAAATGATAAATCTTCTAGCCTTTTCTGTTACTGAACCACGCTTACTGGGCTGCTTCATTACATGAGGAACGAGTGTGCTGGTTCTGCCAAATTCAGCTTGGGGACCTCAGCCTGCCTATCACCTTTCTAGGGAGTGTCTTAACTGCGACTCTAGCCATTTAACTGCTTTTCTAGGAGCGAAGGTGGTGGACAGTCCTTCTTTGTCTCTTTCTCTCTCTCTTGTGTATTCTGGAGAAGATTTTGAATATTTTTGAAATAGCAGTATTAAAAACGTTAATATTATTTTGTCAGAAAAAGGACATTGACTATAGCTCATTGATACAGATAGTTGCTTCAGCTCAAGGACTGAGATTTATGGGCATGTTATTCTTAAGCAGTTTTACTATTCACCTTTTTACATGAAATGTAGGTAAAACATAACTAATTATAGCGGGAGTTTCCTCCATAGATTAAGCACAGTCTCAATTTAAATATCTCAAATTTCAAAAAGCAGTATAGAAGATCTAGTTTTTGTGTATTTTCACTCTGCAACAGGGGAAAAAGGAATAAAAAGTACAGAAAGATAATTCTAAACCCCCCAAAATAGAAGATGTTAGGTAGAAGTACCTGGAGGTTATGAGTGTGCAAATCTTGTAAACTCGCCCACGTTCATCTTTATTGCTTACAAAGCTGGGAAGAACATGTGACAGCTGTTTAGAGTCAGGGTGGAAAATGATGAGTCGGGTAGAAAAGAAAAGGAAGTAGCAAAAGACATCTTTTCTCAAAGTACCTACTGAAATGCGGAGGAGTCTGTCATCTGGCACCCATCAGGATATAAACCCTGGCAACAAACACAAATAAATCCCAGAGGGAAGTTAGCAATACTTCAAAGACACCAAAGTAAGTTCACAGTTAGCTAGCAGTAGGCAGACCTCAAAAGTTTATCATTATGGAAATATGAAATACATTTTCTGTGAATAAACAATCCAAACACTTAACTCTTTTTCTGCTGCTTCTTAGAATGGTAAATTTTTTGTTAGTGAGTCTTTGATGAAAAAGCTTATGCTAATAAATTTTAGCCTACATGATGCCCATGAACCGTTCATTAACTATTTGTTTTTATAAAGTGTGCTTTGCCATTCAGATCATGTGCTGTTATGTTTGCTTCCCAACTGGACAAGTAAAATATTCAGACAAGAAAAAAAATTCACTACCAAATGCTTAAAAATTTTGTTTTTCTGTGAATGCTTAATTTTTCATGAGGGCTATACAGGTATTAATGTGGGGAAGAGCAATTCTTCAACCATTTATGCAAACAGAATCTTAATAGTCCAGATGTTCATGAATAGTAAATAAAAAGCAGCAAAAACATGAATGAATGGAGCAGCTGCTCAGAATGCAGAAAAATGTTTGCAAACACCATTTTGAAGTATGCAATCAGCCCTGGTTCAGAGGCAAAACTTGGATAACCAACAAAAAGTTTGAATAAGCAACTGAACATGTCAACAGTGTTATCTAGTCTATCCAAACTTTGAAACTCTTCAGCTGAAACAGAAATTTCCTGTTCTTTTATTATTATTTCTTACTCCCAAATGGATCAAAACTAGAACAAGAAAAATGCTATCACGTTTAGGCTGATGTGTCTGTATAAGGGCACAGAGCTCTGCACACACAAGTACATGCCTTTGCTCGTTAATGTGACTGCCTTACTTTGTGGTTCTTCAGGTATGTAGGCCTTACATTTCAAATTAATAAACCATCAGGTGTCAGCAATTAGGTTTAATTGGTGGGCAAAAGATCAGGATATTCCATCCATCCCCCTTTTCTGAAATTCTTAAAAATAAGCTATTTACTGGGTTGGTAAATGGGATGGAAATTTATTGTTTTAATTGCCATGATTCAGCATTTATGAAAGGCCTGCCGTAGAGCCTGTTCTTGTGCCTCCTCCTGGAAGACATCCTACCCCAATGAGGCCAGAGACCAACTGTGTGTGCACAGAGGCACTGCTATGACTGTGCTCATCTTGAAATGGTGGAGCACGTTCTTCTCCCATGGCCATCTTTCCCCAGCAGTAAATTTGCAAGGAAGATTTGGAACAATAAGCTACATTTTCTGTCTTTCCAGTTTTACCATTTGTTTCATTTTAGTGTGAGTTTGAGCCAACAAAGAGCGTCTGCCCCATTCCATTTCAATGGAATTTTTAGACTTTCCCTCTCTAATTCCGTTGTCATTGAATTAAGCATGTGATGGTCTCCATTTTCAAAATCTTAAATTTTAGTCTTCACATAGAGTTGCAAATTGAGAGTCGTATTAATACCTGGAACTCTCTCATGTTGGGTATGTCTCTTGTTTGCTCATGGGGCCATGTATGTCTCCTGGTGCCTGTGAAGCTTGCAGGAAGAAGCAGGAAGGCAGAGAGAGCCTAAAGGACAGTGAAAAGCAGCAAGGAAATGATTGAGAAAAACAAAGTAAAGGCCTCAGAGGTGAGAGAAAGAAAAAAAATCTTTCTTAGGGACCCAGAAGGAATTTTCTAGAGCTTGTTGCAACCTAAGTCAATATAAGATGCTGAATTAAAAACTTAAGTATCAAGGACATACCTTGTGAACCACATCAGAAGAAAGAGATTTCTTCAACTCATGCTTTTATCTTAATTTGTGTCACTCTACTTTTCTCTGGTTTAAAATTCTGTGTTGTAAATTGTGCTCTCGTAACGCACTGACTGAGAACGTAAAGCCCCTGTTGTGTTTTTGTTGTGTTTACTGTAAAGAAAAGATAGAGCAGGATGTACCCAAAACCTCTGGATAGCCATCTGGTCAATGCTGTCTGTCCCATTTATTCATCAAAATTAACTCAGTGGTGGTTCTAAGCTGAGCACCTGCAAATGGCAGCAGATAATGAATTTCCTCTCTTCAGTTCCTTTACCTCCCATCTGCAGGATTATGCTCTGCTGCTATATAAGCAATTGATAGTAACAAACTGATGGTACAGAATGAATTAAAAGTTTGAAGGAAGCATAACAAAAATAGCAAATAGAGTATTAGATGACTTGTATTATTTTTCATTAATAATTTCTTAAATGCTCCCTTTAGCATCAATTATTTGTTTCAAATTTTGGCAATAACATTAATGCAAGGAAACAAAAGGCCCACTTCTTCATGTATACACACAGAAACTGGTTTCAACCATCAAGTGTCAGAAATTGAAGATATGAGTGGTTAATGTGCTTGAGAAGATCAGCCCAACTGTGTTGACTGCACACAGGCAGTGCGTAGCAGAATTTTTATCTCTAGTGAGCAGTATTTTGATTTTTGTTCAAATTCTGTTGCTGATTTAGATTGTGTCTTTAATGTGCCTTGTCCAAAGTGCAGAGATCCCATTAAGCTTTAATAAACCCCAGTTTAGACCCATAGCAGAATGGACATACTTAGAGACATAGCAAAATTACAACCTTACTGGGCTCCCAATGTCTAATAGGCCAAGTAACTACCTGTGGATTTGTACATGGATTTGTCTCAGTAATTGTGTACTTTTATCATTTTAAATTCATATTGTCGAACTAAAATCAGGTCCCATTGAGCCAACAAGCAAAACTCATACTAATGTAGCCTAATTTTATCCTCATGGCTTTTATGTTTTATGGAAATACCTTGAGTCTAGAATATCAAGGACATTATTCTATGCAGACATACAAATATCATCACACTTGCTGTCATTTTTTATTAGTTTAAAGATATATAGTCCCATTGCTGTTTTGACTAAGTATGCTCTAAAATTTCCAGCTGTCTCTGGAAAATAAGCTGACTTGCATGCCATTCTCTCTCTCTTTTTTTTTTTTTTTTTTTTAATTAGCCTTTGCTATCCTTCCAAACTTTCTCTGTCAAAATATAAATACACAAAATGTTCCTTTTGGCGCTATGTTATCTGTAGTTCTCTTAGTGTTAGGTGTTGCAGCGGATGCCTCATTTATTTGTAGGGATCTCGCATCTATCTCGTTCCTCTTCTCTTTAAAATTTGGCTGACCAGCTTAGAGTCTTTCAGCAGGAGAGATGAAAAACAAAAGAATTTCTTACAAACTGTTTTGAAACCATTTCACAACATTATGCTAATGAAATGAATGGACAGGATGGGGATTTATGCTCACAAGAGCAACAGCGCCCAGAAGATAGGCAGAATTTCCTGCGACATCTGTGGAGTTTGGGCTTCTGCATGAATTATTCCAGTGAAATCAATGAACCAAAACCACCCCTTCATTACATTACACCCCTTCATTATGTTCCATTACTTGGAACATAAGACGTTCCACTTGAATATGAGGAGGAACTTTTTCACAGTGAGGGTGACGGAGCCCTGGAACAGGCTGCCCAGGGAGGTCGTGGAGTCCCCTTCTTTGGAGATTTTCAAGACCCGCCTGGATGCCGTCCTGAGTAGCATGATCTGACATGCTCTGGGTGGTCCTGCTTTGGCAGGAGAGTTGGACTAGATGATCTCTATGGTCCCTTCCAACTCTAAAAATCAGTGAAATTCAGTGAAATTAAAGACACCCAAGCACAATGCAAGACTTGCTGGCTTTCAGAGGGTTCCAAAGGGAGAACATGGTGCAGGATTGGGCTCTGCAGCATCAAGGAGAGAAAGGATGGGTCTGGAGTTAAACCATAGAAGTAAGAATCAAGAGGTATCGGTTTAATTTCAGAATCTTCAGTTAAGCTAGTCTAAAAGTTTCCAGGTGGAGGTGAAATGCTGAGCAGCAATGTCTTTCGTGATTCTGCTTTAAACCTCTGTAAGGACAGGCAGCTTTGCTAATATTGGTAAGAACTTTAATTTAGAGATATTCGCATAGATAATGTGACAGAAGTAGGTTATTAAGTAATATTCTCACAGAGAATACGACAGAAGTAGATTATGAAGTAGTATGGGACTCATGGTTTCACACAGGGTAACATCTGCAAAATCAGAGTGAAAGTTTAGATCTGATGTTGCATATTTCGTCTTTTTTGTACTTAACCCAGGATTGTCATTTTTGGTGAATGTGCCTTGCATATTTTTAAAAGCAGTTAACACAAAAGGACAAATTCAAAGTTTCACTTAACTTAGTCTTTTAAAGCTGTTCCCTTTGATTTCATGTTTTGTACATCCAATGATTGGCTACTGCTATTAATTAGAAGATGCTGAGTATTCTAACAATGAATGGTCGAAAAACTTGTCATTTTTTAGCTTGCCCTCTCATTTGAAATCCCACATGCTGTATTTTTAAATGAAAATGAATGATTATAGTATGACCAGTCATAAAGCATTTTTTCCCAGAGTACCATGTCATGAAAGGGCATATGCACAAAGCTAAGTGTCTAAAATGAGATCTTTATAGCCAGCTTAGACACTGAGAACAATGGACTGAAAGTGGTCACTAATGACATTGTTAATGATAGATACCATTACCTTAGAACAGATGTCAAAGTGAAATAGCATTATAGCCTTCAAGATGGACTGCCTTGTCCTTCTCAGTAAATCTATTAAGGTAGCTTGCAAGAACAAAACAGTGGGGTGTTTCTTTTCTCTCCTTTTTCTGAAATGCAAAACATTATGTGCAATTTTAACTCCTTTATCTGCAAAAGGCTCAAGTAAGAACAAATTTTGTGAGTAAAAAAAGCATGTGGGGGAGTTCATAGAAAAGATTAGACAGAAAAACAGGAAGGTCTTATGTATTTAAAAAAATAATTCTAACTAGACAAAGACAAAAATATAATTAATCTAGACTAAGATCAAATACTAAAATGTCAGCACAAACTAGGAAGACCAGGAACTTTGTATTGCTGTAGCTGTACCTGAAGACTGCAAAGAAATCTTCATGGTGTTAGGTGATAGCATAGGGTTTAATTTTATGAAACTGTATTTATTTCTAATCTGGGAGATGTGAATTCCCATGTCTGCTTGCCTACAAATCACTAAGTATGATTGTATAGGTGTAGGCATAAATACAGCCATGAAATTCCTTATTAAGGTAGGGGTATGTAACACTGCAGCAGTGAAAATATTAACAGAGAACAAGTCACTCATGACTCTCATTTTATTTCATTATTTCTTTTTAGACATGCTAATATGTAAGGTTAAATTGATTTTTAAATTGTAAATTAGGTTATGTATATATGTAAACACCTATATGTGAAACCAGTTAAGCATATGAAGGTCAAATAAAAGCATGTTGAAGCATATCTGACAACGGCGACAAAAGAAAAGCTCTGATTTTGTATTTTATTCCCTTACCATTCAGTAACAGATCGATGAACATGTGCATCAAATTAAACACATTGCTACCATATGAAATGTACTTTTAAACTACAATAAGTACAGAGTATATGAAGTCATTTTAGATGACTTATTTGGAGTATCAGATTGAATATTGGTTGCAAATACTTGTCATAGAAGGAGTTTATTTTCTAGACTATTCTCTGTATCTGTAGGTTTTATCTACTACAGTATTCATTTCTATATGTGTTTATATCTCGGGTTTAATAATGAAAAAAGAATAGATGTAGTCTTTTGGATAGAACTGTAGCTTAAATTATCATATCTAACAGCAAAAATGAGATATCTATCAAGTATATAAATGAATACATGAAATACTCAGGCGTTATTCACCAGTTTTATCTCGATGATGTTCAGGGCCTCTGGATTATCATCTGCTGTTGTGGCTCTGCAAAGCGCTTTGCAAGGGAGTAAGTGTGGTATCTACATTAAAAGGGTGACTCAGGCAAAGGTAGATGCTTTTATGCTTTCAGAGTTGTTCAGTCAAATTACATGTGCAGTTTTTAATGGGGTTTCAAGCATGTCCTGGAACAGGGGTCATTTGGGTTTTCAGGAGGAGGAATAGTAGAGAAGAGAGAATATGAGTCATAAAAACTTGGTCCAAAGTTCAGTGAGTGCAACAGGATTGTTTAATTTTCTGCTGATTTCTGTGTGGTCTGGATGAAGCTCAGTGAATTGATCTCAAACCGAATTTTGGCGTACTCACAACCACATTTCCTTACGCAGACAGGAAATTTGGGTCCAAATTTTGCAGCATTTCTGCCATACAAATCAAGGGAACTTGTTATTACTCTCAGTTATTTCATATCCTCAGTAATAAAGAGGGAAAGTGCCTCACTTCACATTTTGCTTCATGTACTGTTCTGTTATCTTTGAGGCAGAATTTTTATCATTTTGCTGTTGCACTGAACCTTGCCAAAAGAATCAGCAAAGGAAAGGTAAATTGAAAGCTGTCCTTGCACTCAGCAGTGCCTGTTGTGCAACAGCACCAGATCCAGCTGAGGGAACATGAAGAATTTATGCAGACACACCCTTCTCAGTATGTTCTTCCAAGTTCCCAAATCTGCTTTCAAGACAAACAGCACTGTTTGGTACAGAAGTGGGATCAACAGCACTGGCAGTATCATGGAGAGAGGTGCTATTTTGTGAAGTGACAACCAGCATAAGTAAGTTGAGTATGAGTCTGATGAGCAAATGGAGGGACAAGACAGTGATTTTCATGAAGCCCAGTGGGGTCTGTTTGTTTGAGTCAGGATTTTTAATGAGCGGCTTGCTGCAGCTATGGTTATTGTCAGCACCTGTATCAGCTGCTGCTTATTGGGATTTCAGTTCAAACTGCTGCAGGAAATGGGATTTGGCTTTAGATTTGGGGTTTAAAATTTTTCTTACGTGTTGCGACATTATACCACGTTTTTGGATCCTCAGCACTAGCAAGGTGACACTAACAGGAATTAGAGTTCATACTGACATAGGACTTTCATGAGCTCAAACATGCTTGTGGCTTCCAGACACAGCAAATGATAGAACAGTTGCCAGACTAGCAGACTCTATTATGTATTTTCACAAATTAAAATGCAAAAACAAAACCAAAAATCACTTAAAGGAAAAACCTCTGTGCTAGAGAGCAGAAAATTAACTGCTGGGATCTAAATGCGTGAACCAGCTGAATACTTACCTCCTTCTATAAACAGGAATGTGAACATGAATAAAAGCAGGTTTTTTCCTGTTGTCACGATCTTGAAAGAGAGATTCAGAGAGAACAGCACATGTGCAGGCAAGAAAAATAGTTTACAAAAGAGTCTCCGGATCAGGAGTGCCCTGCCTTCAGTAATCCTTTTCCTAATGCTTCGTTCCCTCAAAAACTCTCTCTCTTCTGATACCAACGATGAACTTTTCCTCTCTTCAAAATCACCTCTGACTCACTTGCGTTCTGCTTCTGATTTTGAGGAGGTATTCTGAGCGTATGAGTTGTCTAAGGATGCGTGTTCTCTGAGAAGGGATTTCGTGAAGTAAGCTTTTTAAGAAAGTTGGGGTTATCAGAGATGGGAGGAACTATGCATGAGAAAGTACGTCATTGAAGTCCTCAGGATCTGTCTTTTATTACAGTTCCTGAAGAACTGCTGTACAATTGCTGGTGCTCTGTAAATTGTTAGCATAAAATTCGAAATGGGCCTCTTGTTAGCCCACAAATTTCTAGGGAGGATTTAAAAAAAATTCTCTGATTTTCCTGGCTAAAAATACAAGTAGAGTGACATTAAGTTGATCCAGGTTTTGAGACAATGGTTCTGAGTCAGTTTTATGTCTAATCACCTTTCACAGCTTCACTTTGAGCAAGATGAATTTTCTCTCTTGGCTGTTGGAAATTAAAACAAATGGCTGACATTTGATCTGTTGGAGTACCAGACCACATTTTACTATTCCTGTAAAACAGACTGTCATAATCATGAATGTAACTGCTAACTTCACACCCATCTAAAGTATGGAAGCTTACATAGTGTCTTGCAAATGATGATAAATCCTGCTCCTTCCAGTAAAGGGCTCTACCACACCGCATCCTCTGGAAGAGGGCCTGTCCTTGCTGAGTTGTTTATTTATGGACCAAAATGTCTCCCCCTGATTTTTTATTTCACAGGAAGATGACTTTATCCAACCAATTATATTATTGAAAATTATATGCCAGCCTGAGCTGTTTTTAACAGAAAGGGAATCAAAATATTTGCCTTCTTAGAGAACTGCAGCAAAGTTACAAATAAGTTTCTCTTCTTTCACATATTCACAAATGTGAATACTTTTATCTGTCTCTGCTAAAGGAAGAATAAATGAAGATGTCACCCTCAAGTGTTGGACATTTGAGGTCTTAATAAATAATGAGAAAGTCCAAAGTCAACAACCTTATTTCTGAAGTACTTCTTTTCTTGTTTTCTTTTCCTTAAATGAAGACATATTTTAACAAAGATAACCCATTTCTGTCCTAAGGCTGAAAAGAAAAAGAGGTCTTTCCCTAAGACCCCTTTTCCTCTGATCTTTAACCCAAGAATTTTTCTAGGAAGGTAGGTTGTCATTTCACCAGCCTTTTATTTCTTTTTCCTTATGACCATACTATGTCAGCTTAATTTACCAGATGGATATATTCTAAAAACATTATACTCAACACCTATTTCTCAGAGATTTCTGAAAGACCAAAAGAGGCCCACAAGTACAAGTAGGTATGAGTGAACTTGGATGAAATGTTGAGATTAATCCTAATTCAGTTTTATCTCTAATACTATACCATCAGTCCTTTAATTCTGAGGACTTGGATTTCCCAAAGTCTTTTATATAAGCCTTGGGACGTATCAGTTCCAACTCTTTGTCTTAGGTGGGTTGGCTTTTCTTATTTCTACTGAATTAATGCAAAAAGCTTATTGTCTCCCGAGATGTCTTTTCTTTCTCATCAGATCTAGCAAAGCAATCTGTATCTTTTATCTGAAACCATATCATTGTAAAATGAGATAAAGCAGAACAAAGAAGAACCCTCTGATCTGTGGTGGTCTTCAGATATTAAGCAAGACCAATTCTTTTCTCCAACTGGATAAAAAGTTTTTTTCCTGTTTTTCTCCATTTGGCATTTTAGGCACTTGGACTTAGAAAGATTTATATTCAATAGAAGTGTCAGTAAGAAGCTGTCAGAATTGGGGGATATTGACGTTTTTCAGTGAAGCTATGGATGAAAACAGAAAAGATAAAACCGACACCATAAAAGAAAGTGTGTGTACTGTTCACATTGCAGTCAATAGCAGATTTCCTATGATTTCACCCAAGGGATTTTTAAAAGCATTTGGGTGACCTGGGAGCCCTTATAATGGGGTTTTATGGTGGAAAGACATACAAACACGTTTTGAAGTTTCCAACTTTGACCCAAATTGAAGTATTAACTGGTACAGTACATTGTGATTTCCTCATCTTGATGTCTGTGCTCTACCTAGCAAACAATGCAAACACCAGGGATGGAAGTCTCTAAGATTATTCAAACAAGGGAGGCAGGATAGCCAACTGTAAAAAAGTTTTGTGCTTCCTTATTAACACTTCTCACTTGTGAGATGCTCTTTTACAACTTTGGGACACGCAGACTTTTCACTGAATTCCTGCAAATCCAACTCTAATAGGAGTTGTATTTTGGGTCCTCCCTTATGATCCAGGCTTCCCTGCTGTGGGGAACAATACAGCACATGCAAACTGCAGAGAAACTTGGACTTAGATGCAGTGTGTTTGTAGATGTGCAATGTGTTCTACTGCAATGTGCAGAAAATTTTCTTTCTTTGTATTACTGTTATTAAAAACCTAAATCTTGATAGGTAAACTAAATGATAAATGGTCATTATTTTTTTACTATATCCAGTAAATTTATATAGAATGTGCAAGAAAAGAAAGAAAAATCTCTAGATATATATTCATAGACTTCTATCACTGGAGTTTTTCCTTCTCTCTGAAATTTCTGCTTTTTATGTGTATGGCCAAAATTCATCTATATTGCAGTCAGCAAGGCTGCATTAGTGATTCTTCCAGTTTCCTTTGTGTAGCTGCCGTTCTTTACTATTTTATATTGTCTGACCAAAGCATAGAGAGATTTAGTCAGCTAATTAACTTGAAGAAATGAAATAACAAATAGCATATATAACATTCATGAAAAATAAAGATACCAGGAATGTGCAATATACACGTCTTACAGATTTAAGCGTATGTTTTGATTATTATTTTTTTGAGTAATTCCTCAGTAATAATAATAATGCTCACTTTATTTAGGATGAAAGAATGTGGGAAGGGTTTTCTTTGAGCATAATGAGGACATTTCCAATGACATCTTTTTTCATTTATGAGAGAAGAAATTTTTTTTCTGTCTTACACGTTTGGGTTTTCTTAAAGTCCAGACCATTCATCCTATGGGTTTAATCTCTGGCTTCCAGAGGTGAGAATAATTTTATGTGCTCTAAATATTACCCGTGGCTTTCTTTTGCACTGTATTGAAAATAATATGCGTTGGGGCAAATTCTTGTTGAGGGCAGCTCTTTCTCTTTTTTCCCTCTCTGTTTTGTAAACTAATACTTTTATTGAAGTGTCAGTAATTTGTATGTGTACCGTCCGCTTGCTACAGGTTCCACAGTGGTGTAAACATTTCCTTGATTTGCCCCATGCATGTAGGTTGTGCAGGAACCTATCAGAAAATCACTAAAAATAAAGGTGAAATGGATCTTCAGGGTAATTGTAAAGCACCAAATGCCAGCAAAGACAAATGAAGTGAGCAAACATTTCTATTTTTTCCAAATTGCAAGTATTATTTTCTTACAAGGGAAAGGAGTATTTTAATAGGATGTCTACAGTGTTCCAAGTCTAAAGCAATGGCAGGACACAAACAGCCATAGGGCTGCCAGTGGTAGGTGTGGAAGATTGCTTACCTACCTGACATCCTTTGGACAATTAGTAGCTGAAAAAGTGGGATATGTACATAGTATAAACTATATCTAGAGTAATATCTGCTGTAGAGGAACAAACCAATATTCCCACATTGTCACGCAGTGTAGTCTTCTTGCTTTTGGCGCCTGGTGTATTTTCATGAAAAAAGTGGTTCATAACTGTATCCTTCCAGAAAAATCTAAGTAAAAATATTCAGGTTGGATGGGACCTAAAGTGGTCACCTTGCCCAACCTCCTGCTCAAAGCTTTTGATTTGCCTGCCGCTACTCACAGCTGGTGACTTAGTCTCTCCTCAGTTACCACCCATTTAAATGACCTGAGTGTTTGGGGAGCAGAATTAAGTGATTTCTTCCTGTGTTTGGGCTCCCCAACTCCCACAAAGTGGTTTTGATTAGGAGGCCCTCCTTTCTCTGCTCACATCTCTGTCATCCATCGCACTCCTGTGTAAGCGGCAGGCAGAATCTGGCACTTAGTGAGTTGAGTGAACTATTGGATTGGGAGCAGTAGCAAATCCCACCATCCCACTGCAGTTATGAGCTTTTAGTAAATAAATGGGAAACATTTCACATAATTAAATACTATCTTAGGAAACTGGAAAAAAATGCCCTAATTTAGAAAATCATTCAGAATGGCATATAAAACATACTGCTTAAATGTATTTTGTAGTGATTTTGCAGCAGAAGCACACATCTGAATACATTCATGAAAGTTCACAATTAATCAGCCAATGATCTTTCAATCTGCTGGGGTTTTTTTCTATTTCTAGGACATGTTGTTGCTAACATTGCTTTAATAGCTTTATCATATCCAAACTCCACCTGCTCACCTCCCTGCCCCCTCAAAATTCCCATTTAACCAGGGTTCTCATTTTATCAATCACATTTTGTAATAGAAGTCAGTTTTGTGTGTCCCAAGTGGCTGGGCATTTCCATCCTTATATCAAGAATTAAGCATCTCCTGAGAAGGAAGGGAGGTCAAGTGCTGTAATAAAACAGATTCCGTCAAGAATGTGAAAAAATGCTGCTCTGACCAAAGCGAAATGGAAGTATAGCTGGTTTGAGATGTGATGTGAAAGCGTAATGAGTAAGTGCAAGCTATTTCTAGAGTTTATGTCCACTGTGGTTGATTCCTCCTCATTCTTTCTGACACTGTTATTTACTCTGAATCGCACTGAAAACTCTTTATACATACATGATGTATTCAGAAGACCAGGCCCACAGCCAGTTTCAAGCACCATAATTTCACAACACATATCTATGCTTTTTGACTATGTACTTTAAAACTGTAATAAACTCTTGGGAATGAAATCTGAATAACGAATAAGCATAAACTAAGTATAAGCAGGCAGATATTGAATAAGAAAATAGTTTCACTGGACTTCTGGTGGAGAAAGAAAAGGGACTCTGAGAAATATGTCAGCCTGTCCCTGTAGTTCAATAGGTGAAATGTTTGCCACATTAGTAACATTGGAAAATTTCTTTTTGATTTCAGCAGAAATGGTATTTTCCACTGAAATTTTCTACTTGATAGCATACCACAATATTTTTTCCATTTTATATATTGAATTACCAGAGGAATGAAATACAGGCTTTAGTATTTAGCAGAAACACGATGCTGTATTTATTAGCTTCCTGTAATATTTCTTTTTGGCAATAAATCTGGTCATTTTCTTTTTAATGAAAAATTTAGAAACCTGTCCATTTCCTGCTACCCAAGTATTCTAACTGAGATGAAACAAACTTTTGATATTGATTCTGAACAGAACACATATTGTTTGAAGCAAAACTTAATTTTGTTTCAAATACAATGAAATATAGTATATTTTTAAAAAATATATATTTTATCCTTTTATTCTCATTTCTGATTGAATAATGCTGACAATCACCATTAAAATCTGATCTTACAAAAATATTGCTTCATATGCAAACTGCAACAACTGTGGCTGAGGAGAAAACAAGCTAATATCACTAATGCTCACATAATAGGTAGTTGGTGAAAGAAGTTGATATACAGAATTCTCTGTAAATTATTAAGTGTAAATTCATCCTTAAATTGCAAAGGAGGCACATCAGTTATAAAGACCGATGGGAAATTACTTGAATGTCTAAAAAATTACTTGAAAAACTTTAACTCCTACTGTTTATTAGTAAGACTATGTCTGAAAAAAATATTATTTGTCAATAAGGTTTTAGTCCTAATCTACTTTTTTGAAGATTGCAAATTCTATATAGGCTAAGAGAAAGTTTGCTTTTTTTTACAGTTATATAAACTAATAATATAAAGATATTATCTCTACCTACAAGCCTTGTCTTTGCTATATCATACAACTACAAAATAAAGCCAATCCAGGGCATTAATATAATTGCCATCCACCTTAGATTTTCAAAGGTACTAGAGGTGATTGTTGAGTATTACTGTGCAACACTGTGTTGTCCTCTCAAAATAGTAGTGATCAATATACCACGAACTTTTGAAGGTACCCACCAACTTTATGGTCTGTGTAGTGCTCTACCTACCCACATTATTAAAAAAAATAAATATTTAGAAGTTCTCTTTTTAGAAGAAGACATATTTCCTTGCATAGGACTCAGCTGAACTGCCTTATATATCTGTGCAAAAGGGAAAATGATCAGTAATATGGATAATTCTCTGTGTTGTGTGTTGAGTTCCCTGAATCAGGCCAGGTGAAGCTTCAGTCTGTATTTTTTCTTGCTGATTATGGATATCAGTTTCTCCAAATGCTTCATCATTCCTGAAATAAACATTTTCTAGTGAAAAATATTCTCATTTCTTTTCATATCTTCCAGCCAACGCAGTTTCATCACTATTATTTCTTGCTTTATATGCAAAAAATATTGAATCTTAGATCTCAGTTTTTACTTTTTTGTTCCTGAGCATACTAGATGGAACTCCTCAGGAAAGATACTTTCACCTTAAAGATGAATCAATTTACATTATTATTAGAAAGAATGCCAAGACAGAAGCAATTTGATTTTCATAATATTTCGATTGAAGTGGATAAGGACTATTTTCAGCCTTTTCTTTTTTTGACAATTGAAAATAGCAAAAGTGTAGTTGTAAAGGGTATATTTTGAGGTTTCTGGGCTGAACGAAATTTGAACAGTACAGTTTAGTAACATGAATTTTTGGTTGTTCTCCTCAGGCACACTTACACTTCCGTAACTCATACACTAGTGTCTACTTAAGAGTATGTATGTGGTGTTAATTCTAAGTGTGAATAACTATAATAAATCCAAATGAAATTATTTGAGAAAATTAACAACTTTGATTTTTCTTCTTAGGAAAATTAGAAAAAAAACCCCTAAGTATCAAGTTCTATGATCTTGAATTGATTTCTTTTTGAAAAAAAAGTTTTTATTTGCTTTGTGGTTTGTTTTTTTTTTTGTTTCCCCCAAGTCAAGGCTGGTATATGTCAGAGAACTTACAGTCTTTCCCCCAAATCTGGGGGCACCCTCACAAGTTATCCTGTCACTGGGCACAGGTGCAGAGTCAAGGCCAGTGCCTTCTCCACAGCCGGGCTTGCTCATGGCAGCCCCACCAACATTCACAGTGACATCTTTTTTGGTTTGGTTCACAGATTCTTTGAAATATTTCTGGTGTAAAAATATATAAAAATAAGGCTAAAGCTTTGTTTACACAATTTAAAAAGCAATTCACAAGGAAAGATGGATAAATTCTTCAGAAGACTCATGGCATTCAGTTTTCTAGAAAGCTTCAGAAACTGCATCCATAAAAGTTTTTTTGCCTGTTTGCCTTATTCTTAGGCAAAGCCCCTCTTGCCTTGCCTACAGCATTTCCCATACTGCTGCTAAGACTGATGGGTCGGCTCATGTGCATAATACTAATTCACAGATCTCAAATCATCTCACAAAAGAGGTCAGTGTGATTCAAGAAAGGGACAGTGTGGCCAAGTGACTTGTTGAAGGACAACAAACCAATGGTAGGATCATGAGTTTAAATCCCTATGTTCCACATTGTGTAAAAGCATATGACACAAGGATTGGATATGCAATAGAGACCTATGACACAAATACGGAGATCTCTCTGTGGATTTGCCTTTGCAAAACTGCCATTAAACAGGAAAGTAATATACATGCTGGAGATGAGTTTACATTGTCTTAACCTCCAAGTTGCCCATGTGGATTATGCTTTCTGAAATAGTGGAAAAAATCTTGAAATTAAGGCTCTACAAAATATACTGCTATGTGAAGGTTTAGGAGCGGTGTGGGAGCGTCTCACCACAGCTGTGTGATGTGAACAAGGGCTTGGGGAGAAAGGCAGCATATACAGATCACAAGTACTCTCAATTTGCACACACATGAATACTCAGCGTCACAACCCCTCCTCTGCATTTACTGGTCATTCCATAGGGACTTGTGGTATCAGGCATATACCCACCACAAAAAAGAGTCTTCTGCAGGGTTGACTCTCTTTTCATACCTCTGGAGCTCAAGAAAAGTGAGGAAGAAGAGTCACAGCAATTGCGAGGGCATGTGGGGTGGGACCTGCAGGGGCACAGGCAGTAATTGTGTGCATGCGTCTGTGTTATGGGACAAATAAGGACAGGGAAGAGGGGAGCATGCCAGAGTTCTGTGTGTGTGTGTGCACGCGCGCACACTTCGAACACCAAAATATCTCCCCATATAAATGGCTTGCTGCAATGTCATGATTTAGATGTTTGTTCTTGGACTGATTCCTGATGTTATTCACTGGAAGTGCAAATGGCTTCTCAGAATTTGGTCTAGTCTTCCTTTAAATGTCCAAGTGATGTAATGAAGATGTAAAATAAGTCTTAAATGCAGTTTTTGTGGCACTTAGAAGAGAAATTTCTGCGATCCTTTTTTAGGGCTTTAAAACTAATATCTCAATTGCAAACTCATGCAGGCATGATCTCACCTTTTGGCTTAAAAGTCATTTCATCTTGCCAAAGAGTGTTGCTATTCCTCACCTTTTAAATGCAATTTGATCTTCTCATGCAGCTCTAACAATAAGATTTTTGATGGGTTGAAGGCAATTGCAGAAAATAACAACTTGGCACAAGGGAATGCAGAATTACTGATAATTTTGCAGAAAAAAAATACAAGTACTTGACTTCTGAGGCTGTAGGGTAGCAAATGTCCTTGCCTAAAGCATATAAGCAAAACTGAGACTTTCTAAAAGGTTTTTGTTTTCACTCCCTATTGCTTAATCTTCCAAAGTGCACAATTATTTTTTTTATCTTTGCTAATAATTTTATCCCCATGAAAGGATATCATTGTCATCAGAGATTTTCAAACAGCGGGCTTGTTTCCAAATATTTGTTAAAGGGGTACAAAAATCCCTTCTAGACCTCCCCCTTGTTTGACTAATGCTTCCCTGCATAGTTGAGAAGAACCCAGGGGCTACACCAAATGCTGGCTCCATTACCATATCCCTAGCTAGTTTAAACCTAGCTCAGTAGCATTGTTACATGACACTGCAGCTTACAATTCAGATGCAAGTCCTTAGCCCTTGGCATGTCACTGTTAGTAAGATCATCTCTTTTGAGGTTAAAAAAAAAACAACGAACAGTAAAGAGGCATTGTAAATTATTTAGGACAGTATCTGTAACAGTGTAACAAAGGAATCTGTGTCACTTAGAAACTGCTACTGACATTGTATTTTATGATCATGGTGTTTTAGCACTGTGGCTGGTACTTGTCCATTCAATTCTGCTCCAAAAGTAAGTACTAGTGGGCAACTTGGTTTTAGATATGAAAGTCGCATCATTGCAGTGACGAAAACTGCTTAGGTCAGCATACTGCCACTGAATAGATGTAAGGCCATGATAAACTCTGAATAATTCATCTGAGTTTTGAAGGAAAGTGTGTTGTAATGGAGCTATACACACATTACTTACAAATATGTGATGAAATAACGTGGTCATTAGAACTCATGTTCCAATCAAAGGTAAAAAAAATCCAGTACAAAACCAGACAAAAATCCTTCTCCTTTTTCCCAGATAGTTTCTCACTTGTTTTTCAACAGATATTTCCAAGTGAAGGGCATAAATTTGTCCTGATTATATTGATGGTATTGATTGTATTTAAACTAACTACTCTGGATATCTCAGTTTCATGAAATACAACTTTAAAGAGTATAAATAAATTCAAAATATGCCTTTGCAATCTGGAGCCTAGGATGGAATTTGCAATGCTCCAACTTTCAGCCTGCATGACTATTAGCATTAATTGCTTCCTGAGAATACCGCAAACATAGCATATTAAGATTTCTTTTCTCCTTAGTACACCTCTAGCACCATCATTATGAAATTTGATATAAATTTTGTTGTTCTATAGGCAGAATTTTAAAACACTTGAATTTGAGTCAGCGTATTATGGGCAATGTTCAGACTGCTAAACATCTTTAATATTCCATGCATGTACAAATAATTTCCCCCGTTCTTTTCCCAAGTACAATAATGCTTAAAACCAATCTGTAAGATAAAAGTTGTCATATAACCCTTCCACACAAAGGATGTTAACTATATAAAATTGCGAGAATGTGTTTAAATTTTCACATAAAATTGTTACATAAAACAGAATAAAAATATTATTACCCAAGTAAAATATATTTTGCATTGCACAGTACAGATACTACTGAGAAGACAGGAAGAAAATTTCATTGTTTTGAGAAAAAAAGAAATGGCTGTTGTAATGCTGTAGCATTTTATATAGATCAATTTCTGTGATCAAATGTGAAATAAAAGATTCATGCAAGATCCCAAGCACTCTTCTGTATGATTTAAAAAACAACAAAACTAATGAAAAAGCAGCAATTGAAAATTGAAAAAGAGTCTGTTGTGTAAGTGAGGCTATGCTCAGAAACCCATTTCTTAAGGCGGCACTTCCAAACCAAAAACTAATCAAGTCCTGCAAAAGAAATGCCACATCACTTCACCCTCCACTGATAATTTTGCCTCCAAACAAATGCGATTTACCTCAGGTTTTAAAAGTGAACACATTTCAAAAGTAGGACTGGAGAGAATTCCATAGTTGATAGTCTTCCTGCAGAAAGACTTGCCAGTGTGCAGTCTATATGTCAAGACAACCAGCTAGATATCCTCTGTGGCTGCACTTTCATGAGAAGATGGATGTCTCACTGGTCTCAATGGCATGCAGCTTCCAAGCTACTCATATTTTTACATTTTTCAGAAACAACACACTCCACCCACTATCAAACAGCTAGCCCATAGACACTGAAGAGCACTGTGCTCTCAATGTGTGCGTCACAGCTTTCTGTATTACCTTGTCTCTAAGTTGATATTAAATTCAGTTTTCTGATGTGTAGTAGTAACAAAGATGTTATCTATCATAGTTGCTGTAAAAAGCGTAACACCTGAGAAAAACAGTTGCTCCTTGTTGAATGATCAAGCACAAGATTCTGAAACATTCTTTCCTTGTCACTCCCTCCAAATTATTGTCTCATTTGGCAAACTGAATCACGCGATCTTTGAGATTTGCCAGTTGTTCTCCCGGATCTACCAATATCTCTTTCATTTTCTCAGTGTCAGTACTTAGCTTACTCTACTTCTCATGCATTTCTTGTTCCAAATGGAGATAGTGAAGCAAGAGGAAGGAAGGAGAATATTATCAGCACTTTGTGAATACTCCTCTGCTGCTTTCTTTTCCCTTAAATATCTATATATTCATCCATATGGGAGATTAGGCAGAATTTTGTGGCCTAAGACCCATGTTCTCTTTAGCTTAGCAGAGAAATGACGTTTTTTTTCCCCTCTGGGCTCTCAGCAAGAAATGATTGAAAGTGTAGACATTCCTGGCTACTCATATTCAAGTGCACCATGCAGGGTCTGAAGTTCAATGCTGATGATACAAATGGTCATTAATAGCACTACTGTAATCATTATAATGTTAGATTTTTATAAATTCATTTGTGTCTTTAATAAATTTGAAGGAATAATTACAGGCAGTTTTATAGACATGGATTATTTAAGAATAAAGCTTGTGAATATTTGATTCTTGTTTTATTAAATTAGAAGTCCAGGCTGATTAAAGAAATGGAAGAATTTCTGCTTCCCTTTAAGAAGTATTCAGCAAAAAGGACTGGTTTTCGTCTCCAAAATCTATACTTAGCATTTCCATATCCAAACACGTCCTCTGTAATTGTATAGCTGTTATATTGTTTTTCTATTCAGTATGCTATAATTCACATAATGTTTAGGAGAGAATGAAAATAGTAGTAACTATGATTGAGATGTTGTTTCACAAGTTTGGCAGGAGATTTAATTGTGTATTGCTATATATCTACTCTAGATGGTACTCTTAAGGAAGTTAACAAATTAATGAATTCAATGTCTAGAAGCTAAGGGGAAGTGTTGGAAGAACAATCCTGGGAAGAAGGAGCAGTAGCAGATAATACTAAATGTAGCCACTTCCCCAAATCCATCTTTCTCCACTGTTGGCTTCTTGTAGAGGCTCAGTGATGGAAAAGCAAACTTGCTTATTAGGTCTTGAACATTGCAGAGAATCATCAAAACAAGAACATTTCAGCATTTCATTAGGCAGGGATGGGTCCGTCAGCAGCTAGGCAGCTGTCTGCTTTCTTATGATCTGCACTGTCAGGGTTTATGTTGCAAGTCTGGCCACTGTATTGGGTACATAGTATTGCTGAGTAATGAGGAGGCAGAGGCATCCAAGTGTTTCATGAAAACAGTCCCTAGCTATGTTTCAGAAATGCTTTCAAAATTATATTAGTATTCCTAAAATTAAAAGAAATTTACTGGGGCTTGTCTCTGGAGGTGTTTTAATCCATCCCTGTAAATTTTGAGAATGATGTTTTGTCACATGACATTTGTTTGATAGGTTAAGGGTACAGATTGATTGGTCAGTCTATATACCTACCTATCCATTTAGCCTAACAGTCTAAATTTTCTACTGACTAGACTGAAGTGGACTTTTGCAAGTGCTCTGTTTCACTGAGGATGAACATTTCTAGTAGTCTGTAATATTTTATTGACAGCTGAAGCTCTACTTGCCATACATATCCTATGGAGCATGTTTGCATTTTCCAAGAATTCTATAGTATCCAAATTTATTTTGTATTCTGAGATCTGTCGAGTAACATTAATCAGTGTTAACAAGTTACCAACAAAATCTTCCATTTATAGATGAAAAGATAAAGAGCATTTTTGCAGAAGTAAAGCTTTTTTTTTTTGTATTCTGTTGTGTTATCCTAGACCACTGACTTCCATGTCTAGTCAGAGGTGCAAGTTGAGATGCAATTCCAGTGGCAGTGGTGTGGGAAGACAACCCTTTTGGGATTAGTGAGGCGTGAATGTTCAGAAACAATGCAATTAGTAACCATCTTTGAAGAGAATCGTTTGGAAGTTAAATCCCAGCTATGAATTGGCTATCAAAGGTGAACATATAAGAAAAAAATGAGTAAATAAAGGGAATTGTCTTTCCTATAATAAAATATGGGAAAAAGAGGACCCTTTGCTATTATTTTTTTAGAATTGCTAGGTCCCTATCTGTAAATAGACATGGATTCAGACAGAGTGTTATCAATCCAATTTTGAAAAGGCTTTAGCTAATAATACTTTGATATTGTTTTGACACGGGAAGCTAGAATGGGTGCTTTCTAGGTTTGGAAGTGATTGAAATGACAACTTTCCCCTGAAGAGCAAAATATGTCTCAGCCACTTTGGATGTAAGCAATTCTGAATAGAAAATAATCTTTATTAAAAGAAAAGTCAGTGGAAAATCTATCTGGGCCTGGTGCTTTTCCAGCTTTAACTCCTGTGACTGTTATATTAAGTTTTTTGCCTTCCAAGGACTTCTTTCTGTAAAAAAATGAAATAATAAAATCCTAAACATCTGCACTGATTCAGCTGAGTGGGACATAAAACTTCTAAAGTCAGTCATTGATTGTCAATTGCAGTGTAATTCCGATCCAAAATAGCAATCATTTTTATTTAATAGTTTTTTTGGATAAGCACCCAAAACAGCAACTTGCTAGGCCCTACACCACACTCTCCCAAAAACTCTTAGAAGAAAACTAGAGCAAATGCTGGTCTCTGCTTTTGTATCTTACTGATTTCAGCCTTGAATTAATAAGGGTCCATAGGGTCTACAAGGAAAGACTGTTGTATATCATAAGAAAAAGCTTTCATTTCTATCACTTTAGCGTTTTACCACTCTCATGTAATAAAAAGATATATGCAAAAGGATGCCCACCAGTAAAAAAATGTGTTGCTTGCCTACAAAATATCAAAGAAGGGTCTGTCAAAGCACTAGTCAATAAAACCTCTGGAATTCCAGGTGTTTGCTACACATGCAGAGGTTGAGGGTACGTTATGTTACTAAGTGGGAACAAACAGGGTATGTCTAATGGGCCAAATCTCTCTGCAGAACACGATCTTTGAAAGTAAATTGCTCTCATGAAACAGTCATCCTAGCTGTTAGTTAAAGCCTGATGTACTACAAAGTAATTTGGATCACAGTAGCCTGATTATGTTGCAGGAAAGGAAGAGATCCTTAGCTGTAGGGCTACACTCTTCAAAAAAGGGGTAGGCTCAGACCTGCCGTAGCTGACAGCCTCTTGTGTCTTGTGTGAGTTCAACATGGGAAGAGGAACTGGCTTTTCAGTTACATCACCTTCATGGGAGAAATGCCATGTGGCATCCAGATTTGCAAAAAAGGTGCAAGTAAATCAGGTCAGCCACAAATACTGGAAAACAGGAGCTTATCAGATCCAGCCCCAGTGAACTCAACTTCCCATCTTGAGCTGACTTCCTATCTTGAACACTTACCCTATGGGTTCCGTAGGTTGTTGGGGTTTTTTTCCTCTTTTTTGTTTAAACAAGAGACCCAGTCCCCTTGCCTGGGCATGATAAACACCTGTACCATAGCTTCACCCTGGGTCCTTTGCAACATCTGTCTCCCTCACACCCAACTCCTGAAGCACGGCCACTTCAACCATCTAAACGCTGCTCAATTTTTTTCTCCCACTTAATTGGATTCTTTCCATTCCAGAAGGCATACCAAATTGTTGGGATCATTGATCACTAACAAAAGCATGGGCCCCACACAGTTGCTTAGCACTGAGCTAAAAAGCCAACATAATTTAAGGCAGGTTTTTCAATGAACAAACCGAGCAGATGCCTGGAGCAGTAACATGGAAGGGACAGCATTTCCAGAGAGCTCTGACAGACAGCAGTGCTGTACCAGCTGGCTCAGCTACACCAGCGTAAGGATGGGATCAGCAAATCATACACTGCCTAAAGCAATGGCTGGTGTAACTTCTGCTTCTGCTCTGCTCCCTGGCCTTGCCTAACAGTGGGTTTTGATGATTTCACATGTTTAAGAATTCTGATTCTTGCTCTTCCCAATTTCACAGCTACTGAGATGCTTTTCTCCTTGTAGAGTATCTGGAGTGGAGAAAAGGACTGGGAAAAACGTTACTGAGATAAGAGTAGGAAAAGGAAAGTTGAACATTGCTTACTCTAGGGAACAAGGGGTGATAACAAAATAGGTAGACAATTGACACCTGTAATTCTTAGACTGCTGCAGATGTACGAGCAGTCACATTCAGCTTTCAGTCCAGCATCCTGTAACATACTCAAAATTGAGCTTACAAAGAAAAAGAAGGTAAAAATAACTCTTTACAAAAAATTATATCCAAAATCACAAGAAAAAATGTAAATACTAATCCCCAAGAAAGGCAACATAATCATGACCATTGTCCCTGCTCAGTCCGTTGATGCAGCGAGTCTGGTCAGAATTAGGCTGCTCCACTAGACATGGCCAAGTGAAGGAGCAATATATGACACAGTATATAATAAATCCTTTAACACAGAGGGCTTAGAGGAAGTATGTATTGGTTACAGGAAGTGAGAAAACTTCGGGTGCCCTTTCCACTCCGGAGATCCAGCTGGAGAACACAATCAAGTGAAAACAGTTCCCAGTAAATGTGCCCCAAGCTTACTAGAGGAATACCTTTTACACTTCTTACTATAGGACAAGAGGCAGCATCTTCAAAAACTTGGAAATCTTTCAAACAGCACTGAAAAGAAACAAGCCACTGTGGCGATATCAGAACTAGCCATTGTAGAGCTTAATCCAAACAATATTCATTCAGAACAGGAAAGAGCTAAGTCTATTAGGAGGCTGTTAGTGATTTATTAGCTTTTTTTACAGAGTCATGTAGTGGGTAAAGGCAGCTAATCTTGTTGGACTCCATTAAGGAAGTCTCTTCAGGCTTCAGACAGCCATGCATCCCCCACCTGGGCTTCACAAGCAACATGACTGGAAATTTCATGTAATGTTCAAGGCTTATTTGCATAGACATGGAAGCAGACTTGCATTAATAAAACCTGTATTAAGGGCGTAAAAATCCTCATCACGTCATTGGACATGCTCCCTCGACATTTTTTCTGCATCAGAAATATTTCCTGACCACCTCCTTTATTTCTGTCACATCCATGATGGTTTTAATAACAGTTTTATCATACAGCTGAAGTCAGAGTGAGAAGACTTATTTTTTAATTGATTCTTCTTTTTTTTTTTTTTTGAAAGAGGAAAAGAAAGAGTTTTAAATATATCTAATATTATCTGTCTTCCAGAGATACTACTCTTAAACCTTTAGGGTTTAAGGTACAGAAAGGAAACTGGGAAGATCGTAGGCAGGATTTGCCGTAGTAGAGACAGTGAAGTCTGGAATCATTTTGTCGTCTATTTTAGGAAACCTAGAATGATAATCCTGTACTTCTTACAACCCAGAATTTAAATTGCACACCACCAAACTAGTAAGTAGAAGCAATGGAGTTGCAGGACAGGAGTGCCCGGTCCTACTGAGGTCCTTTCAGGTTTTAGGGAAAGGCATAGTTTGTGAGAGTAATGGGGTTTTCTGAGTTTGCTTTTCTTTCTGCAGCCCAGAGAAAGCTGTGTTTAAATTGTGCAAACACGCTGTGAGATTTCCAAGGGGCGGGTGGCCGCATGCCAACAAGTACATTTCTACCTCTGAAAGATAAAAGCAGGGCTCTTTCGTCGGCTGAGTTGCTGTAACAGGCAAGTTCACTTGAAAGCGAGAGATGATTTCTGCCGCCTGCTCATGACACCATGTCAGATGCCGCTGGGGCCCCGGGTGTCCTTCGCCTTGTCCCCCTCCCCAAGGGCAAGAAGGTGGCTCTGCTCCAAGGCAGTGGTGGGGCCTTGGCCAGGCTGGGGGCTGTCAGGCTGTGCCCTGCCCAGCAAGGCTGCCTCCGACACCGACCCTCAGCCTCCTGCCTGTATCCCCCCTGCTCCAGAAAGATGTTTTCTTGGCTTGCTTTTTGAAAGATTATTAACAATCCAAGACAGAAAGCAGAGATAGGGGTTCTGGACAGTTTTCGTTGCTGATGTTGATCCAGGTCTGAACATTTATGGGAATCCAGCAACAGATACTCATA
Organism: Tringa tobata; assembly: GCA_033628505.1. Taxonomy (NCBI): domain Eukaryota; kingdom Metazoa; phylum Chordata; class Aves; order Charadriiformes; family Scolopacidae; genus Tringa; species Tringa tobata. The sequence goes on from JAHREE010000161.1 coordinate 3,925,623, forward strand.
ATTTATTGGAACGCGGCTCTTCAACAGTGTAAAAAAAAACATTGACCTTTCCTAATAACAAAAAAAACTGATAAAAATGGTTATAAATTAGATGCTGGTAAAAACATTTACAGAAAGTTATAGTGCAGTGGTTTGTCTTTTTTAAAATTAGATCAATTTTCTATTTGTGGCTTTTAATCAGATCCCACTTAACCTGCTTTTTATTCCACCAACTTTTCAGTGAAATCCAGACATCCTGACAGTATTTGGGATCAAGCAATGGATAAGCAGCCTCACAGGAACTCAGTTCCCCTTAAAGTCTGGATGAATGAAAAAATGAGTTTGGCAGCATTCAAGCAATACATTCATGAAGTCCTTTGAAATGGGAATTCCAGTATAATTCAGCATGATTATAAATGCTTTAAAATGTGTAAGCCTAAACGGCAAAGGGAATTGTATACCGTAGTTAGTGATAAATGTTCCATGCAATATACTGGTTTTAGCTGCCCCACTTACCCAATGCTCAGTGGAATTAAGTAGTTAAATTTACGTGCATAGTACTGAAACTGCAATGCTGAGTGTCAACTTTGGACCTGTTTTTCTCCTAAAAAAAAGTGGAAAAAACTGTCCCAAACCTCAGTCTGGTAAAAGGACTGCAAGTCAAGCAGAAAATGTAAAACATCTCTGGTTTTCCTGACCAACCTGTCACAGCCCAATCTGTTGTGACAGTGTGGGAAGCACAGCCTGAAAGCACGTTGGGGAAGGGTTCACGGCTTAGGCTTCTCTCTTTTTGACAGAGGTGAAAGTCTAGGTACAGCATGCCTGCCTGCGCTAACAAGGTGGCTTTTTTGCAAGCCATCAAAGATGGAGGTGGGACACAGAGGGCTTTCTGTCTCCTGGGAGGTCCTAAGTTGGCCACTGTCCTTCTTTCTGATCTGGAAGTTCTTTTAATTTCCCATTAAAGCTCTGGATGTTCTTGTTTGTCCTTAGTGTGAAAGCACAGTACTAACCGTAGAGTACAGCTCTCCCTCAGTTCTCAATTTACTGTTTCTGAGGCCACAGCATAACTACTTATGACTACTGGTGGCAAGGAGAAAGTAAAGGAGGTTGTGTAACTGTCCATTTCTACGCATATATCTGAGCAGCTAGGTCCTTGCAGGACAGCAGTAGCTGACCTCCCCCCAGCCAAAGCACAGGAATTTACTGTGTGACCTGAGGGAGGTCACATCAGAGGGATCCAGTCTGTAGGTGACACATGGGTCCTTTCTGCAAAGGCCACCACAGCAAAACTTATCAGAGGGAACCCAAAATCCCCATTTTGAAACAGAAAGGCTCGCTAATTTCTGACATAATGGAGGGAAAGAGCTACACCTGTGTGGGTAAGGGTGGAGGGGCCATCTCAGGTGTTAGCAATCTCTTGTGATGAGACAGGCTGAGGACACCTTTTATTTGCACACTGCTGATTTGTGCTCTCTTTCTTCAGAAAGGTGCTGCCTTAGGGAGAAGGAGTTACACGCAAAGCTGGGAACAGTCCTTTGTGGTGCTACATCTCCCTGGGAGAGACTGTAAGGGTGAGTCACTGTTTATGGAATTACTCTGCTTTTTCTGTGATGCATATTAAATCAAGACAGTATGTTATTCTTGAGTCAGGGACTTGAGGAGATGAAAGATGGGAGAGTGCAAAGATGAAGTGAGTTGTCCTGGCTATTTTGGGGTTTCTGGAATATGAGAGGTTAAGGAGAAGGTAAAGTTATTGGTTATATGCAGTGGGTGTATATTCTACAGCAGTTCAAGATTGCCATTCATGTAAAATTACTAATTTCTCTGCCTCTGTCTTTTGAATAAATGAACTTTCTGACTGCACCTGAAAAAGATCTAGGAGTTCTCTGTAAAACATAACCAAACAAATGCATGTATTGTGTATCTTAAAATATGTCTTGAGTGCTAATAACTGCAGCTCTATCCAGGGCAAATAGTCCATTATTATTACAGACCTCTTTATCTGGTACTGCCAATTCACCTGAATTTGCTCCTGTAGCTCAGAAGTTTGCTTGAGCTTCAAGTTAATGCTTAACAAATCTAGTTCAATGCAAACAGACCTCAGTTTTCTTGGGAACAGCATTGTAAAAAATGACAATTGTGTACCGATTACTGTAAGACTTCATTTAAAATGTGGGGAAAGGGAGATACTTGCGTTGCTTAACTGAAACTCACTGTAATAGAACCTCATGAGTGTGTTTGTGTGGGTGGGCCCTTGGGATACCTCTAGCCTCTGGCAAGGAGCCTGAGAGATACCAACGCATCAAGATGGAGAACATGTTTTCTTTTCCCTACTGACTCCCTTTCTTCAGTTTTCTCTAGAAACAGTGACTTCTTAGTTCTGCTATTTGATGTATTCTGCTCTTTGCTATTACTTCTTCAGCTGGGTCATAGGGATCTCCTTTTTTGTTTTCTTTTTTGGAAAAAAAAAAGTCTCATAGTATTTCTAAATTATTAATAAATCTTTTTGTTCTTGCTTGACTATGGTAGTCCAAGGCTGCCTTTATTTTGCATCCTTAGTTCATATATGTGATGCATAGTCTTTAACTTGTGTATTCCTTCTTGGCCTGAAACTGAAGTTTATGTTTAAGTGCTTTAAAAGAACAAAACACTATTGTTCTGTTTGATAAGCTAAATGAGGACTTGAATCAAATTGTGTATCAAGGAATTTTTGTGGAAGTACATTAAATTCTTTTCCTACTGTCTCAGGAGATAAACAGGTTCGAGCACAATTTGAAATGTAAGAAGTATTCATATATGTATTCAAACAAGGGTTTTTTTTCCCCAGATTTGGAGTAGAAGTTGAAATATTCAGTTCCCTTAAATGATTCCCTAAAACTTAAAATTGAGGATAATATATTTTGGATTTTGAATCCTTGACTGAAACAGAAATATTTTGTTTCAATTTTTATGTTCTTTATTTCCAGCCTAAAAAAAAAAGTCTATGTCTGTGTTAAGTCTTTCAACATGAAGTTTATTGCAACAGTTTGAATTCCTGAATTTAAATGTGAGATTTCTGGTGATTTGCAGCCAGACTGAAAAGAGAGGGCATTCAGAATAAAATATTAAATGTTTTATGCCGTCGGAGGTGAAATACTTAAAATTTTAGATAGCATAACAACTTATGTGACAATGTGTAGTGAATATGCCATAATCAACAGGAAAAACTAAACTTTATTTTTTTTTTTAAAAAAAAGAGGGGGTAGATATAGCTGTAGCAATACTGGGGGGAAGAACAGAGCAAGCTGTCATGTATATGAGCAAAGTGATGGATTTTGAGAGGCATCAGGAGTGCAAAGCACCTCCTGAAAGGCAAGTTTTCTCTCATTCCTTCTCACTGCCTCTATATTTTTTTTTCTCTTGCCAAATTTCCACAGGGATGTTTGAGAGTAGCTGTGCATAGAAAAGATTAGAAAAAGTTAGGCAAATGCTGCACTCACACGCACCTTCACTGACATCAGAGGGATGACATACCTCGTGGTTCTCCTGCCCCGAGATCTTTTTTTAAAAAAGCACAAACTGAGAGAATATGTCCACTGCTTAAAGGGAAGTATTACTACTGATGCCAGAGGGAGAAGGCAGACATTAGCCAAAGAAAAAAAAAAAAAAAGATTAATTTAAACAATAGCTATGATCTCCTTTGCTCTAACCTCTCTGATGCTGCTTCTGACCTGTCAGAGCAAGTCTTGACCTCAGCCTCCCAGCCGCATCCCTTGCTGAAGGCAAGGCTTATCTTGGGCCACATTTATACAGCAAAGCTTTAGCAAATCCTTTAGTTCTATTGCAGTCTCTCACCTAGTTAAAGCTAGTTGTCCTGGAGCAGTGGGGTCACAGGAATTATGGATTTCCAACAGGAAGGACAGCCCATCCTTCAAACTGAAAATGTTTCAGTGAAAAAACTTGTTATGCTTTTTGCATTTGACATTATTTCTGAATACTCGGAATGCGGGTGGTACTATAACAGCAACCGTCTGGAGAAAAGTAAATATGTATGGCAAATACCCTATGCCATCAGGTTCCTTCCCCCTCTCAGCCCCTTCCCTCACCTCCCAGTAATAATCATTGATTATTCTCAGTAAGGAGAAAAAGTGCTGAGGTTGGGTTCAGAGGAGACCCCATATTTTGGATATCTACCTAACTGTTCTAGCAACATTTCCAGTTTGACCATACCCAGAATACTTTTCTGAAGCAAGATTATGGGTTTTTTTTAGGTTTTACCTTAATAGAAATTCTTGGTGGCAAGTATACCTGCATACTATTTTAGGTAATGCCATTAGATGTAGCAGTGACAAGTTCGCAAGCATGTAATATCCTAAGGCAAATAGATTTGTATGTTCTTTTTCAGACTGGATGATTATGTGGCACTCTCTAAAGACATTTTAGATCAGTAAGGATGTCTCCTCAGGGAATCATAGTGATAACTACTTTTGACAAGTAGTAATAACAGAAGTTTAGTCCAACCATGAAATGAAAGACTCATGCTGAAGCCAGGATTACTGGCAGTGGACTGCAGGGGCACTGTAATTGCACATCACTTGCTTTAGTGATGGAATGACTGCCTTCACTCCATCTATACTTGCGAATTCAGAATTGCCTGTTTCATACTATCAAGCAAAAAGCATAATATTGATTTGAAGGGATCAATGTAAGAAGCATTGTTTTAACTTACTAGTAGGTAAGATCAATTCCTTCTGTAGAAAACCACTGTATTTTATGTTACAGTTCTAAATACAGGGAAAATTCCCAAATTCTCTGTGACTTTATTGATTTACATCACTCGGCTAATTAGAAGCAACTTACTGATCCTTTCAGTAGCTCAGTTAGGCGGCAAGATCCCCCAGGTAGGCGTATCATGATACTTCTGAATGAACGTTTGCAATGATTGTGAGTCTTCCTTAGCTCTTCGTTGTTGTTACTTTACTGAACCATCATAGGCTATCGTTATTACATATTGACACAGAGCTACAGAATGGTTGATAAATCTATATTCAAGTTGTGTTTCAAATCAATATTATAGCAGTTACCATGCCAAATCAATATTTACCAAGTTGCTAGCTCCCAGTGCCTGATGCACTGTAATTATTCCTCTTCTCACATAGAACATGGGGACCTAATCCAACAGTTACTGAAGTTGAGAGGCTCTCATTGATCTCAGGCTTTGGATCAACCTGTGCTAACTTCTATTTACTCATATTTGTCACAGGATTGTACAAAAAAACTGCATACAACAGAAAACCTGTTTATTTGGTCTCTACATCTTAGTGTTTTGCGTGTACTATGAGCTTCTGCTATTATTAAAATAGGAACGAAGATGCTAACTTGCCGCTGTTGGATTTTTGGCCTATTTTGGTATTGTTACACAGACAGTGCCTGCTTAATACAGATAAAAACCACTTGCTTTGAAAATAATCCATAAGTTTTGATGATACAGCAATTCAGAAACAACACATTTGAGACAGATCAAGTAAGACTAATTGTCAAAATAGACTTGTGTAATCATCTATGCTTCCCTGTTTTAATTGAGCAGTGGGATACTTCTTTCAAAAAAGTATGTTAATTGGGGTCTGCTCGTGGGGTAGAGTGACTAATTGAACTGGCATGAGCCTGATAGCAGGTTTTTTTCATTAAAATATTAACTTTTAAAATCAGTGTTACACTGCAAATATTGTCTTTCTTTCAATTGGTCTAGTCTATCTGGCACATGCCAGCTCAATTAGTAGCTTGCTTTCATGAGCAGACCCCAATTAACACACACTCTTCTTAAAGAAGTATTCCACAATTTAAATTAGCACATTTACATTAGAAGTAATTATACTGGTTTTGGTTGTTAGTTTTTCCTAATTTTTCTGATGATTAAATATGCTTTAATGGAAAATGACATTTGTTGGTTAATTACTCAAGTCGTATTGGATGTTCGTAGAAATTATTCAAATGTGGAAGAGAGACCAACTAAGCTAGGACCAAAACTTATCAGTCCATAGCTATATAAGGTGGAGTTTCTGTCATGGTCTATACATAACTTCCACACACGTTATGCCACTATCTGGTCACCTCTACAATGAATTAAACTTAATTTTTTTAATGAATTGTTTCTGTATATTTGGCCTGACTATGTATGACCTTTGAAGCAGAACCATATGAGTTAGCAACTAATTAGGGTACTTTACCTGTAAGAGAGGTGAGCCTGTTATCTTCCATGAGTCAAAATATGTGAAAAGGCATCCTTGGCATAATACAGATATGATGATGAAAGGCTAATCCAGAACTTCAGAAAAAGAACAGGAAAGTGATGACCTGGAACTAATAAAAAACATCTAAGCTCAGCCCTTCTGTTCATGAAGGAGAGTACTTGGGTGACTGTTCAGAGGACTATAGAAATGGCCTTCAAGCTTCCTAGGCATATATTTAAGAAATATATGAACAATCTGTAGTGTGGACTCTGTACTGTTGTTGACTTCACATGTGACATGAAGTAAGCCATGCTTAAAATTTTGCTATATGTGAGCAATGTTGCTGCTGTATAGTAAGATTTTTGCTTTAGAATAAAGGAAGAAAAAAAAAGTTTCAGGTGAAAATGGCTGCCACCATAATCCATATGAACTATACGAAAGACACTTTACAGTTTGCATTTAAATTTGGAAGGGATCATTAAATTTAATCGAGTACCTGTATGATGAGAGTCATTAAATCTTCTTACATCTCTGTAATTTGTCTTTAAGGCATAACTTGTGGTTCACCAAAGCATTCCTTCCCGAAAGGCATCCAGTCTTCAAGAGATAGAATCTACCATTTTGCTTAAGACTGTGTTGCAATGATTAACTGCTGTCATTGTTATAAAACTGCTTAATTATCCACCTGGACTTTGTATTACTTCAGGTTTTGGCTTCTGAATCTTGCTAATTTTTTTTTATAATACCCCCACCCCTCCCCAACTATTAAAAACAAAAGCCCCCAAATCACAACAAACCAACCTTGCAAGCAGAAAACCCCCAACCTAACCTACCCCACCTCCCTGAAAAAAAACCCCAAACAAGTCAACTTTGCTTTCCCTTACTGGTTATTTTTCCCTTTTGAAGAGGTGATACACTCTCAATGTTCTTTTAAAACTGTAGTCAGTGTCCTGGTGTCCCTCTGCTCAGCTAACACGTCTCCAGTATACAAGAGATAAACATTGTCATTGTAAGACCCTCTTCTGTTATAGCTCTACGTCTTCAACCACTGGGGTGTTCTTATTTGAAGTGTATATATGCAGTGTAGTCATGGTCCTGTACAAGTCAATCCTCTTCTAAAAATATTGCTCCCCAGACTTCCTATGTATCTGATATTTTGTGTCCTTTTTATTTAAAAAAAAAAAACAACCAAACCATAAAACCAAAAAAAAACAACAAACTGCCTTGTTGTCATATTGTTACTACCTATGCTATTATAATTGGCTTACATAAACTATAAGATTTGTCATAAACCAATTGTAAGAAGATAGGAGATGTCTGGTGGGAGCAAATCCATCAGGTTGTGGTTAAAATTGGTTTTGTTTTTCTTAACTCTCCTGTATGTAATGGATGTGAAAAACAAGAGAATGCTTTTTCCTAGTGAAGTTTCTATTAGGAACAGGCATTTGTGCCATGTAGTACAGCATCTGACAGGAAGCTTGGCTTCAGAAATAATGCGATCCTCTGTAGGCTTGTCCAGCAAAAGTGTCATCCAAGGTCACTGTGATTCTACCTGTATGGCAATGCACATAGACCAGGAGCTGCTCCTCTGAGCCTTAAGAGGAAAGCTGTAGGGTCACAGGAGGTCTATAGTGCTTGGAAAAAAAAAAAAAAAAAAACAAAACCACAGGATAATATCTTGCTTTAAAAAAAAAAAGTCTAGCACGGGTAAATGTACTTAACAGCAGTGGGGAAATTAAGCCAAACAAACAAAAAGTCCCTTCCGAAAGAACTAACAAGCTGCTTCTGGAAAGAAACAGAAATAGCTTTATGCTATACAGGGTAAATCATGAAACTATTCAAAGGGATATGGAATATGGGTTGCATTTTTATGTGTCCATCTGTGTCCAGATGTGGTGTTAACTAATGGCATACAGATGCTGGAGTACCAAATGGAAGGCTTCCAGAGCCTCAAACACATATCTGAGTCAAATTATTATCCATTAGATGGTGGTAGTGATACCATTAATACAGTACCAAAATTGTGTTAAGTCCTTTATAGATAAGGAATAAAACATGCTCAAAGATCCTGTGGGGTTCAGCTCAGGTGGACTTTTAAAACAAAGTTTCATGTCCTTTTTTCTTTTTTTTTTTGATAAAGAGGAGAAGCAGAAATTCAGCATGGTAGTAAGGCCTATCTTGAAGAAGAGTGCTTTTTCTTGAGAAAGTATCTAGGCATTTCTTTAACTGTGCGCTCACCTGCTGCTCAGGAGAGACTTGCTCCTGTGTTTACTCAGCTTGCAGCTGAATGTGCTTGGTGGGGTATAGTGTTAGATATCTCATTTTTGTGGTGGTGTGGGTTTGAAAGGAGTACACGCAGAAAAAAGAGGGAAAATGGTAGTTAAAGACAGTGATACTGAAGGAAGTGGTTGTGCACGTTGTAATGGAAGGTTACCGCGCTCAGCAAAGTGAGAAGTGTGTCTCTGCGGGGGGGAAACAGTGCTGACCCACAGAGGGGCACCTGGGATACAGTGAGAGAAGTTTTGTGCAACGTTACCCAAGTTTCTTAAATTTACCAGTCTCCTTTTCTATATGTGCTTTGTGCCACCTATTAACAGTAGAAATAACATTGCGCTTTGACAAATGACAAAATTAGAATCTACACCCTTCCTTCTGTTTCTCTAGAAACAATTTATTTTTGCAAGTGTAAACATTATCCTGTGTTTTAAGATGGAGCTTATTATTCTACTGGAAAACAAATACGCTGTCAATGGAAGATCACCCTAAGCAAGAAAGATTAAATCCAGTTGGAAATATGAGAAGTTTACATATGATTATGTGTATTGGCAAGAAGCTGTAGTGTTATATCACTGCAGGTGAATTTGTGGCTGAAACCAGCCCAGAAACAATCTACTACTCCATAGTAGGCTTTAACGAGGACACAGCTTAGAAGACTGATGAGGTGTCTTCCTGTCTCTGTAACCTGTGATTCTATAAAAATAATTCCTTTGTTCAATTAGATGATAAATTAAGAAATGGATGCCAATACCATATTTTAAGGACCGTAAGCAGAGAAAAGGAAGAATAGTTGTGACATTAATGAAGATCTTAATAATGTTTTGCTCTGGTATTGCATATTTTCATCTCTATCTCAGTTTAATTAGTTGGTTAAGATTCACTTCATATCAGAATCGTTGAAAAGTTGTAGTGGTGGGGGGAGGAAGTAAAACTAAAAAAATGGAAGCTTGGAGCTTTTAAAGACTTTTTGTTGAGGACGAGGAATGCTGCAACATAGCTTTTTCTAACTCTGTTAGAAAAACAAGTCTATTGCTGTTAGGGCATACCCAAAACTACGTGAAAGCCAAAGGTGGGGATAAAGTCTTACAAAAAGACAGAAAAAAAAAAAAAATTGTCACTGATTAATAGATAGTGTTAGTATCTTTGGTAATCTTAAGGTACCCAGAGAGCAGCAAAAAGATGATATATGTAACCATAGTCCTCAGAGATGAGACCTAATAACCCCCTGTGATCTTGTTCAAAAGACATTTCCATATGTTTGCTTTCCAGTTTAAGTTGCATTTCCTCACAGAACATGACTATAATCCCCCAAAGTCACAGTGGTGTAAGAAATCTACCCTGAGTAGGCAGCAATATTTTGTTCTAATAATGTCAACAGCTGTCTTCTAACATTTAACCATATAATAAAGGGGGGGAGAAGGAGCCACACGCATACAGACAAGAAATGCAGTGTGACCATCGGGCAATCCATTAGATAGCCATAACGCTCACAGCTGGAAATTTTTTTTGAGATGGCATTTGATACCATCATTGTTAGCCTTCATATAATGCAATATTTATTACAGTAAGGGAAGAAGGGAGTATTTTTAGCTGCATCTTGAGTAACTTATCTCCATGGCAACCCCTTACTTGCCTGCACTGTTGCTGCTATATAGAATGTTGTCACATTAATAATAAATGGAACACATCTAACACATTTGGCTGCCGATTGGCTTCCAGCCACATATTTCTCTTGTTCTAGTTGAAGGGTTTTCGAAGCTTAGGGTCCATAAGCAAATTTCATTCATTTTGTTTCTTAGAGAAAATTGCCTTGGATTATATTAGAGCACTCGGGAGGTTTCATCAATGTATGCATTGTGTTTGTTGGGTTGGATTTTTTTGTTTGCTTTTGTTTCTAGTTCCACTTTAAAATGCCAAGGAAATCCGTGAACAAATACAATTAGAAAAGCTAGAAACCCAGCAGCTGTGGAGTAATTTTATTTGACTTACATTTGTATGGTTAAGAAAATGGCTTTTTTAAAAATTGCTTATGAGGAACCCCTCTGACATGTTTTTGAAGAACAATACTTTCATTAATGGAAACATAAAGCAAGCAGGTCTCCAAGTGACATCCTAGACTTGCTGATCATTTCCACGTGCATATGAAAAAAGCAGCTGCAAGCAGTCAGCCCTCATTTTGTGGTCTAAATATACAGTTTTCAAATTTGGCAAATGCTTATTGTAAAGGTGAAAAAAAATTAGACAAAAGCACATTAGATTTCAGCTTAAATTGGTCACGTTTTTCCTATCAATTCTAACACTGGTGAACAATACAGTGCAACTGACTTTTAAGTTTGTCTATTAAGGCTTAAAATACTACAAGCTTGGCATGAGAAACCAGTTGGTAGAGCCTGTTTAAATGGCACTACACAAGTACTTGCACAAATATTAAGTATCTATGCCTGGATGACTTAGTCCCCATTTCTTTTTTCTCTGTTTTCTCTTTTCACAACTTTTTACTTATTTCCAAATCTGCAACAAAAAGGAGAAAAAAAAAAAGAAATAAAACTGTGTTCATATTTTATTGCATGACCATTTGATCTTTCTGCAGTCTACCATCAGTTTATTTAACATCTCAAATGGAGCCTGTGAGAATATAGGCATCTTTATGAAACACCTATTACATTTTAGTTTATATAATACTGATATGTTGCCAGTGATAACTAACTGGTCTAGGATCACATACTTATTGCTGTAACTTTCATCTATCCTTCCTTTCAACTCCAAGACTTAAGGAAAAAAAAACAGTTCTGTTGCTTGTTCAGCTTTCTGAAACAAATATTCTGCTGTAATCTCATAAAATAGCATTTAAAAAAACATTTAAAAATTATTAGGTTCTTATATGCGAGTTGCAATCACAATCATGATGTTGCTAGCCTCATAATTTTTAAATAGGGAAAGATAACAATCCATGTGAGCTCTCAAGCACTACCTGTGAACCCAGAGTTTCTAAAAGTCCCATCCAAAATATTTAGTAGCAATGTCTAGGGGAATAGTTACTGACCTCTGAGCTTTGAGGAGAGTTTTGAACTCTACTTCACGTCAACAGTTGAGCTGGTGGCTTCTTGGCAGTGCTGCCTGCCAAGGTGAGAGAAATGTGCTATGTGTATGCAGGACCCACTGCTTCTCAATCATATGTAGGACCTATTTGATAATGTTGTGGTTTAATCCAGCCAGCAACTATGCAGACTCTTGCTCTCCTCCCTTGTCCTCTGCCCAGAAGGGCAGGGAGAAGAGGGAGAAAAGGAGGAGGAAGGGGGGGAATAAAACCACACCTTGTGGGTTGAGACAAAGACAGTTTAAATAGAACAATAATGGGAAATAACAACAATAATAATAATAAAAGAATATACAAGATACAAGACCTTCTCACGGGTCAGTGAATTGGTTGGCCAGTCTGACCTGACCGCAGATGACAGATTCCCCACCCCAGGCCAAACCCCATTTCTATACTGAGCATGATGTCTGTGGTACAGAATATTCTGGTGGCCATTCCATTGTTCTGTTCTGAAAAAAAGCCCTTGACTAGTATAAACATCACTTAGCAGCAACTAAAACAATGTGCATTATTGACATTGCTTTCATACCAAATCTAAAAACACAGCAACAACTAGAAAGAAAATGAACTATCTGCTGAAACCAGGACAAATGTAAAGCCCCATTCCTAGGATTTCACACATTCATCCCTATTTATATTGAACTGGAGTTCACTTGACATCTGCCGAAAAGCCAAGAGGTGAATGAACATGGGGAAAGATGATTTTCTTCCTGCTGTAGTGGGTCACTTTACGGGATAAGTGTGCTTTTGGACTTTAAATGAGAGACTTTGGGCCAGGCACTGTAGTGGATGAGAGAGACAGGCAAAAATCTTGCAGGATATTCATCTCTCCCAAGCAGCTGGAATCCAGACGTCTGAGTTGCTACATTTAGCAGAGCAGAAAGGTGTGTTATTAATTAGGGAAATTTTGTAAAGTGCTATGAAACTTACATATATAATTGCTATTAAGGTGATTACACTTTAATTCAATGTTCCTCTCTGCTTGAGACAAATCTGCAGTCAAAAAAGTTTCTATAATTAATCTGTAAGGGATAGATTTCAAAGTGAACTGTGATTCTTTCATCTAGGACTTAATCAATAAAATAAAAAAAAAAAGAAGATGGCAACTGCTGTGTTTAAGGTTTGTGTTTGTGATACTTAATGGAAGGTACAGGAATTTCAAGGAAAACAGTTTTTGCTGAGGCCTCATCTTGTAAGAGTTTTGCACCTGACTTCAGTGAAGTGAGAAGCTGGTCCTTGGAAAATCAGGTGGTCTGACCTCAGTGTGCAATTCTTGGTGCAGGCTGGTTTTCCATCTCACTTCTACTGCTCTCCCTCAGCTTGTACGGGGACACATTCTTTATACTTGGTTTGAAACTGGTTACAGTGACTAGCTGCGTTGTGGAGTTCACTGACTACCCTGAAGTAGGAGCAAAAAATACATGTATCTTATTTTGACTATTTTATGAAAAATTTGATATTCAACTCTACCCTTTCTGATAATTCTAAATGTTTAAAGAACTTGTAGTGTAGCTGTTCCTTTCATCTATGATGCTATGTATTTCCTTGATTTTACTTGCTGCTGCTTTGCCTTTGTTTTTTTTTTCCTCTCCAAAGTGTTACTTAACTAAAAATGCTGACTGAAAGTCAGAACCCCAACATAACCACAGGAGCTATAAAACAGATTGCAGTGTCCTTTGTGCCCAGCAAGTCTTCTGTTGTCTATGTAATACTGCAGGTTTGGAGAAATAATATCACAGATTATTTCTATGATACGGGCATCCCCATCCTTTCTTGGCTGTGGGAACATGGTACTATAGAGAAAGTTAAGCCCTGAAGACCACCACCCTGAGCCTTTCCAGGTTTTGATTCTCTTACGTGTTCATGTCTTATTTGAGAACAAGATCTGAACGAGCAGCATCTTTTTGTTAACACTATTTCACTAAATATGTTTTTCCACTGGCTCAAGGGCACAATTCTCACTCTTTAAATTTTATTTTTGGAATTACTTTTAATCGGAAATCTAATGAGCTACTTTAGATTCAGAAGGAAGAGACAGCTCTGCCTCAAAAATGGTCATTAATTTGAAAGCTTGGGGAGGGCTCCAGGCTTGCCTTTGCATGATCTCCTGTTTTCCTGTGGTGTCTTCCAGCACAAACTTAATCCCTGCAAAAACAGACAGTAAAAGCTGAACCAGTACAAGAGACACATCTATTCTTTGTGATGAGATAAGCATCCTTGAGCTTTTCACAATTGTATTTGGTTTTCACCTGCTCATTTTACTGTACACCTGTCCCAGGCTGGCACTGCTTTTGGCTTCGGTATGGATGAGTCTCAAAGCCAGATTTGTTCTTGCAATTATTTCACTGGCACATAATAAAAACTGTTTTCTGTACTCAGCAGAATGAGGCTAAACAAGAGTCCAGGTGTGCTGTGTTTGTCAGCCTTTCTACAGTGTAATACTAATCTTTGCTCTAAATAAGTAGCTTTAACAGACTGTAATAATAAACCCTTGGCTAGCGTGCCCCAGGTAAAAATCAGAAGATGCTTCAGTCCTCTGAACACAGATTTTTATGGTGGATCTAGATGAAGTTTGTGGCACAGGTGTTGATGTAATTAGAATAATGATACATGAGGGGTACACACATGGTTCAGCCAGCCTTCAGACAAATGCTTCCACTGGAGTGGCATAGCAACTTGTCATTTATAAGTGGGGGTCCAGTCAGACCCATGTGGGAGATCGGGTTCAAGTGTTTGAGGGGAAAAGACACACCAACAAAACCCCAACACAGAAGCCCAACAAAACAAACAAAAAAAACCTCACCCTAAGAACTAATCACAGAAACAAACCCCCTGCCCCCCACACCCACAAAAACATTATACTTCATGCTTTGTAGCTGCTCATGCAACAAGGGTTAGGACTTTTTTGTGTATTGTGTGTGTATGTTTTCACTAAGCTGATCATTCTAATATTTTAATCTTGCTCCCTTTCTGTGTACACATATTTATGTATATTACAGTTCATAAAGATATTTTAGAGTGATTATGAGTTGATTTATGGTCAATTCATGTTTTAATGAAGAGTTGCATATAAATATCCATATAAATGTGGATTTTTAATATTTTATTAACTTCTAGTACGTACTGATACATCTAGATATTTTAAAATTAGAATGGCTGATACGTGCACAACAACTTTAAACACAAATGTGTGACATAAAAGTGTGTACCCTGGGCAGATGAAAACAGGTGCATCTGGAATGTCTTAACACTGAGTTGTCATGTCCTAGTGAAAGTATAATTCTGCACTGTCAAATCCACTTGTTTAGGATATGAGCTAGAAAAGCACTTAGCTATGTGATTAACTGCAAGGATGTGGGACTTTTGTGGGAATATTACAAAAATGATACTACTTCATTTTTTCTGTGATTATCATATTCTGTTTGATTGGGCTTTGAGATCCAATGTAAGTCAAGGATAGTTGCACAGACACTGAAGGAGTGAATTGTTTTCCTGCGGCAATTTAGCTAGACAGTGTGACAAAACTGGTGTAAGTCAGGCTCCAATCTTAATTCATTGAAAATGTTCATTTCCTTAGTTGCTAGTTCTCTTATTTTCATTGTTGTTTGACAGTATAATATATAGAGACAGTAATGTCTTGAGGAGGAGTATTTAACTGCTGTGCAGAAACCAAAAGTTTAATGAGTGTAGACTCCAGTGAGTGAATGCTGGTTCATTTGAACATGTGCTATATGTAACCAATGAACTTCTCTGTAATTATCCTTTTCTGTGTCATGAACTGTGTGACTAAGAGGAAGACCAAGCACAAGCTCAGACTTGTATTGCTTGCTTTCCAGAAGACTTAGCTGACTGAAGCTGCTGCTTCACACTTTGATATGACACTAGGAAGTATCTGGATTTTTTTATTAGTTTGATTCACAAGAACCTTTCAAACAGATTCTTTGTGTGTACTTATTTCCTCAACTTGAGCTTGAAATAAGTATTTAACTTATCCATTTTATCTCGTATTTCCTATGTGTTTGCTTCAAATTGTTCTAGCTCCTCTGACATATTCACTGCAAAGAATGCATTGCAGACGGGAATGTCCCTGGTGTCATCAACTTCTATAAGCAATAAGTGGTGGAGAAGCACCTCAAAGGAACATCATCACTTTTATCTTAGAAACATATTTAATGATGTAAGAGTCTTCCTGTGGGGCAGCAAGCGTGTGCATTCCCTCACTCTTGTCTTTGTTAACTCTGACCAGAATTTACGTCCCTTGTTCTTAGTTCAGTGGTTTAATATTTAGACATCACCAAAAGCTTGGTGAAGTCAGTTCTTTCTGTAGGTATATCTGCTGTTTCGAATTTAACTTGCCCTCTTCAGAGCCCCATATCAGTCAACATCTGGATTCCTGGAGTGTCTACAGCATGGTGCTTGCTAAAATGGGTGCTCCCACCAGCTCAAGGTAGGGAGCCCCAGGGCTGCTAAGACCCTAGTTACTATTGCGGAGGCAGTTCTCAAGCACTCTCGTAGGACCTGCCTCTGCTTTTCAGGTCTCTTTTAATCTCACTCTCTTTCTCCCTGCCCGAGTAGATAACCAATTCCTAATTTACCACAGTATGTCTCATGGAAAACTTCAAATTGGTCAAATTGACAAATTATTAGTTATTCAAGTTTCTTCATAAGTACTACAAATCCTCAAAATATGGATATGTTTGTCCAGTAGAGACACTGAGAAAAGTCATCATGTAACTGGCCTTTCCTAACCTTAGCTTGACCTGGTGACTATCAGTGAGGTCTGTATTAGCTCTCCCACCCTTCACAATAACACTGAATAAATCTGGTCCATGGTTGTCTTTATTGAACTTTCCACTGTGAATGGTTCTATATGGCATGGCTGCCTTCAATATTGCAGTGCACAGATTGTGTCATTGAAGACGCAGCAGTACAGAAGCAATTAAAAGAACAAACATGGAATAATTGGACAACTTATGTTCTTAAAAGGCTACAAAGGAAGCAACTATGACGCATAATCAGAAAACCTCTAAGGATAAACATTTGTAGCCTATTACCATGGTTACAGCTTTATCACATACATGCTAGAAAAGTAAATCCCTACCTAAACGCAGCATGCAGGAAGAGGCATTTATCTCCTGCTTTTTCTTAGATCTTGCATTGTACAGCTTTGTTATGATTGCTGTTTTATTGAATTCCACCATACATACTTTCTATGAATAGGAGTTTTCTCTTTGTCTGAATCTAGTGTTCTCAACAGAAGATTAAGTTCTAACAGTCTCATGTGTGATACACTTGGCTGCATACACGCTCTTAGCACCATTCTTGTTCCTTATGTCAACATTCTGTTTTCATGTTGGAACCCTTAGGTTGCTGAGGATGGCTGCAGATTTCTCCAACATACTTGACAAAGTGTCAAAGGGAAATACAGCTGTGGCTCATTGGTTAAGTACTCAAAGATAGACCTTTGGCTGTTTTTCAGATGACACTGTATAATTACAACCACATCAGTAAAAGGAGGTCAGATCTATCTTTCAGCCATGCTTTGTTATGATGGAAAGACTTTGGAATATCATTCATGTGGATGCAATACCCAGTTACTGGTTGTTGATCTGGCATTGTTCCATATTAAATCACAACCTGTTTCTTTGCATCATGATCTCTGTCAACAGTGGCATTTGTATCTCTGTTATTTCTTTCATTCTTAGAAAGTTGAACAGGAGGAAAAAAAAAATACTCTCATTTCTAAATGCATCTATCAAGCATGTTCTTGGGTTTTTTTGCCACTTCCAAAGATACAGGAGGTACGTGTGTGGTCATCAGTACTTGATGTACAAAATAGCATGCCCTCTTTTGGGGTAAGTGTGGTGGTAAACAATAGAGAGTACAAATTTCATCCCCATTTCATTTGAGATGTATTGCAACTGACATCTTACAGCCAAAGTTTTCAAAAATATTTGGTGTTTTTAGAGGATGTCGCTTGACAAAGCTTATAAACAGATCATCTCAGCAAGTCAGATCAAGTTTCCTAAAAAGCTTGACGTTTTTGGTTGCACTTGGAATGTCACATACTTCAGAATGTTGGTATTCTCTATATTTTCCGGTGAATGTATTGTTAGCATAGTTACAACACTCCACTTTTCTTGAAGTATAAATTTGCATAAATTTTCCAGAAAATTCGGTGCTGAGAACTCCAAATGGTTAGCAGTATTTGATTTCTGATGTGGGCTGTTTTATCATATTATTCTGGAAGTAGTTCCATGGGTGGTGTGGTAGGAGGATGTTTGGAAAGAAAAAGAGCTGAGAGTTTTCACTAATCTATTTATAGTATTCATTAATTGATTTTATTCTTGTGGTTACCCTCCCATTAAAATCCATTTGAAGCTAGAGTGCTCTTGTCTATTAAGCTACTCACCAAGGGTTTTAAATTACTTTGATAGTTTAAGAAAAAAATTACACTTATTTTTTTAGTGTCTTATTGTTAAGAAATTTAGCATTCACTTTTTCCTCAGTCTGTAATATTCTTTCTAGATTTTCAGAGATTCTGAACTAATTCTGAATAGGAAAAAAGAGGTCAAAATCAAAATTAGTTCTTGTTATCAATCTCAAGCAGTTTTTGGCATGCTAAACAAACTGTCCATGCTTAGTTTGGGTCCTGACCGGTATGGAAATTTATTATTGTTGTATAAAGATGACTGGAAAACATTTAGTTGGAGAGGATCAAGTAGTACAAATTGTACAAAACCAATGGATGCATAATATTAGATAAGTCTGTGCTCTCTGCATTCAAGCATACGGGAACTCAGAAGGGGCAGGCTATGGTGCCTGGCCTTGTTCTCCTCAAGCTCCTGTGACCCTGCTGCTGAATTGCAGCACCCTGCAGCTCTGCTTGCTGGTGGATGGCCCAGCACAGAAATGTTCCAGCACAGAAGATGGGCTCTCGTCCTTCATGCTGGGGATTCCAGTTGACAGCAAGTTACCCTGATATTGAATGCAGTTTAGCTTCAGTTCTGCCTCTTGCATCTGCCTGCAACAAAATTCCTATTCTACTTTGCAATTGAATTTGAGTTGGAAAAGTATCTTTAATGTCCTTTAAT
Organism: Tringa tobata; assembly: GCA_033628505.1. Lineage (NCBI taxonomy): Eukaryota > Metazoa > Chordata > Aves > Charadriiformes > Scolopacidae > Tringa > Tringa tobata. The sequence goes on from JAHREE010000161.1 coordinate 3,944,279, forward strand.
GAAATATCTTTTTATGAAGATATCAAGGGGAAGAAGTAGTTATGAGCACTTTTCATGATGGTATAAATTCACACATTATTCATGCTTCATTGGACTTATTCTGCAAGATCAGCATAAAGCCATCTAGAAGAATATGTACCTTTAGCATACTGATAATATTCAACAACTAGATAATAACATTGGTGACATTTGCAAAGCCTGAGAGACTTAGACCTCTCTGTGTTGACATTAATAGAAATGAGACATCTCTATTTCTTAGGCGGTAGTGGTTCAATGACCTTTTTCTTCTTGCTTGGGCTTCTGTTATTTTTGCATGCTCTTAGTGGCCATTTTAAGGAAACAGCAAAATACTTGATTTTTTCTACTTTTTTTTCCTGTTTGTCTGAAAATAGTCTTTCCTTTTTTAAATGACTGTCAAAAAGGGCTTTTCCATACAGTATTATCTTGGGTTGCTAAACATTTTGGTTATTTGAGAGATGGCCTCTGATTAGAGCTGACCAAAGAAGTGGCAGTGGCATCTGAAAGTGATGGGGATATGGTACTTATTTATCCCTGACTTGCGAAACTGAATATATGACATTGCACTGCTAATGGAAGTCAGTAGATTTGGCCTTAGACTTTTCTGAAAACTTTCCTCTTAGTCTGGGAGTACTCCTATCCACTACAAAAGGCTATTTATATTTCATTTTTTCACTATAAAGGAAAGTAGAAGATTGACAGCAGTGCACTACCATTTTATAGTAATTGATCTTTTTCAAAGCATATGGCTTTCTCTGAAGATGTCTCATGTGATTCTTTACCTTGTTATTGCTATAGGTACCTTTTGCTGTTGTTTTCAGAGAAGTGGGGGTCAAGATACCATGGTTTTAACCACGATTACCTTTATTGTGCGTTTATTCTTATATTCCGTAATATTAATGGAAGTACCCTTTTAGCAGGGCGAGCCACGTCATCAATAAATGTGTAATTGACTTCTCTACCAAGTCTGAGGGAACAAAGGGAACTCAGAGATCAAGATTCCTGTGCCTGCCTGCCAGAGTAGTGTGATCAGCCTCAACCTGTGATGGCTGCTTACACAGCATAGTGCTGTGTGTAGCTATCACTTGAGGGGTAGGAATAGTGATTGTGGTTTGGTCAGCATAAGTGGTGAATGTCAGTGCAGTTGTATCTCATGCTGTTCATCAGCCTACCTGCATATCTAAAAAAAAAACATAAATAAATGGTACTCTAGTATTGTAGATCTATGTGAGCATGAGCCTTAAAGATAGGGAATGGGGAAAAAGAGGGAAATGTTGAAAGTTCAGTATGTTAGTCAGTGTCAAATGCTAGCACTAGGGACTGAAACTAAGACTAAAACACTAAGTGTTGTGTTTAGTCACTTATTTATTGAGGAGAAAATGTTTCTTGGTTTTCCTTGCTATGAGGCAAAATGGATTTTTTTTAAACTGTATTTGTAAAGCAGATCAAGAAAATGTTGTATGAATACAGTGAATCCAAAAGGATGTTTCTGACGCTTTTAAATAGGAAGGTCTCAATTGTTCACATATTCTAAAGATTTAAATTACTCAGGCTTCATAACATTAAATCCACATTACGATCTCTCGTATTACGAATCAGAAGACAGAAGGGAAAAATACAACTTTTACATAATACTATTCGTCATGACAAATGATCTGCATCAAAGAACATAACATCCTGGCAAAGCTTCAAGATTACCCAGAGGAGAGGCAATGGACAGGCTGTCGAGCCAAAGTAATTTCAGAAACATTCCACACCTTCTTTATCCCTAGTGTGGTGCAGAAAAGCTATGAAGCCCTCTAGCACAGCCGCTGTGTGCATTTGTTTAACCTACTGACCTTAACTCTCACCCTCCCTGACAGTCCCATGTTTCTGTAGCTTGGGAGGGGAAGGATTTCTGTGCAACTCCTAACAATATGGTTTAGACATTCTCTATTAGAGATTATTTCTTTCACAGCTCTTGGGCAAAGATAGTGCCTACCAAGAGCGTTAGCAGTCGGGTGCCATAACACCCTGTCCCTATCTCCAACAGCAAGCACAGATATCTGCTGGAGCAATCAACAAGTCTACAGGAGGCTGTGTTAGAGCCCTAGGGCTTAGCTGGTGGTCACTAGCATAACAAATCAATGTGATTGATAAGTGAGGCTTAGCTGGTTCAGAGCAGTTGACTGTCTCATTGCAGAACAGGAATCATCTAGTTTCTTTTTTCATAACACCAGTGAAATGGTTAACTCCTTACAACTGCAGGCTCCAGCATGCCTGTGTCTGTATCTAGCCAAACTTATTCCAAATACCTTCACTGAATTGCTTTGTAGCATTGGATGAAAAAGTTCTCCCTTTGTATTAAGCATACCTTTATACAAACTTAGATTATACTGAGTCTAAACTTCTATCTCAAAATTGAGGGAATGAAAACTATTTGTTTTTGTGAACCCTAAATTTAATTTTCAGTAAGTGTTTTTCTTAATTTGATCAAAGAACTCATACTTTCATATATTAAATCCATTTATTCAGTATTATTAGCACTAAATGATGCAACTTATCTGCAGGAACACTGAAAACTAGAAATCTTGTTTATGGAAGTCAGTGTAGTACAGAAGGAATAATCTGTGTAATTTATCCAAATGACATGTATTTTACTTGTTGGTAGCAGAATTTGGCATTATATTGAGGGACACAGAAAAGAAATCCTCATGTTTTTAAATTACTACCTGTCCAGGCAACAGTCACAGTACCTAAATGAACTAGTCCTGCATTGTTTAACAGATGCCTAATTGTATTAAAATTAACTCTTTGTTAAAGGGCATGCAGGTCCAAATCTGACCAGAAAGGAGATATTTGTTTTTTAAACAAACGAACAAAATAAGCTGAACCAAAACCAACACCTCTTCATCTCTGTTAACTCTGAATTTGAATGCCTGAGTTAGGAGCTGTATTTTGTGATGGAGATTTGTGGCTTACTCTGTGGGAGGACAACACATTTTAGGTTTTCTTGCAACACAAAGTCATTGCAGGTGTTGCGTTAAAAGCAAGGCTGGAGTTAAATTGGGATGTAGTCTAAAAGGTCACAGCAGGCAAGGGGAAGATTTGTGTTGATGCCTTTTGTCATGTGCTGCACATCAGTTTGCCTTATTTTGTTCGAGTTTAACATCTTCTGTTCTAACAAAAGCCAGCTTTAGAAATTGAAAAGTTTTGGTCACTTTTGGCATGCTTATTTCAAGAAAAAAAGTTGCCCAAGACCCCAGTCACAGCCCTGGAATGCTCCAAACTCCTTCCAGTGCTACACTGGTGTGCTGAAATTGACTCTTTTTCACTTGTTTCCCACTGTTCTCATGAAAGATCTCTAACACTTTAGGGATCCTTAGCTATTGAGTTTCCCTAGTGACATTTAATTAGAAATTTGTCAAATCCATCAGATACTTGCTAAGTTGTCTTTTAACACTATCTACTTATGGAAGCCCAACCTTTCTAGAAAGTCTTCCAGGCAATCTCAGACAGTGATTCACTCCTCTTGCACTTAATGTTTAAATTGATGTTAGGAATCCTCTACTGCAACTGAATTGTTACTAGTTGTCTCTGTTGTGGAAATAGAGCATAGATCACTGTATTCAGACTATACTAAAGTTGCTGCAGAGAGAGTTGTCTTTCATTTTCATTTCTTCATGACGTTAAACAATCAAGTACTTCCAGATTTTTCTCAGACATGAGGAGTAGTGACAGCAATTGGAGAACCCCTCTCTGGATTGTGTTCACTTGTTTGAAAATGTACTATCCAAAACTGGATATAATAATTCAGATGAGGCCTCATCAATCTCTTAATGTGTCCTGTAGGTTAGACATGGACTACTTGCCCTTTTCACAATGCTGACTTTGTCACCTCATGTTCAGTTTGGGGTGTCAGCTGGATCCTTTTTCTACAGTACCTGGTCAGTTTTTTTCAAGTATGTGTTTTAGTAGGTGGTTATTCCTGTCTCCTTAGAGCAGCACATGTCACTTACTGTTACTGAGTTGAAGCTTTTTTGTTTTCTTTAGAAGTTTTTCTTGTCTCCCAGTTAACTTGGGAATCCCCCTGCTTGGTTTCACTTGTAACTAATTAAGCAAATATTCTAATATCTGTATTGCATAAGTGTTTTCCATCTTTCCATCTCCTTTTTTTTCTGTCTAGAGTATTAGATCTTTTGATATTTTTTAAAAAGTGCAAAACATGAAGAATTTTATTTACAAAAAGACGAAGGTTGGCTGATGACATTCCTATAGATTGAGAATATTGTATGACAAAAACTAGTTCTGTGCATAGGGTATGATTCTGACCAGGCTCATTTTTGGTAGGGGAGTCATTCAGGATATTAGTTTTCCAGATGACCTCAGAATTGTTATAAGCAAAAGATAGGTTATTCATAACTCTTGAAAATTCCATTCCCTGACACTCAGATCTCAATCAAGTAATTTTACCATAACAATAAGCATAATGACTTTCACAAAACTACTTTAAATTTTAGGTCATTCTTCATATTTAAAATTTGGGAGATGACAGGCTTTGTATTTGCATTTCAGATTGCATCCTGCCATGGGTATTTTTTTAAAGTTCACCTTATGACTAAAACTGTAACTTATTTTTTCTTGTGAAATATAAAGCCCCTTGAGCTTATTTGTATTTCACTGCAAACTGCAAATCACTCAGTTCATGGAGCTCAAAAGGGGCCCTGTGAGGCCTCATCTTGGTCCAGCTGGCACTGATTTAAAGCTGTGACGTGATGATAATGATAATGTCTCAATTAAGTATTGCTTTGAGATATTGGGCTTGCTCGAACACGAAGCTCTTAAGGTGCAAGTCCACGTGACTAAAATCCAGAAATGGTTCACTTAACAGTTCTTATAACTAAGTTTCTGAAATCATGCCCTTTCTGCAAAAGTTAGGAAAAAGAATAATACAAGTCTCCTATTGTAATGGAGAAAACGATGAAGATATACTTCTTTGATATTTTAATGAAAGATGAGTCTATAAAGACCATATTGTACTTAGAGCAAGTTCTAAGATAGCTGGGATTTTAGGTAGACTGGGAAGGTTCTGGTTCTTATCTGGGGCTGGCATTGTACTGCCTTCCTACTTTGCATGTTTGTGTTTGACAATATTGAGCCCTTGAAGTGTGCCATATAAAATAAGCAGGGAGGTACCAAAACCTTTAATGATTTTGCCCAGGCCGGTACAGGAAATGCATTTAAACCCAGATTATCTAAGATGCTCCTTGTGCCTTAAGAACAGAAATGTCCTTTCTCTACTTCTCAGCTACTGATATAAATGGTGTACTATGGGAAAAGAATGGATTGTAACTGTGACACAGCATAGAGAAACTTGGTAAACAAAAGTATGTTGCTGGTGGCAGTGAAGAGAGGAGGCAAGAGGAAAGCCTCATTAGTCTGATTGTTATGGCACACAGTGATAATGGTCCTGTACATCAGATAATGATTTACTTAGTGTCTCCAGTACACATTAGATGGATTATGTAAGTACATTATTTCTTATTGAAAGAACAGCTATCATTAACAGCCACTGAAATAGTTGAGTAAATCTCCATGCCGTAGAGAGGGGGGAAAAAAGATAGCAACACTAAAATAATGCAATTTTATCCCAAAGTGAATCGTAATTACTAACGTTGAACGTATGACCTTGACAATACAAAACTTTGAGAACTGTATTTTATCTTTACATGGATTTGCAACTACCAATAATGTAAAATGTAAAACGTTTAGTGACTTGAGTTTAATTCATGCTCAGAAGACTGAAATAATTTCTTTTTAAAAAATTGGAGATTTTGAGTTGGAAAGTAAAGAAGCAGGACCAATTCAGTTAGTCACCCTCCAGTTGTATACCTGAGTTCATTTAGTGAAGAAAGAAGTATGCAAGCTGCTGAGTCTAGTTCCCTGTGCTTGATCTTCTCTTCATACTGCTCTTGTTAAAGTCCTGTGAATGTGATTTGGTGCCTGTCTTGGCTGTGATAGCTGTGCTCAGTGTCTGCCTGAGGAGGATGGAGCTGGCATGACCTATTTGTGTCCTCCTTACAGGGTTGAGTGGTAGTCGGGCATCTTGCTCTGCCTCCGTTTTCTGCCTGCAGGCACACTTCAGATAACATGTGGTCAGAAGGACTATGAGATCTGGGTGGTCTGAGAGGTGAGCTGATGTGGTGGTGTCAGAAAGACCTCCTGTCCCTGCCCAGGAGAGGTCAGGTTTGATCTGCCTTTTACCTGTAGTGGACACGGGACTGCATCCTCCCCAGCCTGATGCACCAGCTGGAGGGCAAGAGGAAGGGAAGATCACTGGCTTCAGCAACTTGATCCCACATCCGTTTATTTCCCTCTAAATCCTCTTTCCAGAGCCCAAATGTGCAAGCTGTCACATTTGCCGTTCTTCTCAACCTACTAAAGGCAATCCCCTCAGTCAGCAGCAAATTAAAGCTCTTTTTGAAGCCTGCAGACAAGCTAATATATATTTTATATGTTCTGTATATATACAAGCACTTGCATATCCTTCAAAGTTGAGAGGAGCCCATTTGAATTAAAGAGAAATGAAAATCTATGCAGATCAAAGGAAAAAAATTAAACTTTTGGTTTTAAGGAGGAATTTTTAAAGAAATATCGGATGTTTTAAGGTCTTTAAAGTATTTTCAACGTCGCTGGCAGCTTATTTGTGAATTCTAGCTCTAAGAATTGGAGGGATAATTCATTTACTACTCATATTATCACCTCATCTGTTTGAAGATGCTGCAATTGCAATGAAACAATTGTTACAAATAACTCTGTTACAAGTAACACATCTACAATGTGTTGTCCACGTGTTTACCCTCTTCAGATTGCTTATGCATCACACAATCATTAACATTTTTAAATGCCGGCGAACATATTTCTCAAACTACCATAAATTGCATTGTATGGCTATGGTTATCAGTATTCGTTTATCAGCCATACCTCCACTAACCACATTATGTGGTGATACAAATCATGCCACAGTGGAGCCATCTCATGTTGATAAGGGCATCCATGCTGAAAATGATGTGCACTGCACTAAGTTCTCGGTGTGAAGATGCCAGCCAGGGATTTTCAAGGAAATTCCCGTTATTAGCAGCCAACTGTCCCTGTTGGTTGAACAGGCTCTAATTGATGCTTTCACTGAGCAGATTTTTCTTCTGCTTAGTTTCTTGGTAAAATTTACTATTTTTGAGTTTTTTAATAATAGCAGTGTCTGCAGTTAACTCAGAAAACAGTGTTTCAGTATCTCCACGCAGAGGACTGGTCAGATTTAACATTCTCAGCTTAAAAAAAAATTCCCTAAACCTTGGGAATGTATACAACTAAGGAAGTACTGGAAAAAGAACCCCATTAAAGGGTGAAAATAAAATTAGCACCAGTCTAAGAATCACTCTTTACATCTCCAATTTAAAAGCTGCATTTGTGAGCAAAGCAATCTCAGGCAGTTTTGCTTAATTTGCTGCCATTTAGCACACTTCTGATGGCTGAGTCAGGTACTGAGGAGCTAACACTTCAGCAAAGACCCGTCCTCCCGCTTCCCCAGGCTTGGTGCTGGTGGCAGATTGCTGCCCACCACACTTGGCTTCCAGCCTCTCCTCCCTCCCTAGATGGAGAGTTTCATGCCATGTAGTTGTGCCGCGTGTGGCCTGGGTGTGCTGATGCTTGAGTTCAGGTTGCCTCCTCTGTGCTTGGACTTGCTCCTACGTGGTGTGTATAACTGTGAGGATGCAGGGCATGCTCCTGCGGACCCTGCATCACATCGCTGCGTTAAACTGCTCCGTTTCTTTTGTGTATGTGTAATCCTGGCAGAATAGTCTCCTGGCTCCTAGGCAGAATCACAGAAATAACACCAGCAAACTCCAAAACCACTTGCATTGATCCCAAATACTAATACATTGCCCAACTGCATGCTAGCCAAAGGCAATAATTGACAGAAAAAGTGTTTTTTAATTTTGACTCATGTCACAGTTGCCAAACTGCTGTGCCCTGTACTGTCATACTCTTCCAGTTAAGCAGTGAGCTTTGATCCTTGCCTTGCCTCCTGGCTTCAGTAGCTTCTTGGGAGAGGGGGAAAGACAACATTCTGCTTTTGAAATTATTTCTCTGAACCCACACTCTTTGGGCAATAAAATAGAAACTCTTCTGTAATATATACACTGCTGAGGAGAAACTTGCTTGTTGACAGAGCTGCAGAAATGAGTGCCTGCTTTTGCTATAGCTCTTTCTATAGAGAAAGGGGTTCAGCTATGTATATATTATGTATGAAAAAATATATAGATCAGAGAAAGTGTTTGTGCTTTTGATCTCAAATTGAATTCAAACAATTTGAGGGTTGTTAACAAACCTCCAGCTTCAAATTTTTAACCAAACCTGAACTTCTATTTATTTTCAAGTTTTTTTTTTGTTGGTTTTTTTGTGTTTTGTGAAAGGCTGCTCCCTTTTATCATAGCAAATTCCTAATTTTAATTCAGATTGTAGTCTTTAGCAATCTGTTGTTATGATAGGAATCAGTCCTGTGTGTATGGCAAGGATGGGAAGCTTATTTTTCTTTTTTCTGCTTTAGGGTGCTTCAGAAATTTAATTTTGTTGTGATTCAGCAAACAGACATTCAGAGTTTAAGTTCACTGTGTAGTTAAAGGAAAGAAATGGTTGTCTTTTGGAGGAGGAAGGGGTGAAACAGACTGTTGTGATTCAGACACTTCAGTATGGACCCGTCCAGGTCATGCATGAAAGTTCCTGTAATTGTGCTGTAGAGCACGATGGCCAAATTGCTTGGGGCTGCCAAGTAGCCCAGTGTGGCCCTCTGGGCAGAGCCTACAGCTCAGTGTGGTTGATCCACGTTCTGCTTTGATGGTTTATATTGGACTTGAGACAAACTTTGTCATGTATCCTTTCAAAGGAGTAAATAGTGTTTGAAATATGAGCTTTCTCATGAATTTCTGTGACATTTAGGTTTCAAGTATTTTGAGAAACAAATTGAACATATTGGAAAAAATAAAAAATAGAAAGGGAATGTAAGCATTTCCTAACTGCTAGTGGCAGAGTCTGGGCCTAACACTAAAACTCAGTCTTTGCTACTGTACTGTTACCTGCTGAATATGCTAGGAGATATAGAAGATCTTCCCATGCTAAAAAAAGCAGCCCAGGACAAAGGTTTTTTCCTCCCATTATAAAAAGCGGAAAAGAAACATGGCTGTAAAGGGAAAATCCATCACAGGGAGGTGAAATAAAACATACTGCAAAGGGATAGTATAAACTTCTGAGGATGCAGAAGAAAAAAAGGATTTACAGCCATTTCAGACTGAGAGGATGAAAGAAGAGACTAGATTCTTTGCAGTCAGCCTGCCATAAAGCTGAGAAACTTAGCAAACTGGATTTTATGGAACAAATTTTAAATTTTTTTTCAGGATAATAGAAGAACCATCTTAAAATTCCTGTGGTTGGAAATGCCCTTCCACTTCTAGGGGATTTCCTTGCTCCTACTTAAAACAGAAACAAAGAAACAAGCCATAAAACTTGTATCTTTTCTAAACTTGAGTACTTTTTTCTTTTTAATCATGTGGCATGATAATAGTATCTGAAATTTTAATTAAAGCTTGCAGTTAACATAAAAAAGATCAATACCCTACTGTAGAAAATGTGTCCTTTTCATTCTTGTTCAGTATGGTATCATGTCCTATGGAGGAGTTTGATCTATATCTAGGTGTTCTCAATTTTCTTTTTCTTGTATCTTATGCTAAAAGATGCTAATCAGTAGGATTTTTCATGTGCTTGGATCAAAAAATGTTCATCAACCTTTCTAAATCCAGTTTGTATGCTATACACTGTATTTCTAGGTTCAATGGAAAGGGTTTCATTGCCATTTAGATGCAAACAGAACTTCATTGTCCAACGTAAATTGGTAGTTGAGCTACTGTGAGCACAGAATCAATGCCGCTGATACGGATGCTGAGGATCCTTTTGGCAGCGGCTGGGGAGCTCTGTTGCTGGTTGGAGTCCAGCAGGAAAAAGCATCGAGCTGACTTGTTTTGACATGGCTGAGGTGAAATTGGTGCTAATAAGCAAAGACTTATATTGGCTTCTGCAGAACAGGTGCTAATTGCTCATGTGTCTGCACTGCAGACATCGGTGTGGTGTCACAGATGCCTCTGCATCACCCTTACCAGTAGTGGTGTTAATAGGAGGTGTATTTGTGTGTGCCAGGGTTGTTCTGGTCCAGCACACTTATGCTATTATGACTAGGGTGGTAAATTTTTTCAAACTCCAGACTAATGCGGAGTGGAGTGCAGAAATGGGGAGCGAGTGCAGGTACAGCAGGGCTCATGGACTCGGAACACCCCGTAGAGAGCAAACACCATGAGAAATACAGTGCAACTTCCAGGCGTTGGATCAATTTGTTTAACACTGACACCTCCCTGAACTAAAGATCTCTTAGCACAGCGCATGAGAGTTGCAAAAGGCAAAATTAAATAGAAAGCACTGTTGTTGCCCAAATGATGGAGGTATTCTTCGCTCAGCTCTCCTACAACAGCAGGTTGAACTAGACTTATGAGTGCTGAGCGTTCTTTTGAGTAGTATTTGGTGCTTATAAAAATGAACATGAAAGAATGAAGAATGCCACAGTGTAACTCAAAATTGACTATAATTTGGTGCAAGATTCATGTCCATGGAATTAAGTTCTCTCCTACCAAAGCCATATGGGATATATGTGCGTGTGCGTGCGTGCTCTCACTTGAATTTTTTTGTTGAACTATTTGCTGAGTAAGAAACATTGTTAAAATAATACCAGTGCTGTTGAAAGTTTCTTCCAGATGTTACAAGACATTTTTCTTCAGTAGAGATTTTGAGCTGAAATTGTACACGGGTCTATACCTCCAAAGTAAAGGTGTTCTGCAGCACCACACTGCTGTTCTTAGTTCTTTTTGCTTCTATGCAATAGTGTAAACATATTTAAAATATATTGAGAATGCAGCACCCGTGCTACCCAGTCTTCAGAATCTTACAACCGAACAGTCTGCTCAGAGTGCCGTTGAAGTAGACACCGTATCAGCAGATGGCTTAATTAAAAAATAAATGTACTTCTCGGATAATGCTAACTCAGAATGGAGAACACACATGGCTGACAGAAGTAGTAAAACTGAAAACAAAGTCTAACAAAACTGTATTCAGGTGGGAGTCACAGACAGTGGTGCTTGTCTCCATGTTGAAGTGATCTACACATCCTCTGTTCCTCTAGCTGACTGAAATTATGCTGAAGCCTTGATTTGATAGAAAGACTTGAGGGGTTTGAGAAATGGTCTGAGAAAAACAAGGAGAAAGGGAGTCCTCTGAACTTGGGGGGGGTGGGATGGGGGTGGGTTGAGAGGAGGGACTGAGTGAAGTTGAAGTCCTCAATATTATCACAGCTGGCTAATAACAGCAAAAGGTCAGAGCAATATAGTAATTATTCAAACTTAGAATAGTTTTTTTTTTCCTTCAGAAAATAACACCAGCTCTAAATAAGTCATGAATAAAACATAGTGGCCCAAATCTATTACCTTAAGCATCTCCAGACAGGTTTTGAAGAACTATGGACATAATGTATATTTACTTGCTTGATGAAAACCCACTCATCACTGATAAATCCTCACGGCCTAATTAAGATGCCTGATTATCTTTTGATGCTTGATATATTTCCTCTTGCATACACTCACATGGGTCAAATCTTGAATTCAGTTACTCAGATATAAATGTACAATGAAACGGACAGTTTCAACTGCTTATTCTAGTTTATGGTGATGTAGGAAACCAAACAATACAGTCAGAAACTTTATTTTTCTTAAGTAAAAAACTATAAGGAAACATCTGTAGGAAACTTTCAGGAAAAGTTTTTAATTATTAGTTCTCCTATACCAGTAGTTTTAAAAATGAAACTTCCTTTCCAATATAAGAGTAAAGTGAATTTGATTTTCATATTAATTACATAGTTATCTGTTTAGATTTTTGATTACTAAAATTTCTACCTAATGTCTGTTCAGCAGCTTTGGCAAATTAACATAATCTGAGTTTGACTAGCAGCAGTTATAAAATCTGGTTGCTACACATTCATTCTTAATTTTGTGAATGAAGTGTAATTACTTGCCCTGCATTCAAATACTCTGTGTGTGTGTGCATGGACTATATATAAAATGAAGATGGCACTAGGTTGAATTACTGCAAATATTAGAATCAAGAGTATGATTTGGTTGAACATTGCATGTGAATTAATGTGATAGATCTGTTCCTAATCTGTATCTAGTAAACAGTTTCAAGTGGCTGCTTTCTGGGAGTCATCGTTTTTTTAAGTATTAATGAATGGTTCATCCTGCCGCCGTGTATCTTTCTGAAAAATAGGGATGTTTAATACTTGTTGGTGATGTCAAAGATGCTAAACTGTCATTAGAGCTGTCTTTGAAATAATTTTTATCTTCTCATTAATCTGCATTTACGCTATTTCCTTTTAAGATTATTCTAAGGATTTCTTTTGATGCTGCTAGTGTTATCTTGTGACAAAGAATCCCTTCACTAGTGCATGAGGTAACAGTGACTAAACTGCCTTCCAGCCCTACCCAGCCAGTATGACCATGCTGTGAAGTCTCACTGCACAGCATCTATACAGCAGCAGTGACAGTTGGGGGTCATAGATGTCCCCAAAATGCCTGCCTGAAATATTCATGCTATGTATACAGGAACTGCAACGTTCCCAACAGCTACAAGTATCTATATGTGGAGAAAGAGAATTATATATATACCTTATTGGTCTAGTTTCTTATCTATAACATAGTACACTCAAATTAGTGCGCTTTGTTCATTATAATTCACCCATAATAATATTAGAATAACACATTAGAAGTTGAAATTATGTTGTTTAGAACTTTAAGACAAAGTGTTAATCTTGATGGGATTAAGAAAAAGCATTAAAATTAATTAAATGATTGCATATCAATCTGCATATGCAAATTAGGATAAATGGTATGCCCAACAATAGTATAAGCAAAAGATTATGATAATAAATTGCGTTATCTGAATTAATGACTGGCTAACCCCACTTGATAAGGTCATAGTAAGTCCCAGTACACTTATTACTAAAATTTATCATTCAAGCATGTGTATGCATTTAATTATTACCGCTTATTTAAACAAGTAGATAAACTGAGAGAGCAATGGGAAGTTTTCCTGTCCAGCACAAGTCTGTAAAAGAAAACTTTTCTGTGTTCAGGACACTTCAGATCTCAAGAATGGAAATTATATAGAAAGGTAAATATATTTCTATTCTTATAATTTGATTTAAGGATTAATAAATAATTTGGTTAACCCTAGTTTCTTACTACTTTATAGCGTTAAAGATTTATGGCTCCTGTGGAACACGAGAGAATCAGAGCTAGAATAACCATGATGAAAGAAGTCCTTAAGTTTGCTTTATCCTTATATCTGTATTTGTTGATTTTCCCAGCAGCCCAGTCTAGAGACGGGTTTTCTCAAGGCAAAGATGGTTTCTAGCTATGTACTTATACGGTACCTAGTACAGTAAACAATAAATTTCAGCATGGGCCTTTGAGAAGTACTGTATTATAACTAGTATTTTCATTTAGTAGTTTTTATCTGGAGATCTCTGAAGGTATAAGACATTATTATTCAGAGAATGCTTTCTGGAAGGGGTATCATAGTCTTGTTTGAGGTGGACAGTAAAAGATTTCAGTTTTCTTTCCCTCAGTCAAATGTAATTTCACGTTCTCTCGTTTGTGTGAATCACAAGTACCCAGTGTCTGTAGACATTCACACAGCTGCTAAGCAGCCAATTTCTCATATACAGTCTTTAGCAGTATTTACTGATGACAATTCTGCTAGGAGTACAAATATGTATATGATACCATGTTCCTAAAAGCCTGTAGATGGATTCACTAGCAGGTGAGGGAGACTGTCAGAGCAGAAGATCAGTTGCTATCTATTTGGAACCAAATGAGCACAAAAACATCTGTGGAAAAAATGTTGGAGGAATATCTCAATTGGAACTTTGTCTGGGCTTGTGAAGCAGTCGTGTTTCTTTTAGTAGCTACTGACTAGAGGGAGGCTCGTGCCATTTCTCTAAGCCTTTCGCGTAGAAGCAAATACAGAGGAAAGCTCATTCACTGCTTTGGGAGATTTAAAAGGGAGCTGGAAAAACATGGCACACCATTTTAGCTATGCCAGGTATTACCATCGATTCAGAAGGACTGCTATGAATAAACAGCCGCTGCCCTTACTCAGAGCTCTGGGGAGCGATGCCTGTGCTGGCCACTGGCTGAATCAACAAGATCCCTGTTACATCCAGAGGAACAGATAATTCAAGGCAACTTAAGCAAGGCAGAAAGGTTGGGAGGCTTTAGTACGTCATTTCTGCAGAAGCACAATAGCTACTCAGTGACTGATGCCTTGATTCAGAACTATCAAATTAACTTCAGTAAAAACACACTCTAATGAATTAATCATAGGAATACACTTCTTACTCCCGGAACAAAATGTGGGTGATCCAATTAACCAATTTCTACTAAGGTCTATGATTACTTTATTAGGGCTTTAAAAAATGATTTCTGCAATGGAGTGTTTATTCCCAGTTTTCTACAGTTATCAGACAGTGCTGTCTAAGACCTGCTGTTGAGGCCTCTGCTGTCCCTTATCTCATTAAGCGTGACATAAACACCTTTGATGAAATGAAATGGTGAAGTGCAGCAAATGGAGTAAACTCTTTTTCTACACAGCAATGCCCTGCTACATGCTTGCAATCTGATTTGCTGGCCTTTATTGACAGATGATAACATGTTTTGTATGTGTGCCAGCCAGAGATAGCCATTTAGAGCTTCTAAATAATTAAGTATTGATTAATCAACCTAGAAGGATATAGAACTCCTTTTTTTTTTTTTCTTTCCCCCAACCTTTTGTCCATTCTTAAAGGTCTTATTATTTCTGCCAGAGGAAGCAGGAGAAGCATAGACCCTCTGTAACTGTCAGGGGCTTAAAAAATTACAGGTCTATGCTGCTGTCCCCGGAGAAAACAGCACAGCTGACGGACTGCCATTGAACAAGCATATGTGTCTCTTTGCTTTGCTGGGCTTGTTGTCCGCAGTGTCAGCCGTCAGTGAAGTAAAGTGCCTAAATTTCAAAAGTCACAAAGCAGTTAGTAAGGGCCTGAAACTCAGAATGTTTTAAGGACTGGCTGACTTGACTCTGTGAACAGAAACTTGTGGTGGTTTATCTGACCCGTGTCTTTCTTGACACAATTGAATTGAAAAAGTCTTCACAGGTTTGTGGCAGAGTTGTTCAGGAAACAATTCATCCTGCCTTTTTGATGTATTTATTTATTTATTTCTAATTTCTAAAGTCTGTGGCACGTGTGTGAAAAATAAAACCTATAGGATATAGTAGAGACTCCAGTGAAATAATGATTATCGTTAAGTTGGTATTGATATGTAATCTCAATGAGCTACTTGATTCTCCCCATCTGGGAGGATTTCAATAATATTGAGCTAGTTCATTTCTCTTACCCTGAAAACAGCAATTGCACTATGGATGGTAAATAATTTAAGTGTATTGGTTGGTGAGATTCCTCATGTATCACCAGTTACTGAAACTACACTTACAGCAAGTGGTTGAGTGTTAGCAATATTAGAAAGGAATTATTTTAGTGTGAAAAATGCATCTTTCTTGATATTTCCATACAGTTTGAAAAACTGAGGGTTCATTTGCCTAGAAACAGTTGTCACATCATGGTTGGAAAGTTCGTGGACCTGGAAATGAATAAAAGCATTATATATCAAGAGCAGGCAGGAGGCAGATGTGCTGGGAGTGCCAGAGGTAGCTCATTGAAAAAACAAAAGCTGGATGGTGGCTAATTTTTGTTAAGAGGAAGGTTTGGTAGGATTCTTTTCCTTCCCTGTTTCTCAATTAAGAGAAGTTAAGGTTAATAAGCTTCCAGGAATAAGAACCATTTAGAAAACTCTTGTCATATTGAATATTACAGATTCTTAATTTCCTACTTCACTGGACTTTTGTCATGTAAGTGTTGAGTTACTGTCAGTGAACGCAGGTAAGATTTTCCATAAGCTATCTGCAGGAGTTTAGAAGCACTGATATAGCTCAGATCAAAATGATGATAAAAGCATTGAAAGATGCTTCCTTACTTACATGCATAGTGAAGCTGCCTGTTAGTCACACTGGAGGTACCTGGAGCTTGTGTCCTGACTAGAGCGTAGTCCACGTGCTTGCTGCCTTAAGGATTACCCAAAGCATGCTTCTATTTGGGCAGTTACTGGTATCCATTTACTGGTGTTAAAGGCAACTTCTTGAACCTATGGCATTGTGACATGCTCTCAAGGACTCAGAGTCACTAAATCACTGACTGGTTTATGACTGAAAGATGTCTGTGTCATTTCAGCTAGATGGGGGAGAAAAAACTCACCACCTACATTTGTACAATGCGGTTTAACTTGCAAGCTGGTAAGCTAAATGTAAATGGCTTGTGTGTGGCAGCAGTTCCAAGTACCATGTGGCGTGGCAGCCCTCCTTCCCCCCGCTGGCAAAAACAAGCAAGATTACAGTTCTGCTGCTATGTGGCAAGCCCCTCAGCAAAGTGAAACACGAGTGTGTCTGTGCTGCTAGCAATAACCAGGCAATTTTTGTTGACAGGGTTTGTAGCTAACACTTCTATAAAGGAAAAAGCAGGACAATTTTTCTGTGATACTGTGCACAGAGACAGCCTTTTGTTGGCCACAAATGCAAACTGAAAGTGTCTTTCTCTTAAAACCATAGGTCAGTCTGTCTGGAGTTTAGGAGAATAATGGAAAATATGCCAGGGTATAACAGAGCTCTGAGAGTGAAATGGTGCAGTTTGCCTACCTAGCTGTCCATCGCTTATGGATGAGCAATTGCTGCAGTATAAGGCCAGATCATGATTTTGAATTTTCCTAACCCTGTTGTTAGTCAAGAAGAAGGAAAGAAGATTCTCTGTAATTGACGTCAAACATATATAGGCTTCTCTGTTACCCTATTTATTGTCTGTTCTAGTTCAGAGTCTATTTGATACCAACATTGGCTAAAACTTGTTGCCACTTTTGAAATACAAGATGGGTAGTGAGTTCAGAATATCAGAATAAGTCTTGATAATCAGGCTTCCAGTCTGCTTCCTATGAAATGTAATGAAAAAACATGCAACTGTCTGACGGTCTAAATTCAGCCCTGTTGCATACTGACTGCTTAGTCAAAACTCACAAATAATTGCCAAATCCTTTTTTAAAAAGTGATCATTAATTCCAGTAATAAGCCACGTGAAGTATTGTTGCAAAGAGTGAAGAAGCAATTGAATGGCAAAGTTCTTAAATAAGCTAAGAGGTTAATAACCAGAAATATCTGACAAGGAAATTGGCAGTATGTTAGAAATAAATTGAGATTTGCTCTTAAGTGGGTGAAATAGCAAATGCAGTAAAGGCTGGGTTTTTTTCCAGGAGTTTTGTCATTCTCAAAGGACAGTATCTGCTCGTTTTGCTTTGAGAGGGTCATGTGTGTTAGAAATATGATTCATTATGTAGGAAGTTAGGAAGGCTTGTGTACAAGCGTTCTGGTTTTTCCTTTAAATTATAATCTGTTATAAGACTCTTATCTTTACAAATCTTCCTCATGTAGAGCATCACAGTAACAAGAAAAAAAACCTACATACTCTATGCCTCATACTTTTTATAGGATGAATGACTGAGTGGCCTGGAACCTGAAACTGAAGACCATGTCTGTCTTTTATCCAGTTGGTTTGTTCTCCATGGTGCCTGTAAACCTTATCCAGTTACAACTGTAAATCAAGTTCTCCGCATAAATCTGAACTCTTTCATAGTATCTGTAGCACAAATGTTTTACTACTCTGAACTGAGTGTTTTCTTTAGGTTCTGTTTTTGTTTTGTCTCTGCTGCTGACAGCCCTTGTTCTCATTGATATTGACTCAGTTTCTGATTTATTCCCCCCGCCTTAGTTCCTTTTTATTCATGTTCCTAATCACTCTGGGTTGGTTCCCTGTCAACAATTGAAGTTGTTTGGTGATCAAGCTGGAGTTTAAGAAATAAGGTATTAGAGCAATTATAGGGTTATAACACTTTGCATGAAGAGTTTGCTACTTAAACAAAGCTGTGTTTAAGCAAGCCTCTCTCCTGTTCCATCATATGATAAACATCACAGTGTTTTCTGTGGCCATTGTACCTTCTGGACCTTTTACTCATCATTTGGGGATAGTTGAGAAAAAAGATGCCCAGAGTTAACTTGCTGTCATAGAACTCTCTGTTTCTTGGTACCATAAAAGGGAGTTTTTGGGACCTATGTGATCTAAAAATTTCTGTCTACACATCTTAAAAATAACAATAGTGCTTAACAAACAGCAAGAATTTAAAAGCCACATTCCTTTATAATTTGAGTGGAAAGTAGTTATGAGAAAGTAATCCTACTGAAGATCTCAAACTGATTTGAATTTAGACCTGTGCAAGGATAGCAGAATTGTCTTCTTTGCGTTGAGGTACATTTTTGGTTTTGGTATCTTACATTTGACTTACATCATTTTTATTATTCCTTGATGCTAAGGAACTTTATGGGAGAGGATAACTGAGGAAGACTACCAGTGAACAAGAATGAGGAGGGAAAAGCAGCATCAAGCTTCAGATAAAGACTGTAGAGTGGGTATAGACAGATTAAAAGCCTCTTCTTTCTCCATCCTAAGTTTGGGGAAAAAAGTCTTTTAGTCTTCAGGGACTACTCATTACAGGTTACATTCTTTATTTCCAGTGACTGAAACTTGGGGTGGAACAGTCTATTTTCTGTGCCAGGTGTGAAACCCTTCAAAATCAAGAAAATCAACAATTGTAATACTTTAAGAAAACTCAATATATCCATGAGCCATTCGCTAAATACTAGGAAGCTGCATTGTGGACCAGTAGTGACAAGCAGAGACCAGTTTGAGAGGAGTACTTGCTGGTGAACTTTCTCCTTTATTCTACTATGAAGAAAAAAATACTGGTTTTGTATGATGAAGAGTTATATGAATCTGCATAACCTCTATTTCCAACCCTATTTTTAAAGTGATTGACTGGAAGGTTGTTGTCATGAGTACGTGAGAACATGTACAACAAGTACATGAGCTTGAATTTTCAAGAGCAGTCTCTGCTACTGATCTTGTGCTCAGTGAAAGGGTTCTCTTAAGAATGCAGACATGGTGAGGGTGGCCACTGTGGGATAAATGCTGAGGCATTAATATTGTCCTTGGTGATCACAAATACTTGATAGAACAGGAAATGTACCACTTTAAATAGACAAAAAAAAAAAGAGCAAAATACTCAACTCCTCTGACAGCTCTTTATACCATTCTTTACCATGGCATGATCTATTTGTGCTAAACTAAGGAATATGCAATTCTATTTGGTTGTAAAAATGAAATATGCAGCTTTGATCTGTTACCTGGATATAGATTTCCTTATAATATATTATAAATACTTCATACTCTTTCTTTTTTAAAGTATTTCAGATACGTAACCCAATAATGGCATTATAACCATTGCATGAAGAAAATTAATTCAAGATTAATAGAGGAATCCAAAGGAAAACCGAATAACATAGATGTATAAAAAAATAATTGTGTATTGATTTTTTTTAACCTCTGATTTAAATACACCATCTTGCCACCATAAAGCTTCAGCAGAACTATGTATGTGTATTGTTTGGTTATTTATGAGAAATAAATAATCTTACAATAAATGTTGAGCCTGTAGATAGGAATAGGAAAATAAATTTAAAAAAAAAAAAGCTCAGGATTTTATCCTAAGACTGAAATGTTTATAAGCTTAACATATTTGGGATGGCGGGGGAGGGACACCAAACAAAGAACTGTTAACCTGCTGCTCTCTTTTAAAGTTTTGGAGAAAAGTAAAAACATCTCCAGAGTGTTCTTAGTGGCACTTCCAAGTTATTCAGAATAAGTTTGTGTTTAAATTCTTGCTGTGCTGCTAGATAACAGCTATTTGAGAGCTACCTGCCTTCTCATGTATCCTCCGCAATGGTTGCAGTAGTTAAAACTTGGTAAGCAAAGCTGTTAGAGACGGTAGATGCAGAATCAGAAGAGACTCGCTCTCATCTCAGCATTGGTTCAGCAAGGCTAAAAGGATGAAAAATGTTGCAAGTTGGCAGCTGTGCATGTAATAAAGATGACTTCCAAATAAGAAATTGCAACTTCAAAAAAAAAAAGTACATAGGGAGTTAGGTATGTCTCTCAAAATCAGGCACAGTCTGCATCTTTCCTCCCCTGATTTTTTTCACATAGAAGCAGATTATACAGTAGCAAAGAAAATGTATTTCTGTGACAGTCTTAAAAGATTATAGTGTACTTGTAAAGAGATTATACATTTAGAAGTTTCTGCTGTTACAAACAGGCTCGAGTCATAGAGATGACTCGAATCAATACTGAGGACTGAGTCTCTCCTCTCTAATGCTAATTTTGTATAAGTGTGAGAATATTGATTTCTGAAAAAGTTGGAAGGCTATATCACTGCAGCAGCGGAGAACTAGATGCAATCTTTTAACTTTGGTTCTGTATTTTATTTTTTCAAGTCTAGAGTGTAAAAGTTAGTCTTGAATGGATACTCTTGTACACACTCCAAGTCTGATGCTTTCTGTACATATGTAACAGTGAAAAAGAGATGTCATCTCTAAAAGATCAGTGGATCTTCTCCCCAAAGGGGCCAGGCAATGTATTGTCCTTTTCAGTGAGCATAGATCAATCAAGTAGCTCTTTCTCACTGAAAAGCAGGGTTTTTTTGGTGTGCCTCTTCACTCCCCTGTGTGATGATGCTATGGCTGTGTCTCTTTCAGGCAGAAGTCCAGTTGAATTTCTGTAAGTTTGAGTAGGTCTACAGAGATGATCCATTGTGTTTTTTAAATGTAAGTGTTACTTATATTTTAACAACCCCCCATAGTGGGTTGGTGATCTATTTCTTGTATTATTTTTTTTTAACAACATCTCTTATAATTTTAAAATGCCTATAAAATTCCCATGTGACTTCAGTTTTATAAAATATTTTTATCATGCAACCCAGGACCTAGCATTTTAATAGATATTTTGAAAATGTTTGTACAGAACCAGTATGGTTGCCCTTGCTAGTCAACTGAGGCAAAGTTACAGCTAAAGAATGCTTTTACAGTTCTTTTCTGCATGTGGGTGGAAGGGAAATTCTGGTAACACCTCTAACCACTTACACAGAATCAGCTTAATTTGCTTCAGCTTCTTTTTCCTTCTGCTTAGTCTTCACTTCTCCACTATCCCAGCAGGTATTTCATATTTACAGTCCAGCCAAACAATTGGGTTTATTCAAATCTTTCTATGTAGCAGACATAAAATGAAATTATTTTCATCCTTCAGCAGTTCCAGTCTTTCAATAGTGTTCATAGCAATAGAAATGGGGCACTTGCACTTTACTATTCAGTAAAGGCTAACTAAGTGTGTTTGAAGTACTCTAAGGTTGAGTGACCTTCAATGACTTGTGCATATAGATTATCAAACATCATAGCTGAACTAACAGACCATGAACAGTGTCCGATTCCTTTCAGGCTAAATAGTGCAGATAATCATAATTATTCTGGGTGCCAGGGTCAAAAGAACTGCTTATCACTTTTCTGGCTTACTGAAGAATCTTTTAAAGTACTAAATGATACATCATCCCTGTCAGTGTGTTATAAAGGAATTAAGTGAAGCAAGTTCTAGGAGAGATTTTTGACAGCACATATCTGATGTGTCTCTGTCCTTTCATTCATATCTCCTCCATTTTTTTAAATGCAGATCACAAGTCTGTCACTCAGATGCTTTATTTTGTAGTGAGCTAGTTTTCATCTCCAGTGGAATTTTCTCCATTAGTCTTAATGGATGGTTTAAGAAGTGGTTAATTAATGCAGGAGGCCTGTTCACTGTAGGTGAACAACACTGCCTCATTTACCGATTTATGGAAAAAAATGGGTACAACAGGTTAATTTTTTTGACATCAGATTCTAGTTTCTAAAAGTTACTAAGCAGCTTGTGTAGCCTGTTTTGCATGCAATTTCATAGTAGCTTACAGTAGCAAGGAGGAATTTATATAATTTGTGATAACCCATTGAGCAGATGTTTTCAGGTGGATCAGAATTAATTGGAATACACCAGGAAAATAATACCTTCTAAGTTTTTATGTAAGTTTCATAAGCATGTTACCAAGATGCTTCAAAAGAATGCGTATGTAGTTTTATATACATATGTATGTATAACTATATATACACATAATAAGACTGCCAGACCCCATGCAAATATATGGAGGAATCAACATTTTTAAGACCTTCCTAAGGTTAATATAGGAAGTTTAGAATGGAGTCCTTAATTAAATGTACTGCAGCAATGGTTTGGAAGAAGAGGGATGGTTATAAAACAGAGGAAAGAAGGATTAAGTCTAGAGCAGTAGTAAAATGTTACCTGCCAAATGAAAATTTGAAAGCACGGGTGAAATCCCAAACTGGCCGGTGCTTTTCACGTGTATTCTCTGCCTCCTGAGTTGTCGCATGAGTACAATGGAATCAAGGTACGCGAAACTGAGCAAAATCTCTCTGGCAAGCCTAAAAGAAACACTTAAATAAAAGTTTAGGTGAATGTGCAGTACTTAAATTTATAGAACTAAGAGCATTAAAGTTGTAGGAACTAAGAGTATAAAAATCCTAATCATGAGTCTAAAGGCAAAAGTAGAGTGGAGGGTAACAGCTACTTCTACAGAAGGAATTAGGAGGCATTTTGCTTGCACATCTGGATAACACATTCTCCAATCCTTGATAAACTGACCATGAAAGGTTATTATTCTTCTGAATGAATAAAATGTACCATGTTATGTTTACAGTTCTACTTTTAAGAAAATAACGTGCCACTAATTTGTTCAGTGCAGTGCTCAAATGCTCTGATGGCATGAAGTGTATCCTGTATAAACTGTGAACTCTATTTGAAAATAGTTTATAATTAAAACTGGCATTTGTGGGCCTCCAGCTGGTGAATGCTGTTTTGCTGACGTCTGACATCACTCCTGACACCCACAGTATGGTAGCTCATTGTCAGACTTTGTGCCAGGTCTTTGCAATGCCAATGCCTCAGATGTTGTAATCTTCACAAAATGGTGCCCGACAGCAGGAGGCTTGCAAAGGCTTTATTTCACTGTTTATACAGAAAAGGCTCTTCCTCTCTCTGAGAATAATCTTTGTATTTTATTAATGAATGATCTTGACTTTCAGTTATGTGCAGAAGTTACCCAGTCTCCTGTAGTGGTAGTCACCATAATGATTATGCACTGTAGCATAATGATGCTGTATTAGAGCTGTCCATAGACAACAAATATTAGTGACAATGGGTCAGCTTCTCGTGTGATCTGGCTTGCTGATGGCTCTACTTTGTTGCAAAGGTACCAGACTGTTTTGGCCTAATGATTGTTGGGTGCCTGCAAGGAAACACCGTAAGCAAGAGAGAATTCTGGTTCTGCATGTGTTTTCAGCTGCACTGGACACATGAAAAGCTTATTGCAGAAATGAGTCTAAAAATGAGACAAAGCTTCCAAGCAATATGCAATTCCATTTTGCTCAGTCTTAAATGGAAGAAAAACATTTTTAAAATGCTGCATGTTTTTCTGTAGTTTCGGGTGATTCAATATTATGTTATAACTTCAGCTTTACTCTAGCAAGTTTTCAGAAAAAAAATTAAGGATTCTATTTCAAACACTATTAATAACTCAGCATTGAGCTTATTTGTTCAGTGGGTGACAGTGGTACAGCTCCTCCCTATTTCCTATTAAATTAACATGGAATAAGACATAGTTCTTATACTGTAAGTTGTTATTGATCAGCTCTGAACACAAGGGGTTATCTTACTCTTCACCAAATAGCTTTACACTAATCTTTTCTAGCTTAGATCGACTGATATTAAGTAAAAATATGAAACAGAAAGCTTTGGATAATTATAACGTTGCTGTTTAAATAGTGTGTCTGCACCCTTAGTGAACTCTTCTGGATATGGAGTTTTTCACCTTCATAAAACTATTCTTGAAGCAGGTAATAATAACATTACCCCCCCACACACTGTAGTATTAAGTGACAATATAAGTCTCACCAGAAGGGGGGAAAAAAGTCACAGAAAAGACCACCTATTATTGCAAGTTCTACTAACCTCTTAATGCCTTCACTGTTGCCCTGATACAAAGGTGAAGAATGAGATAATTACACTAGCTTGAAGGCTCACAGTGTAAATAAATCTGGGTAATGATTAGCAAGGTTCTTAGAGTTATAAAGAACAATGACAAGAGCTATTTTATAGGCTAATATTTTTTAAGTGGCTTATTTATGCAAAGCAAGTACACAGCAGAAATCTATTTTGGCACATTAACTGTTTCAAAAATATTGTGTTATGAAGGGGGAGAGGAAGGAAAATTAGTGAAGTTTCATTTGAGGGGGGTCAAATTTCTAGCTGGATAGCTATGAATCATCTATACATACTGGAGCTAGCACATGTACCTGAAGATAATCAGATCACTGGGTACCCAGACTAGTTAGGGGCAGTTTGCCATCTCCCTCAGCTTGCCACTCAACTCTGACAGCCTGCAAATGCACTAGGGGCTTAGCAATACATAATGGTATCATTGCTGAAGCAACTAGAAGAGATAAGATGAGGAAATTAGAAGTAATGCTATGCAAGCTTTTTTTAATTGAGTTGGGCTAGAAATTCTTAGGCAGATATAAGAGGGAAGGTGCAGAATTTGAGTCTGTAGGCAAGTGTTCTAAACACATCCTGTTCAAGTGCAGGGCCAAGGAAAAACATGTCTAAAATATCATAAACTCCTGAGATTTTCCCCTACCTATACAAATGACTACTGTGGTCCATGCTTTATACTGCAGAGTTAAATTGTGGGACTAAAATAGAGGATATCTAGCAGAAATGAATAAATTAACATCAGTGAAAAAGGGAGAGATACAAAGACCTAAAGGAGAGGATAAACTCGTCTTTTGGAACACTTCATGTGTTCATTACTTATTGCTACCAGTCATAGCTCCTGATGCTTTAAGCATGCTCAGGAGATTCCTCAGGTTCTTGGGACAGTTCTGCAGCCTGGTACTGACTAGGAAAGACTTCCTTCTTCATCAAGCATTAGAAGCAATTGAGATTCACTGATTCAATATACAGTTTAATGCTTACATTTAGGCAAATTAAACCAGGTCAGTGTGATGGCCACCTACAATGACTTTACAGCATTGGTAGATGAGGGAAGAGCAACTGATGTCATCTGTCTGGGCTTGTGCAAAGCATTTGACACTGTCTCACATGACATCCTTGTCTCTAAATTGGAGGCACGTGGATTTGATGGATGGACCGCTCAGTGGATAAGGAATTGGCTGGATGGCCACAGTCAAAGAGTTGCAGTCAATGGCTTGATGTCCAAGTGGTGACCAGTGATGAGTGGTGTTCCACAGGGGTCGATACTGGGACCAGTGCTGTTTAACATCTTTGCCACATGGACAGTGGGATTGAGCGCACCCTCAGCAAGTCTGCTGATGACACCAAGCTGTGTGGTGCAGTCAACATGCTGGAGGGAAGGAATGCCATCCAGAGGGACTTGGACAGGCTTGAGAGGTGGACCTGTGCAAACTTCATGAAGTTCAGCAAGGCCAAGTGCAAGGTCCTGCACCTGGTTCAGGGCAACCCTAAGCACGAATAAGGGCTGGGTGGAAAATGGATTGAGAGCAGCCCCATCCCTGAAAGTTCTCAAGGCCAGGTTGGAGGAGGGTTTGAGCAACCTGGTCTAGTGGAAGGTGTCCCTCACCATAGCAAGGCCGTCAGAACTAGATGATCTTCAAGGTCCCTTTCAACTCTAACCATTCTATGGTATCTTCCTTGCTCTGTGCTTCTGGTAGGCAGTAGCTTCTTTATCAAAATAAGTAGTGTTTTTTGAAGAAAATAACTTGCTTTAAAGATAAAACCTATTGCAATTTTGAAACTTTGGGGGAAAGAGCTTTTCTGGAGAAAGAACATTTCTTTAAAACAAACAGTTAAGTTTTCCCCCTTTCCTCAGCCAGAGAAGTCTGAAATTAAAAATTTCTCTCCCCTGCCTCCTTCAAATCAAGCTGTGTTATAGTCAGAATACATTTGAAAAGGTGAGGCATTTACCAGAACAAAGTGAAGCAAAACAGCATACATTTCTCTTCATTAAAAAAAAAGTTAAAACAAACAAAAAAAAAATCTTGTTCTGCTACTGTTTATCTGGGATGTTTGATCTTAATGATATTGACATAAGCCTTCCATATTTGAAATGAAAATTAGTGACCCCATTAGAAATAAAACTGCTATATTCATTGTTGCACGTGTCAAATAAAATTGAAGCTTTCTCTCTGGACTATGGTTTTGTTTTCCATAACTATAAACAGAGAATGGCATAAGGCCCTCTGTCTTTCGTTGATTTTTGGAAAACCTACCCTGGTGACTATAATCATTAATTAGACTCCAATAAAAGGAGTTTTAAAAAAGAAATTACACTTTGTTGACTTTAATTAAGCTTACATAAGCTTGTACACATTGGGACCTTCAAGAGGAATGTGAATGTGCTAATCTGGCAATTTTTCCTCAAATTCACATACCACTAATCAAAATGACATTGATTTGCTTAGATTAGCAGCTGACACCTGAAACTTCCTTACTGGAGCTACTTGGGAGTGTGAAGTTTTCTTGATGTAAAATGAGCAATTGGCTTTTCCTAGGCAAGGATCACAAGAAGTATAAACTCCTTTTCAAACCAGTCGATCCTGCAGCTGCTGCTCTGGCCAGCAGCAGTAATGTTCGTTTTCCAGAACCTGATGCAGTAATGTCTGCTGGACTGTTGGACATTAGAAGTCAGTCCTGTGTTTTCAAGCTGTGCTGCATTTTTTTATTTCAGCTTCTTCCTCTATATTCTAAGCAGTGTTACATGCTTGACTAAAATACAGCTGCAGTATAACGGGATTTCATCCAAATACAGAGAAGAAGGGAACAGAAATCTAGAAATGTAAACCTCCTGATTGCAGAAAAGAAAATTTTGTGAAAGATTCCAGCCAAAAGATGCTATACTTCATCCCTTTCATGTCATGGTAATGGCTGATTTTTAAATTATATGTAAAAGTCTTCTGCTACTTAAAATAGCTACTTGCAGTCACGTGCAGCAGAGAGTGGTCAGTAACAGAGGCTGAGCTACAGGAGATGGAAATGTAAAACAGGTCTAAACTAGCCTTTTTGTTCGCTTGCTAGCCAGATCAGAAAATATCCTGTAATTACATCTCTGAAGTATCTATTCTATACCAAAGATGCAGAAATATTCCCTTTGGTTACTACACTGTAAACTGAGAGCACTGGAAAATGTGGGAAGAAGTCTTAGCAAGGTACAAAGCAAATTTGCTGGCATTGCTTGGTTTGCATCAAGAGAAATGGGTTGGTAACAGTACAAAGCATAAATAATGCAGATAAGAAACTGGCATAACTTGAGCTCAATGAGAATTCAAAGATCTGGTAAAGTATTCTTGAAAATCATGAGCTTTCTTTAAGCCTATAACCTTTCAAAACACTTGAACCATTTGAATAACCTTTCAAAAAAACCCCCTTGCTCTTGCACAAAAACCTAAAGGTGCTACAAGCTGATTCTTGTTTCAGCTAAAAGGGCTTTAATCTTATTCAGTCACTGGCATGGCACAGCATTAGAAGCAATCTTCTCTTGGCATCTAATCAGCATATAATTTCAATTGTCTGTCTGCTGTTCTTCCGCTTGGCTTTGCGTGACAGTGTTTTATGCTAGGAAGTTTGGGTTATCAAAGTAGAGCAGGGTGCTTCTGCAGGACAAATCCATGGCGATTGCAGGGGTTTACATTGGGTAACTTCAAAATCTGCCATGTGCCTTATTTAATTAAATCAGAAACTTGCAGGAAACACATGGCTGGAGCCCCCAGAGATCACTTTTCAATTTCCCAATCAAAGATGATGAAATTAGAATTGGCTATCAAATCCTTCTAGCAAACTTGCATCATTCTTTGCTAATTTCCTTCTAGTGGGCCCCTTGAGAGATGCAGATAGTCTCAGTGCTGCATATTAAACTTTAATTACTGATTTCTGTTATGAGGGTGAGGTAGCACTCGGACAGAGATAGCTGCATCATAACTTGCAAGCTCCTCACGCTGAAAAACACCCATAAAGTAAATGAAAAATGAGTCAGCAAACTGTCACCAGCCTCTGTCAGCGCATGCTGCACCTTCAGCTCCACAGAAGGATGCCAGCTGGTATTCTATTAACAGTAAATTGTAGATTTTTGTTTATTCATAAGTGTTAACCTGATGCAATTTGGATGCAATTTGCTTTCCAAAAAAAGAGCATACAGAGCTTAGCATCATCCACACAGACACAATGGGTAGTTTCTGAAAAATATCACAACATGTAATCCGCAATAGCAGTGGTGTTACATGAGGTTTGAATTACATGAGGTTATTGCATTAAGGAGGAATTCCAAAATCAACATTGCTCGACTTATTTATTTACTTAAGGAAAAGTCCTATGATTTTTAGGTAAACTGCTTATACCGCTACATGCCGGGCTTGGAACCACTTTCCCTTCTGTGCAAAATTAGCACACAGGATTTTAGGACTGTAGTAACCTTGCTAAATTAAGTGAGACTAGTGTGATTTCACTTGAAATGACCATATATCTGCCAGACAGGTATAGGTGGATTTATAGAAATTGGGCAGCATATCCTAACCAGCAGATGAATGTAGGGGGGAAATGGCAACGTTTATGGCAGCGTTCTAGAAGCTTGTACTAGAATTCTACAAATATTCTAACAGGGTGCGGACAAGACATTTGCACTATTATAGAATTAGGATGGTCTAATATTTTCTTTTTATCATACCTTCCTTTTGCTGTTCCTGTTATCCATCTCTGAATTTTACTGCCTACTCTCTTGTTCTCCTTCTATTGGTCTCTTCTGTTGGTCTCTTTCTATTAGACCTGCCTGGACTGTCAGCATGTTGTGTTTGAATATTTTACAGTATATTTTGAACAAGTGCTCTGACATAATAAAGTCTTACAGTTCTCATTCAGCATGGAGATTTTTTCATATACCCATTTAGCATCATTTTTCTTCTCTTTGTGCTACTATGTCACTTTTTCTGCTCATCTAAATAAATGGTATTTCAGAGGAAAATCCCATCCTTACAGGGAAATTCTGACAACCTGGCACTTACTTTGTATTGCAGGGAAACAGAAAGGAAATAACTTCAGGTTACTAGGCTGCTTTGGGTGGGTATAGAGTCTGTTGGTATGTAGAAACCATCAGGTATGTTGAAGATAGGTATTGTACAGTGTGTTTGGCTGCCATGGGAAAACAGAAAGGAAGCTATAGGACTAGTGCTGTGCCGGTATTCTCTGTTTTAAGACCCCTGTTCATTTTGTTAGTCATTAGGGCATGTGTTTGCAGGAGTGTTAGAGTGAATGTATCATTCTAGGAGTTGGGGTGGGAAGTCATTTGTTTGCTTCGACATTTTCAAAGTCAATGTGTGAGACTGGCACTGCATTTCACTGGATTCCAGTGCAGTGTATGTGATAAGTAGTAACAAGAAATACAAATCTCATATCTCTTATAACCAGATGCAAATAGCTGAAAGTACAATCATCTTTGCAGTTATTATAGCTAAAAAATACTAGCCACTTCATTTTCATGGCCCAGTCTACAATAAACCAGCATCCTGCTGACCATCTACTTTGAAGCTCCTTTGTTATAACTTTCTATGTTGCCTTCTGTTTAATGGGATGCTACATTGGAGGTGGGGGAGAGGTTGTGGGTATCTGGATTTTTTTCTGGATATCTGGGTAAGGCTTGAGTTTATTTCTAACTTGTTGTTTATTTAGGCTATTTCATACATTGTTTCATATTTTTAACATCTACGTTTTTGGTGCCATGGGTACTGGTTAAACTTAGAAAAAAAGCAGGTTTTATCTTTAATTAAAAGTAGATGTGGGTGCATAGTTTTAAAAATGAAAAATACTGCTAAAACAAACGTGTATTTTATGCATCAAGCTAGTAGGTTTTCAACTTGCTAATTATATGTTTGCTTTTAATTGTATAACCCCAAATATCACACTTGTCTTCACTAAAATTTATCAGTTCACTCACTCAAAGAAATTTTTCTAAGTATCCCTAGTAAATATTCACTGTTGTGGACTATGAAACTAATTATTTCCTTAAAGCTAATGTTTTCATCATTCATTATATACTAAGCAGGTAAAGTGAATTTTAATATGTTTCCTGGTCTACCTCTCAATTACTATTTTTTCTTACTTTTAAACCAATTCAAGTTTACCCAATGAAAGCGTACCAGAAAAGTCACCAAAATGTATGGAGTGTTGTATAATGGGCTGGTTTTATTTATGCTGTGGGATGGAGGGAAGGAGCGATTCCAACCAGCAAGATACTTGTTAAGTTGAACAGCAGACTGTTCATAACTGAATCATAATGCACTGTAGATGTGGGAGCTTGGATCGTCCCCCTTTTTACGGAATGCTGT
The DNA here is from genome assembly GCA_033628505.1 of Tringa tobata. Taxonomy (NCBI): domain Eukaryota; kingdom Metazoa; phylum Chordata; class Aves; order Charadriiformes; family Scolopacidae; genus Tringa; species Tringa tobata. The sequence continues at coordinate 3,974,954 of JAHREE010000161.1, forward strand.
GAATCCAAACGTTGATCCAAACTGCAGGCAGTGAGTGCAAGCCTGTTTCAGATACTGCTCCTGCCCAGCAGTTGCCTGTCTCTTGTCCTGTTCTTCCTGTTACTGTGTGAAGACTCACAAAATTAAAATAAAGAACCTGACATAGGTTTTAAGTTCAGAAATAGATTGAATTGTATGCTGATATTTGTGTGTCGTACTGCAAGGAGTTTAACGCAAAAAGTGTGCTGATATACTATTTCCTCCCTTTCCGCTGAATTTACTCTTTTTTGCTAGAGTTGATAGCCATCTGGTCAGATTGTTTTCATATTTTACTCCAAGTTTAAACCAGTTTCAAATCTACTTTAGAGTTTTGCTCATTCTAAACACCAGTGAAGAATGCAGCTATACTATTTGAAGAACATCACCGATAGTACAGCTAGATTTTAAAGTAAAAAAATTTATCAAGCATATTTAATAGATTTAATACTGAGAGGTCATGTTATGCTTATGCTAAGTGAAAAGGATAGAGACAAAATAGTATTACATTAAGTATATTTCATAAATATACTATTATTATTATTCATTCCACGCATTCTGAAACTTCTGGGTTTTTTATTAAATTACTTCCATTTTCAAATTCTGGAGGCTTGGGCAATTTTTTATTGTGCATTCTCATCGTGGTCAAGTGTAAATTCACTGTTTCTCAAAAGGTCTAAGTAGAGATCTATTTTGGGGGGTTATTTTACATGAGTCAGAATCAATGAAACTCCTAACTTGTCATTTTGTCACTTCTAGATACTCTAATAAGATGGATGGGTATAATTTACAGTAGTTTGGGGAATAATATGGAATTTTATTCAACTGTGTTGGTATGTAAATTCGTCACATTTTCCTAAAATGAGCAGCTTAAGCAGAACTTTGGGTGTTACAGTTAACCATAATTGTATTTCTCTTTGGAGGAAAGCTTTCTGTGACTTAGAAACCATCTATCCAGGCACATCTCACTGATCTCTTTTAGCAGTAGTATTTGCCACTTGCAACCTGACTTACTTTATCAAAAGTACGGTTTGGTGCTTACTTTATCTGTGCCTCATTTACAGTCATGGACAAAAGGAGAAAATCCACTGTAACTCTAGTTTTCCATTATGGATTCAGGAATAGATGAAAAAGAACAAATACAGGGCACTAGTGAGAGTTTATATTATGATTAGTAGTAGTCACCAATAATGGATCTAACATTCTCTTCAGTTGTCTGTTTTGTGCTGACATCTTCAGTGGACAAACCAGTTTGGGGAGCACGTAGAAATACTTCATGGTCAAAACAGTTCTACTGTTTTTTCCATTTAAAATTTGTGAAGTAATCACTGGCCAACGTAATGTAACCATGATGTTATAGATATTATGATACCATGCATTGTTGCAAAAACAACAACAAAAATCCATTGGATGGGTTTAAAGAGATTGAATTGAAGTAAAACCAGTTATTGCCTCCAGTCAGTGTTGTGTTAGGTATTCATTGAGTGTTCATGTTTAATAGACAATCTGGCCACATTTGTATACCATGAGATACTATATGTAATGCTTGCAGTTATTGCATTTGTACGTTCAAGGAACACCCAAGAAGTAGAGCACAGGTTTCCTTCTGTGGGATCTTTATGTGAAAGAAAAGACTTCATCATGAGGCAGGACAAGCCCAACCAACATTTGCTCAATGAGTCTTGCACTATGCCCTGAAGTTGATGAGACTATTAACATTAATTATTCATGTGCTGACAAAGGCCGCTGCAGGAGACACAGAATGAAGACTAATAGGCTGAAATAGAGAAAACTCCATGCACAGGAGAGCCTGGAGAATGGAATATCTTTCAATATTTTTCCTCATTAGTTTGTCTTATTTCCCACAGGGGCAGCAGCACAAATCTTTGACACCAGAACTTTTCCTTAACTGTGTTTGCAATTTCAGAGCTACATTCCCTTCATGAGAAGTACTCTGCTCCTGAACCTTGACCCTTTTGTCAGCTCAAATATGCTTGCTGATTGTGGATGTCTTTGAGCCTGACAGATGGACCTCATCTGCCTAGGGCATGGTATAGGACAGGAGAGAACTCAATTTTGAGTTTTGTGCTTAAAAAAAAAAAAGCCAGTGTAAACACCTGTGGAAGTCAGTGACTTCCCACTGTGGTTCTGACTCCAGACTTCTCACAAAGACTCTATGACAAGTGGGAACTTAATAAGAGGCTCCCTCTGTAAACAGAAATGCTATTTTGGTTGAAGCTCAGTGTACCTTGGGGCAGGTAGAGCAACAGATGGGATGCTCAAAGGCAATGCTTTTTTATGAGCGTTCTCTCCCCAGGGACTATATAAAATGCTGATATTTATATTTTTAGATTATTAGAGCTGTGAAACTGAAATACACCTTTAGCTGTGAATGTTGCTCATGTTTATGGATATCAGCTAATGAAATTATCTCCTTTTTATAAGGTATCTTTAATTTTTATTAGATTTTTTTATTTTTAGACAGAAAATTTGATTCACATCTGATCAACATAGTGCTAGCAAGAGCCTGAACTCTTTTCAGGCTCTGAAAAGCATTGCTCCATCTTATGTTACACTTCTCTTCCCAAAGAAGAGACACACAAAACATCAGGAGTCGTTTTGCGATTATTTTTTTTTTAAAAAAAGCGTTTCAAGTTTTGGGCAATTTTTGTCTTGCGTAGTGCTGGACATGTTCAGAAACCAGGATCCATTATTCAGCAAGCTGGTTGGTATTCTACATTTATAAAGATTGCAGGATGTGAACTAAAATGTCATTAGTGGTGTCAGAAAACTGTTACTCTGTTCTCCAGTATGTAAAAAGCCCACAATCTTGATAATCCTTGTATGTGTACTGGTAGTCACCTGATTTGAACAGTCGTCTACGAGGAAAAGGCCCTTTGTATCATTGAAAGTAAAAGTTGCTGTCTTTTAGTCATCCAAGGTTTTCCCATGAATACATGTACATTAGTTTTTGAAGTGCGTACTTATGTGTTGGAATGGTTATTTTTAAAACATTCTTTGCTGAGGAAATGTGCATTAAAATGCTGTTTGAAGTTATTCAGGTGCAAGTTACAAATACATTTTTTCTTCTTAGCGAGTTTGCTCTGTAAAATTTTGCTTTTTTAATTTTTTGTTTTGTTATATCTGAGGAGGATAAACTTCTGCACAAAATATAGGGCTGTAGTTGGGATAGTAGGAAAAAGTAAACTTTACAAAAGGATTGCTTAAATCAGCTTATTGTAGATGGTATTCTCCCTCCACACATATGTTTCTGCCACCAATTTCAATCATACCCTGTATTATTTTTTTCTTAAAAGCTGTGGTGTGGTCTACAGATACTCTGAGCTAAAAATAGGGAACGGGAAAATGGAGGTGGGGGGAAGGAAGGCACCAAAACATCCCTACCTAAAGAAATGACTTCACAGAAACATTTTTAATGAACATAAATTGCTATTGCTCTGCCTAGGTCCTATAGTAGGAGATATTACTCTGGGAAATAAATAAGCTTAAATTGGAGATTGTTTTGCTGGTTACTGGTGTTACATTTCTTGAAGCTTGCTGTGGCAGTTTGAAAATGTTAATGGCATGAAACAAGAATAAAGCCTTACTAACAAATGAAGGATAATAACGTCTCCAGAAAAGTTGTACTGTGAAGTGCCTTTTTTTTCCCCATCTAAAGGCCACATTATTCTGATCTCTGTTTATAACACCTGGATGTCTTTCCCTAAGAGCACACTGAAGTGCCAAGGAAGTTTGATACTGCTGATGAGGAGCTATGGTGCAGCTTAGATGAGTGTCATGTCCTGAGACCTTAAAAGTACCCTAGGCTCTAGCTGTGTAGACATAATGTTGGACTACAAGAAGACATACCTTAGCTCTTGGCCCATGTCCAATTTCATGGGCAAGTTTCTTAATTTCTGCTGGTGCTTTTCTTTCCCTGCATGGAAACAATGCTATATGACGTGTTTAAAACTTGGTTTAATCTGCTAATTTTTTCTATTGCTCTCACTGCACTGTGAGCCATAGGTCCAAAGTATTAATAATTTACAGCTCTCCAAGGTTCAGTGGGAAGTGCATTTAGTATTTTTGGGGGGGGGGGTTGTGTTTTGGTTGCTTTTTGGGTTTTTTGTGTGTTGGTTTTTTTATTTTTAAGGGAGAATTGGCAAAATGAATATTTTTTTCTAATTAACGGAAGAGTAAATTGTGTATCTTCCCCGCCCTCCTTTTGCATCTGCTGCGGGTGTTGATGTCACTGCTGCGGAAATCTCCTTTCAGCACCACGAACAGCGCCCCTCGGCCTTGTGTGCCCTTTGGCCCTCTGGCGAGTTAGCCCTTCTTGGCTGTGACCTCATCCGTGACATCAGCTCCGTCTCCTTTCTACATTTTCTGTCCACTGATAGCGTGGATAAGCAAGGGGATCTTGCATTCTTAAGTGGGTGAGTATACACGCACAACAGTACCACAAGGAGAAAAAGTTTTTTGCTGCTTCAGCCAAAAACTTGACAAAATAATTACTTCATAGGGGAAAGACTTTATTTCTATATTAGGCATATCAGAATCTTGTATTATTTTTTTTTTTAATAAAATGAGAAACTTAGGTAACCTATATTCCCAAACTGTGTTAGGTAATAATTAAAATGTGTGTTGAAACATGAACTATTGAGCTGCTTCTAGAGAAACATGATTTTCTTATGCTGTACAGCTAAGCAATATTGTTGAAGCCAGACATTCAAAATGCTGAGACTTGCTTAAAAATGCTGATTTTAAAGAAATCACATATGACACGTTTTTTATAATCGCCCTTTGAGGTTTTTAAAGCTAATTTTTCAAACTTTTCTGTGCAACTAAATTTCTAATTTTAAAAAGGAACCTAAGACTTATACAATCATAGGAACCCTAGGACAGAAGCTTTGAGGTATCATGGCATTCAGAATTTTAATGCTTGGTAGCAAAGTTATTAGAAGAAAGTCAATGTTGACAAGGTCTTATGTGCAGAAGTCTAAGTACCAGATTATTTACAGTGATGCTACTTACTGGGAGGGAAAAGTTAGTAAATACTGCTGGTTGCCACAGATGAGAACAGGGTAAATCTTACTTGTCTGTATTTAGTAAGTAATGCTTGCCTGTATTTAGTAAAAATACAGTAAAACTGCTGTTATTCACCTACTCTCTACTTGATTTAGTTTGGTAGAAAGCTGCCTGTGCAGAAGAGAGCAATTTTATTGTTTCAGTTCTCTTTAAAAAGGAGAACTCCTTTTCCTTCCCCTGTCACAGAGGAATAGTGCCTGGGAGAAAAGACAAGACATCCAAAGAGCTGTTTTGTTGGAGGGAAGGGAGAGGAGGGGTGGTCTGGTAAGACTAGTGAACTCAGCTCCAAGTTACTTCAAAGTGGCAAACATTGCCTATTGCATGATAAATATTATCTCAAATAAGGACCTTCAAATGAGAGGTATTGCTATAATTTTTGGTTGACTGGCTATTATATGTTTCAGGCTGAATCTTTAAAGCATTAACCTTTTAAAAATAATTTCCTTTTATCTGAGCAAAGATTCCAGTCTCTTCCACAGAAGTGTTTTGTCAGGCAGGAATTTGAAGTAAGTAGACATAAGTTTGAATTTTAGCATGTCAGTATTCTACCTCTCATTATTGTGGATATCCTCAACTTCCAGTGCTCCAGCTGGAGATAGACAGGAGCAGCCAAATCTAGGTTAGAAGTTCTTCTGCTAATAAGGTGATGTCCCAAGCGTGAAGTTCTGTGAGAACCTTTGTAAATAAATACTTAGATGTTCAAAGAGAGAAATTACTGTAAATACAGAGGATCTTACAATAAAGTAGAAAGCTGCCTAGTTTGTCTGTGACAGAGGACTATTACTGTGGTGAAAGACTGTCTATTGCCAGAAAGAGCGTGAGGTTTAGCCAGAATATCACAGCATAATAAATGAATACTTCCCTCTCTCCAGGGCCAGGTATTCATGCAAAGTACTAGTAAGTACTCATCTTATACTAAGTAATATGACATACTGGTACTTGGAGGCTACTTTAAATTTATTTGCAGGTTCGTTTTTTTTAAGTGTTAATCTAAAATCCTGACAGATTTAACATTTAGCTCTTTTCATTGTGTAAAAATACTTTTGTGGCTTTCTTCTAGCTAGTTTGAGACATAAAAGTGAATTTATTAGACCTGAAAGATTTCAATTAACAAAAGTGAACACCAGAGCTCAGAGATAAAGTTTCCTGATTTGCTTCTCACCAGTCAGCATAGGTAGGTCCTAATGAAGATTTTTTGGAAAAGAAAACAGATAAAAGATTAGAGGAGAGAGAGGGGGATGGAATTATGAAATGAGTCTACAGATCAACATTTCCACAAGAGAAGAACACAAAGAGAAGGAAGAAGGAGGAAACATTTTTGGCTTTTTTGTTTGGGTTTTTTCTCCTCATTCTTTAGTGTACAGAATTTAGTGAATTTGTTCTGCCTTTAACCAGGCAGTGCCATGTCACAGAAGAATTAATAAGCAAAAACTCTAGTGTCTGTGTGGATATACATACTATATTACTGTAGAGACCTAATCTTTAGTTTCTTCTATTTTGCAAAGAAAACCATGATTTAGAGATTAAAATATAGGTAGTTTTAATCTCAAACTTTTAAACTAAAGACATTTGTTCCAACAAAAGGAGTTGCTGTGTTTATTAATATCGTGTGATGGAAACCAAAAAAAAATTGTCATAGGTTCACAGAATGTTTGAGGTGGGCAGGAACCTCTGGAGATGGTTTAGTTCCAACCCCCTGCTCAAGCGTAGTCAGCTAGAGCAGTTTGCTCAGGACCATGTCCGGCTGGGTTTTGAACATCCCCGAGGATAGAGACTCCACAACCTCTGGGTAATCTGCACCACTGTTTGACCTCCCTCACAGTAAAAAAGTTTTTTCATGTTCTTTGAATGGAATGTCTTGTATTTCTGTGTGCCCATTGCTTCTTTTTCTGTCATTGGATACCACTGAGAAGAGTCTAGCACCATCATCTTTACTCTCTCAGGTATTTATGCACATTATTGAGATCTCCACTGAGCCTTCTCTTCTCCAGGCTGATCGGTCCCAGCTCTCTCAGTCATCCCTCATATGTCAGATGCTCTGATCCCTTCATCTTTGTGGCCCTTTGCTGGGCTCACTGTAACCTGTATCCAAGTCTCTCTCATACTGGGAAGCCAAGAACTGGACACAGCACTCCAGATGTGTCTCATCAAGGCATAGTAGAGGGGAAGGATCACCTCCCTTGACCTGCTGGCAATGCTTTTCCTAATGTAGCCCAGGATCCTCTTGGCCTTCTTTGCCACAAGGATGCATCACTGGGTCATGGTAACCTTGCTGACCACCACGACCTCCAGGTCTTTTTCTGCAAAGCTGCTTTCAAAACAGTTAGCCTCCAACCTGTACTGCTGCATGGGGTTATTCCTTCCCATGTGCAGAGCTTTGCATTTCCTTTTGAACTTCATGGCATTCCTGCCTGCCCATTTCTCCAGCCTGTTGAGGTCCTTCTGAATGGCACCTCAATTATCCAATATATCAATCATTCCTCCGAGTTATGTTTCTGCAAATTTGCTGAGGGTACATGCTGTCCCAATGTCCATGTCATTAGTGGAGATGTTAATCTGGCCTCAGTATCATCAGCTAGGGCACACCACCAGTGACTGGCCTCCAACTGGAGTTCATGCTGTGGGTCACTACACATTTGAACCCAGTAGTTCAGGTGGTTTTCAATCCATGTCATTCTCCTCACTCTCAGTAGTTGAATCAATAGCAAATCTGAGTAAAACAATGTTGGTACTGAGAAACAGCTTCTGAGTATCAGTGATAGTTTTAGCCCACTCCCTCTGGGGATACTTGAGGGGAAAGGTTTAACTGCGTTGAATATAATTGTGTAGATCCTTGAAACACTTAAGACGTGCTTCTTCACTTTGCAAATTTTAAGGAATATGTACTATCTCCGAATAGGATAAACCCTGAAGTGGAAAGTATAGTACTGTAGACTGTTTCATAATGTGAAAATTGTATGCAGCTTTGTAAGTGCAGGAAGGTTCAGCTGAGCTTTTGGAGATTAAACCAAATGCAAATGACCTCAGAATCACGAAAGATTTGCTCACAAGTTGTGGTCGTAAAGTATTGCTTCCTTTGAATGTTTTCATTTGGGAAGGGAATATCTTTTATCTCGGTGAAAATGTTCCTACTGTGACGTATCAGAAAAGAAGAACTGGAGAAAATTGGTAGCCAGAGAGAAAAACAATGATGCCATGAACAATGGATGTTAATAAATGAGATTGTGCTCATTCAGGGCTACAACTAAATCCACTAATGCCAATGGGAGCTGTTGCTTTTGATCAGGTAGCTTTATAGCAAATCTTATGAGCTTCCACCTGCAATGCAATTTGGAAAACACTACTCTGCACTGCTGCCTTTGGTAAAGAATTTCAAAAAGCTTTACGTGTTAATCAAACCTCCCAGTACGCTGGGGGATATTATCCAGAAATAAGGATGCAGAAACTGAGACAAAAAGTGGTTTTGCTTTACACTGAGAAGCGACAACTCTGGTTGTCAGAGCAGTTACATTATAGCAGCCGTTGAGCAGCAGGCCACCAATCCCACTTACTCTTGGTAAGGCTTGGTCAGAGTCAGAGCAAAATTATTAAGAAGCAAGAAGAAAAGGTAGAGGAGGCCACCTTATTATAATCTGGATTACTCTATTCACTTAAATTCAGACAGCACTGTTGTAAATGAGTAAAATTAGTTGGAATCCTTTTGTGGTGCTGTGCTTTAATGTGCTAGAAAATCAGAGTTTAAAACAAATACTGGTGATTTTAAAGCCATTAGATGAAAAAGATAAAGTTGCAGGAAATATTTTTAATTGCTGTTCCTAATAATGTGCTTTTACATAAGCTGTAGTCTTCCAGTGCTTACTTATGGAAGATTGTGCATCTGCATTGATCTTAACTGCAAGGTTCAGTTATGCATGCATAGGGCTGCAAGGGTCTCAGCAAATACATCAAAAATCCTCATTTCTCACTTAAACATCAACCTCTTTTTATCTAAAATCTTATTTAATTAAAAACAAAAGGAAATAAATAATCACAATTTGACTCTTTGGATCTATAAAATATGAAGAATACCTGCAGGCTTCACAGGATATCAAGATATGAAGTTCCTAAGTATCTGCATAACAGTGCAAGTCATAGAAGGAAGGAGACACTGGAGTGGTATTTACATTGCCTTTTTCGATTAGTAGTCTACTTAAAACTTGCATTGGAAAAAATCTGTAGGTTTGTTCTATTATATTCATTCTGTAGAAAACAGCAATTTTGAAAATAAATTTTTGATTTAATAGATTGCTATTTGGAAGAGAGCAGAAAAAGTGTTGTAATTTTAAGTGAACTTTCTCTGTGCATGTTCTCTACTCTTGGTTCCACTAAGACTTAAAAATGAAATAAGAGATGCTATATGCTATAGTTTTTTGAATCTGGTACAAGGACTCTTCCTTCTTGGCTCTTTCAGTGCCAGTAATTAGGCCATCTGGTTTGTGAGGGAAGTTAATTCAAGACCATATTAATACCCACTTTTAAATTTCTTTGTGGATGACACTTCAGGAGAAAATGATGGTTGCTGGATAATCAGATCTAAAATTAAGAGAATGTGGTGTTGATCATCCTATAGTACTGGTTACAACACTAATCATAGATGCTCAGAAACTATTGTGATAAATCTGATGTCAACATTTATATAGAAAAAAAGAGTAGAAAGAGCGTTAAATTCTCACAGATTTCTTTAGGTTGGTGCATAGAATGAGAACAAGTGTCCAATTTGTTGAAAAAAATCAGGCTGAGCCTTTCAAAAGATATGGATAAAGTATAATAGTTTGGCTCTGTACAGCTTTCAATTGTATGTCTGTGCTCTTCGATGTAGAATACAAGGCTATTATGGTGAAAGTCAGGAACATGAATTTAAGTGTTACCCAAACTGCTTTTACAGTTGTTGCTGTTTCCAACTAACATTAAAGGTTGGGGTTGTTTTTTGTGTTGTTGCTGAGAGAAATCTCCAAGTAGTCACACAAAATTCCTGCTCTCCACTAAATGATGCTGTGGCTGAGTAAATTAATGTTTCTGCTGGTTTTGTGCTGTTAGAGATGCTAAAACGGGCTCTACTGGTTATGGAGGACTCGGAGTTGTTGAGTCAATTCTAGAGTCCAAAGAGTATGGAGAGTTTGAATCTGTGTGTTTGGAAGTGCTCTGGGACTCTGGACCCATAACACCTTGTTTAGCTTTCTCTGTTCCAGTATATGGGAATTTCCCTTCCACAGGAAGTTCAGCCAGCCTGTTACAGAAATTTTGGGGAAAGATGTTACAAAACAAAACATGAGAGAAGCTATTTTGGGTGTAGCATTTTGTTTGAGACATAGGGCATGAAATAGTGCAGTAATAGCAATACAGTGAGAGCAAGAATGATATAAACAAAAATGTTCAAAATACACTATTAATGGCTGACAGATTTTTGTATTGTCATGTGGCTTTTTTCCCTGCTACCTTTTTTTTAGTGCAGAATAAGAGTTGGAGCTTGAATTGATCTTGCGGTCTTGTAATATGAAATAATCTTGTATTTAAGAAGTTGTTCTAACAGTCTTTAGGCCTACATGGAAGCTTTCAGAGGCAGAAGTGAGCAGAAAAGTAAATCTAGTATGTGGAAAGTGAAGAAAATAGTTGTGTGGTCTTGTATTATACAGCTATTTTGAGCTCTAGTAGTGCATGTTAGGGATACAGTTTAATGGGAAATTGTCATCATTTTCATACATTTCCAACAAAGATCTGTATTTTGAAAGTTCAAGAGGTCTCTTGTGTCTCATTACAAGTGTCTTACTTTAGCGTGAACATACAAGACTAAAAAATGCATCTCCTTGTGCTGCTGACCTGTATTGCTCTCCTTGCTCTTTAAGCTTGTACCTTAACTACCTTCATTGAACTTTTTTCAGATCCCTTAAAAATCAATCCATTTCCTAAGAACTGCTATTATGACAGCTTTCTTTGTAAATGAAAACAATTTCTGGTGGCAAATTATGCTATCAAATAATTATTTTTTTTGTGGTGGCGTGGAAATGATCTTCCAAATGTCACTTAATCCCAGTTTTGCAGAGAAATTAAACAGAATAAAAGCAGTGGCTATTCTCACAGCTCTCACGGGTTGCTAAATATAAACGTGAGATCTGTGCAGATAGCAATTTTTTTTTTTTTTCTGTTCACCTTTGACAGTGTTCTGCTAACTGAATGGAGGTACCTGTTTTTGAAGGAGCCAGTGCACATTCCAGCACAACCAGCCTCTCATAGCCAATGCTTTACCGGCTCAGTTATTTGAGGTGTGTGTCTATCCTTCCCTGATTCAACTGGTAGGGGGGCTCTTCTTCAAACTGTTACGTGTCTGTTAATCTTCTAATGTCAGTGATTTTGCTATGCAGTTTACACTGTCACAATGTAATTGTCAGTACAAAAGGTGTTAACGAGCAAAGTGGCTGTTTAATGAAACACTGATTTCTGGGCAGTAAGTAATGTGTTTAGGACCCTCGACTGTGTTTTAGAAGACAAAGGAGGGCTATTAGGCTCAGTTTGTGCCTTGCCCACCCGGGTGAGCAGGTAATGATGCGTGCCAGATAGTGGCGCTTCCATTTGTTTTCCTAATGTACCAGAAATTTGAAAATCTTCACGTTCAGTTTTCTCAGAGGAGGAAAACATTTCACCAAAGATCAAGATACTATTCAGGTGTTCTGGTTGTGTGGCATTGAGAGTTACAACTTGGTGTTTCACTTCTGGGGGAAAAGCCTGACTCCACAGTCCGCTGCATCATAGAGTCACATAGTTCAAGTTCTGCCAGGTCAGTGTAAAAATTAGCAAAGCACTCAATTTTGCTTTTGATGTTGAATGGGGCTTAGATTTTAATAGTCATACCTGTGCAAAGTGTTCTGGCACAAAAGTGAGTATCAAATACTGTATTGTGCATAACTGATCCTTTTCTGATCATCTCATCCCCATTAAACTGCTTTTAAAAGAAGGATTAACCCTTGAGGCACAGAACTGCTGTAATCCTCATTGTGGAGGTAGCAGTGACTTCTGTTCAGCGGTGTCCTAGAGATACTTATGTTCATGTTTACAAAGACACTGAGTGGGCACTACTGAGTGCAAAAAATCCAATTTTTGTAATGATTAGGCCTTCAGGATAGGATCAGTGAGTCTATTTTGGCTAATTACATTAGAGACTTTTGCTACATACCTGGGACTTGGGATGCAGAAAAACTAGTTGCTGTGAAGCCATGGTTGCTTCAGGGTTGTAGTGTGCCATTCTTTTAGAGAGAAGACATTTAACTGTGTAGAAAAGTTAGTAAAAACATAAATTCTATGGATTCCTGTAGATGTCATGAGTATGAGAGGAAACCAGTCAACTTGCCTGGCTTTGCATGCACAGAGCAGGAGGAATCAGCAATAGTTTTTAAACCACAGATGAAAACTGCAAACTCAACCAAAATACTTTGCAAGTAAATTGTTGATATTCTGGAGCCAGTAGTGCATTACTACACCCAGGGGTGTCAGGATAAGTACCAAGTGTGCAGCATGATGCATGGCCTCCTACACCCACAGTACTCCCTCATCCACTCAACCAATTAACAGTAATTAGATAATTACAGTCTATAAAAGTCTTTGAAAGATGAAGATCTTGGTGCTTGGGACTCATTAGCCCTTTTTAACATATTTATTACACTTTTTATTTCTGACCACGAAGGGGAAAAACTTAAAATATTCTCTGTTATTTGCCATATTGTGTTCATGAAGCAAAGCCTGCAAAAGCAGCCTTTCTCCCAGGTGTCCAATATTAGCTCTGCTTTGACTGAAAATGACAGGTAATGATAGGGAAAGGAAGCTTCCGTAAAACGCCTTGCATCTGATCACGAAATTTTTACTAGCGATCCAAAGAAAATGGCATGGTATTTTTATATTGCTGGTAAAACTCTAGCCACTTGTACTCTGTAGTAAAAAATAGTAGGCTTTAATTATTTATGCAGCACATAACATACAACACGAAAGGGTTAGAGTAGATTTTTTTCATGCAAGGTGACCAGACCCCAAATGTTTTGTGAAACTGACCTTTTTCGTTGTAGTTTGGGTTGTTTTGGATTTTTGGAGTTTGTTTGTTTTTTGGTTCTGGGTTGTTGTTCTATTTTGGGTTTTTTTGTTTTTAATTTAAAATTCTCTTTTTGCCTAAGAATTTTCCTTCAGTTGTGTTGCTGGAGGATGCTCAGGTTTTCTTCTTACCCCTTTTTACTGAGTGATGTGGAGGAGTTTCCACATTACCAAGTATTAGGCAACTAAACAAGGAAGTTAATGTCTGTACAGTCCTGCTAATAATGAGAGAAGATCCTCCAGAAGGTAAATGAGAGCCACAGTTTTCCTTTTGGGGAAGAAGTAGGAAATGTGTAGAATTGCCTCTATTTCTTGTGGATGAGAGCTTTAGTTAAAGGGTATTGCAGCTGTCAGCACACTTTAAAGTTCACAATGATTATCTTTTGTCTCTTGCCCTTCTTTTTGCACTTACATCCCTTATGAGCAATGCTGTGGCCACTATTTTCCCAGTGTAATAAAGAACTAGTTTATATGGAAGGAAATACTTGTTGACTGAACAGCCTTCTTATGCCAGCCCTTGAATTTTTCGAGGTACACTGAGGCCAACTGAGACCTAGGATTTGAGCCTTGTTTTTGGTATTTGTACTAAAACTGCTTTCCTGTGCCTGCCTGCACCTTTATCGCAGTCGGTGGGGTAGAACTAAACCACATGGGGATTAAGTGATTTTCTGTTGCATAGTCCTGCATTGCAGGCTGAATCAGTTGTCTGCTTTTTCATACAATGTGATTTACAAACCACTCTCTAGCAGTTTTCTGTAGAGCTAAGACATAACAAATGAACATAATAAAAGCACAGGTATATTAAGTGGTAGAAAACCCCCAAAGTTAATCTGTATCTCTTTGTTCAATACAGAGCTTCTATTTACTAATTTCACAAGGAGTATTAGATGGACGGGAGCAGCAGTTGTCACATTTTCTGATAGGTGTATTTTGATAATGAATGGCATTGTTTAATGAGAATGTTGTCAATACAGCTACAGCCCCAGCTGTCATTGCTGCCGGGCAGGAGTTGGGGGGGGATAAGGATCTAATGATAGGTTGGTGCTAAGGGGGAGATTAGATTAACAAAAATCAATAGAACAGTTCTGTTTTGCAATTTTGTTTGTTAAGATCTCCACTGCCTGGACTGAAAGGTTGATTTTGATTGATTCATTAGACCAATGCATGATCAAACATAGGTCACTTTATAGTATGTGTCAACAGACTAAACATTTTGTTACTTTGGGGGGGATTGAGTCACATGATCTTGCCTCCATAAGCTACTGCAACCTAACAAGTGAATCCTGTGATATTGTTTTTCTTTTTTTCCCCCCCTAACCAACAGCAGCTGTAAATCCTATAATTCCTTGTGTTGTTTATATTTCAGGTTTGATAACTGGTGCTGAGGAAAAATCAGACTTGGTTGGGAGGATGGGGAAGCCAAAGAATTGTGCTGGTTTTGCAGAGGTGTATTTAGAAAGTGACTTTGTGCTGCAGAAACAGCAAGACTAATGACAGAAAATAAAAATAGTGCCGAAGGCGGGACCTTCCCAAGGTGGATTGTTATGTTGCTTTAGTGCACGTTTATTTACCTGACTGTATGTTGGAGTCAGAATATTGGAGACAGAAGCAGACCCACATTCATTCTGATAAAAACACAGGAAAAAGATCCCAGTGTTTTAGGGTCCTGCTAGGCACATGCTGTAGATTCCCTCCTCCCTTACTCAAGCTCACCTGGGACAAGGAGAATGTTACCAAGAATTTACACATCTTTGTACATCAAAGCCTAAGGAGCGATGACTGCTACTCCATCTCTTTCTTAACCCTCCTCTTTGAGTCTACTTTAATCCAAGACCGTAATAAATCAAGATTCATTAGTATGACTAAACTAAGATTTCTTTCCCCAACCCTCTCAAAACTAACGAGCGGAGGCTTTAAGACCTCTGTCTCTGTTGGCTGGGATGGTACCACTGCATTGTGAGACACTACCAATATGATGGTGTATCAAAGTTTTGCTGTGAGCCATGCGTCAGTTGTTTGAAAATATCCGTCTTGTAACCCAAGCCCTCTGAAGTGGGAGCAAAAGAGTTCACTGACTTGTGAATATTTAGGCATATTGTCATCCCCCATTTGCAAGTGGGGCAAATGGGAACAGCTAGCACAGCTATGATTGTGGTTATAGTGCCTCCACGGTTTATAGTGTTAGTGAAACCAAATTGGGAATTGTTTCTGAATGTCTCGACTCATTTCAGGAAAGCTCTGGAGACCACAACATGGTCAGGTTGGTCTTTTTCTTTTTTTTTTTTCTTTTTTTTTTTTTTTTAATAGGCCTATTTCAAGCAGACATAGTAAATGTAATTGTTGTTGCTGAGAAGTTAGGAAAGCTCAGGTAATTTCTAGTCTTGTAATGACTGGTTTTATAAGGTGGTTGTGTTCTCTCTCCCTTGAAAACAAGTACAGAGGTGCATGTTAAACCAGAATCATCTTTGTGATGTTTCATGCAGATGATGTCTTAAGATCTGTCTGGCTGTTTTTAATGAGAACTGGAAGCAAATACATTTAGATATCATTCCAAGTTTGTCCGTTTCAAAGTGCAGAGCAACAAAAATTGTGTGCAGGGCTTTGACCATGAGACTTCGTTCAATTTTGCAGTTCCAGAGGTTAAGAAATCCCCATATTTCTGTGATAGTAACTTGCGCCATTTTGATATCTGTCCAGTAGTCACTTCTTAATCTATTTAAAATATGTTCTACAGATACGACACAGTGCTGATCTTTTAATCAGAATGTCATGGTATGTTCAGTGAAGTGACTTAGAAAAGTCTATATGACATCTACATAGTAAAATTCATCAAACGAAGATAATCTCAAAAAAAAGAATAAATCACGGTTATGTTCAAACACTCTGATAATTCGTGTTTAAATAAAGATGCTTATGCTGTAGGTGAACTTACAGACTTTTAATTCCATTTTCTTGATGGATCAGGTTTTGCTAGTGTAGCTTTCAGGAAAAACAAATAAAATGTGGCTTTTTTCTTTCAAATAGTGTCTGGGAAATTGCTGGAATGTTTCCTTTTCACTTTTATAAAAAAGCTAGCCTCCACAAAATATTTCTGGCTTATCAAGATGGAGGATTTGAATAAGATCAAAACAATATTTTTGGAAGAGATAATATCATAAAAATTCACATTTCTCTAGCTCATTTGGCTTCAAGACTAAATAACTGAAATGGAACTGGATTCTAAATTATAACCGTGAAACTGTCTAGCTCTTTTCTGTACTAAAGACTATTTATATGACCCTTGTGCTCTGAAAGATAAAACAGTCTCCTTTACATGTGAGATGATAATTAAAAGGAAGGAAGCCAATACCTAGACCTCTTAGCTCTGTATTCAGCAGCCAGCTCAGCATTCCCAGCAGAGGTGTACAAAGCTTTACCTTTGACAAACCAAGCAAAAGCAGCTCTTGAAGATTATCTATCTGATGGTAAAAACACATTCACATGCTCTGTAGCACAGCATAAGGCTGGCAGGTACAAGAGAAAACACAGTCAACTCATTAAGAGGTTGTTGCAAATCATAAATGCTTAGTAATAGGATACCTTTTTTCCAGATCTGTTTATTTTTCATGTAGACTATAGTCATAATCTACTGGAAATAGGAAGCTTATGACAGATTTAATTTTTCTTCTAGATTTTAGAGCTCAGCACCTCAAGTAGTAGCATATGTTAACTGAATAGCATTATCTTTTGGACACCATTTGCTCTGAGTTAACAAACTGTATTGTGGAGGACTTTGTCTTTCTCACTGCTGTATTATAGGAACTGTTATATTCTTTATGCCATGTTCAGTTGGCTTCATGGCCAGTCTTCCTTTAGCTTTTCCTATGACAGCTCAACAACCACCATACCATCAGCCAAGGTGAGCTAACAGCTGTTGTGCCCTGTTAGTTCATCTAAAAATACGTAGCAGGTTCACATCACAGTATATTCTGAAATCCTGATTCCCAGGCCTCTGCCTTGAGGACTGTGACTGATATCTGGCTCTGTTGCTGTCACCTGCCCTGGCATCAAGGGTTGTCAGGATGGCTTGAGCACTCAGGTTTGCAGTTAACACATGAAGTTAACATTAATCTTGAATATTTGTGAACATATTCTTGGGGTAGGAATGCTTAACATGATTAACAGCAGTTTGGTTAACTGAGTGAAACCACATGACCAGGATATCTGCTTGGTTTGGCACCAGGACTCCTACACATAAAGCATCTCAGTATTTGTTATGGTTCCAAGGAGAAAGCTGAAGCTTAGTCATGCACTAAGTGTAGTTTAAAGGGGAAGGCAAAGCAATTTGAAAGCTGATGGCGGAATTCACCCTCTTGTCGTTCACTGATTGGGGCATGTGGCTGAGGTTCTGCCCTAGGATTTGCCTAGGGGTTAAAGTCAAGATTAAGGTTAGAACTCTGAGAATGAGAAGTCCAAGACGCCTGATGGGAACAGGGCTCAGGAAGCTTGCCAAGGCAGAGGATAGCCAACTATGAGAATTATGGCCTCTTCAGTCCTTAGCCATGGATATCAGGGTGTGCTAAGGCATAAGTTGCAGTCTGGGGTTAGGGTTAGATGAGGCTGGCTCTGGTGTTGGTGACAGTGGGGACTGTCCCTACCAGAACTTTATACCTCTCAGCAGACTCAGTCACATTTCCCTGCCATGCCACGAATGCAGCAAGCAGACCTGCCAGCACCAAGCCTGGCTCTGCACAACAGGGGCAGGAAGAATGAACAAGAATGAGGTGTAAATAAGCACTGTAAGTACACTGTGACTACATTGTTGTCCTCAATGCTGGGAGAAATTTTCTGCCGGTTAAAAAGCATTAAGGCTGCCATTGATCCAAACTTGTCCCCCCAACACCTACTGATTTTGGACCTCTCAGTGCAGACTAAGGTCATAAAGGAAACAGAAAAAGGTGTTCAGGGAGAAGAGGGATATAATTTCAAATGCAAATGGTTTTTGTTAAGAATTACGTAAGTATGAATTTGTGGTAACAAGAAGTGTATCAAAGTCAGAAGCATTAGGAGCTGTACAGTTTTCCCAAAGCAAAAAATAAATATAGTAGCAGTGTACTATCACAGCAGAATTTTGGTTTCTGGCTATCAATCTGTAGTCTTAAAAAGTAGTAACTCCTGCATAGCATAGTTCCCAGTGTCTGTAATTAGCACCAGATAGCTTTTGAAAATGGTAAACTAGATTTAATGTTAGCAATAAAAATGTATGCATTGCAAATTTATTGAAATATTTCCCAGCATTGATCAGAATAATATAGCAGTGTGTACCTGTAAAGAAACTACACATAAATTACAACATCGTGTTGTAATTCTGTCTAAGATGGCTGTGAATGCCTTTTGAGGTAATTCTGCTGATGTGAAGATAATGTATTCTAGGGGTAGAAGGTACAAACACTCAAGCCTTGCTGTCAACATATGTATACCGTCTACTGCTGTCAGTCCAGTCTAGATCAGTACAAAGGTTGGCAGCACAGAAAACTTTATAGGAACAGAAGCTGTAAGTGACAATGTTTGGGATAAACAACCAATCTGGAATCACTGCAACCAAAGTTGAGGGGTTCTATGAACTTCAGTAGAGATGTTAAAACTCATGGTTTTTTTTTAAATTACGTGGTATTGTACTAGGTAAGAAATCATGTGGTGTATCATCGCCTTTCTGTAACTACCTTTGTACTTTACCTCTCTTAAAACAAATGGTAAAGCACTTATTTCCATAATGATTATGCATGATACTACGTAAAGCCCTAGAGTTACAGCAAAATAGAAAGACTCACATGATAAAAGAAAAATAGGAGACTTCATTAATAGAAGACGATGGACTCTGTTCTGTTTCTTCAGTAAATTTTCAAAGCTGCTTTGAAACAGATGTAAAGCCTAATTGTACGGGATCACTGTTATTTTTGAGCATCATATAAAAAAATGCTCCTTTGTGATTCTGTTGTGATGTCATCTGAGGAAATGTTCCCTTAAAGAAGCTCTAGAAACGGAGAACAGTGAGTGGTGAGAAGAATTCATTGAATTATTCACAGTCAAGAACAGCAATGTATGCAGGTACATAACTTCTAACCTTTAGTTTCTGTTTGATTTCCCTTTCTCAAGTAAAGAAAAAGGATCACTTTATATAGTAACTAATTATTTAGACATGAGTGTTTCCTGTTTATGGAAGTTTCACATACAATGAAAGCATTCTGCTGCATTTCTTTGCACAGCCTTCATCATCTTTACTGAATACCTAATAAAACATTTTGAAGAAAAGTTTTACATTTCAAATATGTTATAAAATAAATATTTAAAACCTGTGATTGGGACTTTGGAAAAAGGGATAGAGATGGTCATTAAGACATTTAGAGCTTCTAAAGACTTATATTTATCCTGAATGGAGCTGCATCTGCTTACAAAATTATGCGCCTGCTCATGAGAGCTTATAGCCTCTGTTAAAAATATGGACCTTGTTATAAAAACAATCGTGGGACTGTTTTACAAAGACTATTCCTCTCTGTTGCAAAAATATTTTAAGGGTTTTTTAAATTGTTTATATATAAAAATGTTTCCTTTTCTTCCTGTGGGTTATGAAACCAAAAAAAGGGGAATAGGAAAGGAGATGAGCGTGAACATGACCAGAAGTCACTGCATTGTTCTTCCGTTCAAGTCTAGTCAAGTATCTACCAGTTCACAAATTCACTGATAGCAAGATTGCCTGTATATTTTTCTGGCTAAATACAATTTTGTAGAATTCAATTTGCATAGTGATCCAACTGCTAGTGAAGTGGTCCTGATGTAAGAAGTCCTTCCCTCTTGCAGAAGGTCTCTGCAGGAGACTGGGTCCTATGAACGCTTGTGATTCATATCTAGACCCTTCACCCTCTGCCCATGCTCATGAAAGGATGGCTTGTGCTGACGTTAATGACTTGGTGTGTGATTAGCCTGTAATAGAGCACACTTGCTGTTAGGGGAGGCAGGCATGAAGAGAAACTGTTTGCTGTCAGTGGATCCATACTTTTCCTAGTGAGTGACGCCCCCTCCCAGCCTAGCCCAGCTTCCCTGGCAGTCGGTTCTTGCTCCACCGCAGTTGTGCGGGTCTGGTGGCTGCCCTGGCAGGCGGATCTGTGTAGGTAAATCCTTCTGCCCTCTACTGCTGGAGGAAAGAAATTACACAAACGACATAAGGATGGGAAACTCGACTCGATTTGCGGGGATTTCATTCCAAAAAGAAGCTGAGAAGCTTGTCTAAGTGGGAAAGCAAATGTATCACTTCTGTGATGCTGAGTGAGATTTACACATGAGCCTCACCATTAAAATGAGCAAAATTAAACTACTGTTCCTATTCGCAGTCCTGTAGAATGAATACACGTTCATTGAAACCACGTGCAGAGGGGAAAGCTAAATAACCTCATATAAAGTTAAGTGAAACCATATCTGAAAATTCAGTTGCATGGCAGAGAGAATTGATTCATAGCTGTAATTTAATCAGATGAGAAGAGTATGGTAAGCATATAACCTAAAAATGACATCCAAAGTTAAGCCAGTTAAGAAGGCATCAGAATAATCAATGTAGCCAAATCAGTAAGCAATAAATCAATTCACAACCATGTGAATTAATCTCTACAACTTTGCAAATGCTAATGTGTTTAGAATTGTTGATTCAAAGGTTTCATTGAAGGATAACAAACTCCCTGCAATCGCATAGATTCACATGTATGTTTATTCTGCAAGTGCTGAGGAATTGCCATTCTTAGGCTTCAATATACATAAACGAAAGAGACCAAAGGGAAGAGTATGATCCTGTGAGTTACTGACCCTTATCCTCCTCTAACAAAGGATCAAGAATGTGGTTTATTTCAGGCAACTAAAGGATTCTGCTAAAATTGTTGATACTTTAACTTATCAGAACCTATGTAGTAAGAAATTCAGTTACAGCTCTGTTATTCAGAGCATCCTAGTATTTCTCTCTGTAAGAGCATGCACAATTTCAGTGGAATTACTTCTGGGTATGAAGTTGCTTAGACAAAATACTGAGTAAGTTGCTGAATTTTATTTAGTATTTTCTAACTACAAGCTCTCAAATTGAAATACTATGCCCTTATAGCTTGTTAGTTAACTAGTTGTTTTCTGGAGTATATATTTATGCAAAAAATCTGTGACAAAAAGAAAAGCATTAATAATTAACTTAACTGTATCATACTAACCTGTATCATACTGACCAAGTTCCCAGCCTACTGCAAGAGAATCTGTAAAAGTCCAGAACTATCAAGAGCTAAATAGTTCCACGTTGACTGATGAGTGAAGATACCTTACCTCCTTGTTAAGTATAAAAACCTTGTAATTCATCAGTGAAAGATAGCTTAAAAGCCTATGTCTATTGAGAGATAGAAGTTCATGTAGTCTATGTAAATGCAAACAAAATTTTGCTAGAAATCATCGGGAGACAGAAATTATAGCCTGGGAAAATCAAGCTTTAAGGCTGCCCTGATTTGCTATATAAATAATGTGGCTTATGGCCATGTCCAAAGAACAATGGATCTGAAACGAAAGAGGACGCACAAAAAGCAAGTAAGTGGCACTGGAATTCAGTATCCAAATTGTGCATGAATTCTTGTTACACTTGAGCTAAGGGGAAGCTCTCAAATTGGACTTTTTAACAAATGGATGCTGTCTGTACTGCTACCTGTCATTCTGAGCAAGTTTTTGAAAGGAGAGTTTGGTTTGTGGCTTTCAGTGCTCTTAGCCTAATTTCCTGCATAAAACAAAAATTATTTCTAAATGTGATTCTCTTCAGATACCTGAAGACATTTTTGCAATACTTGGAAGTTAGACAAGGAACAGCCAATAATGTAAAAAGGTTGCAATGCTGTGGTTTTCCAATGCTTTGTATATCTCCCTGCCAAAGTCAGTCTGTTTGCCATTATTTTAACTGTTTAAATCATCTGAGCTCATTTCTATTTTGGATACATTTGAATGCCCTAAAGAAGATGTTTCTGAAGAGTGAAGTGGGTTGCTTAATAACCCCACTAAAATATAGGTGTATTATGTGGTAGATGAGTGCAGACTATCCAAGAAGTGATAGTCAAGCATTGCACTGTGTAACCGTTGCACTGTGTAGTAAATTGTCCAAACATCTCAATAGTTTGATTCTTTAAAGTTAATCCATTTTAAATGTGTAAAAGCACCTCATAAACTATAGCTACAGCAAAGTAAAAAACTGTTATGTTAATGAAGATGTGAGAGGGTAACTGAACTAATAATTACATAAGACATTTCTTACTGTAGCCGTCGATTATAAAGTTGTAATTGAATTCTCTGTATCTCTGCTTCTGTGCTGGGCAGTCACTCCTATCTTTTTCTCCTTCATGCAGAATACTTAATTTTCTAGCATTTTTCCATCTTTATAAGATTGAGCCGCAGCCATTTAAGCTTTCAAATACCAGAAGTCAGAGCTTGTTTTTCAGCATACTGATGAACTTATTTCAAGCAATGAGTTTATTGGATGTAGGCAAATAAATGTCAGAAAAATCAATTGCCTTTTGTTGGTCAACTATTACCCATCGTTTAGAAGTGCTTGATCAACGCAGAAGGGGAAACACTTCTAATGTTAATTTAGACAGATCAGAGCAATTCTTTGTGCTTTTCACAAGTATTAATGGAGCTAGAAAAGAGATACGTTATGTTCTGAGGTACCCCTACTTCAGACAAATTAATAAAGCTCACTATTAAGTTTTTAATCAGGTAATGTAATCTAAGAATAGTTAAATTGGTTGCTTTTACAGCTGCAAAATCCCTATTGCTTTAAGGATAAACATGCTGTATAACGAACCATTATAGATAGCGCGCTGTTTTCCATAGGCACACGATCCCTCTTGTGCGAGCAGTGCTATGGACACAGCCAGCCAGGTTATTTTTGTGTTGGCTCACTGATCAGTCTGGGTCTGGCAGGTGCAACACAATACAAATATGGTTAAGTGGTTTTCAGATCTAACTGAGGCCCAGAAGCAGGCTGCATGTTTTCCCAACCAAGCCTGGCATCGCGCAGAGCCTGCTCAGGTGGGTCTGGGCTGTGTTCCCAGAACCAGGAGTGAGGAGAGTGTGGTGGGGAGATGGAGAGTCAGCCTCTCCACAGAGCTTGCCCAGGTTCAACAGGGCTCGTTGGCCTCAATTTGGTGCCAGCCTTCCTGGATGTGCACCAAGTCATGCTTTTGTGCCTCTGCAAATAAACTGTCCCAGAGCAGTGAGCATAGCATAGAGCTTCAGAGTTGGCTGAAGCCCAACTCGGTAGTACATGAATTACCTGCCATTACTCAGTGTCCTAGTCTCGTATTCCTTTGGATAATACAGCTGACTATACTTTCAAGTGAATGGAAGATCTACAGGACAGTAACACTGGCAATCCTTCTGTAGGAATATGAAAAGTTAATAACAAACAGGAGATAAATCTAGGCATAAGAGACACAGTATTAAAAACTCCTAGTATCGAAGACTTTATTGATGTCAGTGAAGTTTTGCAGTGCACCGTCTATGGGTGCTTTGAAGACTTCATAAGACAACTCTAGGTTACAACAGAATCGTTACTTAATTTTTCTTTATTGAGGTAGAATCATAGAATTGCCTAGGTTGGAAGGGACCTTTCAGATCATCTAGTCCAGCCATCAACCTAGTGCTACTACTGGAAGAGTGTACGTTGGCAATACTGGAAGACTGCTGGTTGGTAACAGTATTATAAACAAGGCCTTGAGTAATCTCTAATTAGATATGCTTTGACCAAGAGGTTAAACTGGATGACTTCTTGAGGGTCCCTTTATCCTACATGATTTTATAGCCAAAACACAAAGACAGTTAGCAATGCCTCTGTTCTTATAGGACATATATTCTATGTATTTTATATCCAACGTATTCTACTAATTACCTGCATCAGCTGTTGTTCTTGTGTTTCACTGTGCTACTAGTTAGCAAAGTGGATGTTACCAGCACTCTGGTTTTATCAGATTCTGTCTTTTACTCAGGTGCATCAATATCGTTGGTGTTCAGTTCACGTGAAGTTTATATAATCAACTTACAAAACTTTTCTGATTTTCGCCATTGGCAAACCATATTCTGTAACGGTGATTCAGGCTCCTAGATGGCAGGTAACTGTAATGTGGTGACTTAGTTTGGCAAAAGATAGTGTTTCTCTCTTGGGAAGTGATTTAAGGATGTTTTAAGTGGTTCTGAGTAGAAAAAGCAAAATACCGATTGGTTACAAGTTCTCTATGACAGCTGACAGGCAAAAGGAGCGTGCCAGGGTAGACGTGATGTATTTTGAACAGTGATGACATGTTGAGTTAGAACATAAGGCAAACAGAATAACAACAGATTGATTGAGAGGGTGAGTGGAAATGTGAAATTTGCGAGAGAGGATGACTGTTGTAAAGTGGCCTTGATCGCATGCCCGATATGTTTGATTGCTATCTCTGCAGGCCTGGTGCCACTATCTTCAGGTAGAAAAAAAATATGCATAAAAGATACTCAGCTTTCACTTTTAGCAGTCACGTAGTACTGCAGTAGCATCACTAACAAGTAAAGAACCAAAAGTTTAAAAAAGTGAAACTTCTTGAAAGAAGTCTAGTGGGGTGGGGGAGGGAAGGAGATTCCTTAATTGGAGATTGGAAAAAAAATTAATCCGAAGTCAAAAGGAGTTGCTATTTGCTTGTAAGGAAGCCCATCTGGGTCAAAGCAATGCAATGCATCAATGTTTTATATTGCTATGAAATACAGCTTCCCACTGGAACAGATTTTTCCCTCTACGTCTAACAGTTTGCATGACATCAGTTGTTTGAGCCAGGCTGCAGTTCAAGCGAATAATCATAGAACCATCTAGGTTGGAAGGGACCTTTAAGATCAATGAGTCCAACCATTAACCTAACACTGCCAAAACCACCACTAAACCATGTCCCTTAGCACCATGTCTGCCCACTATTTACATACCTCCAGACATAGCAACTCAACTACTTCCTTTGGTAGCCTATTCTAATGCTTGACAAACCTTTCTGTGAAGATATTTTTCCTAATATCCATCCTAAACCTCCCCTGGGGCAATTTGAGGCCATTTCCTCTTGTCCTATCATTACATGGGAGAAGAGACCAACCCCCACCTCTCTACAACCTCCTTTCAGGTAGTGAACATCATGATATAATGATGTGGAAGAAGGCTTGTGACCTGCCAGGATTAGGATGACTTTGATAACTTAGTGTCAATATTATCAGAACTACCTCAAGCATTTCCCAAGCACGTATCTGCTATTAGGTAACGAACTCACTCATCTATACATTTCCAGTTTTGACTTACTCTTCAAAGGTTTATTCTTCCTTATGTTCAAGATAAGTCAAAACTTTGGTGGGCCATGAAAGGTTGGCATTGATGACACCTTTGATTTAAATTAAAAGTTATAAGTATGATCCCTTTTAGCTGACTGCATAGTATGTATGCAAAGTCAATAGCTATTTACAATGTGCATATGGGTCAAAATTAAGCAGTGCTAGTTTAACAGATAAATTTGGGAACTTACTATGTTCTTAAAAGAGAGGTTTATATAGAAATATCCCCTACTGTTTTTTGTTCCTGTCTTTCTTGTTTGGGGCTCTAAACAAAACAATAGTGCCCCCTTAGTATTGTCTTCCACTGATTATTATTAGGCTGTTTCTTTAATGGCTTTCACTTGGCCATTTCCTTTTGATAGACCCTGTCATAAGCGGTCATTGCAGAATACTGTTCTCAATAGCAAGCAAATAACAATGGTTTTTCCAAGTAGCGAATGAAATCAGGTTTAGCTGTCAAATTAGTGCCTTGTTTTCAAAGCCAGCTGGGAGACATGAGTGCTTATGCCTCTGCAGTCCACCTCTCTCCTATCAACCATCGTGTACCTGATCATCACTGCAGAGGTGGCCCCACCTTGCATGGTATTGGAGGGTAGTAGGTCTTACATCCATATAAGAAGTTTTCATAAAGCACAGACCAGCTAAAAACACTAAGGCTGGAATTGAATTCAAACCATAGAAAAGGTCAAGCTACCAGAATAAATCATCATGAATCTTGTTTACATATTGAAGACCAAGACACAGACAGCTGCCCCTTCCTTGCCATCTAACAGGCAAGTCATAGTATAGAATCAAGAGCCCCAATTTGATGTTCTGTCTCTACAGGGAATACCAATGTTAAGATCTGTCTGTGTCTACCTGTGCCTAGATACATGTATATATCTATATATATATACACGTATGTAGTGGTATGTCCTTCAGTTTTCACAGGAAGGAATCTGTGTTGAAATAATCTAGCTCTAGGTCACATTCCAAACAAGGCAGCAGAGAAACAGTGGTGTTGAGTTTGGAAAGCATTTCTTACTTAACAAGTGCTTAGCACAGAACTTATTAATCGTGTTGCAGTAAAATCTACCATGTGCTGTAGTGTACTGGATAGATCTCATGAAAAATTAATCTGCAAACATTCTTGGAACTCTGCAGATAAAATAGCCCAAATCCATTTTTCTCATGAGAAAATTACCTAGTTTGAGAATTAAAAAAAAAATTTACCCACTGCTACCTACTTCCTTGATGACTGTAAAACAAATGGAGATGACGTATGGAAGCAAAATAATTGTGAGTATCCAAAATGCAATTTCCCATGGGAAATCTAGGTACTGTGCAGAGCAGTGGGACAAAGGTAGCTGCTATGCTGCCACCACAAATACTGTTTCCAGTGTGCTTGATGCAAATACATATTATGCTGGGTGCTATGTGCTTCAGAGCAATTTGTTATTTATCATATTTTGCATAGTAGCTTTAATTATGTCTTACTGAAAACTATACTTACTGAAAATTTACTATAAACTGAAGTAGATTTCTTATTACTATTTTGCTGGTTTCATAACTCCAGGGTATAAATATAGTGAAATATTTGTTAGGAGATTTTGAATATTATAAGAATGTCTTGGTTCTGAGTTTGAAAACTGTCAATTAAGAAGTGTTCTAATTAAGAAAAAGGGAAAAGAAAAAATGCAATTAAAATTGAGGCTCTCCATAAACTGTTCTTTTTTGCTTTTCAAATAATGTGTACAGTTCTGTAATATAGCAGAACAACATAAATGAAGCTCTAAAAATACAGCATGCCAAAAACAGATTCTAAAACCTATCTACAAAATTATAATCATGTAATTAAAGTAAGAAACTGAGAACATAACTATTTGTGGACTTAGTCATAAAATATCTATACATAATTTAGTCAAAAAAAATCAGTAGTATTCTCCCTGTTTCATGGAATTTCATTTTTTACTAATTCAGTTAGCTAACCAAGCTTAGTGATGTCCACTATGACCTGGTATCACATTCAGCAAAGAGAGACTGGATAGAGCTTGGCTAAACCAAGAAATTAATTTGGTACATTTTTGTAAGAAAGAATACCTTTTCACAGAGAATATTTTTAAGTTTTTATGGGATCTTTGAGCAGTGCAAACTGACCTAGATCAAATTAATGGTGCTGGAATTTTACCAGTTGAGAATCTGAGGAGGAAGTATTCTCAATTTATTTATTTATTTTTTAAATTGGAAGATACAGAAGACCAAAAATGTTCCTATGAGCTCTTCATCAGTCCCAAGATTTCTAGGAAGAGATATACTTGGAAGAAGGCATCTCTACAACAGGAGAATCAGTTTATATGCTTTTTGAATTAGATAAGAAGCCTGGAACTCAATGCACGTCCTTAATGTGCTAGTCATCACTTCTTGTTTATTTAAGGATCCATTTCCCTCAGGCCCTTTCCTTTTAGATGCCCCGTTTTCAATAAACAGCATTATGTTAGAAGGCCTTATAGGTTGAACTCCCTCAGTTAATAAGGTGCCCCGCATAACAACTGCCTGTATCTCAGGCTTGTTGTCATTCAGATATTAACAGGACAGATATTAACTTCTACTGCAAAGAGGTGATTTTTCCTGAGTACATAAAATGAGTAATTACACTGGTGAAGAGCTTTCTAACTCTGTTTCTTTATTAAAGAGTAAAGCCAACTCTTCCATACCAAAGAAAAAAGCCTTTGAAAAAGTTTGGAGGTGTCCCAATATGGGTCAGAATTGATTCTTTTCTTTATGAACTGAAATTTTTATAACTCAAGAGAGCCGTTTCTGATCAGGTCCAGTCTGAATCAGTATTTTTTCCAGCTGTCATTCTTTATGCTCCCTTCTTACATTGAGCTCCAGCAGTCTCTTCCTTCATGGTTAATAACGTGCCCCTTTTTTCATTTCATTGATACCTATGTCTGTGGCTGTCCCAATCTTGGTTTTAATTCTTTTATTTTTGTATATACATACATATGTATGTATATGTAATTTTTGCACCATTTACTAAGCAGTTATTGAGCTTGGTAGGAGGGCCATAAATAAGGTGATCCCTAAAGTTGTTTTGGGAAGCAGGAATGTTGCCTCTGCATCTTCAGAAGGCATTTGAAAGTCTACACCTACATGAAAATAAAGCAATTCTGTAGTCACAGAAAAAGGAAATTGGAGGGATGCAATGAGATTATCTAAATTNCAGGGGGAGAATATCATTGGTTTATAACAAGGATCGATACAAAGACCCAGATCAGCTCAGGGTGTGGAAGAGGAGAGTGGTTGGTAGGAGTTTAAGAGAGCTGGGAACAAAGGAGCAGATTAAGCAGTCAGCAGGCAGGAAAATGAGACACCACTGAACCGGAGGTGGAATCGAAGGAGGAAAAGAAAACAAAGGGAAAGTGTAAAAGCTGCAGTTAAAGAAGGCAATAAAACTGAATGAGGATGGAAAGCAGTTGTGCAAGGAAATTTTAGAGAGAATGATATATCACAGGAGTGAGACAGAAAGGATTTTAATGGAGAAGCAAGAGAAGGGGATGAAACAGGACTAAGAGAACAATGTATTGAATGATTCTCCTTGCTCTTGCTTTCTAGGACGTTGTGCTCACCCTGCTCTAGTGCTGCCACTAGTTCATGAAAGGGTGAGACATGATGAAGGTCACACCTTACCTAATAACACTGTTTATTCTTCCTTTGAGCATCAGATGTAATTTGACTGTTAATGTATTTCTGGATGGGTGTTTCAGGAAATACATGGTTAGAGATTAAAGGTAACTCCATACCAGAAAAAGAGAGGCTCCTCAATTCACCCTATCAAAATACTGCAACAAGCATTTGGACAAATTCTGTTCGTTTATGGCTTGTGACATTCCAGTCTTTTAGTGCTACAGAGGATGTAAAGTGGCAGGTTTTTTACTTGTGTGGATTATTATGTACCCTGTGAAAATCTCATTGCTTCCGTAGCAAGGAAGGCAAAGTAGAAGAAATGCAGCAAAGGGTTATGGATGTTAATGAACTTGGGATGGGCTCCAGGAAAATGACTGGGAGGTACAGTAAGATCTGGAAATGTCAGAACTGAAAAGTAAAAGAAAGGGAAAAGATCAAGAAGCAGAGGAATATTTCAGAAACATAATGGTTGCTGGTAAAAAGATGGCACAGCACAGACTCGAAGGCATGTGTAGTTGTTTTAGGGGAGGGAAACGAAAGCACAACAAGATGGTAATAAGCAATTACTGGGAATTTAATTCCACTCTGTGTTTCTTCTACACTTTAAAATGATAAAACACACAAGGCAAATCAGTGGAGGAGAAAGTCAATTACAGTAGCAAATCAATTAGGGTAAAGAGTCTAACCAATCAAAACTGCAAGGTAACTAATGAAGGACAATTAACAACAAGAAGTGGATCCAGTGCTGCTTGGATTCAAAAATGAAAGGAAGACACAGAAGTAACATCAAGCTTTAGAGGCTACAGGGAATGTGCTATTCAGAGGGAAAATACGCTGTGGGACTGAACCTCTGTATCCACTGGGCTTTAATAGCCTACCTCAGGGTGTACCAGGGTGAGGGAAAATGACTTTATAAGCTTCTGGTTTTTTACTAATATTTACTGTTAGTGTAGTAGTGATAGTCTAGTGCCCCATTCTACTTGTCTGTTACCAATCTGGCAGCTGATTCAAAATCAGCTCAGCATGCCCTGTTGACAGCTGTAGGCTTTAGTTTTTCCCCTAACCTCTTTGAACTAGCTGTAGTTAAATTATTTGAGACTAGATCTCCACAGTACAAGTTACTATACTTCTGGACAATGTACAAGATACTTAACATCAACAGGGCAGCAGTGTGCCTAAAATTACCCATTGCAAACACTCTTCAGGAAGGAAAGTGTCCATGTGCCATTGCCAGTCTTAAAAGTCATCTAATTGTTCCTTGACTAGTATGTGAATGTAAGGAAAGAACAGCTTAGTGTAAATCTGCCTATGTTGATTCTTACATAAACATTTTACATTACAGATCCTTCTTAACATCTGTGAAGGACCAATGACCTTTTTGGTAGAGGCCAAAAAGAAAATGTTTGCTGTGGAAAAGCAGAGATTAGTAATCCAAACTGTGCTACTAATGGTGTTGACATCTTTTATAGATTTCCATTCAGTCTTGGCTAATACTTGACATTCTTTCTTATATTGAAGCACACTTTATTCTAAATTGTCCCCACAGAGAAGAGCCATGCTTGATATATTCAGAATTAGATTGGCTAGATGATCTTAATTCCAGAAAGTACTGAATTTGTCTGTGGTTCATCTATAATGCACTAAAAAGAAAATTCCCCAGCTAGACAAGTAAATTATTAACTCATAAGTCTATGTGTTGTAATTTGTGTATAGTAATAACTTATCTTTAAGTAGGATTGAAAATGTGGATGGAGAACATGAATCGAGTCAGAAATAATTGCTCGTTTTCAAACAGAAGGACAAATTGTGAAGCTGGGCTTAACAGGAGAGCTCAGACTTTTGCCTCCCTGAAGGGCACTCTGCCAGTCGTGGACATACCAAGGCTGTTACTACTGGTGCTGCAGCAGCTAGGAAGCAAAGTTTGAGGTTAATACTTAGGATAAGATAAATCCAGATGTCTTGCTCCCAGCAGATACAGTCAAAAATAGAGACAAGGTGATGGACACTATAAAGGAAACATTTTAAATTTTTTTTATGTTTAATTGAGTTGCCAGTGATACCAACAACTCTATTCTTGCTTCACAAAATTCTGAATTCTGACAGAAAGCTGTTTCATTAGTTGGTCTGCCCATATGTCTGGTGTGGAAATACTTAGAAGCTTTTAAGTAGGAGCTAGTTATTTTTACCTCTAATCCAATTTACTTCTCAGGGACCCTAAACTTTTTTGATTGAAGAATACCAGTTTTATCCCTAAGCCCCAAAACAAATCAGTTAAAGCTGTAATCAATAATTATACTCTATCTTTAGGGTTATAAATCTATACATAATACACATTGCAAGCATGTTGAAGTAGTTACTGTGCTTTAATAAGCTTGATAGCTCTAGTCTTTGCACTTCTTTGTCATTTGTATTGTTTTGGTCTCTCAAAAATCCTTTGCTCTTGTGAAGTGGACACTATTTATTTGGAGTGTTTTACCTGTGTAAAGCAGCCAGCAAATCCCTTTTTTAATACAGCAGTCATGATGTGTTGGTGCTGAGGTTGTTTTCCCCCATGGCCCTGCCGAACAGAGTCTGCTGTGGCGGATCAGGACTGTTCTTGATTTTCCTGTCTGCTTACTTAGCTAATTAAAATAACAAATCTTCACAGCTGTCTGCTTTGGATTCATCCTTATCACCATAAACTAATTAAAATAATGCAACTGGTTGCAACTCATTAAATATCAACTATACTTTTCATATAATTATAAAACTTTAAAAAACCCACAAAATAAAAGAAAAAGTTGGTGGTTCTTTGCTCTTTCTTCCTTAGCTAATTGCAACTGTTTTCTTAAGATGCCTACATGTCAATTTATGATTTCGTCTGTGGTCTTTTTCTCTGATATGTTCTTGCAATTCTATTTTTGTAGCTTTCCATTCCATCTTTTCTCCTGTCACTTTTAAGTTTTCTGAAGGGTGAACATCAAAATACTCAGAGTTTTTATTCAGTTTAGTTGGACCTCCTACAAAATGCATGCTTGTCCAAAGTTTTTCAGTTAACTTAGTGGACTGAGGAAATTGCAATAGGAACTATAATTCAAGAAAGCATTTAAGTGCTGGCTTAATTTTCTTTTCCCACTGGTACTTTTATTCATGTGCTTTAGTATGATACTGATTCGAGACTGTGGTTGTATATAAAATTATTTCTGAAATGAAAGAGGTGGAGTTTTCTTACTGGAGGGAGAGAGAGAGGAGATACCCAAAATGGAAATAATAAACTTACTTTTATTGGAGGTTTTTTTGTATCCAAATTAATATATGTGTCACCTAAAAGCCATGGGGATCCTAATGTAACTGATTAGGCAAGCATATCTGTGCTTTGATGCTCTCTTTATAAAACAGTAGGAATTCAGTGCTACTCTCTATTTAAAAAATAGCTCTCACCGATTTTGCTGGTGATTTTTCCTATGCTGTAACTTAGTATTCTTCTCAGGGAATAATATTTCTACATACTTCTGAAGCAAGTTTAATCATTTATTTACTGCAAGACCTTCACTTTTAATTAGGTCTTTCCTGTCTTTCTTTTCTTTCTTTTTCCCCAAGAGAAAAGTTTCATACACTCTTCTGTGCTGAACTCTAGTTCTGTTTTGGCAGACCTAGTTTTAAAGGGCTTCCTTATCTCTTCAACAGCTGACAGACGCTTTTCCAGTACAAACAATTAATACCTCTCTGTTTTCTTTGTTCTATTTTTGCCCATTCACTGTTTTCCAGTTCTAAAACAGTGTGTGGCCAAAAATGGACAACAAATGTAAAAGAAAATCCAGGTTCCAATTTGTTCATCCCCAGTGTCTGTGTTCAAATCTGAAATGGCTTTAAAAGCCTGAGGAAGAAGACTTATCACACCTCTGCACGCCAAAAGCAGTAAGAAGGGATCATTTTGCTTACCTCTGCAACATCCCTTGCTGCAACCGCCAGCAGGTAATGATTGTATACAGGGTTATTCCATAATGTTTTAAAACCCTTCCGCAAAGAAGGTACCTTAACACGTGCCCTAATTGTCCTTCCAAAGATGGATGACTGTCTGAATTGTGTTTTGTGGCTTGCAGTTGTAGTTCTTTGCTCTGTGCTCAGGCTGGGCAGGTGCTTCTTAAATGGCATGCAGACCAGTGGGATGGGCACTGCACTTGCAAATGGCTGGTCATACAGCTACCTGCCTGTTCTTTAGCATAAATGCCTGCTTTGTGACCTTAATTAAGACGATTTTGCAGGGAAGTTTGGCATGTGGTTTCCTCTTTACAAGTATAATTGTATATTCCTGATTACGTAAACATCTTCCTATTTTGACAGCCCTTGTGTACGTACATGGTTAGAATCCAACACTTTTAGCCAGCCACAGTTGAAAATGCAAGATTAAAATTAGGTATTCTGCCTTTTTTCCTTCTAGTATTAAATGTGCAATGAAAGAACTGAAGTGAGTCATAAAGGACAAGGAATATGTTCTAAAAGAGTAGTTTCCAAACTTTCTTGCTTTGTTCTGAATTCTTAAAACTAGTCTCTCGTTTTCTTCCACTTTTATCTTTAGCAGACTTGTTTTTCCATGCTCTCTACCAAAGTAAATGCCGGAGAAAGCCTAAACTGTTCAATTTATAACATCTTTTTAAAATATTGCAGGTACAAAGACAAAATATTGAAGGGAAACACAATGAAGCAGGCATTATTATTAATGTTTTCCATGTTGTTTAAATTATAAGAAAATACTGTAAGTGACTTGCTCTTTTGCATTATGCTGCTGAGCTACGACAATGGTTTACCTTTTTAAGTTATTTAATTTGAGCTCTCTGCCCACTTTTCAGTATAATATCAGTGAACAGACATCAAAGTTTACTTTGCTAACTCTTGACAAAATTCAAATGAAGAGAAAAACAATGACTTAAAGGAGCACCTGGGGAAATCAAAGCCTAGTACTAGCAGGAAGTGTGTGCTTGCTCCACAGTTGCTTTTCGTCAGT
The DNA here is from genome assembly GCA_033628505.1 of Tringa tobata. Lineage (NCBI taxonomy): Eukaryota > Metazoa > Chordata > Aves > Charadriiformes > Scolopacidae > Tringa > Tringa tobata. The sequence goes on from JAHREE010000161.1 coordinate 4,009,200, forward strand.
TGAGATGTTGGTAAGCTTCAGTTAAAAGTCTGGTTTACTTATTTTCAGTGGTGAATAGGGCAGAGAAAGCCAGTCTTGAAGAGAAATGTGGAGCTTAAAGGTTCAGTCAGACATCAGGCTTAACTCATTCCTTCACCACAAAGCTGTGCTTTGTTGGATTTGAACTTGAGTTCATCATCGCATGACAGTTAAATCAAAAGCGTTCTTCCCTTTGTTGTGAAGCTAGGTGGCAAAATATCTTCTGTGAAAATTGGACTCCTGATCCAACTCTGAGTTTTCACTGATCGTACAGTATTCATTAAATTCTGTGCCTGAATTCAGGTAGCACACTTATTTGTTGGTACACATGTGTATATCTGATACATCAATATCAATAGTTGGGATGAACTTTTGTTTTATTTTTAGAGAGGGATTTACTATTTGGCATATTTTCCCCCATTTCCTTTGTGTTTTATAAATTATACTGTCTTTAATGCTGTCCTTGTTTTGTCACGGATATTAAAAGGTGCAGCTTTCAGTTCGGTTTTGTGGCATACTCAGTTCATTGAGACGTGCAAGCAAGTTAATAGGCTAGTCTTCATGGCCACAAGTCATTCTCAAAACAATCTGCACGTTCAAAACTGAAATCCCCATGAAAAGCTTTACCTTGGAAAAAGATAAAGCAGACCTGTCAGAGACAAGTCAACACCTTTCCACATGAGAGCAATCTTACTCATGCTCGGAGAAGACTCTGATCACTTCCCGTTTCACTGAACAAAACTGAAAATAAAAGTGAGTGTGTCACTTGTGGTTTAATTACGTTTTCCACCTTTTCACCCTGATCTAGAATGACTTTCAGATTGATGGGTAGTTCGGCGCAACCTGCGGTTTCTGAAGGATGCTACAGAGAAGGAGTGAACTTAGCACTTGCACTGCCAGTTGAATTTTTTTCAGAAATTCACTATGTTGCCCAAGTGTTGCTCATTACTCTGTCACAACATTATTCATTAATAATTTCAGGAACAGTGTAACAAATAGTTTAAGGAATAGCAGCTGTGTCTCAGGAGCTGACAACATGGTGTCCTTTTGTGCAACCCTTCAAATTTGTTAGCTTTGGCAATTTCAACAATATCAAGCTTACATTATAAGTTGCTTCAAAGAGCCTTTTAATAATGCGAGCAAGAGTTTTTTTTTCCTTTTGCTTCAATTTGCTTTTCAAAGGCATTCCTCTCAATTTGCTTTTTATTTATTCTTTTAAAGACCTTTACTCTTCTGTATTAAGATGCTCCTGAAGCAGGAAGTACTTCTTTAGATAACAGTTCATGACAAATGATGCCCCAAGGCACTGATTTGCTTTCTTCACCACTGCAAGAAAATCCAGATGATAGACAGTTTGGAACATATATTCTTACAATCTTCTGCTGTCTCTTGTAGCAAGAAGCTACAGGCATCTCCAGATCTCTTCACCTTTCTCATGAAGGCTGTGATTCCTGCAATCGCCTTTTTCATCAAGAAACCTTTGTGTTTTCTTTGTATTTTTCTATTGAAGGTACTGCTACCAGCTGAAAATTACAATTGCATATACAAATATGAAATAACTTTCATCCAGACTATATATGCAGTCATTTGGATATAGGAGTTGAGGATGAAAAAGACGTTTTAAATACATATAAGATTCCCTACCTTTAGCTGAGATTTCAGAATCCAGAACTGACCGTAAGGAGCTAAGTACTTCTCTTCACTTTTTCTTTTAATGTGAATGATAAATATTTCAATGAATAACTGCCCTGGAAAAGACACATAATGCTCAAGTTTACTGGAGTATTTTTCATTTTCTGTGGCTCTGAAATAAAGGTTTAAAATACTAGATAGAACTCTAATCTTATAATCAATTTTGTACATAAGTCACATCAAAATCAATTGGTTCTTTGTTTGATCCAGTGCAGTAGTATAAGTATCACTTTTAATATTTTTATTTAACTGCAAACACTCCTGACATCATTTACCCTCTCAAAGATTTATGCTGGGGGGAAAAAATGTGCAGGGTTAAGAAAATGATAGCATCAGTGCGGCAATTTTTTGTAATAGTTATGTGCTGTGCTACAAAAAATTCTAGTTTGAACAAGTTTGTGTTTGTGTACTGTCATAATTTGCCACTTCAAATGCAAAATTAGAGATAGATGACTTTGTCATTAAATGCTTTATTTTGCTACACAATGCAGGGAACAGATCTTTTTGGGAAGCTGAGGGACATTCAGGCACAAAGAGCTACAGGGCACTCTCAGTCCAAAGGTCCTCTGTCTGACGGTCCTAGAGCTCTTCCTGGGACCATCCCTTGGATGTCCCATCTGTTGTGACAACTTTTATGACTGGCAGTACTTTAGATCAGCATGTGATTTCCCAAACACCATATTTGCTTAAGTCTTGATAGGAGCAGGACTACTCACAGCATTGTCTTTTGTCCCCCACGATTTCTGCATGGTGGCATTTCAAATGCTTTTGACTAATTTTAGAAGAAAGATTGATGGTATACTACATTTTTTTTTGATAAATATATTTCTTACAACAAGCAAGGAGTTTATCTCTAAGTACTAATCTACTCAAAAGTTACTGCTGCTGGAAACTACATCACGAATGGTAATGCACTTCTATGTCCTGTAGATATGTGCAAGGAAGATTTTGGCCCTTCTGTAAATGTGGGGGTTTTTTTCCCAAAATTTTCTTCCAACTTTTTTTGGAAATAAGATTTGTCTGCGTAGGAGATGAGGCATGCATCCCTGTACAAAGTCTCATTGTCAGGATGTTGTTCCTGTAGGATTGTGCTGCAGCAGAAGAAACAGAAGGGAAGAGATGACATGGGGTTGGGGAAGTGGTGTTAAAAAATAATTTTTACATACAAAGTCAAGGTGCCTAAGGTAGAAGATTATTACTTAGGTTCATATACTGTACATGGAGAGGGAGATGCACAACTTAAGGGACGGTTCCGCAGTAACTGAGTCAGTTGTATGGCACACTTTCCCTGGGCTGTGGTACTGTGTGAACACCTTGTTGACACAAGAGAGATGACATAAAGGTCATGGCGAGGGTTGTGTTGTGTCACATGTCCTTTGGTTTCTCTGAAAAAGTTCAGGCACTGTCTTCTGAAAGCTCATTCTTACAGATGTCAGACCTAAAGTCTTCTCTGTATGTCCCCAAAGGGTGAATCAATAGGCTGCTGAGACATAATTACTTACCTACTGTTCCTAAATTGTTAACAAATCATGCAATTGTTCGTTTCTACCAGATGCAAAAAGGGGAATAGAAACCTTGTTGGCTTATACTAGTGACTCATATCATAATGCCCAATTATGATTCACGATTGCAGAAAATTTCATAGCGAAATACTTTTTTCACGGCTCCAAAGCCCCAGCACACAATGCTTTGTATACAAACATTCAATATTCCTGCTTGGTAAGGTTATTTCCATTTTCCTGCTCAAATTATATAAATATTTTATATCTACTATTGCAAATGTATTCCTGGTTTTCTTTCACAATTCCAGTGATGTATTTGACATGTAGGAGCATTTTCAATGTGAAAAACTTACAGCTCTAACCCTGCTCTCCTAATGCACAGAATTTCACATGACATTTTTGCCAGTGCACATGCAAGTCAATAGGGTGATTTGATCTAGTCAGATTCTACCCTTGAAGATCTTCTTTTAATTGTGGGTTGATCACAAGACTAATCAGCAACAGATCTGTGAGAAATATTAAGTCCTTATACTCATGTAAAAGCGGGGAGAGGGGCCAGAAAAAGCAAATGCTTTGTGACTGGGGAGCAGAAACTTCAGGTTGTCAGAGCCCTGAGGTAAAATTCCTTCCTTCCTTTTATTGAAGAGAGCAAACCAAAAGACATCAGATGCCCTCAATTAATAAAACTAAGTTTTGGTAGACTAAAAAAAAAATAATAATTGAACAATATAACTGAAAGAGGGTAATTAAATAGAGAAAATCTATATACTTAGTAGATTAAATAAGTCTTAAAAATGAACATGTTCTCTCCTTATTGTGTCATAGCTAGTCAGGTCCTTTCCTCTAGCCCTTTTTTCTAGCCAAGCAACTTTCTAAGCTGTTGAATCACTTTAGGCAACTTCTACTATGAATGTACTAGTTAAAATACAAAAGAAACATCTTTTGGTTATTATACACAATGAGCAGCTAGTAGGTGGGCATTAATTTGCTCACCACCTTTGATGTCTTTGTTGCCATGCAGTTGTCAGGCAAGAAGTGGTCAACTTCCATGGCTCCCTGGAAGGGGTTGATTTTCGGCATCAATGAATTGCCATCCTTCAGCTGTTTTTTCTACGGGACTTCATAATTTTTCATATTAGTGTTTTTCTGTCTTGAACTGCAGTCTATCCCTGTTTCAACCTAATCTCTGTCTGAAGCTTTATCTTTTACCTGATTATTCGTGGCTCATATCTACACTCTTTCTAGCACCTGGTTCCTCAGATGTTTGAGACACGGTTATTCAAGTTGCACGTTGTATCACACGCGGCTGAGCCCTTGCAGGGAAGGTTATGGTTTCCTGAATGCTAAGAAAGTGTTTTCCCATTGTTTCTTGGGAGTGTTTTGGCATGTTTCCGGCTTTCCTCAGAGCAAACCCATTCTTGTCACTGCAGATCACTTGGGTCATCCCTGCCTGGCTTTTCCCACAGTGTTCCTGTGCTTCTCTCAGGAGAGCTGAAGTCTCTCTTCCCTCTGGAAATCACTGCCTGACCCAGATTGTCCGGGATAAACAGGCAGCATTCCTCTCTACTGCCTAGCTGTACCTTTCGCTGTATTAAAGCGGTACATGCAGTATTTGCCATTAACTCTGAACAAATGAATCAAACAGTTCTGCAAGCTGCCAGAGGTAATAAGATTTTTGACTGAGCTGTCTGCAAATGGATCTTAAAGCTAGATATACGCTTTGGCTCCTTGATGTTGCACTGCCAGGCACCCCGGCAGCCAGCCAGTAGGAGGTTGTATTACAGTTACATACAAAATGACTTCATCATCAGGGGTTTTTTCATGGCTGTCGAGATCTTTGAGCAAACCAGTAGGGAGCAGAGACCCTGTTGGCAATTCTGATTCACAGGTTGTATGGCTGTAGGAAGAGGAATGCTGAAATCTCCACTGACAAAAAAAAAAAAAAAGATGTGTAGTAAGTTAAAAGAAGATACCTGAGTGACCCTGCACAGAAAAGAATACATTTGACTTGCTAGTGTCAAGAACAGGTATACTTGAAAATAAGGTTTTCCTTCCGAGTGGAAAATTGTAGGCAGGGACATTCTGGAAACAAAAACCTTGAGCCTTTGCTGGCAGAAATGGATGCTAAAAGTGTTGTCTTCTGTTAACTGTAATAAAATACAAAGTTGTTAGAGCCAAGGGAGCGTTTGCTAACAAGCGGGTTTGGGGCTGACCAGGAGTGTCCTGCTGGGAACATGTTCCATAGATGGCCACACATCTAATGATTTTCCAAAGGCTCACTTGAGGAATAGTGCTGAGGTGATCAAAGCTCAGCAAAGAAATTTCTGGGCTTGTCGCTTTAGGTTTGGCAAACTGTATTAAGGGATAAAAGATACCACATTTTTCTGGCCTTTAAGGTAGATTAGTTCATAGGAGTTTAAAAGGAATAAATAAGACGTAAATCTTGAAGCTTGTCTTTTTGATGAGTTTTCTGAGAGTTGATATCAAGGAATAAGGCTTTTGTAGCTTGCTACTTCACATATGCAGCAGAAACTAGTAGTAATAGATAAGTGTTCCACATTTGGTCAGGTAAATATTAGTGATTTGTTTAATAATTAAGCCAGTTCATTTCATACTAGCTTATTTTATTTTTCTGGAGCAAGGAAATAACTTTCAACTCCTTTTGCTTTCTAATAATACAGCTCCTGCGGCATTGTTTGATGGGCTTCATTCATGTGTGTTGAAATTTCCTGGAGAGAAGTCTAAGCATTCAAAAATGTGCTATCCCTGCCTCCAGGTTTTTCTGGTTATTTGGCTTTTTCTGTAGTTGTAAAGGCTTTTGATAATAGAGCTGGATGAATACTTTCAGGAAAAATTAAAAAAAAAAAAAACCAACAGAAAGAAAAAAAGCATTTTCATATAAAAATGCCATTCTGTTGAGCCCCAGATGTTTCATTCATAATGTCTCTGATTCAAGTGCTTGCCAAGCCCAAAGCAGGGTGCCAGGTGAAAAATGTCTGTATTCCTGACGGGTTGTCCTAGGGGGCATGGATGTAGGGAGCTGCCAGGGCTTCAGACTTTGGTCAGTCTTCTACTGCCTGAGCCTGAGAGCCAGCGTTTCCTGTTGCTCCTCAGTAAAATTGTCATCTTTGCTCTGGTCATGAAAGCTGACAGGAACATCAATATCACTAAGTGGTTGCAGGGCCTGGGGAATTTAGCACATGTTAGTTTTTGGTCTGATTTGGACTGTAACTTAGAGGAGTAAAACAAAATCAGCCATGAATGGAAAGCCTGCTTTCTAGCCAGCTCTTCTGTAGCCCTCACCTAGTGCTAACGAGGAAAAGAAAATTGCAGTCTCTTGTGCTGGAGACAGTTTACACCCGCTTCTATTTGATTTTCTATAAGGCCAGTTCAAGTTTCATCACCATTTGATGAAATTTTATTTAAGACTTAATGTAAGTAGTCATTAATGTTTGTGACTGGTATCCACTAAGAAAACCCCACAGAAAAATGATGACCGGAAGATTCAACTTGATCATGTTCATGTACAGAGACCAATGTGGTAAAAATTATGTGTCCCCTCTACTTTAGCTGAGTGGAGACCTTCAGGCTTTTCAGACTCCAAACTTGGACTGTCTAAACTCCACCATCCAGCTCAGCACCCAGTGGTACAAACTAGCATAGGTATCACCATGTTATTGGTCTTTTGTGGTTAAGGTGAGCATTAGAAATGCTGTCTTATCCAAGCAGAGTAAGATGGGATTCCTTCCCGTAGGACAGGAAAAAAAATGTATTACTGTTTCAGTGCTGAATGGTTCATGTTCCTTCTGTCCCAAACAGGCATGAGGTTTTTTTCTTGCATTTATATTCTTAATTTGCCCATAATTGCTTTCAGGCATCACATCTGAGGCCAGCCTTCATTAATATGTTAATTGTGCAGTCCCTCCCAGTGGATTTTTCAAAAGCTAAGAGTAAACAAAAAGGTTTATTCCCCCTGCCCTTCCCCCAAGCCCTCTAAACAGAAAAATATTATTTAGATGAGATACTCAACTAGGATTAGGTCTCCGTCATGAAGGAGTACATTTATTTCACATTTCTGGATCTGCCCAAAATAGCTGATCAGAATCTCTGTCAGAACAGATCAGGGGCTCATGAGGTCAGAACAAAACTTCAGGGTTTTTTAAGGTACACTTTAGAACCACTGTACACATTTCCCCCATTGTATACTGCATGGATATGCTAAATGGATAAAAAAAAAAAAAGCTGACATTATCAAAGTACTACAGGGAATTACCCACACACTTGCTGTTAATTAATGTGAGATGTGCAGAGGATTTGCCCACACTGCTTTGAAAATCTCAGCTAAAACGTTTTAATGGTGAGTATTTTGAGGGAGTGAAAAATAAAAGGTGCCCTGTAAAACAGGCTCCTTAACTGTTTATTGCCTCTCTCAGCTCTTGAGTAGGACTTATAGGAAGGTCGTTTACTGAAAAATCTTAGATTTCATTTTAGAGTTGTCCTGAAGACAGTCCTCAAAGCTTTCCAGTTAGGAAGGATGAAGGACAACAGGAATTAAACTTATTTTTTTAATTATTTAAATTATTTGTTGGAATTAGGATTCTTCCAGCAACCTCTCTTTCTCTGTTAGGACTGATGATAAACTGTGGAAGGAGAGGCCAGCAGCAACAAGGTGCAAAATCAATTCACTGCCTCTTCCTTTATTTCTCTCTTCCTTTTATTCTGCCACAGGTGGGGGCAGCTTGTGAAATTACTGTAGGTTGGCTGACGGAGTAGGGGTGTTAACTGTCAGCTATAATTGCTGCGCTAAAGGCTTCCCGAGAAAAGTTTGTGGTTCTGTATCCATTCATATCCTTCTCATCTTTTTCTATAAAGTTTAACCCTTTAGGTTCCCGCTGATGCTGACTATCATCTTTCCCATTTCTCTCAGTCCTGCCCATAGACTGTAACCGCCCTCTTCACCTGCCTGGTGCATCCTGCTTTGGCCAAAGGCTCAGCGAGCGTCTGACATACCGTGCATTATTCATTTCATAGGTACAGAAAACAGAAACTAAATCATGCCAAGAGGGATGCTGGATGCTTTAGGACCCATTCCAGTAAAGCCTGAGGGGCACATGTGAGCAGATGAAAATGTGTGCAGATACTTGCAACAGATACAGAGGACTCGTACCTGGCTCCTTTTCCTTCTGTTTAAATACAATTTCAAATGTATCCTCGTCCCCAGTGCTTAGATATTGATGCTTATATTGCTCATCCTTGCAGGTTACATGGATGCAGGATGGTCACAACAGGCATATGAGAAAATAATTTTGGCAGCCAGAAAACAAAACAGATGCCTACCTCTGCTTATTCCCTAAGCTCTTGCAAACTCACTCAGTCCATCAGACTCTTTATTATAAGTCAGATTCATTCAACAGCTGAGATTGTTACTCAGGTACCTCATCTTTCCTTCTCTGAAACTTGCTGACTTGTGCTCTCTGTCAGTCTAGCTTTTTGGATCCATATAGTTTTTCACCCTGTACATGATGAGTATCTGTTCCTTATACATAATGGCATGTGCATTCAGTGTGACTGCACTGCCTGCCTCTGTGTGTCAGGCACTGTCAATGAGATGCAGTGCCTTTATTTTTCATCTGAATATTTATCCTGCTTCTGGTTACCTGGATCTTTCATGGAACTGTATTATCTCCTTTCCAGTCCATGTGCCCATTTGCAGAGTATTGATAAAAATTGATTTTTTTCCTGTGAGTAAATTGTAATCAGATGAAAGGAATTGCTCCTACAGGATGTATGAAGGATTTTTGCAGAAAGCACCGGGGGATCATTGAGAGGTATTTTTCATAGCTCTGAAGACTTTCATATAGGTTTGCTGAAGATAAGTGAGATGAGAAGGTGCTGTGGACTTCATTAATAGGGACTCAGGGACTTTACATCAGTGTGGTACTTCTTCTCTAAGCTGGTATGGCACTAACAGGGGTGTGCTTAGTCTGCAGCTAAATCCTTGTTTGAGGTAGTATTTAATTCTTAGTCTTCTCCCCATCCCTAGCCATCCTCCATAAATTACCTGGGACCTTGAGAGATTCTTTCATCAAAGCTTTATGGAACAGATGTATTTTTATATCAATCCACCCTTTGTATAAAGTAATGACTTTGCTTTTATTAGTAGAGCAATGAGTGTAACTTCATATTTTTATGAATGCATATAATGCTGCGTCTATTCTTGGTAATTTTCCTAGTAAAGTTAATTTTACTTTGCTTTTCCTGTTTTGATTTTCAAGCATACCGTGTCACGTACTAGTACTTATAGTAGTAAATAGGGGTCAAGTTGCACAGAGGATCTCAATCATGGTGTATGTGAGGTCTGTCAGGTAAGGTAGTCTTTTCCACCAAGATTCATTTGATTCCCAGCTTTCCCATACATAAGGATGTATGCCCTGTAACTGGCTCAATTTAACAGTTTATGTTCCTGGAATCGATGAAAGTATCTTTTTGTGTGGTTTCCAGCATTGCCCATCTATGTCACGTTTATGAGCTCATCTGCAAAATAGCTATTAAAACAGAAAAATTATGTGTCAGATTTGAGAATGAAGAAGTCCTGTAGCTAGTGCTGCATTTGCCCTACTTTGTGACTAAAGCCCATGGCCGAGGCACACGTGGCCCTTGCTTCACGGTGCAGTGGTCAGTGCTCAAAGAAAGGATTGTCACGCTCTGACACATGGCAATAATAGCTTCAAAGAAATCTTAATTTCTTAATTTCTATTCAGAGCGTTAATCTTTTTCAGTTTTAAAGAAAACAATTTAAAACAATCTGGAAGGCATGTAAAAAGTATTTTAAATCAGTGATATTTATAGATGCTTCATGTTTTTTTTAAAGTCCCTATTCTTAACAACCAATAACAGCAATTCAGTACTAATACAGTTCCTGCCAGTAACCTTCTCCTAGGAAAAAGGATTTTGGTAAGCTTTATCACTCAGTGTAGCCAACAGAAATATTTGATATTAAGAGCGGTGGAACCAGAAATCCACTTCAGATGTCCTTCAAACAGCTAGATGAGGAATTCAAGGGGATATGGAATAGGAAACTCAGAAAATGGAGCTTGACTTTGATACTTACTTGGTGTGATAGAGTAATTTACTCTCCATATAGATCTTACTGTATAAGAAAAAGGAGGAAAAAGGAAGCAGTAATGTGTCACCTTATCTAAATAAGGTACCTGTCATTCCTGAAATTCTGTTTAAACTATGATGGATGTTCTTATTCAACAAGAGAGATTTTTCCCCCACAATGAAAGCTGATCCTTTCAAACAGAAAAAGACTATGATGAGACCGAATTTCCTGCTTATGGATGAGACTGAAACAATGCAGAAATAGTTGCAGAGTAGATCCCCAGGGGTGCCCTTCTGACCATTTGCAATGTGTATAGCTGCAGAAAAGAACAGTGATTTGAATAGAAAAACAGCTGTGCTAATTGTCTTGCCAGAAACAACTGTATTCTTTGAAGTGGTAACATACTCTTGTGATGTGATGTGTTTATTTCCTGAGAAAATTTTGTTTTCTTTTCAGTTAATTTTGATCGACTGGTCTGTCATTCCAGAACTTAATCTTTCTGCTAATTATCCATGGTTCTGATGTTAATACTTTGCTAATTTAACTAAAGACATTAGCTGGAAATAGATCTGTAGTATTTACTCTTTATTTATTCCCCCCCCCCAAAGCAAATGCTTTTTCTATAGCTTCTTCTTGAACGCTGTTTTTAAAACAATTAATCTGGCTAGAGCATTGACCTATTCCTCAGTAATCTAGAAGGCAGTTCTCCAAAATGTGTGGTGAACCTCTTCAGCATTAAAATCATGTGCTACACTATGCATATCATACAGTAAATTCAGTGCTCTCTACCTTAGACTAATATAGGTAGGTATAGTAACAAAAAATACTTGTGCTATAGTAGTGTCAATTAAAACCTACTTCAGCATGGTAAACAATGTAAATTAGGCCACTTCATGGAAATAGGGCTATCTGAGAAGGCTTAATGTTACAGTGATATGCATGAGTGTTTTGGGAAGAGGGGGGGAAATAGGAATGAACACTGACTGCTTGTATCACAAATTGCTAGCATTTTCTGTGGTTTTGTGTAACTTCAGCCTGGAAGCCAGGGGAAAACCCAGCCACTGTAAAGCTCAAAAATAACTTAAAATCCATAACTCATTAGATACATTAAGTCACTGAAGTCAGGAGGGGTGCTCCCATGCACACTACTAGCTGATCAGCCTGCCGTCATTCTTGAAAATATAATCTTTCCAATAGATGTGGGCTTTCCTTCTTTGATGCTTGGAAACATTTGCACTATGACTATCCTTCAAAGTGGTGATTTTTAGGAATGGTGATTTAGAAGATGACTATATATTCATGTACAAAAGGGTATTTGATGATTTTTGTGTATTCTTTTGTCCAAAGTTATTGAGTACTGTACCTACAGTGACATGGTGTTACTTTTAGGAAATAAAAATGAGCAAGGGTTTAGGCAACTCGTTCTTACAGCCCACCCACAGGAACTACAGGCTTCATATAAAAAGGAACGAGTTGCATTTATAGAAAGCTTATTGAAAGACCTTCCTAAACTGCTTTACTGTGCCAAATATATGCTGTGGCTCTCAGGAGCCAATTATGTTCTAGGGACACAGCAGGGTTTTGCAGGCCTGCCTAGAAGACCTAAACCCTGCTCTGACTGAAAATACTGCAGAAACAAGTTTATTTACGCCTCTTCGATGTGCAGTTTCATTGTTTACACAGTATTTTTGTCAAAGAGTATGCTGCTCATTAAGCACGGGAGATCCTGAGAGACAGGACCTGGAACACTTGCCGTCAAATTTAGCCCAAGTCTATCTGACATCTCAGCAGGGGAAATGGAGAACTGTGATTCTGAAATAGGCAGTTTGCAGTCTCTAATCTCGAGTATAGAGCATTGGAGAGAGCTGTTCCTGCATAATGCAATTCATGCCATCAGGTATTGTACATTTTAATTCACCGATCTGTACTTCTTGAACCCCTTTTTCTGAAGTCATTTTCTTCACACGTTGACATTTTAAGTGTTCTGTGTACGGTGCCACTAGATTATGACATTTTGATGTTCAGTTAGAAATCCAAAATAGCAATTAGGGAATTACAAATTGCAGATATCTTGCCGCTTAACTATTAATTACATTCCTTATTGTCTCAACTAGTAAATGATTATATAAAAATGTCTCTTAAATATAACATGCAAAACTTTGCTATAATTAGTGTATTCCTGAGATGTCAATCCTTGCTCAATGGAACTGACTTATCTCCAGAGCTTGCTGAAGATGACAGTGTTTGCATGTGAAGAGCAGTACTCAAGAGGAATAGAAGGATGTGTGTGTGATTATAACCTGGAGTCTTAGATATTGACTTGAGCTCTGGGAGATGCTGAAATTCTTGCCTGATCCAGGGCATAATGTGTCATTCTGGATTGCTGCAAGTCAAGCAAGTGTTATTCATATTACCTTTTGTGAAGAGATTTATGAAAGGGAAAATATTTTGGCTTTGATGGAATAGGATATTTCAGCAAAAGCTTTCTGAACGTGTCATGGAAAGGTATCTTGGGAGTACTGCTTGCTTTGTAGCCACAGCGCTTCAGCACTGCAGCAGAAATTGTGCTTTACAATGTCTATAGGCAAACAAAATCTTTCCTTATAGTCCTGTTTTTGACACTGAAATTGTTTTAACATTAGTCTGCACCAGATCTACTCTGATGCTAATGTTATGTTTCACAACACTGCAAAAGTGCAAAGATGCAAGTAAAACTCCCATATAACACTGAAGTCCCTTGGGAAGCAGCTGCATGCTGATCTGCTCTCAGAAGGATAACTCTTGTGTTCAAAAGGGAAAACAATGGCATGGTAAAGAAGGCTTATGAAAGTACTAAGAAACTCAGCCTGCTTTGGATTCCCAACAAAATGGGGTGCTTGTGCCAGGCTCCATAGGTACCACTAATTTAGATTAGGTTGCCTATTCCAGAATAAAAATCACTGACATGCACATTACACAGATATTGAGTCCTCATCAGTTTCATTTGACAGGTCCTCTGTTATTCTACAGTACTTGGTAACAAGTTGTTTGAAATGTAGTCAGGTCTCTTGTACTGAATGTCCACCAGTGGCTGGAGCACATCTTCTGGTTTGGCATCCTCCCATAGGAATCCTGATCATGTGCTCCACAGTGAAACTCCATTTTAATTGCACCCACTGTAGCCGTATGCTATCGTGCAATGTGCACCTACTATAAAAATATTAGTAAAAATACAAATAACTGTATAGACAATTCTGCCTGTTACATGGCCAAATCTCATGTTTATAAGTGCAGCTCTGAATTTCATCAAGAGATCTCCTAACCACCTTTTCAGAAAAAAATAGCTGGGAAATAGAAAAAGAAACAGCTTGATAGTACATTTTCAGTCATCTTGAAATGCCCTTTTACCCTTGTAATTTACTTCCAGACAGTACACACATTTTAAATGAGTACTTTGCTAAGAAGTGAAAAATGTTAAAAAGTGAAATGAATACATTGTGTTCTGAAGAAGAATTGGAGATAGAGGTCATTCAGATTATTTTGAAAAGGTCTGTATCGCTCAGTGATTATGATGATAATGGCAATGAAATAATGGAAGCTGGGAAACAACAGTTGGAAAGCTCTGGAATAAAGGTCTTAGAGGGCCCCTTCTAACTTAGGGGTCAGTTATCAAGGATACTGGGAATATTTTCTGAGTTGTGTTGGGATATAGAACAAGTAGTTATGTTTGTAATAAACTTCTGGAAGTAGAATATTGTGAAGCACTGGCTGACCCCACGTGTGACCAAGTCTTACTAGAGACTTGTGCCAGGTGCAGTACTGGGTGACTTGAGCTGATAATGTTCCGTTTGTTAATGTACGCTTCAATGTCACATTTTAGAACGATTTTAAGCTTAGAGAGAGAAAATATTTGTATATTTGTATTTCAAGGTTCTCTGGTAAATAATAATATTGTTGATTGCTGCCTTTTTCAGAATGTATAGGTTGCAAAGGTAACGTGACTATATGGTAGAAATTACTCTTGAATTAGTTTTAGACAGTAGTCTTATGTATGATTTAGGAGTCATTTAATTGAAGCAAGAACCTCTGGTGATAATTTCAGATGTATGATTTGACTAACATTCTTAGAACACTTGAATTACTTGCTTAGGGAAATTGAATTTATCTTAAACTTTTCAAAAGGTTACATTATGAGTCTTACGGAAAAGTAAGACTGAGTGAGTAGAGCTGCGCATTGGAGTAAACCACTCAGAAGACCTGTATTTACTTCTAAAGGCTTTCCTCTGTCCTGGTTTTGATTAAATGAATAGACTTTGGATAAATTCAAGTCAAGTGATTGGGATGCTTTTCTCTCTTTTTAAGTCCTAATTGAATGTTATCCTTATTGTCAATATTTTATAAAAAAATAAATATGAGGAGGAAAAGGGAGAGAAAGAGCAGAAAAACCAAAGTTTAAAACAAGGAAAAACTATTAGAAAGACAGAAGAAAAGACCCTAGCTAAGAAGGAAAAGGAAATGTTAATCTTCTAAAAATTAGGGAGCAATTAAAAAATAAAATTCTTAATATACTGTGTAGCCAAACTATGCTCACCTACTGGAGAAGATTTAATAGAAACATGAAACTAAATTTTAAAATTTTTGGAAACCCAGTGTTAAAAGTCCCCAAATTATAGCTCAGAAGAGCTATAGAAAGAAGAGCACAAGAAACAAGCTTTATCAGTGTACACGCTGCATAGGTAATCCCAAAATCTGAGGAATAAGGAAGAAAAATTTTTAGCATTTTTTGCACTTTACTTTTGAATGAGCACTTGTTCATAGTTATTTTTTTAGAAAGTTGTGACCATAAGAACTGCCATTTAACAGTGGATAGTTCCAGATAAATCACAGAAGGATGCACATCCCATACCTACCTCATCTCTCTTGTTACAGTTCAGTGAAAATTCTGGTACAGGAGCTTTATCTCTCTTCCAGAGTGTTAATAATTGTTAGCTATGGCAACACTCAAAAATCTACTTAAACATAAATCCAAGTACATAAATTATACCTACAAATTGACAAGGCTGTCAACCTGAAGTAAATTTTTCATTTGTGCTCAAGAACAGAGGTCAATCAGACTTGGGGACTCAAAAGGTTAGCTACTGAAACAGGAGCAGTTATTACCTTGTATTCTAAGGAAGAAATTGTCTTGTTCCACTTTGGCTTTAGGAAAATCTGGATTTTAGTGCTGAACTGCAGAAAAGTATTTTTATTTTTCTGGCTGTGTTGTGTAGTGCTTTCTCCATTCTTCAAAATGTAATGGAAATGTGAGGCTATTAGTGAGAGATCAGAGTGTACAGCTCGTGGTCTTTCATATAACAAATAGGATAACAAACCTTTAAAGAAAAGTGTGCGAGAAAGGGGAGTTCTGTTTCCCTTTATGATAGCACCAATCTGTAGCAACTGGTTTGAACTAGACTGTGCAAGGGATGTTGCAGACTTCTTAAAAGGCCTGTGATTCTCTCCTCATGGGAGAAAAAAAAAAATCAAACCCCTGACAATACACATATGTATCAAAAGCTGTCAGACTTTTCAAGTTAGTCCTGCATTGCTCCATTCCCTTGGTATTTTCCAATGTACCTGCTTTTCAGCTGTCTGTTTTGTTTTGGATCTTGAAAGTTCAGAATCTTTCTCGGGTTTTCATTTCAAAAAAGTGGAAAGAAAGTGGTGTCTCCTTACTTTTTACAGGCTTGTCTTTGATTAATAATTGTCTCAATGAAATGGCTGTAGTAACTGCTGTTTCACCTCTTTTTCTGCAGTTGCTTGTATATAAATTGTCACTGCAAGGTTGGTGTACGAAGACGTATGTGTGTTTTGATTTTTGTAAAGAATGTATAGAAATTTCAAGACTGCTGTGTTTGCCTGGTGGCTCTATAGTTGAGCAAAACACCCAATCCTTGAGAATAAAATTCTAAACTTGCTATTAAAAAAGGTTTCACATCTGAAAGCTCTGGTTCTGAGGCTGATGCTCTCATTTACAATCACATCACATAGAGATCCACCATTGATTATCCAGTTTCTTAAAAGTGTTTTTCAATGGTTTTTAACCATTTTTTTCCATAGATCAAAGTACTGTGGATACCCTGGACTTAAGATAATCTATAAAATCATGCTCTCTTGATCATATTTTACATTCTTAACAGTGAAATTATATTGTCTGCCTTTATGGCCACTGGTATGTCCTATCTTTCGAATAAAGTTTTTATATCTGAAATATATGTTCAGCAACTTTATTCTCTAATGAAGTTGTAATAATAGACATTGGAGCTGGTAATTTGGAACCAAAATTCAGCTAGTTTTCTAGTATTTAAAAAAAAAATAAATCTGCATTATTTTGGGGGTCTTCAAGCTGAAGTGTCTTCAACTGTACTGTAAAGCGTAGTATTGGACACATGTCATAATTCTTTTTTCTCAGTTCTGTTTTTGAACACATATCGGAAGTCAATAATACCATTACTTTTACAACATATATTAACTCATTGGGAATTTTGTTCTTCCCATTCTCTTATTTTTGTGGATAGTGCACATGTCCTATTTGTTCACTGTCTGCTGTGTGTTACAGTCTGTTGTATTTCTTAAAGAAGGAAGCCAACTGTTTGCCTAGTTCTGGCTGTTGCACTGGGTCATGCAGACCTTCTGGAGGGAGCGCTCAGTTGCTTTCAGCAAAGGGGAAGCTCAGCCAGGAGAGGCTTTTCCAGACTAGGTTGGAGGAGGAGAGAAAGGAGAGCATCTGCAGCATAACCAAAGGTTTGGAAACTGTTAAGAACAGGGAGCAGAAATTCCACAGCAGGCTCCAGAGCTGATGGGGAAAAAAACTCCTGTACACTGTGAAGAGCAGGCATATATCCCTTTCTTTTTGAAAAGTTTTGTTTCTCTTGTAGGCTTTTGCAAAACTGATTTGCTACTTACAGCTACAGCAAGTGTCCAAAGGCAGGACACTGCTTAGGTCTTCATTTGCTTCTACTGGTCTTGCCTCATATTCAGTCAGGTTTCATTACACATATTTCTCCATAGTGTTTTTACCACTTTTTTTTTTTTTCTTCTGTGTTGCCCCATGTTTCTGTTTTTTGCTAACCCAAACTAATGTTACATTCTGTTGTTTAGTTTTCGAAATTTACAATCTGGTCCAGTTTCATTTTGTGTTGTGGTTTTTTTTTTTCCCCCACACATTTTAATAGCCCTCTATAAGTTTAAGCTGTCTAGTGATCTTTTTCAGTTATGAGTCTTTGATCCCCTTTACCATCTGGCCTTGGATGAGCAATTCCACAAACAGTTTAAAAAAAAATGTTTGCCTCAGCATAATCAAATCTATTGAATCTCTTTGTTCTTGGTTTTTCATATGAAGCAGATAACTTCCAGAATATGTATTATTTTTAGGAGTTTAGGAGTAAATTTCTGTAACTGACAACTAAATCTTTAACTGATAATTCAATCTTCATCTGATAACTGAATTAATGTTTCTCACTTTTTTTTAAATATAGATTCCTCAAAGTAAAGTCAGTACCCCTAACTTGCAAGATTAAAATAAACTGGCTTTTCTTTTTTTTTTTTTTTTTTTTTTCTGCTCATCTTTCATTTCAGGACCTCAGTTTTCCTTTATATAAAATTCTTGCTTGAACTTCTCTCAGTGACTTGCTGTGTTTCTGGAAAGTTTATATTTCTTACGAGTTCTTTGTTCCCCTTTACTTCTAACTTGCTATTTCTCTCTCAGTTCTTATATCAGCTATAGTTCAGGTTCTCGATTAATGAGAAGCATGAGTTTGCATCACTAAAATTTTGATGAATCTTTATTGTAACTGATAGATTAATCAATCAAGAAAAGTTCTTACAAATAGAAAAAGTTGATACTTTGTTACAAGGAGGCTGTAAACATGTAGAACCAAAATCTTTCATGACCTGAGCTAAGGGCAAATCACACAAAAGGAAAGTAAAAAAAAAAAAAAAGTAAAAATAAAAATAAGGACAATGGCTCAAAAAGCTTTCAGACTACCTGAGAACTATACTGCAAAAAAGAGAGAGTATAATACTGGCAGTTTAACTCTTGTCTTTGAAAATCCAACAGACTACACATTGCATTTATCTGCATGTGACTGCTCTTTTTCTGTGAGATCACAACTATTTGCTTGGTAAGCAAGTGACTGGTATGTGATTTAAACAGTTACTGACTTGTTGCCTCATAAATTTCAGTCTGCCCATGAATTATGACAGCACATCCAGCTCAATCATATTATATGTTGTAGTGTTACAGTGGACATTTAGCCTTCCTGATGAAAATGCAAAGATTTCATCAGAAATCAGACACCATTCATATACACAAATATTGAGGTGGAAAGCAAAATGATTTTATTCTACAGATAGAAAAAAACGCTGAAACATTTTCTGCCTATCGTTATGCAAGTGTAAGGCCAAGCTCTTGGGAGAGGGAGTTTTTTCTGTTCAAACTTGAATCATTTACCGAATATGTTAGTACCGCTTGGAGCTCCACAGCACTGAGTCAAGTGTGCAGTTGGAAGTTTTGGTTCTTGGTCTCCAACTACCATTTATGTGATCACAGAGGAGAACAGGAGGCAACAGAATCTGTTGTCCTACTGAGTCCATCTGGAAAGTAAAATGTCTTTAGATTTCTAGGCCATGACAGGCATAGGTTAGATACAGAATAGGTACTGGAAGGAAGGAGAATTAAATGTGAGGAAGAGCATGTACATATTGGAATACAGCAATGATCTTCAATTCAAGGACTATTCATGGAAAAGTTTATTCTCTGTGCTGAAGATTTCCAGCTACACATACTGGATAAATGTAAATGAAAGAACAATAAATATCTATTTCCTAATATAAGAGGAAATAATTCTTGGCCAAGTTTTTTTTTTGTTTTGTAGTCAGACACAAAGAGTTCAGTTAAACAATATTCAATTTAATTTAAAAAATCAGTGGCTTTTTTTAACTATGAAAATAACAATAATAATAATTAAGGTATTACTTCTTAAAATAATCAGCAAATTTGAGCAAATCTCATATTTTGGTGCATGGTTTCTATGAGCAGCCCTCAAATCTTTGTCTCACACTATTTGGCAATCTTTTATCAGGCTTGTAGATTTCAGACCAAATGCACACAAAACCTTTGAATGTGCAATTCTTTATCTTAAGTAAAGAGTTATGGCCTGAACCACGCCATTTGTCCAGTTGGGCATTAATATGGTGATACTCTTGGTGCCATCATCTGATGAATCCCTGCTGGCCACACAGTCTTCAACACAGCAGTGTAGGGCAGTGGAACTGTGGTCTCTTGGGAGGACCTAATACTTCACATGCAGCTTTTCTGTTCTCTCTGCTTCTTCTTTTAGGATCTTGTAATATCAGTGCTTATTTCCTGGAATTCTTTACGGTTTCTTTTCTTCATTTTGAACTTCTTGTAACTAGTATTAACCCAGTAGCATCACCTACGTGTTCTTGCTTTTTTTCTGCTTTCCTAGCTTTCATGGCTTACTGGCCTTATGTGCGTTCTTTCTTAGAAAATAAGCATTTCATTCAACAAAATACTGTGGAAATAATCTATGGTACTTAGAAAAATTACTGTATAAATTAGAATTATAAGCATATATGTACTTTAAAAGTTTATTTTCAAGTGGTTCTGGAGTCTGTTAAAACAGAAAGAGAGAAGATTAAATAGGCAGCAACAGTTTGACCAAAAAGTACAAGGTTTCACAAAGCAAGCTGTATAGCCACCCTGCTTCTTCCCAGCATAGTTTGTTTTCACCCCCTGCCTCTCTTCTGTTGTTTTTCTGGGTGATCGGTAGAGCTCTTCATTATTTCTTCTTGCCTGCTATCCACTATCTCATTGTTTTAATGTCTTCTCAATCCTTAATCCTTTGAGGGTCTTTTTTCTTTTTTCCTCATTTCTCACACAAACTCACCGTACATCTTTCACACCTGTATTTCACTACTTTCTTGATTTTCTGCATCTCCCTGAACCCTCTGCACATCACTTTTTTTCTTTATCTCTGATCTCTCAGCAGTGTGTAACAGCCCAAGATTTTGGTTTTCTCTTTCATTCTCCTGATCTGTTCCCTGTGGAGTTTAGGTTTTCTTCATCTCCACCCCTTCCTGTTCTGCCAGGTTTTTTTCATCAGACTCCTCTTATTTTTCTATGTGTCCCATGAGCCTGTGTCCCTGTGTTGGAAGGGGCTCGGTATTTTTTCCTGTGACCCGTGCTAGATGGTGGCCTCTATGCTGCAGGTTTCTTTTTCTTTTTTTCTCCCTTTTAAGCATCCCTAGATACCCCCAGTAATATCGCTGATTGTTACAGATTAAGCTATTTCTCCTGTGTAACCTCCTGTCCTTTCCTCCTCCTCTCTTACTGACATGGTCTACAGGAGATGCAAAGAATAATGGGGTGTTGTGCACTACTTGTAGATCCTGCTTGGGTAGTGCACACTTGAACAAGCAATCAAACCAGATTATAACAGTTTTAGAAGTTCAAAGTGTGTAGGTGATGTCTGACTGTGATGGCTTAAAGTGAGCACTAGAAGTTATCCAATGATTAGTATTCCATGGGCCATATCCATTTATGGCGAAAAGATCAAGGAGATTAACACTGTACCTTTCCAGTTGCATATATTTTTCTCTACCAGAAGTTGTCTTTTTTTTGTGGCTCAAGATAAAATAATAAACTTTGACCGTCTTGATTTGGTGCTTTTTCCTGGCACATCTGGGAACATCAATACTCACTGCATAGTCATAAAAAATGTCTTGAAGTTTTGTTGATCTCAGCATCTTTCTAAACTATCAGTGGAAGTTAGTGCACCACAGCTATTTTTCAATGCAGACCGTTCCCTGATCTTCAGGAAACACAAAGATTTTTTTTCTCCAAAAACATTCATCCACTGTATCAAATAATTTAATCCTTACTTTTAGAAGATGCAGGAATTATGTTCATATTTTAATGTCTAATGCATCCCTGTTGTTCTGGCTTTAGTTTCTCTACATATTTCAATGTTTTAGTAGCAGATTCCTGCAAAGAATCAAACTGTTGAAAGCAGAAGTTCAAATTTATTCATTTGTGATCAAGGTCAAAACTGAAGTTCAGTGACACTAGCTTTGTGTCTTCCCTTTGTAGCCCCAGCTGTCTGCTCTGAGAGGTTAGGAGTATGCAGATACTGCTGTGAACATTCCTAATTGTTTACTAGTATCCAAAAAATGTACTGTTGCAAAATAAGTGTTTACTAACTGCTGCTCTCTTCTCCTCAGGTAATTACTACATAAACAGGGAGCTAACATAGGTGGAAAGACTATTGACTGTGCAAGTAATTAGCTGCTGTAAAAGAAGTAGAGAAGGCAGCTAGCAGGTTTTTAGGCAGTTTTTCTTAGTAAAATGTTCTTTCTTATTGTCTTTTGTGTGAAGGACAGGCATCTTACTGATTCAGCTTAAAACTCTTCAGAGACTGCTGCGCAGTGGTGTGTGTATGTAATTATTTGACAGCTGGTGAAGTGGCAGATATATGCAGGTAAAAGTTAAAAATCAAAGGGTTGTTTGAAGGCTTGCCTTTTTTTTTAAACATGGATCATTTCCCACCTTGCGTTTGCAGTGAAGGCCACAAATAGATTATTACAGATTATTTCAGTTTTTCGATAAAGACAAAAATGAGCAGCTTGGCGTGGCAGAAGACAAGAGCTTTTTAAACCTCTTTCTCGTATTCAGCTTGCAAAGTGAAGCTGTGTCCTAACTGCAGGAGGAGATGAGAACAGCAGTACATTTTGACCTCCCAGGGCTAGGAGAGCCTGGATATGGCTTTCAACCATGTAAATGCCATCCCACTGGCATTTTCTTAACTGTAATTTTAAAAGGCAGGTAGTGCGACTGAAATACTTTTGGTCCCAATTTATGTTCCTTGTCAGTCCTTTTTATGTGGGAGCAGGAGTAAGTGGTTGTTTGAGAGAAATCCTGATATGGGGCTGCTCGTGGTTGCTCTCCTTTCTGTGCTGTGCGCTCCTTCTGCAAAAATGAACCTAACCTCATCTCGTTTTAATATATCAGAATTCACGCATATTCAGAGACACAAATCTTGAGTGTTAGCTGTGAAGGTCTTTCAAATTAGTGCTGATGCAGCAGAGTATAGCATTTTCCACATTCTATATTATAGATAATTTTAGCCATACACCAGTCTATATAAAATATAACTCATTTAGCTTATCTATTTTAAAGGCTTTTAAACTACAGTCAGACACCATAGTTGGTTAAATAGGTGCTTGTCACACCAGTTTAATGAATTAAATGTGAAAGCCATTTCTTCTTACTTTTGGCTGTAACAGGGCTGGCACAGGTTCTGTTCCGCTGAAGTAATGGAATGGTAGGATCCATGTCATATAATTTTATAAGTGTAATACTTATCAGTGTATCAGCTAATATGAAAAGCCCAAAAAAGAGTTAGAAATAAGACCACAAGCCAAATATCTAATCATTCTAATTCCTCCTGGAAAGATACCGCTTTAATTGAAAGATATGACAATAAAAATGAAAAATATTCAATCATTTCACAGAAAAATGGTGTAATTCATGTGATCTATCCTTCATACTCTGTTCTTTACTTGAACAGAGTAACACAGATTGATTACTGACCTGTCTAATTTTATAGGTAATTTTGTTATTTAACATCCACTCTAAGCTCTTAGAGATGTTGTATCCTTGCTAAGGTAAGAAGGAAGCATTGTCTTGGCTTTTAGGGAAAAACCTGCAAAGTTATAGAAGATGCTGAAATAAAGGAAAACCTTTTCCCTCCCCTCTCTCTATTACTGACTGCAAAGCAGTTTTATCCTCAGCCCAGCAAAAAGCACACAATCCCCTCTGCAGCAGATCCTTTAGCACCTGGTAGGCTCATTCTGGGAAGAGGGAAAAGGAAGGGGCGTTCAGGGACAAGCTGTAAAGACAGGGCGCCTTGTTTCCCCTAGGAAAGAAGAACTGGCTTGTGTAGCAGCAGCAGTAAGAGCTCCCACCTGCATAATGCTCTGCTCAGCTCCTCCTGTGGCAGCAGAGGCTGCGAGCAGGCCTGAGGATCAGCTGCTCAGCCCCCAACATGTCATCCACGTCTCGCTTGTAGTCCGCTACCTTAGGCGGTACTCCAGTTTGCTGTCTTGCTTGCCTTCTGGGCATGTTTAATCCCTTTGAAGTACAAAGAATTTTGGACACAGTTGGACTTTTAGTCTTTATATTTGGGAGAGAATATACTCTTGACTAACGAGTTGTCTCTGTCAGATTCTGTATGCATTAGAAACCCTGTTTTGTATTGCCATTGATAACTACACTGTGCTGTGGAAGAGGCATATGCATAAAATCACTTTTCAGTGCACCTCTAAATTCATAGAGATACTCCCAGTTACCTAATTAACTAAACATGACTTTCTGTGTAGTCATTGTAGTACTCTTATTTCGAAAATTCACATTTGCTTATATACAATTTTATTTCCCATACCAAAAAGAAAAAATAATAAATGCCAGGATATTCCGTAGAGTTCCTAGTGTTAATAATTAAAAGAAAATTGCAGTGAGATAAAAAAATATTTTCTAACAACGTCTCCTTACAAAGAAAAGTGAATCAGAAAATACTTTAAAGTGTATGATATATAACCAAAGTCATTAATGGCCAGGCACGAGAGTGCTACCTTCAATCTCACAAGAGTGTATAAATACAAAAAACCACTTGTTAAACTTTGGAAATCTTAATTCATGAAGTTTATTCAGCAAAAGCTTACATTCTAAATTACTTGTATAAAGTGATTATGTTAAAGATGATTCCATCAGTTATTCAGGGACGAAAAATTGGTAACTGTTCTTTAAAAGTACTTTCATGTTTTATCACTCCAAATGTAAAACTGGCTGTTTTATGCAATGAAGGTCGTGCATCTGATTTCTAGAATCAAATCTTTGTTGTTGGATCTCTCCTTTTGGATACTCTCCAGGATCAGCTGAAGAATATGTCTGGTCTAATAGTTTATAACAAGATATTTCCCCTATTCCTCCAAATCCGTTGCCCTACTACTATGAAGTAGGATTTTTGCCATTAAATTAGTTCTTGTTATTTTTATCCAGTGAATAGAGACCCTGGGATCAAGAGAGCCATACCATATCATTGAATTTATTATTTAGTATTATTTCTTTTGTTGGCTAGAGAATTGAACACTACAAGCTTATGTGTGTCTGAAAATTATTTGGGACGATTTATTCCTGATATGACATGCATTTTACTGCGACTTCTTGCTACCTGGAGTTACATAGGAACTCTAAACATGAAGGAATGGCTACTACCAATTCGATGGCTACAAGACTGAGATCCCCACCTGGCTGGGGACCAGCTCTGTTGCAAGGGACCTGGGCATCCTGGTGGACAAGCAGCTCAGTATGAGCAAGCAGTGTGCTGCAGTGGCAAAGAAAGCCAACGAGAAGCTGGGTTGCATCAACAAGGGCATCACCAGCAGAGATAAAGAAATTATTATCCCACTCTACTCAGTGCTGGTCAGGACACTTTTAAGACTGGGTGTCAGCTGAACAGAGTGCTGGGCCATCTTGTCCAGACTGTGCTTTTGCTGCATAAGATTGGACCAGATGATCCTTGAGGTCCCTTCCAGCTCTGATTCTATGAAGGCTAAGCACGTGGCTTTACTCATAAGCCAAGTGATTAAAGGAAAGATTGCCAAGTACCTGTTGTCCTCGGTCAGATTTTCAATGCATAGAAATATTTGACAATAGTCACCCAAATACCAGGTGCCAGACTTCTATAGGAAAGCCACAGCTTCTAGGTGTTTGGTATCTAGGTACCTAAGAGGCTAAAGAAAAGTTAAATAGCTTAAGTTATAGGTAATGATGCACTCGTGCAGCTTAGGGCAGGATAGTTCAATGAAAATAGCATAGTTTCAAAATGAAAAACCCAACTTACTCTGTCAGAAGTTAGTTTTAATTGAAATTTCTCTCAGAAAAATAGAAATGCATGTGTAAGAAGTGAATCTGGTCAGATCAGAGTTCACCTCTGCTTTTATGTGAAAATCTAAGACTAGATGTGATGGGAGTTCCTCAGGACCCAGGCCGTATTTGTGTTACCTACTGTCTTTCCAGACCCTGTCCCACAGGATGCATTGAAGTTGTGATATGCTGGCTGATACCCAGTGTGAAAACAGGGAGTAAGACCTGCAATGGAAGTGTATTGCAGATACCTTTAAACTGTTGCAAATCAGAGTAACTGATCATGTGGCTGAAGAGAATAATGACCTGAAATCAGGTGTCTAAACAAAACCTGACAATTTTGAATAAGTATTTCACTGAAAACTTTTGTTCTTTGTACTCCAAATATGTGAATCCTTCTTTTCACAGGTGGGACTATCAAAGTATTCCCACTGTAGTAAGCTTAGAATTTAGATCCACTGTCTTCACTACACATACTGGTAAACAGTTCCTGGTGTGTAGTGATTGTAATTGTGACATTAATTAGGATTGCTTTATTATTCTTCTGGTTCCGACACTGACTTAATCACTTCATGCAAATCATTCACTCTTCACCTCAGTCTAGGGATTATAAAGTAAGTCAAAAAGCACCTGTTAAGTAGCATACCCTTGTATTAGTGGAAAGATGTATGTTGTTCAGTTATACTTTTTTGAGTTTCTCTGTGTAGCTGATGCATGCCGTACTTTGGAGTAAAAGTCTGTTTTGCTCTTTTGGCAAGAAGAAATGAAGTAAGGTCAGCCAGTAATCCTTAGTCTGTCCCTTCTTATCTTCCTGGCTTTAGCCCACTGAGCCAAATCATCTGCAAAACGTGAGTCTTACGTTGATGCCATCAAAAAAATGACCCAGTACAGGTGCACAAGTATGTAAGAGTACAGATCATAATCAGTCAAGAGGCGGACAGATCTGACATTTGCTGAGAGCATCCCTATATTTTATTGAGTTGTCATGCCTTGTTGCATACTTAATGAGGATGAGCCCCTTTATGTGCCGATTTCACATTACAAATGTTGTTTTGCTGAAACTGTCAGCTGCAAATAGCTTGTGGCAATACATCTTCCATGCAGGAAATAAACATATACAACATTATAGCACACCCATGTTATTGCCGCAACTGTAAACAACTAATAAAAGGGATGTATTTACTGTACCTTAGAGTCATTCACACCAGTAATATTTTTTCCATTTTCAAGCCTATTGACTTTATGGAACATTTGGCATTATTTCATTTTAGCATCATTGCTTATTGTGTCATCATTTAAACAAAAAGCATGCTATATATCTGCATATATAGTAGGCCACACATAACAGGATATTTCTGTGATCAGCAGATGTATTGTATATAATCTCAAAGACTAGAGAAGCATTTTGTGTGCTAGGAATAGTCATCAACCTCAAGACAACTGATGTCATCAAGCTGGTAGCATCTGGGCGTGATGGGAACCAGTGTTTATTTTGCAAAAACAAACAATATAGTTGCATCTGCATGGAAATCTGTCTCCCTGTTGACAGTGTTGGTGGGACCCAGAGCTTGATTACACCCAAAGCTGGTTTTGGTGTTACTTTTAGTGGTATTTTCCTAGTTTTGAGGATAGAAAAACATGTAATTTTTGAAATGCATTATCTTGTGGATGTTACTGGACTGTTAGCACCTCAAAAGATCAAATCATACTTTTAAGAAATTTCTCAGAAGTTCAGCTAAGCTATATTGCTCCGTTCAAAGATGAGTTTTAAGAACTAGATCCAGAAAGGATCTTCTGTATCAGTGAACCCCAGCCACTGTGACTTTGCTGACATATTCTCTTTAAAAACTATATTTGGTGATGGTCCTTTATCACTAACTTCTAACTTAAGATTCTTTGTGGTCTCTTTTAACAATTTCTTTTCCAACTACCGTTATCTTTCTAGGTTCAATAACTCCTCTTGCTCCCTTGGTTTTGCCCCCTTGATTTATTCAGAGAGAGCAACTATAGCCTTCTCAACTTTCTGCTTGGCTAAACAAGGCAAGCTCTTTTGGTCTGTTCTCATAAAATAGCCTCTTCATTCTCCTTTTGTCCTGGAAACCATTGTATATTTTTCCCAGTTTGAATTGATCTATTCTAGGGTGAAAAGAACTGCACACGGTATTCCAGAAGAAACTTGTATCCAGTGCAGTAGCACAAATACTCTTCTATGACCATCACAAAAATCTTGACAGACTAATTTCAAGAGTGCATTTGCCAGTTTTGAGGGCTGTCACATTTCCGTATAATTTACTAAATAGAAAGCCATATCTTTGTATTGCAAATTCTAATTGATGAGCCTGCACCTTATAAAAAAAATCTGCTTTCTGAGTTTTTAAATGCAGAGCTTCATTTCCCCTTCTTCTACAGCACTGCAAAGTTGTTCACCCACCAGAAGATCTCTTCCTCTGCCTTATCCTTTTTTTGATCCAGTTTCTCAAATTACATCTTTGAACCTCTGTCTGATTTTCATTCCCATGAATTTTATTTGATGCTGCACAGGTTAATAGCTTCAGTAATATATTCAGGGGTTAGTGAACAGCTTCTGAATATCCATGTTGTTGCCTCAACTGTTGTCTCTTGATTACTGTCAAAGGGAAAAGGACCAATGTACCATAAATCCATCTCCTTGCTGTGTCCCACTCCACCCCTTGGGACAGGTTAAATGTACTCACAGTAAACTGTCCTTGCTTTTTCAGTTTGGTGTCTGAGTTGTAGGTAAATTGCATTCCTCTTTCTGCTGCTTTTCATGAGTGATACAAACTGCAAATTGAGTGAAACCTGATGAAGCTAAGTTTGCATCATGTTTTTTCTTTACGCGTGACTTAGAACACTATTTTATAACACAGGAGTATTACCTGCTGTTGAGGAATTTTAACTGCATCTCCTAACTAAGCTAGTGGCAAATTGAAAACTAATAAGATATATTTTGCATATCAAATACTGCTCTGGGGGCAGGCTAACCTAGGCACCTACTAGATTGCAACTTACTACTTAGTAAAAAAGAAGTAATAAAGAAAATCATGACAGCTCATTACATGAAAGAAGAAAATAATCACCCAAAGCAAAAGAAATGCTATTTTATTATACAGTAATTGTGAAGGGATCTTAACATTTTTGTTCATGAAACTATTAAATGTTTTCCAGTGTTATCTGTAATAAGTGTTATTCTGAAGGCAGCAAAATGGTCTAATATGTTTTAGTATTCAACAATGCCTACAGAATTGAAGCTATCAGTGTAGTCAGTTGAGCCATCTAACTGTGCAGAGCAAAAGCCAGGCAGTTTCTTTTACAGTCAAACAAAACAAAAATGTTCACAGAGATCTGTGGGTCTGTCCTTGTGGTGCCTCTTTGAAATGAAATCTCTTTACCCTCTTTTTGTATTAAAACTAATATTGGCAATATTACTGAATATGGTGATGGGCAGTGTCTGTCCTTCAGGACAGATATGCTTCAGAGCATATAGGAACCAGAGCACCTTCCCATTTCCATGTTACAGGAATGTTTGGTTTAATCTCCATTAATCACAAAATATTGAGCTTCAACCCTGTCACTGATGAAGAAAAGAATATGGCCAACTTGTACCCCCAGGAAAAGAGGGTAAATAGGGAGAGTTACAGGGATAAAGTTCAGTATTTGATGAAATGATTAACTTATATTTTACATATAATTATCTTGAAAACTAACCCATTTCATTATAATTTAAGTAGCATTTATATAAATTAGGCACATGTGACATTTCTAATTAAGTATACTTTAATGGTTAAAGCATGAGTTTTTAAAATGATAATTGGGCTAGTTGTAAAATTTCAAGGTCTGTGATTTTAGAATTGAATTGCTCTTTGACTTATGTAAAAGAATAGATTGTTAAGCGAGTGCCTCACAGGAGAGAAGCGGTCTAGGATATTATGATTTGAATTAGTTTTTCAAAGGAATTTAGAGTAGGCAATCTGTCCTCTGATCTTTCTTTGCACACTAAAAGTATGAGTCAGTTATGCTAAGATAGCTTAAATTGAGAATACAGTGATTTAATTAGCAACTGGAATTGCAGAATTCCACATATGAGGAAACTGATGCATTAGTAGTGCCCTGTACAGATAATCTAATGAATCTAGGGTATTCTCCAGTGGAAGCTACTTTTTAAATAGATAGCTGGTTGTTGCAGGATAGCCTTTATGAGTTCAGAACAAGAAATTGGGAACTTAGGGAAAATTACATCATCACCTGGAATATTTATAGTCAATATATAGATTTGTTCCAAAGGCCCCATATATTGGTTCCTGTCACTGGGAAGGGCAGTAGGCAAAGGCAGGGCACATGTACCTTCTAGCAGCACTTTTAACTTAAAACCCTTGGATCCAACGTGATTACTTCCCGCTCCATGCTGGCCCCAACAGCAGATCAGAGTGCAGTTCCAATGCCTGAGTCTCCAGCAGGATTGTGGACAGAGGCAAGAGTGAGAGTTGGATGTTACATTGCCAGTATAACCCTCCTCCATTGTTGGAGCGCACACCCTTGTGAGATCGTGAGTCAAAAATCTGTTAACATGGTGATGTTGGTACTGCTTTGACTGAACATCTTTGTGCAAAAACATTCAGCGCCGTGGAATACAGAAATTCAGTCTGCAATGTAATAGTAGATATGTTTGTCACAGCTTGGTAATACAGCAAAGAAGGACAGTTTGCAAATAATATCTGCCTCTGCAAATGATTTATTAGCAGGTTTGAGAATTACATGGGAGTGACTCCCTTCATCGTTTCAGTCCGGTAAAACGGTCCAGGTCTTAGGACTGTGTGCTTTGAATCACGTAAAGGAGTAGGTTGTTGAGTACCTCACAGGAGACAATCAGCTTAGGATATAGTGATTCAAACTAGTTGTTCTGAGGAATTTAGAATAGCAAACTGTCCTCTGATTTTTTTTTTTTGCACATCAAAGGTATGAGTCAGTTATACTGGGGAATTGTGGTCGTCTTCTAAAGAATGACTGATTAGACAAGTTTTTTTCAGTTTGGGAAAGAAACAAGAGGGGAAGCAAGAGGAGTGTTTTTGCCATTTGGAGAAGCAGAATAGAGCATTCCTGCTTCTGATATAGAAATGGAGACAGTACTTAGAAAGTATATCCAGCTAAGAAAGCCCCAGAAGCAAAAATCATAGAATCATAGAATGGTTTGGGTTGGAAGGGACCTTAAAGATCAGTGAGTTCCAACCCCCCTGCCATGGGCAGGGACACCTCCCACTAGACCAGGTTGCTCAAAGCCCCATCCAGCCTGGCCTTGAACACCACCAGGGATGGGTCACCCACAACTTCCCTGGGCAACCTGTTCCAGTGTCTCATCACCCTCACAGTAAAGAATTTCTTTCTAGTATCTAATCTAAATCTCCCCTCTTTCAATTTAAAACCATTACCCCTTGTCCCTATCACTACACTCCCAGACAAAGAGTCCCTCTCCAGCTCTCCTGTAGGCTCCCTTCAGATACTGGAAGGCTGCTGTAAGGTCTCCCTGGAGCCTTCTCTACTCCAGGCTGAACAACCCCAGCTCTCTTAGCCTGTCTTCATAGGGGAGGTGCTCCAGCCTTCTGATCATTTTCATGGCCCTCCACTGGACCCGTTCCCACAGGTCCATGTCCTTCCTGTGTTGAGGACTCCAAAGCTGGATGCAGTACTCCGGGTGGGGTCTCATGGGTGCAGAGTAGAGGTGTAGAATCACCTTCCGCGACCTGCTGGCCACACTTCTTTTGATGCAGCCATGCTGGCTGTCACTAATCACCTTATTTTCCACCTTAGCAGTGCCTTATCAGAGATTCCAGGAGGGTCTGCTCCATGATCTTGCTGGGCACAGAGGTGAGACTGACTGGCCTGTAGTTCCCTGGGTCTTCCTTTTTCCCTTTTTGAATATGGGTTTATGTTTCCCCTTTTCCAGTCAGTGGTAACTTCACCAGGCTGAAATGTTTGGAATGTTTGGATGCTGGAGGAAAGGTGGTATTGTGTGCTTTTTTGTTTTCTCCTTAGTGTCCAGTTTTGGATACTGTCAAAGACAGAACAGACTGTGCTAGTTGGACCTTTGATCTTGAACCATTTTAGCTGTTCTTGGGGTTTTCTATGTTTTGGAGTAGGCTTTGCTCACAGTTTTGGATTTTGGCTACTTTTCTGATGGTCAGTCAAATCAATTAAATGATACCACTATTTTCACTGAGGAAGCAAAATGTGAACCCTTATTATGTGAAACAAATGCTCATTTCTTTCTTCTTTCCCTATAGTCTCGTTATCATTCAAACTTTGAGTTCTATTTTAATTAATTTTATTTTAATTGCCAAACCAGGAAAAATTTCTCACATCTTCAATTAGAATTCTGCTGGACCTCCCAGCATAGGTTCAGCAAAAGGTTTAGCTCAGGAAATCTAGCTCAATAAAGCTAACCCCAGGTCATGATAGAATCTCTGAACCTTGATTCTACTTCCTTGATCATCTCAGGTTGTTGTGTCATGGTTTCCTGGACTATTTTTCATAAATCTACTAACTTTGATATTTACGGTACTCCTTAAAAAAAAAAAAAATAATAATAATTAGGCATTCCCATTCAAATTGTGTGTTGCATTTGACTATGCTGTATGGACCTCCCAGATTCATTTAATCTATGTTTACTGTCTTTTCTTTCAGAGTTGTTTCTTTTACAGTGTAAATATGTTGATTTCTTTGTATGCTGCTGACCTCTCTCAGGATTCACCAAATAATTAATACCAGTATCTGTTTAGTATGCAAATCTAAAAATGTGCTGTCCTCAGTTTGCCATTTTAGTAAGGGAAAAATTATGCTGCTGTTTACCTCCAATCAGATATTCCATTCAAGATTGTTTTGATGTGGGTTTTCTGTTTGATACTTCTGAAAATGGAGACGGCAGGTGCCTTGGTGCAATCAAACACTGTCTCCTAGCCTTAAAAGCTGGTGTGTGTCCTATAGCTTCATTTTTAGGGAAGGAAAAGTTATTTTATATTATAATAGAATAGGTTATGTTGTTTTCCCCCATATAATTTACAAAGAGAATATAACAGAGTGCCTCTTCATATTGCATCCATCAGACACTCACAGAGATGAATACTTTACGTACAACACCATCATATATAGAAGCATGAGTGTCTGTGGTCTGCATAATAAATACCTGTTCAAAGTATACTGCAGAAATTGTTGAAAATTTACAATTACAGTTATAGTCCAGAATTGCCAGAGGTTACACCGCAGCAGTCACGCATGGGAGAAGAGTGGCACCAGCATTTTATAAATAGGAGATAACTATTCCGGTGCTGTGGCAAACCTTGACTTTTTAATATCTACCACTGTGACACTTACATGATTTCTGTGCACGTTCTGTTGGTACTACTTTACTCCTAAGAATAGGAAGCACTACGGCAAAGGTAAATAGCAAAATAGAATGAGTATCTCGTTAGTGAGATGTTACATATTGTGAAAAACACTGTGTTATCACTTGAGAAAATTTGTTGTCATACAACTACAGTATCATAACATCTAACATTTGCAGAATCTTTGCCAAACGATCCCAAAGTTCTCATATACTCATGAAATCTAACTTATGCTTTCTTTACCAATGGATGAAAAAGATACTATAAACCTTCGCTTGTTTCCAAGTCGTGTGAAAGACACTGATGAAACTGTCTGCACCATTTGCTAAAACTGTAAGTGCAAGATTCTGCAGCACTCAATAGTTTCTTACATTTTGTTTCGGGATCTTAGAATGAGAAACTGCAGTGTGTCAAAGGGACTGTCAAAATGCTGTCAGGTTGTCTTCAAAACAAATACTAACTCCAAAACCAGTGTGGCTTCTATTGCAACAATCACATAGCTTTGTTTGAGAACACAGTCCGCTTTTGCTTGAATCGTTTGAGCCATGAGAGTTTCTACTAATCTTACTGCAATCTAAGACTTGTAACATCAAAAGAAAAACAAAACAAAACAACACAAAAAACCAGCCGCACTTAACTTGTATAGCCAGGATTTTTTGTTAGAGCTGGTTAGTAATGCTTTGATAGGGTGGTTTCCACTGGAAAATTTAGATTCTTTGTAATAGTAGTGGAGACACATCAATAGTAATGCAAGTCCAAAGGAGTCTGGAAAATTACCTTATTTTTTGCACATGGTTCCTCTAAAACATAAAGAAAAAGCTCTGAAGGAAACTTATAAGCCATTTTTAAATGTAGTCATAAAACCCAGTTACAGATAAAACTGCAAAGCTGTTCAGGAATATCTGGGAACAATTTGCATCTAAGTGCTGGAGTATGAATTTAGGAAAAAAACAGTACCCCTGAAGGCTTTTTTTTTTTAAATTTTATATGAGAAACTAATAACTGACTCAAATATAATGAAACAGGATTGAGGTTAAAAAGAACTGGAATTTTTTGCATCAGTAATAAGGCCATATCATCGAATTGTTACAGATCAAAGCCCAAACTAGGACATGGCCTGTGCTAGTTGCAGTCATTAAACAGCATGGCTTGAGCAGTTATTTAAGGATAGCAATATAGTTAGAAGGAATTTGCGGAGGTCTGCTGTCAGTAGCTGATAGAGATTGGTTGATGCTACTTGTGTCTGCAGAAAAACATACATGGAAAACCGATGGCTAATATTTGTAGGAAGAATATTTGAGGAGGGTGAGAATCTTGAAACCTGGATTTTCAGTCTGTAGGTTTCTCTGTACCAGGAAAGAGCAGCATCTTAGATGATACTAGTATATGAGGTTAAATAGGAGTTTGGTTTTAGTATAATTGGGAAAATAACATTAAATATGTATTAATGGATTGTAGTTAACTGTGTTATCATTATGTGGTTAGTCCCAACTCTAAAAAAAATTTAACAGCATTTTTTTAATGCATTTTATTATATTTGCCTGTCCAACTACTGAGCTAACTGGACTAAGATGACTGAGTTTTTGCTTATAATTCTAAGGTTACATTTATTATTATTTTTGCTAAGAATAAGGATAATACTTATCATTATATTTCTACAGTACTATATTTCATCTTCTAAGATGATTCAGGTAAAGGTACTTTCCTACTTTATATCCTCAGTGGGAAGTAACATATAGAACAGTCTACGATTTCAAAAAAGTGTTTTTCTGGGGGAAAGTAAGTTACTGTAAACCAAGACGTGGTGGCAAGTATTTCTTTGAATAAGGCAGTCAGGTGGAAAGAGATCAGGCAAATGGCAAGACATAGGACAGCATTTTTGCTCTAACTGGGTGGCCTCCATGGAAGAAACTACTCATCAGTGTTTATCAGATAAAACCTTTCTACTGTGTTACTAAAGCAGATCTCTTCAGTATCTGCTGGACTGCTACTTCCATTTTCTTATTGCTTGCTTCCTTCCAGATATGGTTTTGGTGTATTTGCTGATTCCTATTTTTCTTAAAGTAATTCTTGAATATCTTAATATTGCTTCAACTTAACTACTTGAAAAGAGTGTCTAGTCAAAACAGCTGAAAACACACTATACTTGTGATGAGAAGAAACAGGTTAAGAAGACAGCTTATGTATGTCGCTTTCCTAAAATATAGGAAAGCTTCACCATTTCCGGAGATGCTTCTCTAAGATGGAGTCAGAGTCATCTTAGACAGTGTGATTGAAGTAGTGTTCTATCCCAAGGACTTGGCATTTACTACAGAAAGTACTGGAAGTCAGGGATAAAGAGAGAGAAATACACACTTCTATTGCAGATGTTTTAATACATAAGGCTGTTTTCTGTTCCCTAGTATTTGAAAGCAACTGCTGCATATATCAGCATTTGATTAAGATACTGCCCCAAGTAGATCACTCATATACCAAATGATCTATACATAGAAAATAAAACTTTCCTAATAACCTTTTGGTATTTTAGCATCAGCTAATTTTCTGCTGAGGAGAGCAGAATGTGATTAAGGCAATGGAAAACATTTTATGGAGTGACAGGTGGTCATGAAATTATATTAGCATTTAAATGACTAAAATGAAACCTTTCCTTTCCTGGTCTGAGAATGTCAGAAAGCAAAGAGTTAGGATTTGTCCTCTCCTCCCATTCCCCATGGGTTATATTTTACTTTAAAAACAGCTGTTAGTTCTATGTCACAAATTATGAAGGATTTAAAAGAGAGTGTCATGACTCGCTGTAGATACTACTAGAAAACATTTTCCATCTGTGTGACATACTTAAAAAAAGCCCTCAGTCACTCAGAGAGCCGGCTTTGTGGACTTAATCAGATATTTTCCTTCTCTTGTTAACTAAGAATCAACTCTAGGGAGTGTTAAGATCACCATGGTATTTATTTTAAGTGAGTGATTGAATGATTCCTGAGCTGCTCTTCTGGAAAATGAAGCAAACCCCTGCTTTAGAGGTCACCTCTAATTAGAGATCAAAAAATAACTGCAGATAACTTCATCAAAAATATAAATAACTAATCAGTACCAGTCCGGTGGCTTTGTTTTATAATTAGTCCTGTACAAAGGCTCCTTGAAGTCAGATGACAGTTGGGTCTCCTGCTTCAAACTTCACAAACGAACCAATAGTTTCAAGCTGATGCTCCCTTTGAACTGCTCTCCCAGGATAAATTACTGATGGCCTAAATGTTACATTTACATTTATTATTCTCCATTACCAAGAACACATGAAGCTGCAAAAGATTAAAGTGGCAATTACTGAAGTTAGAACATTGGAAATGAAGTTCAAACATCAGAAATTAGTGTTTAGGAAAACAGAAAAGACAATTACTTCAAGCCAGTTTTAACTAAATAAAAGTAGTGAGTTCTACATCAGAGAGGACATTTAGAGATGATCTTTTCTGCATTCATGAATCTTCGAATGAATCACTGGCAGCTTGTGCAGTTGGGTTCAAATAGTTTGCATATAGCGGTCAGAATGTTGCCCATGAGCCCTGGACCTTGACAATCTCAGACTTCAAGGGAGGTAACAGCACAGGAGGGAAGGAACTTGTCCTAGCAGTTGCTCTTTAAAAAAGATTTCGTGGGTGTTACTGAAGTTGTTGATTATTGGTTTTTTTAATCTTGGTTATCTTTCTGTTTTGCTTTTTGTTTACTCCGCTTCATAAAGTGCTGTTTTGTTCAGTTCTTTGGTTTGTCACCCTTGATAAAGGAAAAGCAGTTCACTGAGTCCTATTCAGTTTAATTGAGTTTTCTCAAATTTAGAAGGAGATGATGAAAATGGGCAATGTTCAGAGAAAGAGCGAGGAATCGTTTTGAGTAAGTTTTGGTGTCTTTACAATGTGGTCCATCCCTGTGTTATCTTGTCTGCAACTACACCGAGAAGAAATTAATCCAGACTCCGTGTCTCAAATGCGAGGGTCCAGACAGGAACTGCCCATCATGATGGGTGTAAATCTCTGCTCAAAATCTTCCCCAAACATTCTATGGCTCCAACAGAAAAGGCAGTTCTGCCTTGGCAGAGAGCTGCTGCTTGGGGTGCGGGGGGAACAGAGCAGTTCCCGTGCCTCAGGCCCATTAATGGAGGAAAATGGGCTCGTGGGGTGCCTGTGCATGGCTGGTTGTCTGCCACATCTGCACGCTGACATGGGCTCACACAGTGGCCACTAATGAGATTGTTTTTCAAACACTTCTCTTCACCTTTAAAATGATGAAATTAAGCTCCTGTAGTTATTAAGAGCTAAAAATAATGATTTGATTGTACTCCATATTGTAGTAGCAGGCGCAGCAGTGTATTGATCTGCACTCCGTGTCATATTATATTTACAATATGACCTGATCAATATGCTATTTCTGAACCCGTGGTTCTTGCATGTATGAAATTGGGATATTTTACTGTAAGACAAATGCACGTGACCGAGTCATAACAGCATAATCCAGAGTACTGTACACAAGGTAGATGAAGCAATGAAAAGGTCAGCTTTGTACCTCTTCTTTTTTTTTTTCAGACAGTCTTGCAAATTTTTTTTCAATATACAGTAGAAGCAAAAACACCAATGCGATAGGTACTGTATAAATGCATGGTAAGAGACATCCCATATCACACTGATCTTACAGTAAATGCTGGCAGACAGAAAAAAGCAGGAGGGTGAAAGAGATGACAGCAATGAAGTGACCTTATTCAGGTGACCAAAAAGGTCAACTACAGCTTTGAGGACAAAACACCTTTCTAATCCAGAGTATCAGTCCATCTTATTATTTAACCATCCAATGATATAAGTGGAAGGTCTTTGGTTTTGCTAGTATACATCAAGAGAATAATTTGAGAATATCAGTGGAGTTAAAGTGATGTTATGCTGAAGCTGTAAAAAGAAATTCGGCATGTCATATACAGCAGTTGCACAGTTTGTCTTAGAATTTTTATTGGGTATTTTCTCTTTAAGGGAATAAGGTGCTATCACTCCACCTCCTGAGCCAACAATAACAGCTGCTTGAGAAATTCATCTCCAAAGGATTGACAATGAAGGCCAGAAATAAGAATTTAACAAACAGAATATATTGCTATGGAGGGTCATGGTTGCAACTAGTATGGTGCATAGATCTGAATGCTTCCCAAAAGAGATAACACATGATTGAACAGGGTATTTTATCTGGTCTCCATTCCAGTTCTAATAGGTAGGAAAAGAGATTGAGGCTAACAGTGATACACTGAAGAAAAGTCTTTTGGGGACTCTTCTGAAAACTGATTTTGAAAGTAGATCCCCGTGTGTGTATAAATATGTCTGTTTCTGGCTCATCTGTCTTCTATTAGTTTCGCTTGTATGAGTTTCAGTCAGTCTGTTTTATTGTTATGTTGAACAAATAATAATAGTATTAAGGTGTCAATTTGGGTTTATAACTTTGCTGTAACTTTTGAGACACATCTTAATTTTCTGAATAGCTGAAGCCATATTTTGTGACTCTCTATAGCTGTAAGCATATTTTCTTATTAAAAATCTCCACCTACTCCTAATGTACTCACTTAAAATTGCAATTCCAGGAGGTAATCAAGACATTAACATGATAAAATATAATGTGCTTAAAACACTTTTCATCAGGTTCAGCAGTCAATTCAGGCCCTCCCACTTTATAATAGAGTAATCCTTTTCCATCGTTCGGTACATAAAATGTATGAGTTGTGCTTTGTACATAGAGTGAAGGTGGAAAACAGCATTTAAAAAGTCTAGCTATGGTTGTGAAGAAACTATCCTGAGACTGGTTGTATAACTCCTAGAAGTTATTGTGCAGAAGTTATTTTTTCCGGTTTAAGTGCTGCAGAGCATTGTGCTGCTTTTCAATTCCCTGCATGCTTTCATTGCAACAGTATATATTTAAAAAAATCAAGTTCCTCTGGAAGTTAAAGCTTGCTCTTTGCATTGACAGAGGTTTGCATCAGGTTGTAGAGGAAGGGTACAGGAAACTCAGACCTTGGAAGCAGTGCCAAAGTCTTCCTGTTGAACATAGGTTTCTGAATTTCAGAGGAGCAACAGTTTTTGTGATCTTTCATGCAATTCCCGCTGGCCATCCAAACTGCATGTGACAAACCTGATCCAAATCAGTTTCTCTTCTGGGGTTTTCTGGTTTAGGAGATAATTGCTAAATGTATGAAGAATTCCAGATGTTTGGGTGGAAAGAGTGGGGTTGGGATGGTATTCGAGTTTTGCTTGGTGGAGCTGCAGTGTGAAAACTACATCTAATGCTGTGGTCCTGTGTTCAGGGCAAGTGTGCAGGTTCTGTTCCATGCTGCTTGAAGCTGGCAACTAAATTCTGGTTTCTTATGAACTATGTCAAAGTTTAAAGAAAAGTAAGAAGCATTTGCTATGTGCTTCTATTTCGGTTCATGGATGCAATTCAAGGATACCATCCTAAGAATAAAAACGCATAACACAATTCAAATTTGAAAGGAGCTAAGACACAAGAGTAGTGTGTATTTAAAAAGTGATTTAAGCTGTCACCCTGTAACTGTGGATGCTGTTGGGGAAACAGTCTGAGTTTTAAGTTTTTATCTCAGTGTGATAATGAGCCTTTTTCTGAAATAAGAATATAAAGGTTCAGAAGTAACATAGCTGTAGGAGCTCAATGCTGCTAAAGAAATGTGTGTAAGCAAAATAGGAATGGAAAAGGAGGTGTGAATCATTACAAAAGAAAACATTTAGGAATGAAAAGAAGTTGTGGAAGTCTCTTTCCTGAATCACTCTAATTACTCTCTTAGGCATTAAGTTTGTATAAACAGAAGTGCTATCATATAAACTATAGATAACATAAACTATAAACTACGGGGCTCCAAAATTAAACAAATAGAAATTTCTGTTCCTATTGATCAGTGTTTATTTTTTTATGTGATGTATTTGCAGAAGGATATCATACATAAGTCATACAAGAAGAAGACAGGCTAAACCCTGCTCATTATGAGGAATTGATTCAATTAGAATTAGCAGGACTGCTTAAGCAAATAAACATAGACAGTGTTTCACACTAAAAGTCTTTACAAACAATTCTAAATGGTATGGGTTAGAACCTCAGCTGGTATAAATCACTATTTCCATTAACACCATCTTCAATAGAGTTTTGCTAGTTTATGCTTACAGGATCTGACTCTTTGCATCTATAGTTAGTGCAGTAAAATGAGTTATTTTCTTCCAGTATTTTGGGTTTTTTTCAATAAATGAATCAGAATTTATACAAATCTGTGGATGCAAGTATGAGTAGATGAGGAACTTCAGTACTGAGTCCATAGATATATAAATTTATATGTGTATATATGTGTTAAAATTTACCATTTTCACTGCTGTGAAGAGGTCAGATGCCTGCTTCTACAGGTCTAACCAAAGGTTTTAGTTAGAATAGCTATATTTATAACTACCTTCTATCATTAATCAATTTGTAGACTCAAATCACCCTGTATAAATGATGTAGTACTATGAATTATTGAAACTACAGAATATGTAATATTCAGAGTACAGAGGATATCATAGCATCAAGTTACAATATTATGTGTGTGTGTTTTTTCCTACCTTACTGTGACTCGGTCTCAGGAGAATTTGAGTTGTGGTGAGTGCTTTGAACTGCTTGGCATCAAGCATAATACAATTTAGATGAAGCATGGGAATCTTCCGTAACATGCATTGAATTTTCTGGAGCATTTTCATTGTATAGAGCTTGTCATAAGGACAGTCTCAAGTTGGAGGGAGAACTTTTTGTAAAAGTTTTGCTGGTACCCTGATGTGTAAAGCTTCTTGTAGTTCTTTGGAGGAAAAAAAATCTGTTACACTGTACAGAAATCCTCAGTGCAGCTTAGTCTTAAAGAAAGTCTGCCAGATCTAACATCTTAATTCTGGTTTTGGTTTTTTTCATGGCATTGTACTCTGTATCTTGTGCCTATCCTTTCTCTGAAGATCCAAAGAGTTGATTGCAAAATGTTCAGAGGGTGCGTGCATTAACTTTTCCACTTGTACACGAGATGCTGGACTGGCCTCTGAGTTCAGGTGCTTTGTTGCAAGAAAGTTCAAAAGCCAAGTAAAACCAATTTAGATTTGACAGCTTTCAAGAGCTGTCTTCTAAAATAGAAAGTAATTTATATTTTTTTCCACTTTGATTAAATCTTTCCCTGATAGCATGTATTTTGCTGTATCTTTTTAAGTGAAAATATTGTTCACAGCAGAAGAGGAGCTCTTAGTTTTACTTTTGTTAAACATACGTGGCTCTTCTCGGTGATTTCTAACTCTGGAAAAGGGCAGATCTGAAAAGGTAGGTTCTGGGGAAGAAGAGGTACTCACCTGTAATGGCTGGTAACAGATTAGGCTCTATAGCATGGTATTTCTTTCCCCTCGCCGAAGGGTGACTGTGTAGAGAGAAATGTTTTAAGATACTTGAACTGTTCCAGAGAGCGAAGATGAGTAAGGTTTCTGATGAAAACAGAAGAGTTGGTGAATCATTCTTGCACAATGTTAAAGGGAAATTAAGAGTAGTTGAACTAACAGATATAACTTGGTGTCCTGGGTTTGAGTGTTTGTGGGTTTTGGAGCTTTGGGCAGAGGGACATTTGACAAAAGCGACTCTTTCATTGGGTTGACTTGTGATGAGATGAGGTGGGAGAGCCCTACAGAACTGGTGAAAATGTGCTCTACGAAACAACAGACGTGAAAAAAGCTGACCTGGAAGACAGAACAGCTGACCTGAGGAGCCCCCAATCCAAATCCCACAGAAATTGCTCTGGTTTCGTATTTTTAACATCAAGTTTACAACCCTTTCAGACTACAGGTGAAATATGCTTGAAATCTGAAAAGCCTTACTAATCCTGCAGACAAAAAACCCATGCTGTGTAATTAGTGCTATAGTATTTACTGGCCAAACAGACCAGTTAA
Source organism: Tringa tobata (assembly GCA_033628505.1). Classification (NCBI taxonomy): domain Eukaryota; kingdom Metazoa; phylum Chordata; class Aves; order Charadriiformes; family Scolopacidae; genus Tringa; species Tringa tobata. The sequence continues at coordinate 4,050,842 of JAHREE010000161.1, forward strand.
GGGCAGGGGGCAGTGGAAGTAATTCAAAAGTCCTAGTCAACCTCCTGGCACGCACATACAACTATCTGTTTAGAAGGCAAACTCTCAAGAAATCTCATTAGGTTAATGCTGATTCTTCTCAGCAAACCTGTGGTCCCACTACTGGCATTTCTGTTCCCAAACCCAGTTTTTTCAGTGACAGATGAGACCTTGTGGGAAGCAGTGGGATACTGAGCGAAGGAGAGGAGTAACCCCTCTGTGATTGCAATCTTAATAGTGATCAGGGAGCTCTAAAGAGAGAAAAAGTATCAAAGTTTATTTTCCTTTTAGAAGATTCACTCCATACTAAATACAGTACAGCATCCTGCTCACTAATAGATCTTGGGAGACCCCCATGCTGCAAAGCTGTCTCCCTTCTTACCAGCTGCAGCTTCTCATTAGGTGGCATGATGTTGGACCTCCTCTGTGGTGGTGTTTTGGTGAGCGTCAAGCTATTTTCTTCTCTCTGCAAGATTAAGAGCAGCTTTTGTTCCTCCCGAGGTGGCACAGAGGAAGGATTCAGGGCAGGTAGGAGTACACCACCAGCACAATCTTGCGCTTCACTGCAGGTGGATTTAATCAAATCCCTCTCCGGGAAAGCTTCAGGTCTGCTTAAATGCTTTGTTGAATTGCACTATTTTTTGAGAAGTGCGTCCAAAAAGGCAAATGGTATCTGAGTAGCCTCCCTGTATGTATCAGTATCTACATTTACTGATAAATGTGTTGTGAGTGGTATTAACATCCATCCACTCTTCTTTCATTCTCAGGGTGTTTGCTATGTTCCTCTAACACAGCTAGCAATTACATTCTCCTATCAAGTGTTTTTATTCTAGGTAAGTTTAATTGCTAGGTTCAATATGACTTTGTATGGTCTTTCTATCAAGCAAATGTGACATTCTACTGTTGTAATACTAAAAATGAAGTGTGATGTGACTGGTTATGGAAAGAACAGTGCGTTTTGACTGTCTTGTTGATAGTTTTGTCTTGGACTTGATATTAAAATGCTGCAGACTGCTAGTTCAGGCTCAGGCAACTAATATAAACTGAGAGTTTGTAAACCACACACAGGCTGTGCATAGATTTTAAAGAAAAACTCAACAAGAACATGGATTTTCCTGTATTATATGGCTGCAGAGAATATTTTCTTTCAGCTAGAAAGGACTAGACTTGACAGCCCCTGAAACAGAAAGGCATCAAATAACCTCTCTCTAATTGCTGTAATTACCTACCCGATACTTTCTTATGTGGTCTGATAAAAAACCAGACCGAATGTGAGTAATTATACCATACCCTGCATGGAAAATATAACACTGGTGTTTTCAGGTTACAGCTGAAGATGTAATCAGAAGTAACTGTTTGAGCTGTGCTAGGCAAAGCAAGGTCTGCAGATAGAGGAAATACCTTTTATTAATTTAACTAGTGAATTTATTAGTATACACCGGTTATAACTTATAGGTAAGACATATTAGCTCTGAGTTTCAGTCTTATCTCTGAGATGTTTTCCTAAATTCAGTTTCCACTAGCAAAACTGAAAAGTGGCTGTGCAGTTAACTTGGTGGTTGCACCCTGCCATTGCCTCAAAAAAGGAGAACAGGATGGAAAATGGTTTATCTAAACAAACCATGGGAAGTTTTTGACAAGTTAGTATTCCTTTTTAGCTTTAGTTAAAGCTGATATCACTCAGAAGCAGATCTGCTTAGGGTAGCCTTGTGGCTGAGGCACTTAGTAGGTTAGTGGAGGAGCAGGTTCAAGTCTCTGGTCCATTCCAGAAAAAAAGAGGAATTTAAACCGATGACTTGTCACTTGGGTGGACTGTTGAGCTGGGCTATTGTTGCTTTGAGAGAAAGACTTTCTATCCACTAGTGCAGCAAAACAGATAAAAATTCTGCTTGTTCAGATTCTGTTATTTGTTCCCACAGTGGAATAATTGGACATAATGACCTAATTGCTGTACTGCAAATACATATATATATCTATAGACAAAAGCGTAAGAATAATGCCAGTAGTGCCATTTTGGGCATAAAGCCACTTGCATGTATAGACATTAATAATGTTAATTTAGTGGTCTAAAAGAAAGTAAAATATCAGACAGTAGGCAATAAATCATGATCCAAATTTCTGTGCATTTTAGAGTGGAATATAACTACAAATCGGAAATCTGCTTCTAGAAAAAACATCTCTCTCTCACGACCTCTTCCCTCGGTCCTCCACAGTTTATACAGTGATTTATTTCCACAAAACTTATGAGGGAGAAAACCATATGCTTTGAGAACAATGGTCTTTTGACCTCTGTGTGGGACTATTAGAAGCAAACTGGCACAGGACAGACATTTGGGCAAGCAAGTCTTCTGAGGAACCGCAGTGTTAAAACATTGAGTTGTTCAACTTGTAGCATGTTTTTGTGCTAGCTAGGCTGGGAGAGAGACAGAGAAACAGTATTTTGGCAGTATTTTTTTTTTTGTTTTGTTGTTTGTTTTAAATCTCTCCTTAATGCCAGAGCAAACAGAGGCATGGATATCAATATGACTTTAAGAAATGGGACATTTGCAAGTATGAAATTATAGACTCGAAACATTACATATGTTTGGTCTCACTAAGACTTGAATGTCAGATGGCAGTGGGTGTATCTAGCCCTACTGCAGCAGCTTGATATCTAGGTAATTCTGGCCCATTGGTAATGGGGGACATAGCCGATGCTAGAAGCTTTTCTGCTAATACCATGCTGAGATGTTTTCTGACTACTTATTGATTAGATCACTTTATTTCACTGGCCTGTCTCCAGAGCATTGTGTGTTTCCCAGAATCTGAAGAGGATCTTTAAAATACCTCAAATTTATCAAAACATCAATTATATGATTATGTATTTTTTAACTAATAAATCTTTAAAGCACTTTTTCCCTAGCCTGAGATCCCACCTAATAAAATAATTCAGTTCCACATAACAAAAAACCTGATAAAAATTTGCAGCAACTGGTTTTAGTGCTCATTTTTTTGCAACAGCTAAAAACCAGTTTTAGTGGGCCAAGGAAAAAGGCTAATTTCAGAGTCATGAAAATATTTTTTTCTTTTGAAGCTAGACCTCTGATTTCAGTGGGAAGTTACGCCTGCTGCTCCCAAATACAGAATTGTGCATACGACTTCTGACAGCCTCTTAGCGCACGCCGATTATTGAGATCAAACAGCAGGACACACATTCACCTCTTGAAATGCAAGTTCTACGTGTTCTCTCTCGAATGTACAGTGCAACAATGGGCCTGCTTATGTTTAGTCCTGAGGATCACTCTAATGTGGGACCCCACCCAAAGACTGTAGTGTTGATACCTTCATCAGTGAAATTAATGCTCAAAGAAGAAAGAGAAGAGTCAATTATTGAAACCTCATACTGATCAGAAAAAGTTTGATATTCTTCGTAGGCTTGCATGATAGGTTGCTGTTTTACAGTGTCTCTAATGTATTTCTGATTTGAGGCACATAATGAATTTCTAGATAGGATACTCCAGCTAGATAGAAGTCACCTGAAATAAAACTACTGCAGGACAGGTATGCTAGCATTGCCTAGGTTGAAAGTGATTGAGGAATAACAATAGAAGGATTTCTTTGAGCACTAACGTTATTTTTCATCCTGCTGGCTATGCCAGCTTCTACAGCTAATTAAGCACAGGAAAAGACAATATTCACCAGATGCCTGCAGAGCCGGTCAGCAGATGGGATACTTTTTCCCTAGCCCATGTGTGTATTAAAGGAATTTTTCTTCGAAAAAACGGTCAAAAACTGTCAATTATGCATGATTTGAACATGAACAGATACGTTCCTGCAGCAGTGGAAATTGGTTGTGGCACAAATGTTATTCTAAATATGCATATGCCTTTCCTTTAAAGTAGAATGTTTAAAATAAGAGGGAAGATTGGAGGTTAGTTCTATGTTGCCAGTCCCTGGTTCCTTCCAGAAACCAAAGGCAGTCGGTGCTTATCCACAAATTAATGAAAGGCACATGTGTCTAGGACTTCCCAGCCCTGAAATGCGTTCCACTGGAAGTAATTTCTTCAAAGGCTTCTCTCCATATCAGACAAGGACCTCATAATTGCATATATTTTTTCTCTCTCTGTGAGTGGCAAAAATGCTCTGAGGTGCTGTAAAATGTTCTTCCCCTTGTTCCCACGTAACAAAGAGATTTAGGGAGTCTTTTATACAGTCTTACAAATTCCAAAGTTTGAGTTATGTTCATTCTCATCCAAACCCTAGCTGGTCCTTAAGGTGTAACCTCAGTCCCAATTATTATTCTTTTACATCAACTTGCATTGGATTCATGGCAAGTGGAAGGTCTGATTCTGTACCTATATAAGTAGGACTAAGCTTACAGTCATACCTTACAAAAAAAAAGACACATAGCATATATAAAAATATATTTGTTTCCTGAGAATGAATGAATTCTATTTGTATTTATTGTGCACAGTTGCATAATAGAAAGATTTTGTTCACTGGATATTTGTAAATTAACTGCTTAGCTTCATCATGAATTTATAAACAATGCTGTTTTGTTTAGGAAAGAATTAGAAATTTCCTGATTTGCTTTTGATAAAGAAATCTGATTCAAGTCTAGTTACTAGATTGAGTTAGGACTAGCATTAGAAGTTCATTGGTATGCAATTTTAGCTGTGGTTATTATTGTGTCAATTGTGATGAATCTTCCTGGATAAAATAAGTGTTGTATGACATAATGCAAAGACAGGTGGATAACAGATTACTACATCCACTCCCCTTCCCCTGGAGCCACAGAAGGGGATTCCAGGCTATTAATCAGAAAGGCCTTTGGCAGGGAGAAGGTGGGGAGAGATGTATGGTAACTTGAAGCATTTCAAGATTGAATACAGATGTTTATTTTATATTTTGTTCCTGCATTTAATTCTTTTACTAAAGACTTCTTCAGCATTGTCAGGCTGAAGGTTTTTGAGATCCAGGACTGGTAGGTCCAGTTCCAGAAGCTTGCCTTTGGCTCTGATTTTCATATAGAAAGTTGAATTCAGCAGTGGCACAATCTGAGAGATATGAAAGCAACACTGCACATTCAGTTAATACAAAAAAAGCCGTGTTTGGTCTTGATGTATGTTAGATGTAATGTGCACAGGTTGGGGAGGAATGGTTTAGGGATTTCTTTATTTCTTTCCTTTTTTTTTTAGAATCAAGGCTTAAAATTTATTAAATGATGTGAGAGCAAATTGTTGCTGGAGGAAAGCAGAGGTACATGTGCAAGTAATTAGAGTAGAGGACTGGGATTCAGGAGGACTCTACTTGCTGTATGTTCCTCTTCCTCTGACTTGAATAAACCATATGGGGCTGCACATGGGACTTCTCAAAAGCACTTAGGAAATTTAACCTCCACCTTGGATTTTATTCTGTCTTCATTCTTCCCTTATTGTGCGATGTTACCTTTTTTACACCGAAGATGTTAATACCTCTCTGCCTCAAAACGTAATGCTGGTCTTTCCGGTCCTGTGTCTCTGTGATTAATCAGTGCACATAGGGCTTTGAGATCTTTAGTTGAGAATAAGAATATAATTATAATACAGTTGACCAAGATCTTAACAAGCACCGAGGGTTGCAGTATTCAGTCATCTCTCTTTAATTTGATTGCACTTCTTCAAAAAATGTACTCCATTTGGTACAAATTTTTATTGACTGTCTTTTTCTGGGAAATTGCCATTGCCTTTCAGTATTCTAAGTACCATGACTGTTTACGTGACATCGAAGGTCCCTTCCAACCATGAAGATTGTGTGAATATACCATATTATTTGTACATTGAATATACTATGATGTTATTCAAGGCATGTTTGCAGGCTTATGGGTAGGTTCATCCTACTTTGATTATCCAGGATGTTGGGGAGAAAAAAAGTTCGAGGTACCTCAAGGACTCAAGTTTGGTGTGTTGGGCACTCAAATTTGGCATCTTCAGGTTAGCCTGCTGCTAATTAAAGACAGCAGAGGGTTTTAGAGAGTGAGTAATACTTCCTCCATTTTAACTTAACAAGCAATCCGCTGTTCATGGCAGTGACCTCAGATGATTAGGGATTCATCTGTGGTAGCAGACGGCTCGCTTTATAACTACCTGCCTATGCCTCTTGCTTTTTAAGCAGCCCTCCCATAGATCCACTTTCTAGCCAGTCTTAGCAAACACCACACCATCTACTGCTGCTCTGCTCTTATTCAGGACTTTGTTATTGTCATACCCATATTGTGTTTATGACTGCAGTGTCATCCAAGCCGATCATAACAACCAAAATCTGGACGCAGGGTGAAAGACACTACGCAGCAATTGAATACAGCTGCTCCACAGATGAAACACTTTTTTGTTGTTGTTATGGGGAGCAACAAGGAATTGGCAACACAATTCTCAGTCCCTCTTTTCTTCCACATACCTCTGTGAGCTTGAGGCTTTCACTGAGTTTCTTTTGGCAATCAAGAGAGCCTAAAAAAATGCTACTGCTAATTGGGCCTGTCTGGGAGCAATGCAGGCCTCTTTTGTCTGAAAAAGAAGCATTAGAAAGTGCTTTCTGCAAAATTCCAGAAATTTCTGTCCCTAATGAAAGCAGAAATACAGGCAATGTCTTCTGCTATTTTGTAGTCTTTGTTTCCATTCCCCATCAGGACTGGAATACAGAAACAAGAAATAATTAAAAATTTGCAGATCAAAAGTGATTTCAGCTATTAGTCATTAAAAAAAAATTGTTAGGTTAGTTTTGGGGAAATGTCAGCATCAGCTTTCACTTAATTTGTCTCCTTGGTTTCCTACTTACAGCTGAGCAAAGTACTGTCATCTGCAAGCTGGAGAAATAGTATGGTGTTCTGTCTTCTGTAGCATTGCCACAGCAGTCAAACATTATCAGGCAATTATTCTGGAATATTTGCTTTGACGTAAGTTCAGTACAATAAACTAGCACAAGGTTAAAGACATCACAGGTGTAATGGACTTGTCAAACTCCATAAGGAATTTGTATAATACTGTACATCACCTATCTCATGAGGCTGTAACAAACCTGCCAGTTCCACAGCAGGGAGTCAGTGGGCTGGAGTCTACCCAGTAATTAATGTTAAATTCTTATTGTGCTTCTCTCCGTTTCTTCTATTTTGAGTATTTTCAGTATATTTCAGTATTTAAATTGTGTTATGTATATTAGCTTGGACGCCAAATTCTGATTCCATTAATATTCTGAGTTTTAAGAAACTGTGTCCATTCGAAACTGGGATGAAATGCCACAACCTTCCAGTTTTAGTGGAACAGAAATCTCACGGTGTTTTGTTATAATAACAGTTTGGAACAATCTTCTCCAGATCCTCGGGCTGCAGCAGACCTGGGGGAAGCTGCTAACTCACATGACTGAGATCCTTGCCACTGCTGCCTGCGCTTGAATTGCAGCTTTGTCTCAAGCTGAAATCCTGTCAAGTTGAAAAGTCAGTGCTAACCCTTTCTTCACAGAATTTAGATATCCAGAGGAAGAGTATTAAGTCAAATTTGAGAGTACTGGAGGTGGTTGAAATTTGCATTGAAAGTCATTTGCAGGGGGTGGGGAGTGGGTTCAGTAGTATGTCTTTTCTAGTTATGATTTAAAAGAAGTTAGGAAACTGGCTACAAAGGCAGATTTCCTATCTTCCTTCCTATTTCCTTCACTTCCTTGAAGTGAAGCAGATACAGAGCAGCTGTAGGCATTTTCAGTGACTTAAGTTGCAAAAAAGCGGAATTAAACATCAATTGCTATGGCAAGAAACATAGTAATGATCCACTATTGTTGGGAAAATTTAACTGCGTCTTTCTGCATGACATGAAGGCTAGAGGGGAGTTTGAAGGTAGAAGTGTGAAATTCTCCACCCTACTATCAGTGCTCCCTAGCTGTATCTATATCTGAATGCCTTTGTTCTTGTAGCTGTCATTTGAGGAAGAAAACTGCTCTTTCTGTTACAGGTTACATTTTCTAAAATAAAACCATTAACATGCCCCAGATGGTAACTTACAGTTTCACATGGCTGACATCCAGAGACGCTTAAAAGACTTAGAGTCTTCAAAGCTGAAGATGCCCCTGATGTAAAGTCTACGTTTCTCCATTTTGCTATGTAAAACAGTCCATTTAAATGAGAACGGATATTCCTTAATGCAGTGGCACTATAGATGCTGGCAGCTGAAACAAAGAAGCTGCCCAAGGAATAAGGCTGAGATTATTTTGCTGCCATGGTATAATCCCTTTAGGCGGGTGAAGACTGGAATGAGGCAACTGCGGTGGTAGTGCCAGATCATGGCCACACTAGGTGAAAGGAGTCTGAGTCTTGGTGTCAGTCAAGTCTCTTTGTCAGTTGCTTCATTCTGGGGACTGGAAACAGGGATAAAAGCTGCTGCCCAAGCAAGCTGAGAAGCAAATGTTTCCAAAAATGGGGTATTTTTTCCTGTTTTGAAAGTTATTTGATGATCTCTACAGAGTAATTCTTTTTTCCACCTGAAGTTTCTTGAGATGGCAGCCGCGCTTAGAGCTGGTTCTTGAAATGCTTGAGAAAAAAAAAAGTAAATCAAGTTCAAAGCTAAATGTAACTATTTGTAATTTGATGTAGAATTCGATTTGTGATTTATTTGCAGTAGACCCATTGCTAACCATTACTAAAGGACATTCTTTCACTTGGCCACCTGCTTCCGTTCAGAGTTATGAATTCTGGAATTAGAGTTCAGTCATCTTTGTTAATGCTTTCTGAACCCTGTTGGAAGATGTTCTCATGCTCAGAATATCACTAAGCTGTGTCCTGCCCCGTTCCAGCTGTTTCTGGAAACACCACCCTGTTAAATCTGCCTATGATGTGATTGCCTGACACGGCTAAGTCAACATATGTTGGGTTAGTAAAAACTTCTGGTTTGAATATTTATGTCAACCAGATTATTGTGACAGTATGGAAAGGGAAGGGGAGCAGTAACAAGCTTGGTAGGCTTTAAATTGCTGAGGCGATGATGAGTAGCTAGAGGCAGTCATGTCTTGATGTTATTCAGCTGAAAGCAAGCCATGGGACCATAGTCTGAGGCAGCCTGTGATACATTTTCATGTGTATCAGCCTACTGTGTACCAGTTTCTTCTGCGGCTTTACCTTTATAATAAGAATTGCCTTGGATGCTTTGTGCATCAATGAGTAGTTGCATGTGCACATCCAGAAGACTGTTGCAATTGCATTGTAAATGCAAATGCCTCCTAGATATATCCTGTACATTTTCAAAACTGGATAAAACAAAAATATGGCCCAGAGGATCCTGTTCTTTTCCTTCTTTATGGATGTAGATTTTTCTTTGGCTGTGTTAAAGAAAGTCTTTAACCCTTGCAGCTGGCCTCAGCTCATTGCTTTCATTTCTGCCTGTCTTACTCTAAATGTTCTTCTGCTCACTTCTCCCTGGAAAACACTTTCTCTAAGGCTGTTTTAATTCTTAATCATATGTCTGCTACCGTAATTATAATAGGGAAAATCACGTCTCTAGACCAGCACGCAGACGGAACCTTCCACACATCAGTGATCTCTTCCTCTGTGCATGCCTCAGCTGTCTCCACTGCACTGTCCCTCCACCACTTGCACTCACCACTGCCAAGATCTCTGCTTCACGCTGATGCACGGTGGTGCCTGTGTTGGGAAGGCAGTGACAGGACTGGCAGGCAGAGCGCAAGGGAAGACAGCAAGCTGGCAAAGAAAACAGAGTGAAACCTTTCTGTTTCCTTCTCTGATAGAATCTTCATTTTGCCAAAATAAGAGGTTGTATTTAATTACTGTATATGGTTGTGCGTTTGTATATATTTAAATATATAAATGCACATATGTGTGCATATGTACATTTGTGCGTATATATATGAGAGCCCTCCCATAGACTTTACATTGTGTTGCTTCCTGTCCATAGTTGTCTAAACCCTCTCATCTTCCCACAGAAAGACTGTAGATAACAGCTAAGAAGACCTGTAGTTAGAAGTAGCTTCTTTGGAGAATAGCTGCATTATACAAGGTGGTATAATATAAAGACCTGCAAAACAATGAGCTGTGAGCTTTGTGCTAAAAGCTGGTTGAGAAAACCTCTCATTGACATCTAGAAATCTTGAATCAACCCATTTTTTGGAGGGAAAAAATGAATCTCTGCTTGCTTTCCTTCTGGGCTGTGTGCTAGTTTCATTTTTTTCTTCTGCTTATGATTATGTTTTTGAAGCAAATCTGCCTGTCAGTGCTTTAAATCAATACCATTAAAGCTCTATTTGAAGGTAAACTATTTCAAGAGGCTAGCCTGCTCTACCCTGCAATTATATCATGTGCTAAGTGAGTGAAACTTTCAAAGGTATTGAAGGCTTCTGGGCTTGTTTTTTTCTTTTCCATTTCACTAGATGACATCCAATGATAATGGCCTTAACATGATGGGGAATTAATTGAGAGAGCATTTCTACACTGCCATAATTTTATCATCCATCCTATTGCTGCTATTAGCAGGAATCCATAACCTCATGGGTGTTTTGTGAGAATCTCTTTTAGCAGAACTTACGGCATAGAGGTTACATGGTTAGCTCCTTCCATCAGCTGGGTGTCAAATCACTGTCGAAAAGAAATCACTGGTGTATTTATTTTTTTAGCTTCTAGCCTTGTCTTGTGGTGCAGGAGATGATTTGTAGTGAGCCATTGGGGAGAGAAGAGTGCTAGTGGCCATTGAAGGCTTCTCTCACAAAGGTACTTAAGAGAATCATTGCACGTTAACACGGATGCACACAGCAGCATTTTTAATCTAATGTCCGTTATAAAGTGGTATAAGGAAATTATGCCTTCTGACTCATCATGTTGTAGCAGGATAGTAAAATAATCATGTTCCAGTGGATTTGTTTATTAAGTTGTGTTTGCTGAATTTCCCCATGCTGACTACTACAAAGCAGCTTTTCTTAAATCCCTAGTAACAAACTAGCCTTCCTAAGTTCATAACACTGACAACACAAAATAATTCAATTTTCTTCAAAGCCTGTTGTTTCTTTTTTCACATTCTTGAATGACTTTCATAAATCTTAAGCTGTTTTATAAAGCACACTGTAACTTAGAAGAATGTTTTCGGAAATGGTTGATGTGGGCTGTACAACCTCTCTACTTATCTTGCAACTTTCACACACATTCTGCTCATTTTCCTGCTCCCCTTCTCCATGGTAGTCCAGTAAATTGGGATAAAATAGAATTTGGCTCTTTTTTCCTGTGTCACCTGTAGCAAAGCAGAAACAACTCTGTGAAACAAATTATAGCCATGATTGTGGCACACTCCTCAGAAGCTACACATGCTGGAACTTAAATTTATGCTCGCTGAAATGTTATAGTTAAAATAATGTGAATTCAGATAAAAGATGAACTTTTGTGAAATTTCTTCCCTTTTTAACTTGAAACTTAACTTTTAAATACATACTGAAGAATACCAGACTTTGAATTCTTTCCTTTTTCCATTATTTTCTTCCCCCCTTCTACCTTGCCGTTAATTGGGAAAAGGAAGAGAGATTAGAAAATATTTTAACTTTCTAAAACCATTCATGACTTTCATCTTTAATTAGCATTTTTGATGCATCAGGTGGGATTATCGCTGATCTCTGGCTGCACAGATCTCATGATAATTAAGCAATAATCATGCTTAATTTTTCCTCTGCAGCCAGTTGACATGACTGAGTGCATGCAGGATGCAAATTACTTGTATGAAAGTGAGATTTTGCCAGGATTCACCTTCAAAGTGGAATCACAGCTTAAATACAACTCTGAAGATGCAACTTCCTCCTCTCCCTTTCCTTCTGTGTGACATTTTCTCTCTAGAAAATACTTTCCTCTGCTTAGATTCCCCTGTGGGATTCCTTTTGATTGCAGTTGTAACAGCAGGAGTTGGTGTGATGAGGCATTCAGAAACCCTGAACGAGCAGAGCTTGCTTTCGCTCCTCCGCTGCATAGGAGGAGAGCTCAGGGTGCTGCGTTTTCATGCGAGGATCCTCTGCCACCATTTGCAGCTCTCCCAAGGTTTTCTCTTCCATGTGCATTAGCGTGCAGCTCCAGAGAGAGCAAAGCTGTGAGCAGAGCCTCACCTGGGCAACGTCACCGCACAAAATCAGCAGTCGATCATTAATAGGAGTAGCGTTTCTCTCTTCTCCTGCACTTTTGCACACCCAGGTTAAAATAATGTTCTTCAAAATCCCTCCCCAACCAACCCCACCGAGAGGATGTGCTGTGACTGACTATGCAACCAGTGGAGTAGTCCCGTGGCTGGAGTTCCTTAGTGAGGCTGGCCAGAATTCAGAGACCAATTGTAGGGCTAGCATAAATGTAAGTGAAAGAGAAGAATCAATGGTCTAGAGCTAGCTAAAATTATAATTCTCTGGACCACGTTTTGCAGTAATACTTTTGTCAAAGGGAAAATACTCTTGCAAAATGTGGAGTGTATCTTTTAGATGCAAAAAAGCATCAAAAAACTAGGCATGAATCATCTCTACTGTTATTTTCCCTGTAAGGTTACTAGATCTTTTGGGATTTTTATGATTTTTAAAGGGAAACTTCAGAATATGTCACCTCTGCCATAGGCTAAATATGGTACACAAGAAGAGCAACGTCTTCTTGACTAAAACACAAAAACAACCCTACCTTGCCTGTAGTAATCATTGGAAATGAATGCTTGCAGGAGCAGAGGGAACATCTGTCTGTTGAGATCTGCATACTTTCCTATGGCTTCATTTACAAGAATGTAGCATAACCACTATAGAGGTTTGGTTAAGAGAGCTCCTGGCTTATCGTAGCTACCAAAGAAGCTACAATTACTCAGCACCTTGCGAACTGCTGGAACTGTGTGAGGACATCAGAGCTCTTGCTGGGCTCAGACCCACAACCATTTCACCACCTGAGTAGATTTACATGATAAAACATTTGTAGGACTAACAGGGAACTGAAACCTCCCAGGACATGAACCTTGGCAAGGTATCAGTGTGGTGGTGTTCCCTTCAGTACTTAAATAGTACTTTTCCACTAAGGTATCTTTAAAAGGAAAGCAAACTTGCATTATGTTTTAGGCATTAAAAAAATGGCTGAATTCCCATGTTCTTTATTTGCATCATATTTATTAGATTTTTAATTTGTTACTTTCAAAATTGTGTGTTGCTCTGTCAGCTGTTTGTTACAAGATTTCCCTTAGGGGAAACTGGAGCTTCATATCCATGCTGACATATCACAGTATGAATAAGACTTGCCACACTCCAGTTGGCAGGTAGGGAATATTAGTCAATAATGCTGGAATATAATTGGTTTTAGCTTCTTATGTTGTGTCACTAGATACAGCTTCATTCTTAGGGAGCCTACCCTGAAAAAACAAGGACATATTTCAAATTCCAACAGGATTAAGTCACTGTATTAAGGTGCTTTGATAAAGTTCAATTGTTGCTATTAAAGTAAATTGGGTTTGGCTGGGTTTTTTTTTTTCCAAAATAATCAGTGGTTTCAATGATAATGTTTATTTTTGTTGTTATTTGTCTTAAGACATTTAAATGCTGACAATTTTGATGGGGACAGTTGGCTTACAAATAATATCTGTTAAGTTTTATGCCAAACTCCATCTGAACTGCAAGGGATAGTTACTGTAGCTCTTAAAACAAAACAAAAACAAAAAAAAAAACAACAAAAAAAGAAGAAATACCCTTCTAGTCCTTCTTTTATAGCAGGAGCTATTATTGCCTTTACTGTTGCTGCATTAAACATATGTTTGAACATGATCTTCTAACTTTCATCACTGTTGGGTTAAGAACACAAAGAGCGTGCCCCCGTCCTGATTAGCCTGTCTTGTACAGTAGTACAAAAAAAGCAGCAATGGTAATTTCTCAGCTCATTAGGTGCATATTCATCTTAATGGGGCATCAAAGTTAAAAACTATAATGCCTTCCTCTCATTTAATACTCCAGAGAACATTCACAGTAACCACATGAAAGCAAAAAGGATTTCAACGTTGGAGCTGCAAAAGTAGGTGTCTTCATTCCCTCCAGGCAGATAGAGAAGAAAAGAGAGAGAGAACTACTTTTTTTCCCTACCCCTGTCTAACTTGCCTTGCTGTGCTAGCCACAGGTCACTATAGCTGTGTGAATAAAAATGTTGACCTCTGCTAGTTTTTCTGGTAGGTCAAATTTTAAATCCATAGTCTGCAAATGTTTGGCATCAGCTGAAGAGCACAGTATACTGAAATAACCTCCAGAGGTTATTTTATTGTTTACAGGTGTGTGGACCCTAATAACAGAGACCCCTCATTACAGTGGAAAACTTGCGGTGTCTTGAAACATTTAGGTAAACAAACCCCATCCTTAAAAATACATTCTTTGTGTAAGGTAGTTGTGCCAGCTTAAGCTCCAAGCTTTGAAAATTCACCGTTTCCTGTGGTTTATGTAATAACAGTGCCCAATTCATACTATTTACTGAAACAACAGTATTTCCAGAACCTGCTTCTACAAGTATTTCAGAGCTAGCGCCCAGCATGAGTTTTTGGGGCATGTTTACAGATGTAAAACTAAGCCGTGTGTGAATGCCATGCTTCCTGACTTGACTCTGCGTGTGTGGTGGGGGCTGCTCTATTGGCTTCCTGCCCAGTGTGCACCAGCATATGCAACTAAATTTACTCATGGTTGTAAAAGTGTTCTGCAACATGCTGATTTGAGATGCTGGCTTTCTATCTCTGACAGAGCCGTAGAAGAAAGTGTAATTTATGTTATATGGTCAGTTATGTAGGATGCAGCATATTGAAACATTATAGTATGCAGCCACTATCTTCCAAAACCAAAATTCTCAGTAGATTTTCTTAGCCTCTCCTAGCTGTAAAATGATGGGCTAGGTAAAAATAACTGCTGGTAGCATGTGTGTTCATTCAGGATGGCAAGCAAGTTTTTCTTCCAGATTGGTGAAGTTCTCGTTTTCTTTCAGTTCTGCTGCCCACATTATGAATGGAGAAAGGCTGCTTCTTTCCCCAATGCCTCTTCTTTTCTTAGATTCTAAAAGGAAAAATTCAGTATAGGACTATATTCTCAAGTGTATTTTGTTTAAAAGGTAACTTTTATGGATATAATTCCTACAAAGCATTTATATAATATAAACTTGGTTTAAAAAAAATTAGAAAAATTGGTCACATAATTCAGAATATTTTTGGTGGGGTATTAGTATAATAGAGCATTGAACGAAATGAAGAGGCTTAGGAGATGAGGTTTTGAGGTAGATGAAAAACTACCAGTGAAGCAGAAATACTGAGAAGCACCTTCAGAAATAGGATGAGAGAAGACAGGGTAGATCCATCCATTCAAAAAGCAGGAATCAACAGAACAAGACAGAAGAAGCAGACAGAAAGCATAAGTTCCTCTTCTGATTAAACTAATTAAGTCTTCCAATTTCAGTAAAGTTGCATGGATTTATGCCAGCTCAGAGGATTTATGCTTAAAACAAGGCAGGGGTTAGAGATGAGTGATGATCTTAAAGAGGATGCAACAAGACAATATGAATGAGAAGGTATAGCAAGCTCTGAAATGCTTGTGCATAGGATACACCAGTTTGGGGAGGGAAAAGAAGGGCTGATGGAAGAGACGGAGGGAAATTTGTTTGAGAGCAGCTATAAGGCAACCCCCTGCTCCTATACACAGAGATTGCTCCTCAATGGATTAGGTTCCATTTTGCGGTCTTGCTGACTTAATTTTCTCTGTAGTATTTGGTTATGGAGGCCTTTGAATAAAAATATTTTGAGAAAGCAAGCTCTTAGCTCTAAATTACCAAAGGGTGAGGGAGGATTGTTGTCTTCAGGTAGAGGAACTCTGTTGCTGTGAACAGCAGCGGCATGCACGCAGCTAACTATATTGCACGTCCTGTATTTTTCTTTTCTTTCGGCAGCTCAGTTTATTGGCTAGTTTAAAATTTTTCTGTATTGCTTGTGCATGAAATATTCTATTAGGAAAAGTGCAAAATAACCTATTGATGTGTTGCATCAATATGTGTTAGAGAGATCCAATGATCCAGCATCTATATTCTGACTTTCATCATCATGCATGCTCATTATATTAGCAAATTCTGCCACATATCAAGGTTCCATACTGGCTTTCAGAAAAAAAATTGGTCTGTGTGAAAGCAGTTGACATTTGAGCAGGATTTGGATTGATCACTAATAC
Organism: Tringa tobata; assembly: GCA_033628505.1. Lineage (NCBI taxonomy): Eukaryota > Metazoa > Chordata > Aves > Charadriiformes > Scolopacidae > Tringa > Tringa tobata. The sequence continues at coordinate 4,067,036 of JAHREE010000161.1, forward strand.
CAGGATGCGTTAGTTTTCGTGAAGTAATTTTTCAAGCTGCACTGAAACAAAGTCTGCCAGATTCCTTTCATTCCTGGTGAAGGGAATCCTGGAGGAACTTCAGCTAGCTGTGTTTTGGAAGAGGTAAGACTAGACCTACATATTGGTTCCTTCTGGCCTAAAAATGATAAAAATTTAAACTAGTGGCAATACAGGCTGTTCTGCTCAAGTCATTAGTGCTGTACTGATTTTAACACTAATAAGGAATTATTCTGTGTATTTGAGGTTGTAGATAAATTTTGAGATCCAATTAAAAGACTTCAACTAAGGTATGTACGCCCACTGATTTTAATAACTTGGCTTCTGGCAACAAATAGTGTGGATGTGAGACACAGAAGGTCAGTAGCACAGTGGTGACATCAGACATACCAGACCTGTAGTCTTGGGAGTCACAGGCCTTTCTTTTAAGACTTCTTTTGAGGGATACAGGAACTTAAAAGAATCATTTCCTATCTAAAACCCCAACTACAGGTTCCTCTATGAAATCTAATAGAGAAGATAAGGTGTTGCATTCCTCTTTTACAGTACATACAGGGTATTCCATAATTCATATTGCAGAATATGTTTTCTCCTGAAGACAGGAGTCTATAAACAAGCAGACACCTGCCCTGTATGACCTTATAGAGGCTCAGTTCTTTCCCACCTGCTACTCTGTCTGGTAGTTGTTGCAGACCTTTCCTTTCCCCTCAGCATTTTTTTAACATTGAGCTATAATCAGGCAAGAATGTTGCCTCACCCCACACAGCTACTTCAACTTTTGCGGTATCAGCTCTGGTTTTAGGATACTGGAGCATGTGTCGTTCTTGATACCATCATGGACATGTATGGCAGAGGTTTGCATCTCATTAATGGGCCATGCATAAGCTAATGTCCATCTCATTTATATTTATTCGCTGGAACATAATAAGCAAAGCTTTTTTGATGGAAGGTGAGCGCTACTGCTGTGTCACACTGAAGACAGCAGGCTTTGATGGCTTAGCAAAGCTGAGTGTTTCTGGTAGAACCAGTAGTTGCTTTGGCCATATGCAGCACAGCACAACGATGTCCCTGAGCCGTAACTTACTGCTTCGTACCAGTAAACTCTAGACAGTGTGTGTGAGTTTCCACTAAGGGTTCTTCCTGAAAGGCTGACCAAGAAGCTAAATGGAGAAAGGCCCATCAGAAGAGATGAAAATCAATCTTTGGACATGTTTTAATGAATCTTATGGTAAATTTCTCATTCTTTTTTAACGCCAGGAGACCACAGTTTGGGTGAGCTGGTAGGTAGGTTGATGACTGATGTTTGGCAAGCAGAAGGCTTCTGCTCGCTTGAACAGATGAACCAATTAATCAGAACTCTCTTTCTAAACCTGCTGGCTGTATTCACTGCATCTCTACCAGCATAAATGTATTCCCATCCTTCTAAGTAGCATGCTTATTACTTTCACAAATTAGCACATTTTTGTGTTTCATTAATGTTTCTCAAGTATTCTGAGAACAATGTGATGACATATCACTGACAAAAATCAGAACTACACAAATTAAAACAGGTGACTTGTAATGAAGAGAAGGAAAAGCAGACAACCATTTGTACACTTCAGCTGGGAAAACAAATACTGACTGCAAAACTGCCTGTGCTGGGAGTGCAGGCAAACCTGTGAGCTGAGCTCCTAGCACCAGGAGCTTGGCAGGCCAGGATGCTTCTGCTAAGTACATGTCATTCCTGGTAGAAAGTGGTATTTGTGTGGCTGGTCCTCGTTTTAGTGTTTGAGGTTTTTTCTGGTCAGTGTTTGTGCTCAATGGCAGAATCATCCATGCAAGAATGTTGCAGCCGACAGTGACTGCTTGTTTTCAGGGGAGCCCTACTCTCATGAAGTCTTTACATTTTAGTGGAAACGGAGTTAAAGGGCACGAATAATCCTGTCAGTATGGCAACAGAAAAGCAAAGCACAGAACTGGGCCCTCAGAAAAATGCCTATTACTCATTAATAGGTATTCATGGTAAAATATTCAAGTTAGCAAACCCATAGGTATGGAGCCGCCATTCATGCAAGAAGGAACAAAGGCACTTCTAGCTCCGCGTTCTTTTTGGCAGTTGTGGGTTTTTTTTTCCCCTAAGGTAATCAAAACATGTAAGAAAATGTAACTCCATATTTTTAGTTGCTGGGTGTAGCGTTTAAAGGTGACTTGTGCTTCCATTTGATTGTCTGACTAAGCAGTTCTGAAGCCCTAAGGGTAAATGGTCCTTGCTCCAAGGACCCTTCTCTAAAACAACCTAAATCAATTATTTCTGAGCTAATGTATATTTCTGAAAATAACTCTAGACACTATCAGATGCCCAAATGAGAAAAGGCTTTAATTCAGGTTTGTATTTGATTCACGTAGAACTGTAAAGCTTCCATAAATATTTGCAGAATTTTTTTCTGCTTTCACGTTGCTACCATACAAATCATGAGGGTCTTCAGTTTGCCTTTGTGTCACGAGACGAAAAATGCAAGTGTTTTTTGAGACTGTATTTAATCTGAGTCAGCACTAATTATGTGTTGTCTGAATCAATACAGTCTGGAGAGAGTATTGTGAGAAAGGGAAGGACACACAGTTTAACATAACATGAGCTGGTCCCCTGGCTTTGTAAATCTGAGTAAACTGCCATGACAGAGAGGCAAACATTTAGGCTTAGAGTCTGAATACCTACAAGTTGGCACCTGCTGAAGATGGTATGCTCAGCCTCTCTTTGGAGAGATTCATTTCTCTGATTTCCTCATCCCCTCCACAAAACATACAAAGTTTATCAGATAGAGAGGAGAATAGAACTTGGAAAGGGTGAGTGAGTGAGTGGACTGTACACCCTCCGTATGGTAAACCCAAGAAGATGTCCTCCCTGCCTTCCTTTTCTTCTCGTGCCTGGCTTGTTAAAGCATTTGTGGATTAAGACATTAGAGAAACTGGGTTTGTGGCTTAGAACTGAGGAAAAGGAGGTCTGATGGCCAGCTGGAGAGTACCTGTGGCCTACAATTTTTGTGGCAGGGGAAAAGATGACAGAGTAGAGGAATTGCATATCAGCAAGGAGTTTTCCTTCTTTCTTGCCAGAAATGTTCCTGCTCCCTGTGTTTTTTTCTTTTGTCTGTCTCTCTCCTTTTTTTTTCTTTTTTTTTTTTGTCTTCTTCCCAAGAGGCAGAGGAAAATTTATATGCCTGGCTCCAGCCCTGCCTTGTTCTGTTCTGGTCAGACCAAGGCATTAGTGTTAGCAGAAATGCTAGTGGGGGAAGAGGCTGAGATTTGCTTTACGTGAATTGTGCTTTGCAGGCAATGCATACGTGTATTCATAAATAAGCATGCCTGCCTGGCCACCACCTTCCTTATCAGCCTCTGCTGCTTGTCCGCTGCTGTGACCACTCATAATGACTTACCTTTCTTCCAGCTTCTCTTGCCAAAGCACTTTGCCAAAATGTCATGCCATGTCTAACTCTGTTCCAACCTGTTGAACTTCTTCCTGTGCCACCCCACCCCACTTGTCGTATCTCCTGTTGAAAACACTCACCCCTACCTCCAGACATCTTTATCCAGGCATGGGTATAGGAAGGACAGGTGGATGGGGAATGGAGACAGACCACCATGAGCCATGGCAGAGACAATAAACGAGGCTTTTCGCAGGAGCTGCCCATGCTAAAGCTGAAGCACATAGACAACCACGGATGTTTTCCATGGAATAAACTAAAACTTGAAGAATATATCACAGTTGATTCCTAAAGCACTTCTCCAAGTGAACATTTTTCTGTAATTATATTTCTTATATAATAACTGTGGGATCCTTAATTCAATTTACCATTTAAAAAAGGGGAAACACTTTTTTTTTTTTTTTAAAGAACACTCTTCAGCTGTTTTTGTTAAGGCATTGTTCTTCTTTTAGCTTTAATTTCATCATATTTCTTTCCTAATTAAAATCCAGCTTATTTTCCCCAAGTTGTTAAAGACAAAAGATCACTTTTCTCATTCTCTAGACTAAATTGGATTTTAAAAACAGAACACCCTGACTTTTTTGTCTAATAGGATTTATTATACTATTTTGTATAATCATTGTAATTAGGAATTGTGTACCACTGTTTTAACAAAGCTTCCAGTCAGAAACACTGAAAATCTTCTGGTTCTTATTCATTATGAATGGATCCTTCTCTGAGCCACTATCTTTACTTAGGCATAGCAAATCTTTCATGCTGCCTTTTTTTTCAGTTACAATGCAAGCAATTTATTGGTCAAAACCTACTAAATAAGATCTTATCGCTTTTTATTAAGCTTTAAACAAGATTTAAACCAAAGCTCTCATTCCCTTCATCCCTCAGCCTGTATTGATATTGCTGATTGCCCCCAGTGCAGAACCCAGATGCAGAACCTTGCACTTGGGCTTGTTGAACTTCAAGTGGTTTGCATAAGCCCACTCTCCTCAAGCCTGTCCAGGTCCCTCTGGATGGCATCCCTTTCCTCTAGAGAACCAGCTGCACCACTCAGCTTGACTGGGAGGATAAAGGAGACCTCCACCTGTGTTACCGATCCTTTTAACATTGCTCCAAGGAACACATAGTCTCTTTTGGTGGTTCTACATTGTCACAGTATCACTAGACCCTATGTGGAATAGTGGGAGCAGATGATACTTTGTAGGGTTCACCAGACTTGGCAACCTCTCAGTCATGTCACGAATGTGAGCTCCTGGTAGGCAGCAAACTTGTCCAGAGAAGTTTTCTGGCTGGTCTATGGATACTTCAGTGCCTCTCAGTAGGCAACCTCCAATTACTGATAGTTTATGTGCTTTTCTGATGGCACTAGTTCTAATGTGGGCGGGTGGCTGACTCAGCTTTACATGGTGGGCTTCTCCTGGATCCTGTCTGTTACGCACTCTTCATCCCCCAACCCCAGGGTACCCCATCTGTTACACTGGGGCACTTTAAGGGAAGGGTTCTCCTTCTGCCCTGAGCAGAGACAAGGGTCCTGTCTCCTTCATCTCCAAATTACTTGTGTCAGCCAGCTCCAGGCTGAACCCAGGCTTACATTCCCTGTGTGCAGCCTTCAGGCGGGGCTGGGACAGCACACAATACCACATTATCGATCTCCCACTCACATTCCCAGATACTGCATTGCCCGTTGAGCTCCTCCTTATAACATGGCTACTTGTTAGAAGAGTTGTTCTAGCTGGGCACACTTGCTGCTGCAATATCCAGGTGCCAGGAGTGATTTCCAGATGCTGGAGGTCCATGCAGTCCAGCCTGGACAGCTATCTCAGCCCCTGGGGGGCCTCTTTGGGTGGGGGAGCCAGCACAGGCAAGCTGCAGTGCTTCTCTTTGGGTTTCTGCCTCAGCCTTGCAGCTACAATGGGTTGACACCAGTTTCTGCTAGGAGGACACGTCTCCTCAGAAAAAAAAAATCTCCCTGGAGTCCTCAAGATGCTGAGTGGGCTTTCACAGCCACCAGCTGTGACCGTCGGGGCTGCAGCCCTCACAACAGGCCGGGCACTCCCCTTCCCCTTCCCTCTACACAAACCTGGACTTCTTGCTCTTTTGCCCTGCTCACATATAATTGCCTCAAGTTTCCAGCATGAGCAGGTGACATGCTTGGGGTCTGAACGCCATGGCTGACAGGGAAATTCCCCCTGATGCTTCAGGGAAGCAGAAGTGTGATTGGAAATGTTGAGCTCTTCCCTAAAATTACTACATGTGAAGCCTTTTATCAGATAGGGAGTTAAATGCATTAGAGTGAGTATACCAGCTTATTGTCCGGTGTATGATGATAAACTGCCTCTAGCTGTGCAGAAATGTATAGCAGACACATGCTTTGGCTTTTTTTATAGAAAATACACAGTTTAGTTATTTCTTTTTTTGTCCATGAAACTTTGAATGCAGCCTGCATGCATTTTATAGATTTACAAACTTGCTGTACTCCAGAACTTCCATAGCTGAAATGAGAGTCTAGACACCCTATCTAAAAAGACACTTATTCATGCAGGTCAAATTGATTTGAAGTGTCCACTTCTTGTTTCAAAGGCATTACTTCTGAAGTGATAATTGGGGTTATTTTTGTATGCTGTGTTACATTTGACTTTGATTGACTCTTGCACAGATAACTTTGGGTTTGTTGCTGCAGACCTTCTGCTCAGCACCAGGAGCAGCAGTTGGGAAGTCAATGCAGAATCCTCATCTCCTTTTCTCAGCAAGGATTAATGTTTTTGTTTCATACCCAGCTTCCACTAACAGAAGCCTGTACATAATGAGATGATGAAACCTTTTTGAAAACCTTGTTTCTGAGTGATTGCAACTGGGATTTTGTCATAGGACCTCAGCAGGCATAGTTAGTAATTAGTATCTTTATATATAATCCTTAACAATTTCCATATACTATTTGTAGAAGCTATGTGTTGAAGGCTAGTGAATAATCTATGTTATTGAAGATAAATGTGTACTGTAATTACACGGTTCTTTCTAATGCTGCAATCAGAAAAACGTAGCAGGTAATGATGTACATGGAGCCTGGTTCCAAGCTGAAAAGGAATGACACACCATGAGTCTGTTATGTGTGCTGCTTGAGACAAGTTTTCCAAACTGTTAGGTGTGCTAGTGGCTTCCTTTTCGCAAGGATCTAATGCTGTAACTTTGTAAAATATGTGTTTTGATTGCTGGACGTTTTTGAGGTTCTCGTTCTGGCTGAGAAACACCCTTGGGAAAGCTTGTCTGGGTGCTGGAAGTCAGAATTTCAGAACCTTTAAATGCCCCAAAAAAGTCTTGTAGAAGTTGTCCTTGTTCAGCTCTCCGTATCTCAACAAAACCCTAAGGAGAAAAGAGATTCTCATTCATTTAATTTGTATAGTTTTAGAGGGTGAAATGCGTCAATAAGTGATGTTTCAAAGTCATGCTGTTTCTCTTACTGGACTGATTTTTGGCTAAAAGCAAGGAGCTATCTAATTGAATTTGAAGGTTCTGCCATTTCATTAAGCAATAATATGAAATCATCCTCTTTCTAAAATTTTAATTTTTCAGGAGTTTAGCTTTGCATATCAATATGTAGAGTAAGTCAAGAACTTTTAAATAATTATAAGGTGGTGAGTCATAAGACTTAAGGCCTGCTCTACCTTCTAACAGTCATTATTTTAAGCTAAATCTGCAATCACTTTGTGCCTTGCAAACGAAATAGTAGATATCATTAGAAAATGGAATTATGAGATCACGGGTGTTGTAGCACCCACTCAAGTGAAAAAGCTTATTTAGCTCTTATAAAAAAGTGTGCATCAGAGGTATCGTTATCCACATGATCGTAACTCAAATCCAAAATGGATACTTGAAATTTGAAATTGTGAAGAACAGAATGCAGTGATGGATTAGAGACACAGAGTAAGAGGAGACAAAGACTAAGTTTACCCTTCATGTAAGCTATGCAGTAGAGATAAATGGGTTTGAGTTTGTTCTGGGAATAACATTTAGCCTCAGTTAATGTAGATGATGGGAAGAAGAGTTGGTGGATGTTTTGTTACTCGGGTTTGTTCTTTCTGTAAGCAAGAAGCAATCGTCTTTATCATTCCACGTATTCTCACACCAAAGGCTCTGAAGTCTCCATCACCACCTGCGTAATGTTTCTGACAGTCCTGTGCTCCTCTCCTTCTCATTGCGGTTTGTCTGATGGAGCAGGAAGGAGAGTCAGCATGAGGTGCACTGATGTAAATGGTGACTGCTAAGAGATCTGATACAACTTCACATAGCAATGTTCTCCTAATGAAGCACGCAAAAGTGCAAAATTAAATACCTCCAACTTTTTTAATAAAGCGGGTGGTTATGAGAGTGGCAACTGCAATTCATTTGGTTCTGGGAGCGCATTCACCAGAACGCTGATAATAAAAAAATTGAGACACCTCAGAGAGGAGCAACAGGGGGAAAAAAACACCCAACCCAAACTGGGGGAGTTCCAGGAGAAAAAGGTAAAGTTTAAAATAGCCAAATATATATAGTGACAATTTCGGTTCTGGTTCAAGAAAGCACTTAAACATTTACTTAAGTGCTGCTCTGGGTAAGACTGTTTTCCTGCGTTGAAAAGCAAAGGAGCTGGTAGCAGTCTAAGTATCTAGCATCCTGTCCCTTATGCAGGGAAGGAACGACTTGGGAAGATGTAAATATTAAAAAGCTGTATTTCGTCTTTTCTGAATAGGTTTTTTGCTATTTCAAGTGTAAGATTTCTTGGGACATTCTAAGGTAACAAAATATGATAGTAGTCAACATTTTCTTGGGAATAATTCCAGTCTGGCAGGGAAATGAGTTCATTGACCCCAGAGATTTTCTTGTGTTGTTTGCTCTATTGGTACACTTAAAAAATAAAATTGGGAAAGCAGCCTGGAATTTGCAGAAATGTGAATTCGCTGCTATTGCAGTGTTAACTTTCCACTAATGATCTTTGAAAGCTGTTGAGTGAGACCCTCCCTCTTCCCTTCCTCCTTTCTGTTACCCTTAATATATTATTATCCAATTTAGCTCCCCTGCCAAGGGAATCTTTTGCTCTCTGATCTCTGCTGTAAAAGGAATGAAAAAGCACAAGTAAGCTGACAAAGTCTGAAGGAGCAAACTAAACCAGGTTCATGCATAATGTAGCCATCACATCTTCTGTTCTTTTAATATTACTGAATTCATATGATATTCAATGCTCACACTCAGAAGAGATAGAGACATATCTATTCCTTACTTACGGATATTATTTCTACATTAATGAACTCTCTTTCCATCAACAGATAAAAATTCAGGAGTCAGGGAATTCCTCCTCTCTCAAGTTCTCTTCATTATAAAACATTTTACATAATTACCAATAAATTATAAGAATTTAGTTTTCTTAGAAAATAAATGTTAACATAGCTCTCCCATACTATATTATAATGCTCTTTAATACTGCAGCTTCCAAATGCAAATGTAAACTAAGTAGCATTCTGGATTAACACACACACACACAAAAATTCGACTAAAAATAAATTTAATTACAAAGCCAATTCGCTTCAATGGCATAAAAAATTAATCTTATGTAACTTTAAAATGTATGTCTACTGCACTAAGTCCCAAGGCAGTACAGTATTGAAAAGTATGAAGTAGGCTTATTTCAGCCATGAGGGAACAGCTCATACAAACTTCCTAGGGCACTTACTGCAATAAGTAATATGAAATGTTTGCTGAGATATCATTGTAAGTGTTTCCTTCAGATAGATGCATTATAAACAATTAATAGCAGAGAGTCTGCAAGGAGATCCATTCTGTTTCTTTAAAAGTGAAGAGGCCATGCAGGAAGAGTACTGAGCAGCCTGTTATATATATAATTAAAAAACAAAACAAAACCACCAAAACTGAGGCAGAGCAATGAAGGGGAAAAATGCTTCTATTTCTCACTTTTGTTAAAGCCCACGTTCAGAAGAGCATAGCTATTCTTTTTTTTTTGCCATTGCTAAGTGGCATGGTATTAGTTTGTGATTTCTTTTTAATCAGTATCATTTAAAAGGAAACAAATCACCATGTACGAGCTAATTCAGTTTGATGAGAAACCCAGAACGATAGAAGGGGACAGAAGTGCTACAGAAGAATTTACTTCTGAGTGACAAGTAAGTTTGGTGCTCAGGGTAACAAAACACAGCCTGGTCATCAGCTGATGAACTGCAAAGTGAGAAGACTAAAAAAATTAAGCAGCAATTTGCTTTTATGGAAAAATCAGCTAAAAGTGTCTGCAACCTTTTTTTTAAATGCCCAAATGGATGAGATGTGCAGATAATAGCACAGTGTGCAAAGGCTGGAAAAAGTATGGAAGGCTTTTCGCGCAGGCTTAGGTGGTTTGGTATGAGGGAGGAAGAACCTACAAAATAAATTTTTAAAAAGATGATGCTTAATGCATAACTTGGCCAATAACTCCTTTTTTCTGAAAAATAAAAATTAGCACTTTTTCTTTCATCCAGCTTTGCTAGAAATCCCTAATTTGATATATTGAAATTGACATAGAAATTATGAAGAAGCTTAGAATGGGGCGAAATCCTCCCACATGGTCCAATATGCTCCAGGCTCAGCAGCGACTCTCTTGTGAGCCAGAAAAAAGTCTTCTGTGTGTGAGAGGAGTTGCTCTGAAGGGGGATTCTTTGCTGTCACAGCTTCATACAATCCGGCATTGAGAAATGTAGCAGCCAAGTTTCCCATACCATCAGAGAGTGCTTCCCAGCTTGTGGAAACACGGGTGGGAGCTGTGCACTGCAACTGCGCTGCCAGCCGGCTGCCTGCTGGAAGGAGCTAGAGATGCCTCTTTCCACGTCCCGGGGGTTGTCACTCTAAAAACCCCCAGAGACATAAATCATGGGCACTTCGTCTTTGAAGGCTTTTGGGAACAGGTCAGACAAATGTGCCACAGATAGCCCTTTTGAGCTGGGGCAGATAAGATGACCTCTCAAATTTCTTTTCACCCTGTTTCCTGCAGCTCTGTGATCTATCTTTTGAGGAATAGCTGGTGCCAATTTCAAATCCTAAATAGCCTATGATGAATGAATCTTCTTGATAGAATGTTATTCCTCAGTCCTGCTCCCTGTCTTCCAGCCTTTTCTGTGAACATGGCGTAGTACCAGCTTGGCAGGCAAAGCAGAGGGACCAGAGAGACAGCTGGTGAAGACAGCTATGTTGTGGGTGCAACTTCTTGTGGGAAGTGGTACGGGGCAAAAGAGTGGATTTGATCTGAACCACTGCAAAGTGAGGGCCTTAACTTCTCACCAGCTGCAGTCCCCTTTCTGAGCACACAGGAGGTGGCGGGGAGTTGGAAGAAAGACGGACAGAATTTGGGAGGCTCTTTTCTAGTCTCCACTCACCACCACAGCTACCTGAACCAGAGGGAAATGATCAGTCACTTGTGCACACAATCACATTCTTATACATCAAGTTTTATGAACTTTCTCTGCAATCTCACTTGGCAGCCCATGAAATGTTCTCCGAGGGAAGGCTTGCTGGCAGTGAGGATTTAGGCCTGGGACATGCCTAACCTTGTCTGCACATTTGGACCACACTGCTTACACGCTGCCTCTCCCCAGCTGGTAGGGCATTCCAAGGTCTCAGCAGGGACCAGGTGAAGGTATAACAGCTAGATAAACATGCCAGATGTGCTTTGTAGGTGTGCTGGTTCACGGAAGGTGTAAGTGAAAAGGGAGAGGGTTGAGCTTTGCAACAGCACTTCCAAGGGAAGATGACTCATAGTCACGTAGGCTGAGAGCCCAGCGAGGAGCAGAGGCACCAGGGGAGTGAAGTGGTGTGGGAAGGCGTCAGGAGAACCAGCAAAGGAGGTCATATATAGCCACGATGCAGCCAAATTTGGTCTGAGAAATGATGCATGTGACTATAATAGGAGTGAAAGCTGCTTAGAGTTTTGGTAGTTACATGGTTGTGATGAACTGCTTGTTGGGAATTTGAATTGCTTTGTGTCCAGCATCTGGTTTGCACTGCCCATATATTATCAAGCATTCAAAAACTGCTTTCCATTTCCTGATCTAAGTAGAGAAACAGCTTCCCATTATGTCAATAACACTGCCTGAATAAATGTTACTAATTTCTAAACTGGGTAATACAGAGTTCTTATCAACTATCCCAGAACATCAACCAGGGCACTCTACCCATCTCACTACACAATCCGTTATTGCTTTCTTTTTCTCCCAGCTCCCCAGTTTGTCCCAAGAGATAGGACATGCTATTTGTACATCCACTTTACGCATGTGAATTAGATATCAGAACCGTGTGTCTTATTTCTCCCTACAGTGAATGGAAAGAGAGAGCCCATTCCTCAGCAGAACAGAGAATAGGGACTTTGTTGTGGCAGACACCCCAGAGTGACTGCCCCATCCCGTATTGCAAGCAGTGTTTGACAGGCAGAGTGAATTGGTGATTAGGGCTTAGGGGTAACTGTGACCCTCTGGTTGGAAAAGCGAGATTGCTGTTTTGGGTGGAAATTTGTACAGAGCAGCAGAGAGACAGGACAGAAACTTCAGGGCTTGCCTAGACAGGAGCAGGCAAATGCAAACAGCTCAAGTAAAGTTAATGGGCTTAAATAAAAGCCTTTAAACTACAGCGTGCATGCCCTTGTTTGGGGTAAAGTACTCTTAGGTTAATGTAGTTTGAAGGTTGCCTTGCTCCCAGATGAGAAGCATGTACATGGTGGTTTAACAGGCTTCGATATATGCTCATTAACTTTATACTCTAAGTTGGCTCTTCATAAATTTCTGATGTATTGACTCTGTTGGGAGTTCTGTTGAGTTTATTTTAGTTCTTTGTTGTTGTTTTATCAGAAAACAACAATTTTTGTGACTTCTCAGTGAAAAACCAACTCTCATCTCCATTAAAAAAAAAAAAAAAAGATAGCCCCAAAATAGATTTATTTTGAGCCTACTAGGCAAAAAAGTTAGCAGAGACAAGTGTTCACAGGGGACCCAGTGTACCTGTCAAAGAATATGCTGATAGCACCAAAAAAGCAAGGCAGGGTCAATTACTAGAATGTGATTTGTATGAAAATATGTTATGTAGTTTAAAGGTCCAGTTTTGACAGTCTTTATTATTACTTCATGGGGTTTTATATAAAATGTTGAACTTACTCAGTATTGTGCTAGTGATATTTATGAAATGAGATTAGAAAATGCAGTAAAAGTTTATATGAAAGTCATTACTATAACCATAAAGCAACAGCTCGTCCACAGTACGACCAACGGCAAAGTAATCAGTCTGTACCAGATGAGTCAAAGTGGCTGTAGAGGACTGATGCCAGTCCAGACATGTGCCACCTGAGAAGATTGGGCTCTGTGGGTCTGGGAGAAATAAAACGATGGATGGCTTTATTGGGATTCATTAGGGAGCATCTTCTCCTGTCCCTGGTGGTTGCAGTAGAGCGCTGTCGGTGCTGTAGGGAGATGGGGATGCAGAGCCCGGGCCTGGGCAGGGGGGGTTCAGCCCGCCCTGAAGCTGGTGTCGGTAATTATTAACTGCTAATGGCGAGAAAAACCATTATGCTACACAATAGGCTTTCCTTTCACACCGCTAATTGTGTGATGAACTTACTTTGGCAGTAAATTGTCACATCTGCTGTGGAGAGAGATTACATTTAGGGAAATAAAATAAATACAGTTGTCGTTCCTTTATTCCTGCATGATTGAAGTGTTTAAAAAAAGAGGGGAAAAAAAAAGAAAACTTGGCAGATGGAATGTATTATTTGTTAGACAAGGCTTCGGGGGAGGTAGTAACTTTTTTTTTTTAGACAACTGATATAGTAGGAAAAACAAGGAAGCTTTCACAAGCCCTCCTCAATTTGTTCTTTCTGCTCTGATCACGCTTTAGAGAGCGCTAAGACCAAAAGTCCCAGTCGAGGTACATTGTTTGGTGGCGGTAGTAGCTGGAGATTCCTTCTGCCTCTGTCCTTCCACTTGCTCCTGCTTCACCAACTTGTCCTCCCCTTGTCCTGCTCCTTCAGCCGTGACAAGGCAGCTGTCTGGGTCTGGAATAAGTGGGCTGGCAGAGCCGAGTGTGGTGTTAGTGATGGGTTGAGCTGCTGCTCTCTTTTTCATGCTAGCGCTGGTGTTCAGGCTGTACTCATTGTCATCTGCACGATGGAACTGATCCTGCTGAAATGTTAGTCGGGCAATAAAATTAACAAATAAAGAGACTCAGTGTTTGGAGTAAAAAGATGGACAGTGGGGTTCTGTCTCGGGAAGGGAGGCAGCTGCAGGACGCTGAGGGACATTAGATAGAGGCTGGAGGGAAAATGTGTCACCAAACTAGTATCTTTGTGGACCCTGTGATATTTAGTCCATTTCTAGCCTATAGCTAGTATTTCTGAAACAGCTTCTGGCTTTGTCATCTTCTCTGTCCTGAAATGTTCTAGAATTTTCTGGTCCTTTTACCAGTGAAACAACATTTGGAAAGCAATGCAATGCTTATTGACAACATTGCAATATGGTTTGTTTTGTTTTTTTTTCCAGTCTTAAGTCTATCACTGGTCTTCAGCTTTTGTAAGTACTGGTTCTCATTACTATTTACTTCTATGTACTAGTTCTAAGTATCCGTGTTCTAGTAGGTATTCTGCAGATTTTTTTTCTGACTCCAGAAAATGTTCTATATTTTTCTTCGCTTCTAGAAGCTGATCTGTAATTATTGCTTATTTGTATTGCAAGATGGAGGACACTTCAACAGACTAAGATCTGTTAAAAGGCAGTAGAAATTTGCGTTCTATGTGTACTTTAATGAATTAAGAATAAAAAGGAAAGGTAGAGGAGAAAATTTTGCAGAGAAATATTTAATTATTATTTCCTTGGTCTACAGTAATCTGTACGCAGGAACTGGATATTTATGTCTCTAGGTATGGAAGGAAGAAGATAATGTTAGAATAGCAGTTATCACATCTTTGGAGACTCAGATGGTAAAGATATATCATAAAGGAAAAAAAAAAATGAGACACCTATTAATTATCCTTTTATCTTTTTAAATAAATATGAAAGGGGAGGATGGTTCTGATATATATAGCCATGTTCAGCTGAGCCATATAGTCCTCAACCACCAGTATTTTAGTTAATGGAAATGGAAATTTTGGCTGAGATGTGGGCAATGGTATTATAAAAACATTGCTCCTAACAGTCCTGAACAGTGTTTCTAAATCTGTCAGTGCAGTGCCAGAATTTTCAGATGTGCCTACTGATAACTGGATGTCTCTATTTTAGAAAGATGACACCTTAGAGGAATTTGTTTTTTCTGATGTTTGATGTGATGCTCTGTATAATATGAGCAATAATCTCAAATTGCTTGAGAGAAATGACAAATCTTTTATTTAAATGTCCTTTGGCAAAGGTCCTAGTTTCAAACATATGCCTTTGTCATATCAGTCTCTTTTTTCAATATCAACTGCTTTTTATGTCAGGTCTGTAACACTGGTTTTGCGTTGCCAAAAGTCACAGTTACACAATCCTTTTGTCAGTTTGATTGAGACAAATGCAGAAAGTGACAGATGGGTTAATGGTCCTACCACAGTGTCATCACATCACTTCAGGAAATGGCATCAACATGCAATCATGGCATGGTGTACTATTACAGTTCATTTGTCTTTAGAACAATGTTGGAGAATCAATGGGTGTCCCATGGTTGAAGATCAGCCATAAAACTACACGTCCTGCTCCTCCAAGTTGTTGATACATTATTCCATGCCTTAGTTCCTGCAATTGATTCCTGAGCTGCAGCACTGCCTCTGGAGATGGACAAAAGTCAGAGCGTGGTGTTTTTCAGGAAATTTTGCTTTAGTTTCAGTTCAGAAAAAAAGTCAAGGAACAGAAAAAAAAAAAGACATTCACCCTAAGTCCCAAACCAGTTTTGGAAGAATCTTTGCACTTAATGGAATTAATATTTTTGTAACTTTCTTTGCTCCCAAAGTCCATGTGTTCAGTGAGGACTCACAAGCCAGCAAAGGAGGCTCTTACAAACTTTCATTTTCTCGGAGGGCATTTTGTCTGTAAAGTACCACACACCAGAGCGAATAATCATGGTCCTGTAAGATGCACTCATTTATTTGCACCCTGAATTCTTCTAGTTATGAAATGGTCTCCTTGTCTTCTAGACTTTTCACATCCTACACAGCACTCTGCTTTCTCCTTGTATCATTCTTAGTCTCCTAATTACAGCCTTCCGTCGGTCCAGCATTGCCTCCTCTTCCATTTAAGATTCATCCTGTGGTTCTCTCCTCTCTGCTGTTTGCAGTAGTTCCTCCTCTCATCCCGCCAGGCTCCACGCTTGTCTGCCTCACATCCGCTTCAATGATGCATTAGGAAAGTTTAGATTTCTTGTGCTGTCTGCAATAGGAAAGTTTCTGTTCATTGCCAACGCCCAGCTTGAGACTGGTACACTCAACGCTAACGTACAAACTTTTTCAGCTCACTTTTTCATCTGTCTGCATTTATACCACTTCCTTTTCATTGAAGCACTCCACAATAGAATGCTTAGGTATTATATAACTTCTGCGAATAGCGAGGTATTTCTGTGAAAATGCATTATAAAATAAATTGTATTACATTGTATAGGAGGCATAATATGACATTCTCTGGAGGAAGCAATTACTTGCACAGTAATGTCCACAACATTCAGCTCTTCAGTTTATGGGACATTCTTGTAAAGGGCAGAAGGGTATGTTTCTTGGTAAAATAATTGTATTTTAATTTAGAATATCCTCTTTCACTAAACATGAGAACTATATAAAATTGCATAAAAGCAGTCTCATCATGGTCATAAGAGAAGTGGACTTTTCTCTTTTAATTTATTTTGAGAAAATACATTTCCTGCTTCTTTTCAAAGTTGTTATTTCTAGATGTAGGTGTCCATATAAATTAGACTTCTTCCTGACTGATTCACAGAAACACTATAGTGTTGGGAGAATTTATTTTGCAGAACTTATTTTTCTGGAAGAGTAGCTGTGACGTGTCATTCTTTAAAAGTTTTTTTAAATTCTTTTCTCAGGTCTTCTGTAAGCAAAAATCTGAGTCTGCTTGTTTTTTGTGTAACGAAATTTGGCATTTTTTTCTTCAAAGGACAAGTGTCACCAAAATGTCAAGATGTGATACCCAGTAAGAGTTTTGTGTTGTCCTGATAAGTTTGGTTAGCTGATATTATTCAGAAAAAGCTTCAAAATATTAGAAGGTGTTCAATAAAAGGCTTCTGATTTCTGGCCACTTTGTTAATAGCCTTGAAATTTTCATTTTCCTCTTTCGTTAATTTTGATCATTGACTCAGTGTAATCACCTAGCTATTTAGCAGGGGGCACAGTAGGTTCTCATCTTTGTGTAATGCAGCCTTAGTGATGGGCCAGGTCAGCCAATAAATAAAAGTAAATTGAAACTGGCTTGTGGTCTTCTATCAAAATACACAACTGTGGTTAGACTTTTAAGGATAAGGTGCACTACGTGCAATCAAAATAAGATTAAAAAGGCAAAGGAGTGGTAACTGTCCACGTGCACCTCAGGAGCTTCCAGGCTTAACACTCATTTAAATGAGATTCATGAGGCGTAACTGAAGGGAGACAAAGCCGAAATGCTAGAGGCTCTTACAAAATAACTTATAAAACCTTATGCTCCCTTAGCAATGTGTAAAGTATGAAATACTTTTGCAGCACAAATGTTGTGCTTGTTTTCTCAGCCTAAATACCAAAAGACTAAAAACATGAGACAAGAAAATGTCTTTGAATGTCACTACATAGATTTTTAATAAAATTTAAAGTCTCTATTAAGGACCACTTATTTCCAAGTCAAAAAAAGTCCTCAGAGATTTTACTTTGACACATATACATGTACATAACATCTTCTGTGTAAAACTGAGTAGGGATTTTTTTCCCTCTTTCTCTCTTCTTTTAAGTCAGTTTGGTTATCCAGACTGGGTCCTAATTAAATCTGGCTATGAGTAATCTTAGGTACCCTTGCTTCTGTAGGCTGAATTCAGGTAAGCGTGATTCAACTCATGACTTCTTCTGTCAGAAGTGGAAGGAAAGTAAAATCAGTTATAAATATATTTCCCCCTCAGTAAAGTAATGGCAATCTAACAAGATCTGTGTGGAGCTTTCCTTTGGCAGAGTCGGCTAGACAATGTAAGAGTCTGTCAGATGATCTCTGATTAACTGAGACAAAAAAATCAATATTTATGTTAAGTAAATGGTGGTTGGCAAGTAGATGGGAAAATGTCCAAAGTTTAATGTAATTGACCCATATAACACAGAAATGGAAAAAAACAAAACTGTGAAAACTATTTTTCAGAGTCTCAAAGTATAAGCAAGGAGTAGCTTTCTGGGGGCCATACTCAGATGTCCTTCTGCACGTCTATCTTACTTTCCCTGATGAACCATCCTACTACTGTTTTGAATTTGTCAAATTCAAACCATGTGGTAGCCCCTCCTCAGCACAGAGTGCTTTTTACTATCACATTAATGCAATGCCTCTTTGAAATACTTTCTTTACATGAGATCAGGTGACGTACCCTCAGCAAAAAAAGTTACCTTTTCAATCCTCTCTTATAAAGAATTTTCATATGGCTAATCTAGTCCAAAGCAGTAAATATGTATATATAATTCATATGTATTTTATATGCGTATATTTGATCTGTATCTTCTTATCCAGAACTGCCCTACAGTTAAGAGCCCTAACTGGTAAAGATTGGTTCTGTTAAAGTTTTATTTGTATGATTTGCCATTATGAAGAAGGTTCATTGTTACTTGTTAACTGTGAGAAGGGATAAAGTGTTTCTTTATACATTTGTTTGCCATAGGCATCCCAGCATTGGGATCAGGAGAGCTCTAGGAAGAATGATGTAAGGTTAAAAGAGCAAAATGTTTACTGCAGATGTTTCAGTTAGAGTGTATAAGAGTAAATGCTGGAGAAAACAAAAGAATCGCATTGCTGGAAGACTCGGCTCCCTGACCCTCCTTCTGACTCTTATGGTCACATTCCTTGAAAAGAAGCATAGCAAAATATTTAAAATCAAACTATTCAAAACCAAAGATGGAAAATGGTTTGGTGCTGAAACTTCACTGGATGTGACCTTCTGCTAAGAGCACTCAAAGTGCCTACACCACCAGATCTAAAAATAAATGACAGACAGAAAATTGGCAGGATGCTCCCTGAGGTCTAAACAGTGTAATGTCATGTAGTTTTTAACTGCATGGATATTTGTCACCACAATCCTGCATGAAGGACACACACTGTGCAAACTCTTATTAATGTGTTACGTTGCTTTTTGGTTTTGGCTGGTGAGTTGAATCCAATATTTTCCCTTTTCTTCCCCGAATTCATTGTGCGAAGCTGTCTGGTACTTCATGAATTGCATAATAGTGTCTGCTGTGAAGTATGCAAGTACCTGACTGTAGCATCCACCTGTACGTGACAGCTTCATTGAGAAAATTGTTAAAACTATTTTCTCTTTGTGCCCCCTCTAGGATATTATAAACTGCTTGTGCCATAGGAGGTCGCCCAGGAAGGCCTGCATGCCAAAGAGAAGCACCTCGTTTGCCATCTCATTCATACCTCTCAAGATTTCTAAGATGAATTATTTATCAAAGATGCTTATGTCAGAAGTTTGGACAGCAGATGTCTTCTTTAATTATTCCTGACTGTTTTTTTCTCCAGTGCAGCACATGGTGAGTTTCTTCAAGACAGAGTAAAGATGCTTTATTTTAGGATACCAAAGAAAAGGCTGAAGTAAACTGTTCCTCTACCTGCTTGCATGCTAGCAGTGACTAAAAGGCAATATTGTCTTCATATCCACACCACAGATCCCTGCTCAGATATTCAACTCCCTACATGCGGGAGACTCCCACTAGTGTCAGCGGGAGCTGAAATGTGCTGGACTGACAGTTCTGGATGCTGAAGATCTTTTATGCATTTTAATAGACTAGACAAGACACTGTCTAGTGTAATCGCAATCTTGGTAATGAGAGGGAAGATGTGTGAGAGGACATGAGAATTAATAACACCCACCGTTGAGATCAGGCGTGTGTGAGAGGGGAGGATTCTACTGGGAAGGCTTCACATCCACCCCATCCGTAGACTGAGCTCACCTGTTTGAAACAGCCTAAGATTTTTCTGTTACTTCATTATTCAAAAGAAGAATTCAGTGATGCATCACCTGTGGGCTGCCTCTCTGCAGAGGAGTCAAACAACCTGCATTTACAAGCAACGCTATGCAGAAATACCAAAACACAAGAATTTTTAAATTCAAATTTACGTTATTTATGATATTCTGTGAAAATTTGCATAAGACATACTTCATTTGCAAGGACATTTCTTTTAGAACCTATACATATGTAAGAACTCAAATAAACACATATCTGAAGAAGCCCTGGCGTTCAAAGGCTCCCACAAACATCCTAAAATACTTCTGTGAGAAACCAACACCACGGAACGTGCTCTTCTAACAGGTAAGGATTGCAACCTCTAAATAGGGAAAGGCAGTTTCATAAGGGCATATTCCCAGGCTTGTTCCCCAAAGCAATTAGTAACACTTGCCGCTGAGTAAGTCTAGCAATGTGGGCCGAGTCAGACTACTGCTCTGATGCAGCAGGATCTGCCATGATTCGTGACACAGGAACACACTGATGAGAAGGTTTTCCCATTAGTTCATAGGTAAATACTCATTTCAGTGAATGTTTTGTGAAAGGCAATTGCAGAAATACTCCCTTGTAAAACGCCAACAGCTCCTGGATTTTAATTTGCCAGAATAAACCATGCATTTTTCACTTAGGTCTAAAATATGCCTTTAGGTCTTAATTTAAGCCTATTCCTTTTCAGCAGATGGAAGCCACGTAAGTGCTTAGTGTAAAAAGAAAGGTAGGCTAAGAGATGAAGAAAGTTGGAAGGGTAGAACCATAAAGAAAGGAACAAGAGTGAGGCTAAATGAAGAAAGAATTATTTTCCTCTTCCACCCTGAAAAGAGCACTGAAATTTTTGCCTGCAAAGTTTCCTTTCAGAGGTGAGATATGTGTGCTGCCTCCACCCTCCCTATTAGCTTTGTGCCATGGTCAAGGCTATAAATTAGCCCCAGGTGGGTTGACTGGGTCCTAATAGCAGGCAGCTGCTGGTGGGCTTGGCTTCTTCTCTGTGAAAGAAAAAAAAACGTCAAACAAGAGCTCCTTCTTCTCCACCTGCAAAAAAGTAAGAAACTTTGTACTTTATGAAATGGCTTGGCTAAAACAGGTCACGTTAATATTTCCAGTTTAGCTGGGAGTGTGTGTCTCCAGTCTTGTATTTAGCTGAGGTCTAAATGAAATTTAGTTTTGGGAGCAGAATTTTGTTCCCAATAGACTTATGCCCTGCAGTTGACCCTGGTGATTCCACCCCATCATTACCATACCCAAGGGGAACTTAACCTTTAGCTGTTGAGTAGGCTACAGGTCTTGGTCACATTTTTTTCCAGTTTGGGAATGAGGTATTGATGAACAGGCTGACATAAATATTGAAGCTACCATATTTTCAAGAATCCTTGCACAGGCACTGATTTCTGGGGGGTAAGGGTTTTCTCAGTCAGCCCCCAGGAAGTTACCTGCTCCTGAGGAACTTCAGTGATGGGCCATGGCCTGCTTTCCAGTTCTTGGCTTGGTGTGGGAAAACCAAAGCTGAATACCCACAAAACAAATCTTTTTCTTGCTGCACTGGGACTAGCAAGGAAGTGTAGTGCTCACAGTGAAAGTATTGAGGACTCCTGTTTAGAATATGAACTTAACATTTCTTTAGGCATTGAGTCTGCAGTACCGCACTAGCTTTTTCCTGTTTGCTTTGGCAAAACTTATACTTTCTTTTTTATAACTATGAGCCACTGTAAAGGTTAGGATTTTTTTCATTTTTCAGAGGTTTACTCTATATTTCTTCTTGCTTAATGATACAAGTAGACCTTTTTCTTTGATTTCTTCCTCCTTTTATGTTTCTCTGCTTGGGACTAACAGGCTTTTAATCTGTAGCTTTCCTTCCATATAGGTTGTGTCTGTGTCATGCCATACACATATGTTTTTCTCTGAACCTTCTTCAGTATTTTTCTTTGTCACCTCTCCGATATCCTTGTTTACTGCCTCCTGTTTCAGGGCACTGTCATTATTTCTTTCTTGGTTGAGTTAAAGAGAAAATTGGAAGCTATTGATATAGGAATGTTTGAATGTGGTTTCAAAATCTCTTTCTTAATCTGTGTGACCAAAAAAGGAAACATTCTGTTCTTTACAGACTTCTTTTTTTTTCTGAATTACTGATGGAAGAGACTGTGTGGTACTCTGCTTCCAGTGAAACTTGCTGCGATGTGAGATTGGGGAAAGAAAGCACTATAGCTGTCTGTTTTAGTAGCAAATATCTGACCTTTCTTTTTCCTGTGGGTTTTGTGCCATTTCTGCACATCTGTGTTCTGCTTTTTTATGATCTTGTGGTGTTTTGTGTACTGCCTCATTTTAATTTTTTTTTTTTCCCCCCTATATCTTATTTCCCTGCGTAAAGTGTCTGACTTTAAGTTGTACTGGAACAGAACTCTGTTATCTATACCAAGAGAGCTCCACAACAAACCTGACAGACTATATTTACTGTACATACTGTATTTTTCAGCAGTAAAATACTTATTTTTAATTTTAAAAGCAACTCATTTTCTTAATTAACTTTTTTTATTGAGGGTTTAGTGCATGTTCATTACAGAAATTGCAGCTCTTCTCTGAAAATTTACTATAAAAATTTTTCTTTGTAGGGTTCCATATTTATTGTGCTTTAGTGATTTTCAGATCAAATGCACGCAGTTTGGTAGTAAAAAGATGTTTTTGTTTTTCTACCTGGCAGACTTGTGCATTCAACTGGGGCTCTGGCTCAAGCTGGGTTTTTTGCCTTCCCATGCATCAGCAACAGCAGGGCAAATTACAGCTTCTGTTTACACCTGCCTTTTCACTGGGGTTGTGCAGGTGTGACAAAATACAGCTTAGCAACCAGTTCTCCTTGTTATAAGAGTGATCACAAATCTGGCTTGCCTGCTGTCATGTTGGCTCTGTAAAACTAACAGGACTTATGGAGGAAGAAAATCACTTTTCCTTTTGATATGGTCACAAGTATATTTATGCTTGAGGAACAGGTCTGCTAGACAGAGAAACAAGTAGTTGACATCTACACGTAGTCATATCCTGAAAAGCAACTGTGCTTCCAGCCAGTAAAAAAAATCCTTTTGGATGAGACAGCTGGTTGTGTTCTTAACAACTTCTATAGGTAAGGTTTTGGACAAAAACTTCCCCTGCTTCTAGGAGGAGTAGCATGGAGTCATTCCCTAATTCCACAATGAAAGGAAGTTCTCTGCATTGCAGACCATAGAGCTGTTTCACAGACCAGGGCTGTTCTGTATATGGCTTCTGTTTGACAGGTATTGTGTAGACAGGCATAGTGAAGACTCAAGTTCCTGCAGTGGTGCAGAGAAAAGAAATCCCTTACCTAAAAATTCTGGTAGGTTCCAGTGTGGGATGCATGTCATTGAGCCAAATAAGTCTGAGGTGCCTGGGGAAGAAGATTCAATCCCTGGAGGACAGTTGGTGAGTGGCCTTTTGGACACAGTTGCCTACTTTGTGGATTAAAGTTGATCCAAAATGGAGGTGGGTCAAAGTAAGTCTGCTCTAGGGTACAAACTTGAACCTATGTATACTAAAATTTTGGTACATTGAGCAGAGCTTCCCTTTCTGATCTGTCATTGGGACACCACTCTTCTGCAGCCACTGAGATCTTAAGGCACATAGCTCCAGAGCTGCTGCTTGCACCAGCAGACATCTTTTTCCTAAAGCAATGTATTCAGAGGCTGGACCAGCTCAAGTGTCTGGAGATTTTTGGTGCTGCTTTTACATCTGAAATCTTGTGGGAAAAGGACAGAGAAATTCCACTGGGTCCACTGTTTGTCTTTTTAAGAAAACTTGATGGTTTTCAAAGTAATTGCATCTCCCTCCCCACTTCCCTCTCTTGAAAATACTACTGAATCCAGCAGCAGGAGGGACAAGGGGATTACTTGAATTCTTTCTAGACAGAACTTGCAAGAATTTTTCTAATTACAGTGTAGCTACCCTTAAATGGAAGACAAAAGTACTAATCATTTTGATGACAGGTTCCCATGTGGTTACTGTATTTGAGGTTACTCTAGAATCCTAATGTGTGGCAGTAACTATTTTGTTTCATCCCTGTGCTTTTTTTTTTTCCCTAGCACATGCTTTTTGCTTCATTTCCTTCTTACAGGATTGTCATGTGTTTGCTCTACCTGAGCTTGCAACTTCATTAAACCCCATTATAGTCCATATTGTCACATTAATGTATTGCTACTTTCAGTAAAAAGGCTTTGAATATTTTTTTTTAATTAAAGGGGGTGTGTTTTATTCTTTAGAACTGTAAAATTGTAAGTTGAAAGACCAGCGTAAAAACACTGAGAAGTAATTAATTACAAATGGGCTTCTCAGCACATAAGGAAAGGTTTTCATTTTGACATTAATATACAGAGGATGTGATTAAAATGCATCAGGGAAAAAGGCTTATTCAGTTCATTTGAACTGTATTGGGTATGAATAGCAGTTTCTCACTTCTGTGGAAGATGCTTACCGGGAATTTAAAATGTGTGTACCTTAACACATGGCTCTGAAGTATTTTCTGTAGTGTCTTCTGAAGTAAACTGTTACGTAGTCTGGAGTGAATGTTTAGCTACTCAGTTTTGTATTCAGACAGCAGTAATAGGTGGTTATCCACTGAAGTATGTAAGTATCTGTCTACGTCCCAGTACTCTAGTGCTCTCAGTTGCTGGAAATGCTGGTAAAAAAAAAGTCCCCATGAGACACAAAAAGGAGGAACAGTTCTCCACATGGGGCCCTCCCCTGCATCCAGCAGTCTGTGAGGTAAGGGTCTCCTCCCAGGGCTGTATGTTTAAGAGCTGTTGATGTATTTGTTTTAAGCAGGTGTCTAATTTGGAAATCCCTGTATGTATTAGGGCTTCATACAACTTTATGGGCAGCAGGTTCCTCGGGGCCCATTGGGTTTATTATCTTTGTTGCCTCTTCATTGCTTTGAAATTTGAGGGAAGGGCGAGAAAAACTCTTTGCCTCTGTCCTCATCTTCCAAGTTTTGCACGGACCCGGAGCCCTCCCTCTGTAGGTGCATTTGTAAGGGCAAGGCCTCTATCGTGACTTAATGCTGACAATGAGACAATATTATCAGAGGCCTTTTTGTGACAATTAGCTGAAACTGTGTGTTCTGCTGTTCAGAGAGTAGATGAATTCCCAGATAGCGGTTTGGTTTTCCTCCTTTTGTGGTGTGAAAGTACTGTTTCTGTGGGTCAGTTTTCTGGATGTAGCAAGGAACAAAGGTCAGGGATCTGTGCTGATATTTTGAATAAAAGTGAATTTTCTAAGCAACTGCTGAGAAAAGTCAGGAGTTAAGAAAAACTGGACTTTGGGCTCATGCAGACCATAATTGCTCCTCTCCTGCCTTCTGAGATGCCACTTGTGTAACGGTCGTAAGAAAAATAAGCTAGTATTAATAAGCACAGCCTCCTTGATGTCAAGAGACGTGGAAAGACTGTAGGACATAAAGAACATCATCTTTCCCTTCCTGTTGCTTGAGCTGCAGTTGTTTGTTGTGGCGGTGAGTGAACAGATCTGTTGGAAAATACATGAGATACTGTCTCATTAAACATGGTAGAATTTAATGGAAATGTGTTCTTAATTTCTGGAACCCTGTTTTTTTATTTCCTCCCTAACACTTGCTAAGGAATTGTTTGTTAACTTGCTGGTCACACAGGCATGCATCGTAGAAGGGGGAGTAAGATGCCTGATGAAGGACACAGATCCAACGTCTCTATGTTTATAATAGAGATTGTTTTCCATGCTACTTTCCTATTCCAACATACTTGTTACTTAGAAGCAAGTACGCAATGTGTTGTCTTGGTTTGCTTTTTACGCTGTTGTGCACAACTCTGCGTGTCAGGACGTGGGTCAGAGTCTTGATAGAATTGGCTTGGTTACCAATCTGGTTATCAATTAAAACTAGAAATGATAGTGCTTTTGCTCTGTTTTAAGGTGGCATCTCTGAGAAGTGACTTTCCAAACACTGTCTTAAACAGCTCAATCTTCTGATGAAAACTCTAAGGCTGAGAGCAGTATGTTAATTATTAGAGCAGCAAATCAATAAAAGTGTCACTGTTGCCTCATCTACTGTGCAAATAAATGAGTTCAGTATTTTATGTCTACATTTTCCTTCTTCCCACCCCCTGCTCCCCCCCCAAAGAATTTAAGATCTTCGCTTCACTTATAGCTGTACAAAGGACAAATTAGAACCTGCTGCTATCTGTGATTACAACAGACTGACGTATTAAGATATTTTTTTTCTGAAAATGGCTTTCATTGGTACGGCCAGATAAAGCAATTTATTTTAGATCCATCTTTGCAAATAGGTCCTGTTGAAAAGGCTGACTGCTAAGACTGTTTGGCTCTCAGAATGAATCTTCCTTTTGAAAAGTGTTTAAAGATTTAAGCTTAGCCCTAGACATCAATTTCCAAAAGCTTTTGGACTTCAAACAATGAGCTTAACTAGCCTCTAGAATAACATGAAAGGTAGTACAATGTCCAGAACATCTATTGAAAAAGCCTCTAATATCTCCAAGTGCCCAATTTATCTCTGGATTTAACTTTAAAACTGATGGAATTTTTAAATGAGAAAAAAGTTCTTCTAAAATGTAATCATAAGCTGCTCTAAAACACTGTTCTGAACCAGCTGGGACAGATTTAGTTCCTCACATACCTATTTGCAGGAAGATATGCTGCTTGAGGGGGTGATTTACTGTTTCTGTCAAAAGGAGCTGCAGTTCCTCTTGCAAAATTGTTAGAGACTGAGTCTAAAGGGATTAGCAGATTTTAAGTTTAAGCTTTTTAGTGTGTCATTTGGTTAATTTATGGTACCTCTTTTAGTGGCTGTGGAAATGGTCTGCTTTCTAATATTGTACCACTGATAGTTTGATAGATAATTTTAATTACTTTGCAGGTAGCATTTTTAACTCTCTTCTAACTCCCTTCTTCATTCTTTCTTTTCCAGAAGTAAGGGCTCCAGCTGTTTGACTCAAGTGTATCTGCTTTCCCCTTAGTTCATTGTAGCACATACACATTCTAGATGTGAATGGGAACAAGCAGGTTTGTCAGAGTAACGGCAAATGTCTCACTTCCTCATATGTCTCCAGTACCATAATGATAAGGGGGCCATAGAGGACTTACCAAGACGTGACCTTGTCCACACAGATGTGGCAGTTGTCAGGTTTTCATGCCATTTTAATTTGCTTTAAGAGAAAAAGGAAATAAGCAAGTTTTACTACATTTATCACAACAGATCTTCAGTCAAATTTTCTATTCTGTGAATGTTTAATCAAGATATTGTTCTAATGGTTTTCAGCTTCTAGGTATGTCTTTTGAATTAAAGTTATGCCATGAAGACTGTATAACCTGGCACAAGACACTGGAGGATATCAAAATCCTAAACTGTTTTCCGTCCCCTGTAGTTTCTTAAAATAGCCTTCTTGGGTGCTCAGCTCTTCCCATGGGGAGTTCTGGGTTTATAAACAGTAGTGTCCGTGAGAGTCCTCGCAGGGGGCATAATATCTAGAACTTCATGTCTTTGGAGAACCTGGGTGTAGGAGACCAAACCTTCTAGTTCAACAGGACTATGACATTGGTCATTACTAAAACAAACCAACGCTGATGTCTAAAGCCTTCTTTGCTCAGCAGGGTTAGGGTAGGTTGATGCAGCTTGCAGAAAATTACCCAAACCGCCTGCTTCTAGAACTGTGGCTTTTGTGGTTGGGGTTTTATCCTCCTATACTTCTGACAGAGTGTATCTGACCTCGTTATCTCAGTTCTGGGTAGGTCTTCTCAGTATTTCTTCAACCAGTGGCCTGTTTGTTTTTTGTGGGTGTGGAGGACTGGCTAGCTGAGAAGGGTCACGTAGACATAATTCAGCTAGCTGAGCAAGAGCTGGAGAAACATCGGACTCAGCTTTTGTGATTGCTAAAATGGTACGGACAGGAGGAAACCGTTACACAGTGACAGGATGCCTGTAGTCGCTCAGCTCTGGGGAAAAGAAGAAGTAAGGCATAGGAAAAGAGGAAGTAGCTAACTATAGATAAGAAACTAAGGGCTGACTTAACGAACCAATCAGAATGCTGTATTTTGGAATATGTATTAACTAATTATGGCAGAGTTTAAAAGACGGCTGTATTATTCAATAAACGAAGCTTGCTGATCACTCATATCGAGTGCACCTGTCTTCCCTCCGTCGCGACATGTGGGTTTTGGAGAGGATTTTCCCCCAAAGAATTTGACCCGTGTTCCTTCTGTGTCTTCCAACATTGGTTTGTTTTAACTGTTCTCAGTTTTGACTTTCGAAGAAGAGGGAGTGATGTATTTAGCCTTTCACTGGCGTTCATTCACCTCTTGGCATAGGTGTACTTTCTAGTTGTTCTGTTGTTTTGTTTAAACCCTACTAAGACATAAATGTTACATGCACATTCGATGACTGAAAGAAATGAAAAACTTCAGAAAATTAACTGAATGTTTTCAAGTATGAAGTTTAAAATAGAATTTTTTTTCACTACTTTTTCTTCTGCCATGATCTACTCTGGTAGACAAAATCTGGATCTGTCACCTTTCCATCTCAGGCATTCACATACAAAAGTATCTATCCATCATGCCTCTGAATGGAATTTTCCAATGATTATTTGGCAGTGTCCATCATAATTTCTGTTGTCAACTGTGTGTCTGTCACTGAACAGAAAATGGAGCCCTTCCTGCTGGGAAGGGTGATTGCATGTTACAACCTGCTTGTCCCTCCCAGTCCCTTGGGCTGTTGTTCATTGCTGGAGGTGTGGTGTTTTTGAGGTGCTAATTAATGCTTATCACGTGTTTCTCAGGCTCACCCTGCTGAGCCCCTTTCTGGGATTAAAAAAAATGGTATTCTGAATCCCAATTTTCTTTGGAACTTGTTTCTTTGGGAAATGGGAGTTGCTTACGGGACCAAGCACCTATGTCTCTTCTTATCACAGAAAGTTGTTGGTGAAATTAATTTCCTTCTCATAGTCTGCAATTAAAATATAGTTTATCATTATGTACTTTATTGTGACTCACATGAAAAGACTTTAACGTGTTATTTTTCAGCAGCGAAAGTGCTATTTTTAAGATTATGGGTGATTTCATGTGGCGGTGCTTATACATACAGGAGGAGAAAGAAAAAATTCTTGATCAGTTGATGGATTATTTCTAAATTGTCTTTGTCCTTAATGTTACAGTTGCTAATAATGATTTATAATGCTTGGCCATTTTCTCCTCCTTTAGGAAGAGATTTTAAAATTTGCTGTATTTGAAGGTTTATTCCCCAAATGTGTTGGTTTGGGTTTTTTTAGCATTTTCATTGTCTTTTCTGTTCTACAGATAGACAGGGTGTCATGATGTGAAGGGTAACCTTCATTGCTCCAATGTCACTGGTGACTGTGAATATATTTATATAACCTTCATAAACCTCAGTGTAATTATTAGCTATTCAGGGACTATTACCCTGATACTCATAACAATTTAGTAAATAATAAAGTTTCAATGGATAATAGGGGATATTTTCTATTGGGATTTTTAATCTGCTAAAACAACAAACAAATGTGCCCTTCATAAGCATTTAAATGCATGATTGAATCCATTCTTTCAAGAAAAATAGCTAAGTAACTCTATTTTCAAGGATATTCTCAAGTGTTATAGATATCAAATTTCTAAGTTTTAATATTAAGAGAATCACTGAGGTTTTGGAAAACTTTGGTGCTAGTTTGACAGATGCACCTGATAATCCCAAATCAATTTCTGTTAGATTAGGATAATTTGACAGGTTTAGATGTTGATGGGGAGGGTGGGACCATTTTGCTTCAGTTATTCTGCCCAGCTATTCTAATTAATCTCCACTTAATTTAAAGAAATTACTTACTGTATCTGATAATGAGTTAATTTGTAATTCAATTAGCAGCACCATTTGCAAGCCTTTAATGTGAACAAAAACACCTGCTGAACTGCTCAGCCTGCATTATATCCAGGAAATGGCAAAATTGTCCTCCCCTGGCTGCCAGAATGGGGAAGGCCAGGTCACACCACTGCCCACAAAGATGGACTGGTACCACCTGTCTCAAAGACCAGTAAAAATTTACTCCATAAATGTCAAATGGTGGATAGGATGAGCTTTTTCCTGCAACATTTTCTTATTCGGGTCATGGTGTAAATATTGAGCTTTCACTTGCTATATAAGTGAGGGAACTATATGGTATAGGAAAATCTGTTAAGCCTCTTGCAATCAAGCAGTGTCCTTGTGGATGGGTTGTTTTG
The DNA here is from genome assembly GCA_033628505.1 of Tringa tobata. Taxonomy (NCBI): domain Eukaryota; kingdom Metazoa; phylum Chordata; class Aves; order Charadriiformes; family Scolopacidae; genus Tringa; species Tringa tobata. The sequence goes on from JAHREE010000161.1 coordinate 4,096,958, forward strand.
ACCCAGCTGTTAGCGAGGAAGTGCTCTCCCTCTCCTGCAATACTGAAATAACAGGCTGCTTCTAACCCCCTCGCTCCCCACCAGGGTTCTGCGGAGTTTTCTGGTAGCCATCTAGCAAAGCAGTTAGGTCTGTGTTTAATTTTGTTGTCTGTAGCGCCACTGAAAAGGGAAGGATGCACCACAGAGTTTTGATTGTTAGTGATGACCTGAAAGTTGTTGTTTTTTGAAAATTTTAAATAAGATTAATGTGTTAGATGAATAGATCTCTTCAGCTGTGATCTTGGCCTAACTGAAAGAGAAATTGTGTTGTAATAAGTGCTCTCCCTGATACATAACTTATACAGTGTCCATTACTATTATTTTTGTTACTTTAAACGGAAAAGAAAGGTTTTGTTTTGAAAAGTTTATAATGAGAATACTGGCAAAGAACAGCTCCATCTTAAAACAACAACAAAAACTTCAAAACAAAAGCAGACAAAAACCCACCGAGTTGCTTCTGTTATGGAGGAAACAGCCTGCAGATCAGTCACTTTCTGAAACTGTTTTACACTTGGTTGCTCTAATTAATTGAAAATTGGAAGCATTTTCTTAGCTATGTTAAGGTATAATGGAGCGAAGAAGGTAGATGTCGTGTCATCTACTCAAAATGCTTGCACAAAGTACAAGTCCCTTGGTAAACAGATATTTATTTTTTTTTGGTAGGTATGATAATATGATCTAAAATGAGGATAATGACATAACCAGAATAGAAAAAGCAGATCTGCGTAGAAGTGGCACAGGAGGAAGGGTGACACTAGGGTATCATAACATTTAGCTCACTGGGAAAGGAAAGGACAGAGGAGGGAAAAGAGATCAAGTGTCTGTATTTTCTACTAGACTGTGACTCAGGATGGGATTTAAGCCAAATGACCAGATTTAATGCTTCTAATCACTTTTTTTCTTCTAAGGTTCTTTTTTCTCCTCCATGACTAGCACCATTTAAAAAAGACCTAACAGGCCAACGTTCATCTTAATTATTCTCTTTCAGGTTTGTGCGCGCTCACAATGCCAAGTATTCAAGGCGATCCAAATTTTTCTGCCTTTGGCAGAGGGAATTAGATGCTTGCCCCGAACGCTTATATGCTATGTGCTGTATGTCCACAGCCCCATCAAAGTTAAAGTGACAAAGTTAAAATCAGGTTATAGCTTCTGATTTTTTTTTAAGTGTTTAGAATCACAAATAGATCACAGTAGAGGCTAACGGGAGGAAGGTAGAGTAGAGCTTGGCAACCAGTTGAAGACTAGAAATGTATGTATCACTTTAAATATAAGAGTTGCTGGTTCTTGCAGTAGTGGGTGCATCACTGTAGTGAGTCCTAAACATACACATCTTTGGTATCTGCATTCAAAATGGCACCAGTTGCCTCTAGGAGATTATTTTTGAATGAGCATCAATGTAAAATGACAGCCAGCTGGCTGCTGGATTTTTTGTTCGGTTTTGGAGTGTTCTAGGAACTTGAAGGTTTTTGTTGTAATGTGGTTCCCAGGAATTGAAGCTGCTGTTTAGCCAGTCACTGGCTCCTGTTATTTCTTTGTCTACATGACTGGAAGTTCCTTAGTTTGTGATGTGCTTTGAGAGCTCTTTATTTGTGGCTTTGGGGAACAACAAACAGAAAAACTCCAAAATTTTACCTCTAAAATTTGCATTGGATTAACTAGATAGGCTGGGTGATGTAAATAAAGTATCGCAGTCATTTTTATTTTTTTTTTGTCACTGACTTTTATGACTTACTGTTATTTCCATATTCCTAAAATATGGCTTCCTGAACTGGAATGCAATATTTAGAAGTATGTTTCCCTTGGTGTGCAACTCAGAATGACATTAGCTCTACTAAATTAATGTTAGCTAAAAGTTCCTCTTGAACAACTGAACTTCGATGGTTAAACACTCGCTGATTTCATAGTTAGAGCCAGTGGGTTTTTGTTGTTTTGGTTTTTTTTATGGCTGTATTTTTTTTTTTATATGGCTGTATTAAACACGTAGTCTTGGATTGTTGCCAGTTTACCAGGTCACCAAACTGTCAGCAGTTTACCTACTCACTTTTTCATCTTACTGGCAAAAATAATCTTTGTGCTCTCTGCCCTTTCACAACTTTTTCTAGCTTTATGTGCTTTGTTACTGAATTATATCAAACCTGGTCCCTTCAGGACTCAAGTAACTCAAGTCTGGTTTGCTGATGTCGGCTATGTCTGATAGTAGCTGTACAACTGCAAGTCTTGAAATTTAGAAAAATAACTATTTAGGCTGTTATGTAGTTCATTAATATGTGCATTATAAATATTTTTAATTATGTTGTGAACATCTAAGTCGTGGTAATACCATGGTAAAATGCTAGCTTGTATCACCGTTGTTGCCCTTATTGGTCAGGTCTTTGGCCTACTGGGCTTGAAGAGCGGAGGGAGACTTTTCCCAACTCAAATGTATTTGTTATCAAATACTTTGATAATCCAATACTGACTTTGAAGTTATTTTGTCTTGTGTTTATGTCAGACAATTACTTTCACAAGATCGTGGGATAATTCAGGTTCAAAGGGACCTTTACTCCAACCTCCCCCAAGCAGTGTGGGTTGTGAGGGAAGGCTGCTCTGGGTGTTAACCAGTCGGATCTTAAAAACTTTCAAGTCTGGAGACTGCTCAGCCTGTCTGGGTCCCTGTTTCTCTGCTTAACTGTCTTCACGGCGAAAAGATTTCTCCTCTCCCTTTCACCTTCACACAGTTTTTATCGATGTCTGCAGTGTTTGAAGTTAAGGGAGGTTTTTTTCATAGTTTTGTAATTAAAGCTGGCCTGGCTTATTAGTTCATAAATATTAGGAAGTGATGCAGCAACATGTAGTTATTAAAGCAGTGCAGGATACTAGTGCAAATCTGAGCTGGAAGGGTTTCGTGTAAGTTTTCTGCTTTGACACAGAAAGGGGTTTTGTTGTGAAAATAGTTTCCATTCAAAACTGAAGAACTGTGACATTTTTCAGACAAATGTTAGAACATTATATTGGTAGAGAACAATATATTATATATTTTCATAATAGACATCTGAATGGCTGAAGGTTGCTACTGCTGAACATAGTTGTCACTATGCAATGAGTAGATGCTCCAAGTCTAGTTATCACAAAAAGCATGCTGGGCTAGACAGCATCGGTTTGTGCTTCAGTTGGCAGAAAAGCTGTGCTGTCCCAGGGGAGGCTGATCCAAGGCAGAGGAAAAGCTTTTCCAGAGTTGAGCTCTTTCCAGTAGAGGAAATGACATCTGCTTGCATTGTTTTATACCTGTTCTGAGAGTCTCTGCTGAATAGTCTACTGCGTTGGCGTCCGAGGCTGCCAACCCAGCGTACCTCACAAGCACTGCAATTTTGGTGTAATCCCTCCCATGTGAATTGAGGCACGTTCTCTGTGTGAATTACTGGGAAGAAAGATGGAAATCATGTTGTTCTAGCAGAAGCACTTCAGGAGCAAATACTGAGTGTGGGGGATACCTGCACTGATCTTAACACCAACTCTATTCTAAAGCACTGTCCCTTTGTCTCCCATGGTATGCTTTCTTTGCTCTATTAAACTTAACTTATCCCCCAGCTCTTTCTTTAGTTCTTCTCAATCTCCTCTTTCTTCTAGTGCTGAGGAAAACAGAAGCCCACACAGGAAAATACTTGATAGGTCATTTACTCAGTAAAAGTCCAACAATGTCAATAAGAGAAGGGGAGACAAATTCAAAACAACATATAAGTGTTCATAATGATAGAATTCAAGCTGTCTTGATGACAAAATTACAATTGCTTTTTATTTCAACTTTAAAATACTGGTGTCCTCGTTTAAAATATCAGTCGCAGGGTAGAAACCAAGTATTTTAATGTTAGTTCTTCAGTGTAGGCCTTTGTTAGGATATATCAAGTCATAGACAATGTCTGAAATGGCACTATAGATTTGCTAGCTCGGACACTTTAAAAGTCTTGGTATAAAGCCCAAAGCGTATGTTCTAAAAAGTGTGATTAAAAGCACTGTTGTTGCACTAGATCAGGTGAAATGTCCAGCCAACTTGTGTCTTATATCTAACAGTAGCCACTCAAGGATACTTAAGGAAAGAGCATTAAAAGAAGGTGTGAAGTAGAGGATGATCCTTTCCCTGGTACATTTCCAATTTAAGGACTTCCTGTGGCAGTATGCATTTTTTAGTGCTCTGGAAAGTGTCAAGAGGGCATACTGGTTTGTATAGGCTCATTTTGATCACTAGTTAGATAAATACAGTGTTAAAATAGAACTACTGCTGGTCATCTCTTCTACCCTAATAATTTATTTCAAAGTTTATCAGATAAACTGCATTCAATCTGAGAAATTCAGACTGAAAGATAAACTCAATAAAATCTCAAGAATGGGCATGTTCAGCTAAGGCATGCATATAACCTAAACCAAATCCTTTGCCAACAGTACACATTAATTATGATTTAAGTATTTTAATACGGTCTTAATTTGGATTAGCTGAAAAAAACGCAGCTTGTTTTTGGAAGACTCATCCAATTGTTCTTTTTATTGTTTCCATCACTATAGGGCAGAGTTAAGGCTGTTTGGATGCCCTCAACTGTAATTATGCAATTGCAAGCAATTTATCCAATGTTTACATGCATATAATACATTGTATATTAACTTCATTGACCCTAATGTGCTTTGGATCAGGTCCAACATAGATGTGTTGCTGAATTTGTAAAATGCTTTGGGATACTTCAGATAAAAGGCACAGTGATAAAGTAGGAGTTAGTAATTATCATAAGCACGAGGAAGTGGTTATACTTGACTCTAGCCATTGACCCATAACTCTTGGAAAGAAATTGAAAGCTAAATGATAGATACTGCAGAGTAGCATCCCATCAGAAAAGCTATTCAATTTCATAGTCTCTAATCTAACTACCCAATTCTGAAGGCGGAAGGTGAGATATTTTTGTCTGGTTACAGTTAAGCAAAGTGCCAAGTATTTTTTTTTTCCAACTTGCTCTTTGCATGTTGAGCTGTAGGCTCACCTGAAGCGTGTCAGAGCCTCCAAAGCATCAGTATGACCAGCTGCAGTGTTTTAAAGACAATTCCATTCTGCAGTGTCCTCCTTCCTTTCAGCTGTTGTGACCGTCCTTTCTTTGTATTGCTTTGGCACAGTGATACACAATGCACATGAAGCACAGTGTTGGTAATCCTTCTAGAGGTTTGGTATTGGCATTTGCCTTCATGAAATTACTCAGCAAGAGTGCAGATTGACATGGTCAGGTACCCAGCAGAACAGGAATTTGCAACGCTCCAAATCTCATGAAATCTGGGCATCATCCATTTGGCTTCTAGCAATGAAAGCTGATTAGCAAAAGGCAAGCAGAATGTATCCAAGAAGCTACAGTACAATGTGGCTCACTAAAGCCAAATTAGGAGGAATGCAAGTGATTTTACTAAGTGTGTGCTTGCATGTAAGTGTAAGGAAGGTAAATGTATTGCTTCTGAGGTAAAGAAGGAAGAGAAAACTTGCCAGTCTGGTTTGTACAGGCAGCAACTACTAAGTATATCTTATTATTTTCTTGGGATTTATTTCTTTTTTTAAAGTTGTCTTTTTTGTTTTTTGACCAGAAGATTGCTCAACCACTGTATCTTTGTATAGAAAACTGTATTGAAGATGATCACAATGCTAACAGCCAGTCACTGAATGTCATGATAACATAGCCTAGAGGTTTCTGGAAAGTTGAACAAACATGAAACTCTTAGAGAGTCTTACATTAAAAACTTAAATAACTTTCAAACAACCATTGACTCTTCTATCGAAAATGAATAGTGGTGAAAGGAACTTGGGGAAGAAGACATTTCTTCCAAAGCCATGGGGGACAAGGGCAGTGCTCTTTCAAATGTGAAGTGTATCATGCTACTGAAATCAGCCTATCTCTGCAAACTCTGAAAATAAGGTCATGTAGTGACACGTAGTTACCATCCCTCTTGAAATGGTCATGCTGTCTGTGGCTTAGGAACATGAATTCATTAGCAGGGTGTTGCTTGTCCCCCTGTCAGAGAGTCATAGTATCATAGAATGGTTAGAGTTGCAAGGGACCTTAAAAAGCATAAAATCCATGACTTTCCAATTTTGAGACCAGGATGTCATGCAGGACAATGTTATGTGGGACTTACGCTTTGCTTAAGTCTGGGTAGATGACATCTGTTGCTCTGCCCTTGTCTACCAATGCTGTGGCAGTATTGTAAAAGGCCACCAAATTTGTCAGGCATGGCTTGCCCTTGGTGAAGCCATGTTGGCTGTCACCAATCACCTCCTTATTTTCCACGTGCCTTTGTGGAGATTTCAGGAGGATCTGCTCCATGATCTAGTTAGGCACAGAGGAGAGACTGACTGGCCTGTAGTTCCTCGGGTCTTCCTTTTTTTTTTTTCTTTTTGAAGATGGGCATTATGTTTCCCCTTTTCCATTCAGTGAGAACTTCACCAGGCTGCCACAACTTATCAAATATAAAGGAAAGTGGCTTGACAACTTCATCTGCAAGCTCCCTCAGGACCCATGGATGGATTTCATCGGGTCCTATGGACTTATGCACCTTCAGGTTCCTTAGATGGTCTCGAACCTGATCTTCTCCTACAGTGGCAGTGTCCCTCTTCTGCGGAGCAGCACCAGGTGCCCTTTGGATTGTTGTTCAGCTGTGGTGGTGCAAAGGGGCTTGGAGGCACCATAGACAAAAGGGGTGAACATAGACTTAACGGCTTTACCATTGTATTGGAAATCTCAATTATTATATTTCCTATATTATATAGAAAATAATGGTCGTGGTGAGTAGGTAGCATGTATGTCATAGCAAAGGCTGCAACAAATGCATCTTTAGAAAATAGAGATGCAAGTCATCTCTTTCCTGGGGTGCCAGTTTTTGTGTACAAAAGCTACTCCTCACTGATGCAGAGATCCCAGTGGAAGTCGCTAAAATGCAAATGTCCATAGTTAGAAGGTAGATGTCAGAACCATCCACATCACTTACAGGGCAGCTGTGGTTTTGGATAGAAAACATCCTCAATGTATTTAAATACAAAACACACACCCCTTCACAGCAAGGAGTTCAAACACTCCTTTCCCAATGAGAATGAAGTTGTGTGCTATGTGGCAGTAAATAGAATCTGCTTACAGAGAGGGCATATTTTTGCCAGTAAAGCAATTTATTTAGAAAAACAGACATATCAATCTAAGGTAATTACAAATTGCAACAGGAAAATTAAAGTAAGTACCTCAGAGGCACTTGTTGTGGAAGGAATTTTCAACTAGAAACATACTGGGTAGAAAAATACAATACATATTGTTTCTGTCCACAGTCTAGATTAGTTGCCGCATTAATGTGCGCTAATGTACATTTATGCACTCCTGCTAATCATATCCAGAGCCCTTCTGAAGTAAATAAAGGCCCTCTCTGTTCCAGCTAGTCCTGTTGTACAAAGCATAGCACTAATCAAGCAAGTTATCAGTGTAATTAGGGAATAGAAATCACTAGGGGCATCATGCATTATGATTTGTCTGCTCTATTTTTAAGATCCTGAAATGCAAATAGGTAATAAATTGTGTTAGTGATAAATTGTTTTTACTTTATGTTGAAATTAGTATGAGACAGGCACCCAACTGGCACATATTGACAGAAAGCACTGGCTTCTTTCATCCCTTCCCCCCTCCCACTCCCCATGCACGATGTGTTATTGAAGCACCTAACCCTATTTCCTTGCCAGGAAGACAAGAATGGGGCTTCTGTTAGGTCCTGTGCTGTCCTAGAGGCAGATGCTTTTCTCTGCCTTGTCGTGCAGGGAAGGGAGGGGCAGAGGGGAGGAATCAAAAGGGGTCAGGAAAGCAGGTGCAATGATCTGTGCAAAACACTCTGAAATGCCCGCTCTGCTGGAGGGTACCTCTGAGTCTGGGGGAGGGAGGGTGTCCTCAGGCTGGATACCAGGAAGTGAGAATTTCCTCATTTTGCTTGACAAATTAATAGCGGGAAATCTCTGGCAGGACCTAGAGCCTGAGCATTGTCTTCCCTTTTTGGACTCCAAAAGTGGTGTAGAATAAAGTGTGCAACAGTGGAAGCCATCAGTGCAAACTAAATAGCTATGCTAGTCAGCTTGGGTGGACTAGGAGAGTGACAGTGGCTAAAGTACTTGATTTTAAAAAGTGGGAGCAATCATCTCTCCAGTCTCAGTCTGTTTGCCTGGGCCAGCATGTTTTGGCTAGAGCACAGGCTTAAATTCCCAAAATGACTTACTGTGGCTTCTTCTGTGTTTCCATTTATAACCCTAGAAAACTCTTGTTATAAAACCACATCTATATCATTTGGGAGGCTGTAGAACCATATGTTCTGGAAATCAGTAACTCAAGATGGTCCATGCATGTAGGAACAAAGGAGAAGATGTGATCTGAACCAAGAGGAAAGCTCACATAGTTATTTGGGTTTTTTTAAAGCAGCTGTTACTTAATGGAGAAATCTAGTCAAATATCCCTAGTCCCTCAGAAGACAAGTCTGTGCAAAGCTATGGTGGAAAGATGCCACACAGGAGAACAGGAGGTCCCTTACCAGAGCCCTAGAGGAGGTAGTTGTACAAGCAGGGAAGAATCTGGCCCACAGTACTGGTAATTTCAAATTTTGTTTATCATAACATATCTTTTTTTTGTTTTCCCATAAAGTAACGTAAATGGTATCAAGTGACAGGTGTCTGCGAACAGTTTTTAATCCAAATGTTGGTATTGAGGATGCAGAGTGGACAGATAGTGAAGAGTTTCATCCCTTTGGAGAGCAGGGGAAATTTCTGTTCTAAACGTGAATAATTTCAAAGACTTAATACATCCCACATGTTTCTACAAGTAGGAAAATAACCTAAAAGTATTTGAATGCACATTATTTTCTCTGAATTGTTTTCTTATCTCCAAATGATATAAACCAAGCGCATGTGGGGTCTTTCTTGGGGGGGGGATGAAGGATTGGTGTCCGTGTCTCATAAATAGCTCTCTCGGAATATTCAGGCCTAACATCTCTGAATAAAGAGCAGTCGTTAAAGGGTACACAGGTGGATGCAGATGGCAGCAATTTATCCACAGTTAGCTCAGGAAGAAAACTGTCTTTCCACGTGTGTATTGACCAGCGCATCCCAGGAGTATCTGCTGTCAGGTAATCTATTGATTGCAGACAGATTGTTGCAGGAAATAGGAGAATTTATCAGCCAAAATATGGTTCTCTTAAGAAAATACCAGAGACTGGAGCTGATCAAAATTATTAATGCTAATAAATTAGCTGACATGTTTGATCATCTCCCATCCCCTTTCCTCAGACATTCCGATTCCTGAAAACATGTGGTGTTCAGATCTGGGGTTTTTTTTGAGTGTTTCACTGAAGTGGGTTCTTCTTTTTTTTTCCAGCCTTTCAATAACAGATAAATCAATAATTTTGATCCTGAAGGGAAGGAGGTAGCTGAGAAAGGGATGTGCAGGTAAAACATATTCAAGCTGCAAAAAGGGAAATGCTGGCAATGAAACTAAACTTAGCAAAGAAGTTAGTGGAAACTGGAAAGGAGTAAGGGCTGCAGACATTGACCACACTGAATGAGCCAAAGGATGCTGCTGTCTGTCTATGGCTGCTCTCTATCTGCATTTGTTGTGTCTGCTGGTCTTTGGACATATGTATTTTATGGGGGTTTTGCATTCATTTTTTGTTTTAAGGCTATTTTCAAAATTAAAAGCCTGGGATTTATTAAAATGATAGGAAATACAAATATTGTTGAGGTTCTTGGTATTGCAGTGTTTTTGCTATTGGGGTGCTATAGTTTATAATCAGTAACTTTTCTTGGCATCTCTTCATTTTTTGATGTGAACTAAATGAAACATTCAAACTGCAAATATTAGTCTGAATTACAGTTTGTTTGAAAAGAGAAAAGACTTCCGCTTGCCACATAAACAACTTCTAGGAGGAATACCTTGTTTGGAGGGAAATAAAAAAATAATTATTTGAAAAAAAAATCCAACCCCCAAAAAACCTCTACATCACAAAATTGGCTTTCTCTGGAAATGTGGGCATCCCTTGTAGACAGGATCTACTAGCAGCCAGGATAATCAACAGTATCCTCATGTGTGCTATTCAAATCACCAGTGTCAGAAGGTCATATACTTCTTTCCCCTTTTTAATGAAGAGGGGAGGAATTGTATGTCTTTTTAACTAAAAAAAAAAAAAAATTACTTTAGTGAAGCATCTACCAATCAGTGCTTTATTATACAACCCAGTATACTCCTATAAAATTCCAGTGCCAAAGCAAAAACTGAGCTGACAAAATCCTTTTAGTCCAGAAACACAGCTGAACCGCAGCTCTATTGCTATGCAGATAACCTCATCTCTGTGTAATGTGCACTGCTATAGCAGTGATTGACATGTAGTCCCAACTGCATGCTTTGGATGGGGACCTCAACCTCCATTTGATGGTACAAGCCCAGTAATTTTGGATAAGAACACGGTGTCATCTGAGTGCTTATTGGAATAGAATCATTGTCAAGAGTATCATGTGAAATCTGGCTGTTTTGGTGACACCAGTGTTTCAGTACTCTGTCATAAGAACATTAGGTCATATCCAGGTCCTCTGAGTCCCATTTTAGTTAAGAAATAACCTCTAATCTTCTTCCCAAATCCCCTTCCTCCAGTTACCGGGTGAAAAGCAAAGACCAAGCTGCAAACTCATGTAACATCCCTTTTCACACTGGACCTCACTGGTTTCTGTATATTGCAGTTTTAATGCTTACAGCGATAGAGGCTAGTAGCAGGATTCAGTGCCCATGTCTGCTCCAGGATCACCATCACTCCATCTTTTTCTCTCATGGTGTACCACTAGTTCAAAAAAAAAGAGGGAGCATGGGGGAATTAGGGGGTTGATCAGGTGTTTTTTGTGAGTAGCTGATACAAGCCTCTGGGTACCCCAAAAAATGTCAGTTCAGACATTGCACCCAAATGAAGAAAATCAAAGTTTGCAGGTACCATGGGTGAGTAAACGTATTCCTTCCACCTGCATCCAAAGAATGGAGCTCTGTGTTCACAGGCATGAAATACAGGTGCGGTTAATGCTTACACGGTATCCTGGATGCAGAAGGACAGCAGTTTTCAGATTCTGGAAATTTTAAGAATAGACTTCTGTCCCTATGGTCTCTGAAGTTGTCTGCCTTATTTCTTGGATTTTCCCAGTGTTTCTGAGCAGACACCACAGGATTTGCAGGGCAATGCAAAATGCCATTGGAGATACCAGTCCCAAAGAAAGACAGGTGAATGTATGATAGATACCAAAAGGTCAAATTCTGCACTGACATTTACAAAGACGTCTCTGTAGGTCTTGATATTTTTTTCTATTATCCCTGTGCTTACATTTTATATTCATGTTGTCTAGATCCTACAGTTCCCACCTCCAAGCATACCTCTTATTTTAACCATCTCTTTATACCTGTTCTTTCCTATGTGTGCCTATATATGAAAGTAATTACTATATACCCAGCTGTACATTTATATGAAGTTATATAGAAGTGGTCAGTTGGAGTACCACAAAAGCAAGAGGGGTTTTTTTTGTGGAATATTAGCTAAAACCCTGGTTTTCTCATAAATCAAATCCAGTAAAGGTCTAGCAGATAGCCTGGGAAACCTTGAAAGAGGGAAATGTGTGGAAGAGCCCTACGTCCCAGGGACAGCAACCAATCAAACACTAACAGTCATAGCTGTGAAATGGAGACCAAAATGCAAGGAGAATTGCTGTGATGTGGTACGGTCACAATAGGAAACAAGCTTAAAAAGATGGAGAACCCTTAAGCCTATGCTGGATGGGAGCAATTCATAAGTTCCTTGCAGAGTTTATTTTACTTAAAGGTGAATAATAGAGGCAGAAGTATGTAGTCTCCAAATTCTCAAGTTACAGTGCTTTGCAGATACCATGTAGTTAAAAGAAGTCTTGTCCCATTTCCTACTGGTACCTAGTTAAAGTTCAGATTATTAACTGCAAAATAGCCAGAAGACCAAGGTTATTGTTAAGTGGACATTTTCTAAAAACAGGAAGTAGTCTGAATTCTGAACTTTGCTTTTCTCTTGCTCTGTGAATACATCTGTAACTTACATTCTTATTGCTGCCTGCAAATCATGGGATATGACATCTTTGAGAAACTGCATTTCCAGTGTGATCTTACATTGACTACAATTCAAAAGGTGATGTTTCAAGAACCTGAAGATGACAATGTTGGGGTCTAATTTGTTTGGAAATCCTAAAGTTCTTTGTGCCCCCTCAGTTTGATTTCCTTGTTCACGCTCTAAAATACACTGGTTTAAAATATCTGACAACATGCATTAATGTGCTGATTCTCTCTTCCTGAATCTGGGTTGTCAAAGGATTTTGTGAAGTAGAAAGAGTTTCAGACTTGGAACTTGGCACAGTTTTAGGTTGCAAGGGGGCACTTGCCTTGTCACAGCTTCTTAAGTGATGGGCAATTGCTTAACAGGGTCTTTTGTGAAGCTGGTATGTTGAAAGCGTTACTGTTGCCTCATGTGTCTTCCTCTAAGTCAGAAGGACATATCTAGCTATTAAAATCTAACATCTAAAAAAATGATGTGAACTGGTAGTGAAGTTGCATGTGAAACAACTTCAGTTAAAGGTATTTCTTTGCTTTTTCCTTCTGTTGTAGGCCACAACCCCTTACCCTCAACAAGAATGTAACAAATTAAATGCATTCATAGATGCTGCAGGACAAGACAGTGTAACTGAAGTGAGAATAATCCTGTAGTGATTGCAACGCTCACTCTAAGAAACTCAGATTTTCTTCTTTGTCTTTTCTTTTCCACCCTTTTGTGGTTTAGTTGCTTCATCAGCAAAACCTGGGTCACTCAGAGTGTTCATTTGTTTTTCAAAGCATTCCGGAGTTAACAGTGCCATAGAAAGTCAACGTGTTTTTATTATAGTAATATTGCTAATCATAAAATGATATGTGATTAAGTGCAAATTTAGTATTAAAACTAAATAATTGAGTGAATAAAAACATCGTTAATCTGAGCAGAAGGTGATATTAGGAGCATTAAACCACTAAGGAACAAGTTTTCTATCAGAGTAACAAATAGGTTCTCTAATCTGAGATCTTTATCTCATAGTTTGTACTCAAAAAGCAGTTCTTCACTTGTAAGGGAAGCAGATCTTTAAATTCTCAGAACGTAGTAGCAAGTTTACCTTCTTGTCTGTCTGCAAGGCAAACATGATTGGGAAGAGATTACAGATAAATAAAGGATATTGTAGTGTCATTGATGACAAAATATGATCCAATTCTGCTGCTGGGTCCCTTAAGTAGGGTGGTAAAACTGAATTTGTATGTAAAATAACGTTCCCTTTTTGGTTCCTCTCCCTTTTTAAAGCATATATGGAGAATAACTGGTTCCACTGCTGTTGTCTCCTTTCACAGATGAGTTTTGATCAGAACTAAGCTACAGATGTCAGATAACATTTATTCTGTTTCATTCAAGCTCTAGAAAATGACCACAGGGGGCTTTCCAGAGGGTGGAAATAGTTAGTTGATCTCTGCCAAACAGCAAGTATTTACTTACCTCAGTTCTGCAGCCTTACTTTTAGAATTAGCCCTGGGTGCTCATGAATCAGATCTCTGAATTGGTGCATTCCCATCTTTTTTATTTGTTCATGCGAGTGCAAACATTTGTGTACATGAAGCAGTTTTGTGGTTTTTGTCTCTTACCTCACTGGATTCTTTTTGCAGTCCCATGTTGTCTATCATTTGTGCTTTTGTGTATAATACAGCTTTCTTCACTTCTGATGTACTGGAGTTTCTATTTGCTGCTGGATGAGAGATTAAATATTTCTCCAATTTTAGTTTTCCATGACAAATAAATGACTCCAGGTCATCCTTGAATAAGACTTTATTTGGCATGACACTGGATTTACTGTAAAAGGAGAAATAGGTCAGGAATCACTTTTTCATTTGAAATACCAAAGTATATTGTGTAAAAAAAAAAAAAAAAAAAAAGCCAAAAAAAACCCAAAACCAACCTGTAAGTTTGCATATTTCAGTGGAGCCAGCTGTAGACTACCTGAATTGGATGAAACTTTCCCATTGATAACATACCAAACATAGAAGTTGTGGACCAATGTTTTAGAGAAAAAACAATTTTTCAGATTTTAAGACATTAAAGGATATTACTGCAGAGGATTAGATTTGCAACCAAAAGATGCTATAGTCTTGATGATGGAAAACAAAGCATTGAAAGTTTTATAAAGCTCAAGCAGCTGTGCATAACTGCAAACCAGATGTTACAGCACACTTTTGGTCTAGCCATTCAGCCAATATCTGCACTGGGAATGAGCAGCTTCTGAAAATATTTTTTCAGGAGGGGAATGAGGTTCATACATTCTCTCTGAATAAGTACAGTTGCTTTTGCTTGTCTCCCTCATTGCTCTCCTCCTATGAACTATATGTATGTGGAGCAGCTTTTTTTCTATGCAGAGAAGCAAGGCTTGTTGCTGGCTTCACTAGCTAAGAAACTTCTGTCTGTAACAATTTCACCAACAATGAGGATGTTTATTGAGTAGACACCCACTAGAGGTTGGGCATTTCAATTACAGAACATCACTCCTTGCCAGAGCCTACCATAACAGATGTCTCGTTTCTTAATACAGTACTGAATTCTCCCTGACATCTGAATTTTCATCATGAAAATGCTCTTCTGCAGATATAGAGGCAAACTAAATTAATCTGCTGTGCTCTGAGTCTAGGAGAAGGGGTCTGAGCCTTTTATTTTCTTGTGATGTGTGAAGCATGGCAAATAGCAAAACTCTTGATGGCTTTGTTATGGCTGTTGTTTGTTTTTTAAGTAGTAGAAAAGTATTCTAAAGACATATGGAAATGCAAAACAGGCTAAGCCATGAGAACTATCTGATGGGATATGTGATGAAAAGCAGGTGTACTGTGTAGGAGGACAATGGAATAGCCTCCAGCACTTTATTTATGAGAACATCCTTTATCTCTGTCTCTCTACAGCAGACGTGTGGCAAAACTGTCTTTTCAAAAGTGGATCAAACAATGCTGCCAACACATTCTTCTCATCTTCCACTTATCCTTCAGTGTCCATCATACAACCCATTTATTTTCAGCTCCAAGAAAAGTTGGGAAATTTCTTGATTTCAATGGCATCTTTTTTGCTTCAGAGTAATTGCTGCGCAAAGTGTGATATTTTTTTAAGTAAGCTGTTATCTAATGCAGTGAAAGCAATGGGAGAGGCAAGGGATACCCTTTAGTCACAGTACAGCTGCTACCTTATATAACTGCTATGGATAATCAAAAGTGACCTCTGGTCTTCTAGTTCTTTGCAGACAAGATCTATTGGTGACAGTCCCAACAGCAACTAAATTAAATAGATGTGGGGACAGAAACTTAATGTCTCTTTGTACTAAAATACTCTGCCTAGAGTCATCAGAAAGACTGCAGTTTTCCAAGTACTAAAGTGTCCTGTGCCTCCATAGGGCTATTTTCTTATGTTGTGGGTGTGCTGAGATGCATCTAAGAACTGGGTTGTCCTTTTCTGAAGCCATTTGAACATCCTCGTACATTTTCTCCGTCCTATTCTATTTTGAATAAAGCATATTACAGGGGAGCATCAGCTTCTGTTTACTTGGTGGTGAAAAGAAACAGCCATTAGTTGGACATTTTCCCTTCAAAAAACCCACGAATCTCTTGTTTAAAATCCCAATGATACCAGCCTTGCTATTATTAGAACCTTTTGTCAAAACCTAAGATATCACGTGTCTAGGAAGAAAACTGAGGGAGACGGAGAGTGGAGAAAGGGGGCAAGGAATGATGGGGGGGAATAGCTAGAAATTAGAATCCACAGAAATGCGGCAGCTTAGACTCATCCAGTTCTGCATTTGGGTCCATCTCTCTTCTCACTGAAATCAGTGGCATGGCTCCTACTTCCTGCAAAGGGATGAGAACAAATGCTGAACCTACAGAGTTGTCTGTTTTCCGAGGATACATATTTTGGAGATGAAGAGAAATGGAAAAATCCTCAAACATACTGTCAGCAATTGTATAACTGACTATTTGACCACTGCTGTGAGATAGCCCCAGACAAGAGCATTGTCTGGCATTTAGCTTGCCATAGGTCAAACGTAGTCATCTGCATACAGCTTTGTAAAGATGTGGAATAGCCTTTCCAAGACAAATGTGCAAAAAGAAGCAGAGTAACTGGGATCAGCTGTAGCCATGAATTTTATGAATGGTTTGTTGGAAAGAGTATTATATGGTAACATCAGTCCAAATACGAGGTCTGCATTGTTTCTGTTCCAAGCCCGCAGATGGGTAATTCACTATGCAAGAGGTTTTCATGGCCAACGTTTCAAGCAGTTGTATTTGCCTTGGACCAGCTTTCTTTAAAAAAAGAAAAATCTTAACTTTTTGTATCAGAAAGTTTTAATTTCTGTTGTAAGGAGTGTAGAGAGAAGAACCAAAGAAAAAGCTGTCTGAGGACTTTTCTTTTCCCCCTCCTTATGGGAGAGAGAGAACACAGGAATCTCCAGTTAAACTGGAAAGTGGCAACCGAAGGTTGAAAGGGAATGCAACTTTCATAAAGTGTGTGCTAAGCTATAGAAGTCCATGCCATCCTAGCTAGAAATTTAGTAATAGCTAGGAAAGTGGCTGAAGTATTAATACATTTTGAAATACTTACTTAAAAAAGAAAGTCTTAAAAGACATTGAAGGCTTTGTGGTATAAGCTCATTACTAGACCATAGTGAGAAGACTCCTCTGTGTATCATCCTTGATTCTCTCTTTCTTCCCCCCGTGGCGGTTGTCCAGCTCGCGTAGTCAAACGCAAAACTCTAAATCAAAGTAATGTGCATTTTCCATTTTGGAAAAACTTAACCTGCTTGGTCCTGAACATTTTCAGAAATATTACTCCACATTTGCCATAAAATGAGCTATGAGTTAACGTTCCTAGGTGTCCAGCTTTCTATTTTCTGTTTCCTGTTTGTATTTAGCAGACAACAAAAGCAGCGTGTTGGTGAGGATCCTTTTGGTAAAATCAATTGGACTGACTTTTGGAAGCTGTGTGGATAGCAAGATTCTACCTTAGCATGCTTGACAATGCTTCCCTCATTTTATTCTGGCCTTTCTTATAATTGGGCAAATGAGCCTTCCTAAAGTAAGATGCTTCACCTAATGCTTAAATGACTGTGAAGCTGATGACAAGTTCTCGTGTGCATGTTCAATATCTGCTTGCATGCACGCATACATAACTGCTTGTTAGATCTTAAAATGCAATGCTACTCTAGGGAATGTTTTCCTTTCTCCCACAGGGAAGCTTTTAAATATCTGTATTTAAATAAATGTAAAAACCTCTGCTAATTAATTCAAAATAATAAATTTAAAATGTTAATTTTCTCACCCATGTCCACTTAACGTTGTGGATAATGAAGACAGGTGATGTGAGCAGCACTAAAATTTTCATCTAATCAACACCAAGATGAGATGTATGCTTGTAAGAGTGAGGTGACACAACAGTGTAACCACACGTACCATACCCTAAATGTTTTTCCCCGAAAACAGCAAAAGGATTTTCAAAAAGGAGGCTAATATTTTTGCTTTCGATTTTGTCCCACAAGCATTATTGGTAAAGTTTAGAGGTTGCTTGTCCCGTTCAACTGTAGCCTCAAAATCCAAAAATGCAGCATTGCCATGGTAACAAGCTGCTTCTACCATCCATAAAAATAAGGGGCCAGCTATTTGTTTCCAATGATAACATCTTATGTTTAACTGCCCTGAGCAGTGCTGACAGGGTCAATCCTTGTTACAATAGTCGGTTCTTCTTGGTCAAACATTGAAAAACACTACCTGTTAAAACTGACTGTGATTGACACAATCATAAATCCTTAACATTATCTGATTTATTTTTTTTTAATGCTGTAAACAATTAAATGGGTGAAGTGCCCTTCTGACCCCCCTCCCACACAAGGTGCAGGGCACTCATGTTGGTTTCTTATTTGGAGAAACATGTAATGGTGAATTTAAAGTATTTTGTTTTGGTTTTTTTAAGGTTTCACTCCAGAGTGAAATTACATTACGAAAATGTACACAGCCCTCTGGCCTGAAGGATCACTGCATAGTGTCCTCCTAGTGTCCTGCATACGATTTCTGGCAACCTTCTTGTTGACCTTCCTGCTGCTGTACCCAAATGCTTCACACATGCCCTTTTGAAGGTCTACGCTGTTCTCCTTAAGATACAGTTACAAAATGAAACGCAGAACCGTGAATGGGAGTATTTTTTATGTAAATGTACTTTCACATATTTAGAGCAGATTGTGCTGGAAGTTACAGGGAGATACCTAGCTGGGTTGCAAAGTTTAGTCAAAGGTTTGGAGCTGCAAATCCAACTGTCTCATAAGTACTTAAATATGCTAAGCGAGGGAGAAAAGTGTTAAGACCTGGGCTGAAGTGACTTGGCTATGATAGCCCAAGAAACATCCCATAGCAGGGAGATGGGCAAGGAATCCAAATTGCTTCCAGCAAGAGGCAGAGGAAGATGGAGGAAAGAGCATAGCATGGGCATCCGTGGACTCGGGAGAAGTTTGGAGGGTTTTCTGTTTTGTTGGATGAAGGAGTCACAGTCCTTCCCTGTGATGCTACCATTGTTTTCATGGCTTGTAGGTGTGAGGAGGTGTGCTCAGGGCCAGGCTATGTTTCCCGCTGCACAGAAGGCAGCAGGATGTGTAGTGGGAGAGGGGGGCTCTCCACCCCCAGGGTCCTGCTCCCCAGCAGGACCGTGCAGTCACGCTAGCTTTACGAGCCCGTTCTTGACATCACTGCCTGGGAAGCAGCTTCTGATCTTGAATGGGGCAGCCAAGCACAGAAGGCCAACAGTTTCTTCAGGGTGATATTATTTGCTTTCATAATGAAAGGAGATTAACAGTTGTGAGGGCCTGAACAATAGTAGGTAATGCACTGTGGTGCAGTAGTTAATAACTGTGCTCGATGGATTGTTTTGAAGATGAGCACTACCAGGTCCCTGTGCTAGGGTCTGACTTCAGGAACGTTTCCCTGTGAGCTTGCCGGTGGTAAAACAGTGTATCTGTCATGCAAGGAATTCTAGAGTCAGTAAATGCAAGCTTGTGATTAGTGCGATGAATTACAGGAGTTTTTAAATCATTATTATTTTTATTTTCCATTTGTTTTGGACTAATTTCAAGGCCTCCTAGTGTTCCAGTTTCCCTTATTCTAAAATGCTTGCTAGTTATTCTCCCTGTCATTCCAATTGAATTCGGGTACATCAGGCTTAAAACTTGGTCCTTCCCAGCAGAGAAACTGTTTGGGATGTGGATGATTTGGAAAGGCTGTCTGCAGTGACAATGCTTTGGAACTTGAGTGTACATCAATACCTGTTGGAATCTGTATGTATTGTTCTTAAAACATAAATCATGTAGTGGCATCTAGAGCTTGGGACAGACTCAATGATTGTCAAAATAATTACACTTAATGCTAAATATTCATTACAGGACCTGGCACTGTGATAAAATGTAAAGAATCTATACTTTTGAGGTGTACCAGATGTTCCAGTAATGTTCCAAAATGCATGTGTTGCCAATATGTCCATATTTCACGGTGTAAGCTAAGCTTTGCTTAAGGTCTGAGGGGCGTGAAACCATGTTACTCATTGGCTAATAGCAGGCTTCATCCACTGACAAGTCAGCCCATTGATACACAGCACGCAGTGATAGCTGTTACCACAAATGGACAAAAAATATGGGTTTAAATAACTTATATGGCTTTTTACGCTCTTGTCGTAAAAGCATTATCCTGTGCAAAGGTTATTCAGGGCCATTCCATCCCTTTCTGTACTTTGCTTAATTGGACTCCAAAAGCATTTGATAGATAAAAAGATGCTTCTGCAAGCACATTTGAATTGAAGTCTTCATGATTTCAGAGAATTTTCTCCTCCCTTCACCAGTTTATAACAGAAAGCACCTGGGGAGCACTTTTCATTCCTCTAGCCGTATCTTGTGGGCTTAATCAGTGGTGGGAGGATAAGTCAGTGTCTCTTCATGTTCAGGAGCAGTTCCCTTTGAAGCAACAATGCGGTGCTATCCTAGGGTGATGGGAGTCCTTAGGAAACCTATCTTCCTATCCCTTTTAGCAGATCAAAGGAAATAACTGGCTTACTATGGTTGCCAACAGTGGAAACACTGAGAGGGCTCCTCCTTTACTGATTCTGGACACAACTGAGGCATCTTCATACTCGTTCATGGTACTACCTTTGCATGTGATCCATTCAAGCTAGCTGAGACCATATAACTGCTAGAAAAAAACATCCTAATTTCTTAAGCAGCAGCACTGCAGATATGTGATGCAGGTCCACACTTGTGCATGTGATCTGGGCATCTCTTCCGCACTGACCGAGGGATTGTCAAGGGATTCTTAATTGTTAATATTGTTGAATGTTTTCTTTAATGATTGTTCAAATGGAAAAGTCCACCAAACATCATCCTTTCGTGATGTGAATAGTTTAAATAACGTTGGTTACTTTCTGCCTCCTTGCTTTCTTACCTTACAAAGTAAAAGTATGTCTTTCCTTCAGTCAATATTGAGGTCGTACAACTAGATATAATTATTGCTTTTGAATCTAACAACTATGTAAAGAAAACTGCCCACTAATACTTCCTAAGACTTTGCCGTCATTATCGGGGTGGAATCTAACTGTTGCTGGTTTTATGAGCAGGGAAGGAGGCAAGCAGAAGTTTGATCAAACGTAGTGTAAGATTTGGATGTTTGTTCTTGGTGTCCTTAATTTCATCTCTGCTCAGCAGTCATAGGACAAATTACTCTCTCCGGTAGGATACCACGCTCTCAGTTCATCAGCTTTCTGGTGACAAAATACTTAGTGAACTTACTTGGAAAGCAGCATGCGTGACATGTGAGGCTCTTGCCTCTGGCAGTTAGACTTTGAGTCCTGCTTCAAAATCAGGGTTTGGCATTGTAGAATTTGTCCTCCTGTACACCACACACAGTTTTTCTCTCCTCTCTTTTTTTTTTTTTTTTTTAAGGCACTGGCAAAATTTGTAAAATGACTGAACAGTAGAAACTAGATGAAGAAAGCTGTTTATAGATCAGTCCTGAGAATTTGACATAGATTTCATCACCTTTTAAGTGAAAATGTTATGTGCTTTTGAGTGATTCCTCCTGCTGTTAAAGTTTTGGTGTGAAACTCCAACAGATTTTAATGGGCGAAGGTCAGGCTGGCTACAACAGGTAGAGAGGTATGTTTATCTTGGAACATTTTTCACTGTGGAGAAGAGAAAGGAAAAGGGAGAATGACCTTTCCAATTGTATCTTGGGCTTTACTTCTTGGAAATAGAATGAAAAAAAAAATCAAAAAACATTTAGGTTTGCCAAAGAGCGTTGTTAGAATTAAAAACAGGCAATTCAATAAATAACTTTCCTTCCTGTAACTAGTCAGCTACAGGTATAAATTTAGATTAATCATGCTTTTCTCAGGGTGGCACCATCGTATGTGACAGTGTAGAATAATTTTGCTATGTAGATCATTTTGTTAAAAATAGAGGGGGTTTTGAGACTGTGATTAAGCAAAGCCTTGGGGATCCCTTTGTGCTTCTGAGGCACAGTGACTTTTTACCTGGAGGTCCTGCTCCTCTGCTTTAGAAGCCCAGAGCTGTGCAGGTTCCCCCCCCGCCTGGCACTGCTGCGATAAAACAGAAAGGGAAAATGGTAATGGAAGATCTTTTTTTGATGGGGAGGCGGAAGCTAAATGCAAAAACAGGTTTCCTGTCCATGTAAAACAAGTAATAATTTATAGACTTTTAACTGGGCTGGGCCTCATTACATAGCAGTAAATGTTGATGCTGGTATCTTACAGTTGTCTTATGTCTTAAAGCCGTGCACATTTAATTGTCGGGTACCATTTAGAAGGGAAACTCTTCAAACACCACACACGCATTACTGGAAAGGATATTGTGGTGTGAGAGAGATCCAATGGTAGGCATCCAATGGTTTGCTTCTACCTGAACTTAATGGATGATAATGCATCTTTTATGTCATGTATAATGATAAATTTACTACACTAATAGGTCCAAATGCCATAACAATAGACCACTGCTCCAGTAAGTTCCTCTTTTATATGAAAAATTGCTTGTGTATTGAGAAGAGGTTGACAAGTAAATTGCTGGATGCTACCATCTTTGGTACCGTGATGAACTATGACTCCAGCAAAAACTATTAAATCAAAGTCTGTTAATGAAAGCAAGAAGGGAAAACAAGAAATTAGGTAAGGAAGAGAATAATTTCAGTTCTCTTAAAAGTAAACATACAGAGTATAGGGACTGCTATAAAGAATTGCTGTGCTGGACTGCTGATCTGCAAAACAATTTTTAATCTCTTTTGTGAAAGATAAATATCCAAGTATTTATTTCAAATAATTTGTGTGCGGGTAATACACCTCCAAGGCATTCTGTTGGCAGTAGGCAGCTGCTAATCCTTTAGTTTTTCTTAATACCTCAGCATTCAAAGTATATGTGTAACTATATATTCAAAGTCTGGCCCAGGATGCAGTTGGCTTGCTTTCTGCTTCATTGGTTACAATGAAATTCAGCGGGGAAACCTCCTGAAAATTTGTAGTCCACTGAATTTCTTTAGCAGGACACTTGCGTATAAGATATTGGCATACAAGATTCTCTAGCCAGTTCTGGGGATCCCCTTTTCCTACCATACATTTACACATGAGACAGCTGCTGCCCCCACTTAACTCCTCTGAATGTTAACCATTTCCTGATTGACCCAGAAGGGATAAAGTGAGATGATGGAAATAGATCATAAATATTTTGAGCTTGAATCAGTGCCTGAGCCCTAGGGTGGTCTAACCAGTTCTTAGTAATTCAAAGGTCCATTTTTGTTTCATGTTTCTTAAAAAATAGACAATGGATCAGTATTAGTGACTATTTGGGCCACAAGGCCTAGACATAATTTCCCACATAGAGTTACTTATAGAAGAACAAAGCTTTCTGAAAGAGCATTACAAAGAGATGTTCATGTGTGCTGTTGAATTGCAAAATGCAAACTCTGAAAATTTATTATTTAAGCAAAAACATCTTCTAAACACTCAACAGTTACAAATAAAATAAAATTTTGCCTTTGGTAGCAAGAATTGCATGGAACACTTCCTTAAAATGGGTCAGTAGGGCAGCTGGAGGAGGGAAAGGTGCTGGCAAGCAAAGGTTTGTTTACTTTTTGAAGGTAATTCTCTGTTGAGTAGGTGAAGGGCCTCTGTAACAGACACGAGGTGATCCTCTATGGCAGGTGAATCTTAAATGCATCATTAGCACCCATTATTTCAGCTTATCTTTAGCTAAAATATTTTAACATAAATTAAAAGTAATGGTTCTTACAGGAGATCTATTCAGCAGTGAGAAAAGCATAGGAAAAAACATGCCATATTTGAGCAGATTTTTGTGAGTTTGGGCCAGGTGGAACTGTGCCGGCTGATCCTCATGGAGACCATGGCTCACACCCACTGCACAACGGCTCTGGGTGAAGAATGGATGACATTTGTCCAGAAGCAAAAATAAACACAGTTATTATCATCATTACAGTTTCATTGTTTGCTGCACCAAAGAATGAATGTCACAAATGTTTTTTTGTACAGGCTATTATTAGAAGTTGACCCTGGAAACGTGTGCCAGAACTCTGCTAAAAAGATCATTTTATTTGAAAGAAATTGTTTTCTTTAAGCAAAATAAAAGCATTAATTTAAAACCCAGCTATCGTCTTTGAAAAGGCAGTGTAGAATTTCTTTTCTGTGAATGACAAGAGAGAAAGTGGACAATTGCGAGCCAGCTTCTGCTCTAGGGACTTAAAATCATCTTCGCTAGTGTCATGGAAAAAAATGCGATTAGCTTCAGTAAGCCTTGGTCAAGCCCATATTTTTTAGGGTATCTTACTTGTAGAATCTATCCCAATACTTCTAAACACATGGGGCAAAACAACTATCAGTGGCAGGCTGGAGCCTGTAAGGGCTGCATTATGCTTTCATCAAAGATAAATATGATCCCTTCTTTACTAGTGCAGAAAGACATCATTCTTCATTGTGCTTCTTTCCTGCACGTTTGATTAAAGAATTAGATAAAGTGAAGCTGTTTGGAAAAAAAAAAAAAAAACAACCCACATATGGCACTTGAAATATTTAGAAATTTTAATTATTAGTTTATTAAATCTTAGAAGTGACAGAGGAAAAAGTTGAGATCAGAGCTGTATGCATCTTGTTTTTTCTTTCTGACCAACTTCAGACAATGTTATTGCACTGTATTAGCACTGATTTATTCTCTACTGGGGCCATTGAAATGAAACCTTAAATAGGCTCAAGGACTAGGAGACCAATAACATGTCTTCATTGACCAAAAACCTGTGTAAGCAGAGTGACTAGATTTATTATTTTTTTTATTGCTGCTGATATTACAGTCATAGTAAGACTACAACACATCAGATCCTGTGCAAACAGATGCTTGGAGGCAGACCCAGCTCGTAGTAAGGGTGAGTGAAGGCTTTTTCTGTTGCGGAGTGCGCTGTAGCATTGAGATTACTGAGTAAACTCTAAGCTAGATACCAAAAAAAATGGTTTAGTGACCATAGTGTGAAGTCACCTGGCATTTTCTATTTGGGTTTGAAGCCTGTTTTATTAGCCTATTTTCCAGTGACTCTGACAGTAGCATAAACCTGTAAGGAAGAAAGCAAATAGAAAAACGAATATAAGACTTTATGAGACAGTTTGCACACAGGTCATTATGAACAACAGAGTCCTGCTAGGGCTTATTTAAGTGCTGGACAATTTCTGGAGTCCACTTCTGATCTCAGTAGTCAGTTCTTTTAGCGCACAGGTTGCCTTAGTCATCTCCACTACATGTTCATTCTTTACTTTTCTGTCTGTTGCCCCAACCTTTTGATGACCAGAATGGCTAGAGCACTACCCTTCACAATCTGTGCAAATTTAACCATTTCACCTGTAATTGGCTTCTCATTCTGATAGATTTTTATTTTTTTTTTTATC
The DNA here is from genome assembly GCA_033628505.1 of Tringa tobata. Lineage (NCBI taxonomy): Eukaryota > Metazoa > Chordata > Aves > Charadriiformes > Scolopacidae > Tringa > Tringa tobata. Next base: position 4,122,080 of record JAHREE010000161.1, read on the forward strand.
ATTTGGGGTAATAGAAAAGCCAGACATTGATTTCTTGTTTTTAAGCTATGTTCACATAACAGGACCACAGTTCCCAGATGTAACTAATGTTTTGTGCTTGTGGTGGCTATACAGTCCTACAGAGTGCTGGAACAGTAGCCAATACGTGTATTATTAAATGCATAGCCATTTTCCAAACATTTTTTGGCAAATCCCACTAAAATACTCTTGAGAATAAAAAGCTTAATTAATTATACTGAATGTTCAGGCATTGGTTCCAAAATACCACAATAGAGAATTTAAGGGAGGAAAAATATTTGAAAAGAAATCTTCTTGTCTTCCTGTTTATGCCAAAAGCCATATAAGTGTTCAGCTTTATTTGTGAATATAAAAATGGAAGTTTTATCCCCATGATCATTTTTGGAAGGAAAATACAGATAATATTTGTCAACCATAAACAACTAATTCTAATGGGAAGTAAAGACTCTAAATTGATGAAGACATGAGCACAAGATAGGAGTTTATCAAAGAATTGCAGGGGATTCTGCCTTGGAGAACACAGAGAAATAATTAATTTCACAGTATTATTGCCAGCTAGAATAAACTGATGATTTAGAGAAAGGAAGAAAAAAAAAAAAAGCCAATGAAACCTCAGGTCAAAACGACTTAGCGGTATTTCCTTGGCTATCTAGCTTTCAAGAAAATACTGTCTTCCTTTTGCTTGCACTCAGTTTCAGGGCTTTTCTCAAGGCATTCTCTTCTAGTTGCCTGCCTCTGGACTGATGCTAATGGAGCTGATGGTAACCAATATTCAGAATGCCCTGACAAGGGTTTTTTGGGTTTAGACAGTTATTCCCTCTAAAAAGCTACTTTTCATGTAAGGAAATGAGTGCAACTGAGGTACAGGAGATCTCATTTTATACTGCCTTCTTATTTATCTAAAAGGTTTACAAGCTGCTTCCGAAGCTTAATAGTCTTTTAGTAGTTGTTCAGATTCTATTTTAAAAGATTTCAATGTCATACCAGAATGGAAAGTTATGTATCCATTGGTTTTACTCTTGTATGAATCAAGCCTCTAGTGTGTCCTATTGATTTTCTTTGGAAAGAACTCAGATTGGATGCAGCTACTACACTGCATCTGGAGCAGACCTGGGTGCTACATCTATCCAAATGATCCAGGAGTCCAAACTTGCAGGTGTGGAGAAAAAAAACAGTGACACTTAGTATTAAAAATAGAGTGATTTTGTATTTCCTGGCCTTAGCTAGGGAACAGAGATGTCATGGAACTGCAGAATTGTGAGATGCAATTTTTGTGGGAGCTAAAGTTCGGTCCCACTCTTGAAAACAAACAACTTCTAAATTTAGCATGCTTTATCTACTCTTTTTCAAGCTCCCTCATCACCATTTTTCACCCATTAGGCTGTGACATCCATCATACCCTCAGCGTAAAGAAGTGAGATATCTGATCACTTCAGCTAGAGGTGAGGAGGGAGAGCCTGACATCACCAGTGAGTGCCCACCCAGGCAAAGTGCTCTGATCTCACTCAGCTTTGAAACATTCAATTAAAATAGGTGTAAAGGATTGACAAGACTTAGTGAAAGTGGCTGAATATTTCAAAGAAAAGAACTTGTCATGCTGGGCTGCAGGGTGTGGGAATCTACATAGGAGGGCAAAGAGAAAAAGATTTTTAGTTATAAAATATTCAGGAATATCTTGGCTCAGCTGGGAAAGGAGGATAGGAATCTGCTGCTGCTTGAAGAGAAGGCTCACAGGAAGAATATTTCAAATTTAAACATATCTGTATTATTCATCCTAGCTTGAAAGAGATCAGACAGACTGTGCTTGGAGAAGTTGATTTTTGTTTTTGAAAATCCTGGGTTTAAATCATGGCCACTGTGGCCAGCTCACCACAGCTGGATAGGGTGTTGTGAAGTGGGTACAAAGCCTCTTTTAAAAAAGTGAATTTGTACAGAAACCACAATCAGCCTTTGCACTGCTTATTTGGGATGGTGGCTGTCTTTTCAACTGTATGTTTTTCCACTGGTGGTTGGAGATTTATTTCTCTTCCAGTTGCTTTTGAAGGTTGGTTTACCAAGGCAAAAGGAGGAAAATTTCCTCCTCCCTTCTCAGCAGACTGACTCCAGGCTGATGGTTGCTTTCATGCTTACCAACTCCTTCCACTAGGAGTTAAACTGGGATGATAGCTGTCCTTTAGTTACCCTTGTCACAGAATTACAGTTCATAATTCCCTCCATGTCCACTAAAAAGCATTTAAAGATTTTCAGGTTTTGAGTATGTGGTGACATTTTCCTGAAATGACAAGAATCATGAATTTACAATCAACTTGTTATTCATATGAACAGCCATGAGCTGCACATGCTTTTGTGAAACGTAAGCAGCAGCGTTGCGTGGATTCCCTTTAGATCCCAGTGCTCCTGGTGGTACTTGAGCATCCTTAAATAGTTATCTATCAGTTACTCCCAGCAGGAGCTGCTATTTTCTTATGTGCTGTAAAGGGTGTGCAACAAGCTATTATGGGAGAAGAATGAGGAATAACTGGAGAATCCTCCTGGATCCATGAGTAAGAGGATTCAGAAATGCAGCTCAGAAACATTTAGGAAGAGATCAGTGAGGACATGCCCAGGGCCCTGTAGCTGCAGAATGTTCCTTCATCGGTGGCACAGCTAAAGTTCAAAATAGACATAAACCCGGGCAGCTGCCAGGAGAGAAATCTCAGCAAATGCTAGTAGCTCTTCTTCACATTCCTAGCAAATGCCCATGCAAGTCTTGTTTCATCCATAATTCTCCTATCTAGTCATATATGGAGAACCCTCCTATATTTACAAGATGTTTGAGTTCTCTTTTCTTAACCCTACTGTATTTCAGACCCCACCTCAAATGCCAGCCCAGGGATGTGAAATGTTGTTTCCTGATTAATTGTTCACAGCCAGCATGTACGCAACCTGCTGTATAAATGATTTGCAGGAATTTTTTGAAAATGACATGTGCACATAAATCTTGAGATGATTCCTACTCATGCTGGTTTGTGGGGGCTTGTCTTCGTGAATTTATAGTTTACAGGAAACCAAATGTCACCCTACTAGAAATTACTGGAAGATGCTAGTCTTACTTAACTGAAATGAGGAAAGCAGTTTTTCTAGCACCTTTGCAGATCTCCTTAAAAAAAAAAAAAGGCAGTAGAAAAATTATTGATACTGCATTTCTCTCTTCCTCTCTCTGTATGTGGAGCACATAGCCTGCAGCCTCTACGTGGCTGGAAGTCTGTGATTTCTGACTTCTCCTGAAAGAAGTACTGTTCGTCTCCAGCTTGAGTATCTTTCCATGAGCTCACGTTTTAGGGGCTCGTCTTCTACGTTGGGGAATTGAGGCACTCTCCTCTGTCCTGCGGTGGGAAGTGTTAGGAAATCTCATACCTCTGGGTGTTCCTGTCACTTCTCAAGGTCTTTGTGGCTGTCCAGGAGAAGCTCTCGCAGGCATCTTCTCTTGAGATGCCCATCAAGTGCTGTACATGCGGTGGTGGGAAAGACAACCTCCTGCCTAAGGCAAGAGAGCGCAGGTCTCCTCTACGTGCTTGGTCACACGCAGACTGCAGCCCCCAGCCTCGCTATTTCAACCTGAAGGAGCTAAGAGGTTTCTCTTACCCAGTGCCTGCTCTGGTTCAGACCCTCTGTCATGGGGAGGAGAGGGGAGTCAGGGAGGAGTGCCCAGTGAGCATGGTTGAGCCCTACCTGGAAGAGAATGGGAGTTCGTCCAGTCCCATGCCATACCAGAGACCTTGCAAGCAGGCAGGAGTTCCCACTGGGAGGTTGCTTTGTAGCCCTGGCTGTAACTCTCAAAGCTTTGTATAATTCTTCTGAGATGTCTCGGGAAATTCTTATTAGCGGGGAAGAGCGTGATGATTCATCGCGTTACCGTATGCACCAAGAGCAGTTTGCCAAAACCGTGCTGGCTGCGAGCCACTACCTCCCCCAGGAGGGCTGCACCCTGGCTGGGGGGGGCTGCAGTGCTCCCGTATTTCCATCAACACCTTCAGAAGGTGGCCTCTTAGAGTTGTGCAGTTCAAGCTTCAGTGTGAGAACAAGCAGGGAGATCTGCTCGACATGTCCACTTAAGAGGACTATTAGGGATGCCTAGCAACTTTTCTGGCTGTGCTCCACATTAAGTCTAGCTGAGCTCACCCGAGTTGTGTGTGATAGCTCTCCAGTGCTCTCCTTCCTTTTATCCTGGCATCGTGGTTATAGGTGACTCTTCCTTGTTTTGGGAAGAACAGGCTGAAATTAGTTGGTAAAATGCTGCAGCCCCTTCAACTCTGGGAACAAGTAACAGCTCAAGAAAGGATTGAGAGAAGAGTTGAGGGCACTTTTGGAAGGGAAAAAGTCATACAAGTTCATTAATATTGTCTTCCTCTATAAGTCTGAGCCTGTGTTTGTATCCATACTGTCAAGCAACTGCATCTTTCCTTTAGATGAATGCTTTTTTCTTTCAAAAACGCATACAGTTTTACAGTTGAAATACTCACTTTAACAATGTGTTCCTTCTATTTCAACAGCACTCATTTTTTTGGCATCCCAATATTCTATAAGATGCCACTGGCTCTGTGGGGTGGGTCTGAGTGGTTTGGTGCTTATACATAGATCTGTGTCTGGCTTCCTCCCTCTGGTTTGTTCATAGAGTGGATACAAAGCAGATCTAAAGCTCTTGTTTTCCACAATATTTCAGAATAGTTTTATTTTTGACTGTCCATTGGAATTTGAGTATAACGGAGTCTTACCCAGCTTTCCAATCAAAACCTTCTGTATCTTTCAACATTAAGTGGAGGGCTTTGTTTTGTTTTGTTATTTAAAGAACAGATGGGGTCTGGCATTCTGTTAAGTGACAGCTGAAGTCATCCTGGACATGTTTCCTTGTGTTTTGGGATGGAAACCAAGCGGTGTGAATTGAACTGTGTGCTCATCCCCTCTCTCTCCTGCACACACCCCAAACCACGTGCAATGCCAGTATTGTCTCTCGCAGCTCGGCAGTAGGCTTGTGGCTACCACAGGGGTTTGGGTCTAGACACTTTCTTATTGTGAAGGAAAGCAGATCCTGGTATTCTGAAAATGTTGGTAAAACCTTACATAATGGGAGAAGCAATTGTGTCATGTCAACTTCCTTGTCCAATAATTAAGAGCAGGAGTTCATACTCCTCGGCTTGTGGCTGTCTCCCGGGCAGGGATGGGAGGAGATGACAGCTGGTTGTGTTCTGAAGTTCAAGATGGAATTTATTGGAGACTACTATTATTAACTCTGGTATTTCTGTTGACAAACAGGCGTGAGAAAGTCTCTCTTATCACCTCACTCTGTCACAGGAGACCATTAAGCGTAATTAAGTCTTGGAGAAGATAATCATTAAATACAGTTCTGCCATATCTCACAAACTCCTGGTTACTCATCTGCCATGGAGCTGGTCTGTGCTCTGAACACGCCACCTTATTGCCCAAGATGAATAAGGCTATATTCTGAGCTGATGTAGCTGGCTTGGCTCCACCAAAGCAAATAGAATCCAACAATGTTCTGACTTTTACACAGGTCATTGCAAGTCTGCTTCCGAATCCACCAGCTTCAGTGGACTTTGGCTTAGGCCATATGTCTATAAGAACATGGTTTCATAACACCTAGTAATATCCATAATGGCAGATTTCTGGGGAAGAAGCAAGTTGTTCTATTGTTCATTACATCCACTGTTGTGTTTCAGTTCTAACAGCAAACTAGAAAGGTCTCTGAAATATTCCAATCAATCTCATAACATCTTAAAATGTCTCAGCCTAATTAAAGAATATGCAATTCACTTCTTGTGTAGAAACAGAATGAAGCAATTAATCTGTGTCATGGTTTTGAGCCCACTCTGGACAGTGTTTTTTACTGTGTGGATTGAATAAAGGTATTCCAAATAAATTATTTCAAATTCTTCAAGCTTAACCTTGGCTTGCCTCTCAAAATACAAAAGATGCATTTGAATACAGTATCAAATATTAAACACTTGTTTAAACTGTTGTATTTGCTATCAGGCTGGTTTGCTTTGGTAGCTTTTGATATAATCCTATGTAACTTTGTCAGAAATTTTTAATGTTGTCATAAGTGTCATCTAATGCGAACCAGCCGATACACATTTAACAATATAAATTCCACCAGGACAATCACTATATTGATACTAAATAGGGTTTGAATAGTGTTTTACTGTAGAATCTAAGGATGTTCTCTAGAATTGAATGAAGCTGACCACATGAAGTATTTGGCTGAAGTTACATACAACTACATCAGAATATTCTCATGGTTTAACATTCTGTGATGTAATATTAATTATTTAGCTTATTTTACAATTGTTGGAAAGAATAATAAATCAGAAAATTGTGAGTGAAAGTAGTGGAATTCCACATAACTGCCCTTTCTTAACTTTTCTTCAAGATCTTTCTCTGTCTTACTTGGTTCTGCAAGCAGTGTCTTAAAATGAATTTACATTGCTACTAAACTCTCAGCTTCCCAGCTTTTATTGAAGCCAAACTTACAATCTTATTTTTTAAATGTGGTCCATAGTGTGCAATTACATCAGGACAACGGTGTTAAATTAAGCAATATGTAATATTTGGAAAGGCTTATTAGGTATGTACGACTGCTCGAATAAATGCCAGGTGCAAAGATGCAGTCTGAAGAAATTGCCACCTACATTCAGATGTGATGGGAGCAGTGAAGGTCATGAACAGAGTAGGGAAGAAGCACTAAAGTTACTCTATAACTCTATGATCCTTCAAAACTTAAGCTCTCCAGCAACGTTCAACTGAGCAGTTCTGTTAAATATAGCACTCTGCTTTAGCCTTTCGTTTTGGCTGTGACTGAATTCTCATCCAGCCTCCTCCACTCTGTCTGTCTTGGTAGTTTTCCTGCTTCCTTTTCCCCGCTCTTGGCTCCCTGCTCCCTGGCTCCCTTGCCAGCCTTCCCCCGTACCCGCTCTGCCACGGAGCCAGAGAAGGGACTGGATCACCGCAGCGGTCCTGGGAAATGGGATGTTTTCTTCCTGCAAGGGGTCAGGCACAGCACGGGCTGCATCAGGCGCTTTCTCTTCGGATGGCTGAAGAGCAGCTATTTTGCAGCCTGTTCCATAGCTTTAGGAAAGAGATCAGAGAATGATAAGGGCTTTTTTTTTTTTTTTTTTTTTCATTCTTCATCTCACAATGCACCCGCCTCCTATTCCTTTAAATCTGCAGTAGGAAGATAGGCAGGAGGCTGGAAAAAAAAAGTTTTAAAACTGTAACAACAGGTCTCTAAGAAAAGGGCAAGTTTTACCTGCTTCAGCTGAGGCAGCCTGTGAATTGAATTCTGCCAAATTCTTTGTTCATCTCACTTTCCAGCAATGCCCTTGTCTGCCCTGAGCACAATCCTCAACTTCTCTTTTCTTTGACTATGCCCACAAGTTGGAGGGATTCACATTTTCATTTAAAATGCTACTATTGCTGGCTCCGACTTCTCATATTTTCTTTTCTTCAAACATTTTCAGTACTTGGATGGCTTTTTCTAGCCAGAGCTCAAGAATCCCAGGGTTATATGAAAAGCTGTTTTTATTTAAAGCAGTATTTTTCTGGACTTTTTGAATACACAGTAGAATTTGCAAAATAACTTAAATGTTCTCTACAGGCTCAAAAGGCAGCAAGGGGGCAAGTCTTTGCTTATTAATATCTTGGGGTTTTAGGCAATGGGACACATACTGTTTTACAGCTGGAGGTTAGTAAAGCTGAGTGCAGGGGCTGTTCTCTACATCTACAAAGAGCAAAATCAAGACCTCACATCCAAACACCCTGGAGTTAGATGTGGATTCACTTTCCTGTGCAGAGTCACCTCTCACCTCAGTACCCATGTGATCTGAGGTACCGCACAGATGTCCCTTTAGAAAATCTGCATCTAGCTAAGGCTTCAGAAAAATGATCCCCTATGAAGCATCCCAGTCTGATGAATGTATCTGCACAGCAAGGCTCCTGCTTTCTCCCGTAACGCAGCTGGTGACTGATGATGAGGATGACCCTTGCAGGTGGAGGAGGTGTGGGAAGCGTAAGCAATGCACCTCAATGACAGAGACAGTCTCCCCTGTCCACGCTCTTCCTGATGAGTGCTGAATAGAAAAGCTTGGCAAAGCCCAGGCTCTCCTAGACCTCAGCAGCTTTCTCTGTGCTTGAACAGCTGAAGGAGGTGCCCGTGCCAGCACTAGGAGGGGAGACTGCTCCCTGTGGGAGATAATCGCCCAGCTGCAGAGCAAGGGGGAAAGGGGCAGGAACTCCTTGCTGTAAGTCTCATCAGGCCCAGGTGAACTGAGCACAGTTCACTTACCCGTGCCAACACCCAAAAGAGGCCAAAAATAAAATATTCCCTTTAGCAATATTCCCTTCCCGTAGCAATGCGTTAATGCTGTAGTAACAAGAGAAGGTTACGGCCCTAATATAATAATTTTCTTTCTCTGGTAAGAAACAAAAGCACTGCTCACCTAGAACAACAACCTTTCTGTTATTTGAGAGAAGCAGGAATGTGGTGGGTTATGACATTTGTGCTGGGGACACTTTGAAAGGAGTAAAGACAGTATTCTTATTTTTATTGCCCTGACAGTTCTCTGTGAGCGAGTATATATTAAGCCGTGCTATCATATACTCCAGCAGTTTCTCTCAAAGGAGAGCTCACTGTTGGTGTTGTGTTTATGGGTTCTAACCTACGTTTCTTTAGAGGTCACATAACATCATCCTGAAGCCTTGTGGGTCTCAGCCCTGTTTGTGATGGGTGTGAAATGGAACTCTCTAGGCAAAGCCTGTTCTGTGCATGTAAGCTCAGGAGATAAAAGAAAGATCTGGATTAACTGTCCCACTGCACCAGCTGAGAGAGTGGAGTCACCACTGCTCTGCTTGAGCAGTGACCACCAGTCCATGGCCTCAGTCCACTTGTGGCTAAAATACAGTTTGTTCCCAGGTCATTTAGGTGGAGAGGGGGCATACTGAATATTTTACCTTCATGTGCTCCAGCAGTTTCTTTCAGAATGGCAAAAGCACAGTGCTCTAGACCTGCATGGGCCCCTTCACACCACCGGGATCTTCACCCTAGAAGTGAAGCTCAGTGACAATTCAGCCAGTACTGGGGAAGGGTTGAGGGGAGCAGCCTGTCTTATTCTATTTTCTATGGTTTGTGCTGTTCTTAGACCTATAATGTTGAGCACTTCCCACCAACGTATAAGTGAATCTAACTAATGATTGGAGTTGAAACAGTTACCCAATGTTTTTGCCTGAAAGCGGAGGCTGTGTATTTCTTTTTTGTAACAGATTTGTGTAGTCCCTAGAAAATGGAGCCCAGATCCTTAGATGCACTAATTCAGTGACTGATGTGATTAGTTTCTTTTATATTATGAGTACTCATATGGTGGTTTTTACTAAGGCAGTCCTATGTTTATTAATAGCTTTCATTTTATATTTGCTTCCTTATCTTTTTAATAAAGTGAGCATATTACGGAATAAATGTGGTAGAGTTTCACTGATACCACCAAAAATGGATGTGATGACTGCATCACGGCCACAATTAAAATAGAACAGATAAATCCGGAGACTCAACTGAGCAAATCGTGAGATTAATATGGCAGATAACTTGTCAAGGGTTAGGCAAAAGGTATTTGCTTTGTGGTGCTTTGGCATGAGGGAAAGTTGAAGGAGACTGTTTTGTTTCAGTCCAGGGCTCAGGCCTGTTTTAGGCAGCATGGTGTGGTGACCTAGACAGCAAAGATACACCAGTCCCTTCTGGTCTTAGACCCTTGCCAAGTGAGACTGCCCAAAACAGATGGTAATCCATCCTGGTTCGTTTAATTTGCCCTCAGCAGCTCCATGTGAATGCTTGCTCGTTAAATCTCACTGTTGTTGCGAGTTTCTAATTTATTGTTGTTTTTTGTTACTTCCCCCTTCTGCATAGTAACCCAGAATCTGTCAACGCAAAGATGCTATTTAAAACCTACACATTAGCAGTTTTTAAATAAGGTCCCTTGCTAACTACAGACTGCAGGCAGTTGATGGTGGCAGACACAGAAAGCAGGAGGAGGAATGGAGGGGGGCTCTCTTTCGCGAAAAGAGAATAGCTAAGAAGTAACCAGTATTAAAAGTTCCCTAAAATCCATGTGTTTGCATTCACTACTGAAACACGAAGACATTGTTTTCATCATGATAAAAATGAAATGCCTTTGAATTTTTTCTGCTTCATTTTGGGGGGGGGCATATTAATGTCCTGTGGTTCCCAGGATCCACGCGATGAACCCAGAGCCGGAGGTGGCAGCACAGCAGCCTGTCTCTGCTGGAAGCCGTCTGCCAGGTTTTTGGATGACCTGGCCAGGCAGGGGAGAAGAGGCAGTTACTCAGGTGACATTGATGCTGGCCAGAGAACTGGTGCGATCCTTCCTTCTGTACTGCAGTTTCACCCAGTCATTTCCCAATGAAGTGGGTCTGGGATCCTTAGAGTCCTAAGCGGTCTGGGTGGGAAGAAGACCCACTCTAGGTTACGGTGGAAAATCCCAGAGCCAAACAAGTATGTTACTGTTTTCCTGCTTAATTTTTTCCTGGAATTGACTCGCTCTGCTGTACCCAGGTGTTCTTACAGAAACACAGATCACGAGGAGGCGGTGGGTCTGTGCCAGGAAGATGGGTGTTAATGCCGCCACTTAGGTTAATGGACATTAGTTCTGCTGACTGTGGGTCTAATGATCTAATCTGCACAGTCACTGCCTTTTCCTTACAGTTGTTATTCCTCGATCTAAATTAGGAAACTAATAGTTGTAAGATCATAACTTGCTCTAATGACTTTTAACCTAGAATCAGAAGCTGCTTTTGCATGTCTCAGAATAGATTGCTCTTCTAACTAAACAATTAAAATTTTCCCAGCTCAGCTGGAAGCTCAGCCTGTGTCCCTCATGTGTAGTCTAAACTGTATGTAATTAGCTCTTTAATTTCTATTAGAATATGAAACGGCAGCCTAAGGTTCGTCGAAGACAAGACAAATCCTGTAACCTTTACAACAGTAGTAGTAGTTTGCTGTTTGTGTGGTATCAGGTTGTAGTCACAGAGGCAATTTATTCAAAAGGAGTTTTTCTGCTCTATGTAAGGACTCCAGCTTCTGGTTTTCCCCTAAAATAAATCCCTGTTTAGGAGAGTCGGTCCTTGGTAGAGAGAAAAAAAACAGTACATGTCAGAGAGTAGAAACCAATCTGAAAGCAGACAGGAGCTGAGCAGGCACCGGTCTGTAACACTTGGGTTTCTGTCATTGGAAAAATCTTTGCCCTGTAAGAAAAACCCCTTCCTTCTGCCCTCACTTCCTTACCAGGAGCAGCGCTTTAAAGTGCCACACCAGGGGAGGACAGATGGACAGGTGGGCAGGCTGCAAGGACAGCAGGTCACCAGCCCATTTCTGATTTGTGGAGGCTGATCCCAGGAAAGGGGGAGATCTGTCCGTAAGGCCACGTAGAACTTATTGGAAATGCTTTCCTCTTTAACATCTTTCATCAAGAGTAGCTGATTTTCAGTGCCCTGGGAAAAGGGTCGATCTGGCTCTTGCTACGTGTTGCTCTTGCCCTACGTTATTTTAATATTTGTCCCTCGCCTTAGTGGAGGGGGATAGAGGAAGGGTACGTGCGTTGGCTTCTTTATTCAGCTTCCTACTGCAATTAGGTGTTTAAAATGTCTTCTCATCCCGTGGTACCATAAATATTTAGAAAGCTTATCGTATGATTATATTTTTGCATGCCCCTTGTGATACAGGCTGATGAGGATTTTGAAAAAAATCCATAATGCCAAGAAATTGAAGAAAACTGAAGAGGTCCGTGGGGTTTTGTATGTTTCTAGGCATATTTGTTTGTGTTGCATGTAACATACTATGCCATTTACTGTACAGCTAGAACATTTCACATTTTTCCCTTCCTGCAACAATTACCCTACTAATAGTAATTTTTTGTTATTTAGACTGCAGCAACTGTGTGCTATCCGTGTTTCAGAGACAGAAGCTTAGTCTCCCAGTCAGATAAAATCTAGAAAGGCTGTAGACACAGAAACACAAAAGTGGGGGCGAGGACCATGTAGAATGGAATGATCACAGTAAAGGCTGGGACAAATCTCATCATTTTAGATGCATGCTTGGTTTTCTGTGTTAAATACAGTTATTTCCCTTTTCCTCGTCATACAAAATCAAATCAGATAAATATATACTGTCAATGTATATTAATGCCAATTCATGCAGATTTATTAAACAGGCCCTCAACTAATGTGAGAAAAGGTACCTCTTCATCTGTCATAGGAAAAAATCCTGGTAAAATTTTAGTTTAAAAAATACCAATGGATTTTATTTTTTTTTGCCATTCACTATTGTAGAGCCAGGATCCAGGTCATCCCTTCTGCTTCACAGTAGGTCAGGAAAGGTAAAGAGCATCCTTATTTTTCTCTAAAAATTTCCTTTATTAGTAAACATTGATACTGTGTCTCACGTATTTTCAAAGGATCCAACCCAATAGCCCATGTAATGGTATTTCAAGATGTTGACCTTTGTTTTGTCCCAGAGTCATTTGAGTGAAGTCAGGGGAGTTATACTGATACCGAGCCAGTCTAAATGGCAGATGAATCAAACCACATAGCTAACTCAGACAAAGTTTGTGCATTGCTTGAGTTGGGTATAGAGGTTTTTTTTCTGGTCTCTCTGCACACAGATTTTGTTTCCAACAGTCATCTGCTGGGAAAATAGAGATGCCATATTTAGCACAATCTAACTCAAAGTGCAATGAAGTGTGTAGAGACATTCCTGTTGATAACTGTGAGTTTTAGGCTGGCCCCATAGAGTTTTGAACAAAATTCACATTATATTGATTATTCAAACTCTCAAAAGCAGGAACACTGTAACACCTTCCAAATCGCATGACAGCTGCTTGCAGGGGTGGCCTTCCAGCATATGGGAAAAGCAGGATAGGTCCAGCAATCTCCTGCAAATGAACCTGTATCACAAAGCCAAAAGTGCCTCTAGTGAGCATCCTCTGACCAGGGAGAAGGTAGCTAACTAACAGCTGTTTTCCAGCTGACTCAGAAAAAACAGCTGCTACCAAAACAGTTGCGTAGCACTCAGCATAACCGCAGCCAGGTTTTTTGAAGTGCCTCCTAGATATAAAGCCAGAACTTAGCAACACAGCATCTGTAATTTGCAGGGATAGGTTTATGTGTAAGGAAATCGAGCCAGCAGGAAAGAAAAAAAGAAGCAACACAAAACCCAACAACAACAAAAAGTCAAACTCTGCTTGTACAGTAGATGCAAAGAAATGAGTTTATGTTCCAAGCTGGGGGAGAAACAGAATGCCACTTCTTGTTTTTGGGTGACCATATATACAACAGCTGTTGTAGCTGCATAACTTTGTGAAAGATGTGGCTACCTTTCAGAAAGCAACTTACACCAGATGTCCTCAAGGAATGAGCAATTCAGAGGTGTAATTGGAACCACACTTTGTGAGCAGATGAATGGTAATTCAGTGGTCCATCTAGAGCTGGCAGATGTACCTTGTTTTGCTACCCAGAATTTTGCTGGTTTGGGCTTCATTAGTTTGGCAGTGTAATAGACAGTGTTACCGAGGTATAACACCAGGACCATTCTGCTCTCTTTAAGATCCACTTAGCTATTTGCAAGCTGTGTAATCTGTTGATCTGCTTAAATAAGAAAAATCGTGGATAGTTATATCATTAACTATGCCTTTTAAGCGGAAGACAAGTGATCTGGCAATATGGGAGTGCCTTTGTTACTTTTCATTATCCTCTGCACAATAGTCAGATGATCTATGACTAGATATAAAGGGATCTGTGGGGAGCCACTTAGTTTCCGTCTTTGTCGTGGACTGCCTACTGTATATGAAATGAGTAATTCTTTAATTTCATCTAGATGAAATAAATAGAAGTCACCTTCGTTAAGCATTTGACATTTCAGATTTATTCTTTCTTTTTTTTCAGAAAGGGAGAGGGTTTGAGAATAGCAAAAGGTGAAGAGAAAATTAAAAAGATGATCCTAAGCAGAGCAGAATTTCCATCAAATAACAAATATTGAACTTTAAAGAAAAAATAATTCATTGGAGGGAGGGGGAAAAGCTGTACACTATACATTTGAGGATATATTTGTAGTGTGTGTGCCGAATTAGAGAAGCTACCTCTGTACTGCTATTGTGTCCCATCCCTGAAAGCTTAGTACGTGAAAAGTGAGTGTAGCTGTGAAAGGACACCGGGGCTTAGGAAGATCTGTGCTTGTCTACAAGTAATGAGTTTTCCCCAGCTGTTGAGGATTAGTGGATTAGATGCTATGCCCTATGTCTATAGCTCTTAATAGGTGATTGCCACATACATTTATTTTTTTTCCTATTTGTGATGATTTTCTTTGGAAACCTGTTTGAATTTTTTAAAATTTGGAGAGTTAATTTTATAATGAGTCAAGAGATTTTATATCCATCAACAATGGATAGAAATCAAACTGTAGGCAGAGTAATGGTTCTCTGAAGTACACGTTACCTCCACAAGTGTATCAGCCGTCCTGGGATGCCACCTCTTAGGGCACTTTGGATACTTTTCCTGAAGTCTCATTCTGCAGCTACAAGCTATTCCTCTAGTGCTTCCCAGGCCTAGTACATATATTGAATCATCTGTATAGAAATAATTGGTGACAGAGGATATATGGTCAAAAAAAGATGAGAAATGAGATATGTAACAATAACATGGTTAAAATCTGGAAGACAAGTTATGCAAAAGTGGGAAAAAAGATGGCCTGTATGATAAGTCCCTGGTTTTCTCCAGACTTAGGTATCTTATCTTTGTCTTGGAGATGCTCCCTTTATGTCTCCATACTGTGTGAGTACCTTAGTATCTGTAAAATGTTTCTTTATACAGGCCAATGCCGTCATTCTTATTTTATGAATGAGGATTTGTACGATGATTCTAAGATTACCCAGAAGTGTGTGGTAGAGAGTTAATGTCTCTCCAAATCTTAGGACAGTATCCTGACTTTGGGCTACCCTTTCAACATATCAGGCATTCATGCAACATGCAAGGTCTATGCAACAGCTGATGGCAGCTGGTACAGATTCACCAAAGCAAATCTCTTATGTGGCTTCCTGATGCCTCAGGGCATGAGGAACAGGGGAGTTTGCACGGCCAGAGGACATTATGCCTTTACCATTTCTGTGCTGCCAATTGAATCCAGTTCAGAGCAGTCAGGTAGTATGTCTTGGACTCAGAAGATGCTGAATACAACTCAGTTTTTGAGGCCTTTATGTGTATGAGGAGCTCTAAGTGCATCAGTACTAGATTTGTGTTTAATGACTTTTGACAAAGGTCAAAGTTCCACATGGATTTTATTTGTAGTTGGGATCATTCAAGGATCTCCTCTTGAGGTCCTTTGTCATCTATTAAAAATAAGGTAGTTGAGAGCATGTCTAGGGTTTCTGTCCTTTTCCTATTTGTCTACTTCAATGAATCTTGTAGGAATTTAATTACTTGTGAAAAAATCTGTGATTCTTTAGTTTGGTTGAAAGCAGCCAGTGGAATAAATAATGGATAAAGGGAGGAAAGAGTTGCATGCTCATAATCAATGTGATCACATAAGCCCTGTTTCTCCTGAAAACAAGGCTGGGACCTGACCTCCTCTCTCTACCATGAAGCTGTTTGACATTTCTAATTTCAGCAGTGGGGATGTGGGAGTAGTTATCTGTGCTAAAAGAGAACAATAACTGAAAATTATTAATGCTTCTACAAAGAAAGCACACATAAGAACTTAATACCTGTTGTTTCTTTGAAGTCCTGTATGAAGCTCTTTCCCCTAAAGTTTTTAAGTGCGCTTTTATGAAATTATTTAGCTCAAATGGGCACAGACACTCAAAGCAGACTAAAGTTGCAGATTTGTGTGTGTTGTAACAAGGTTAAATAATTTCTCATGACAAATTAGTTTTCTTGTGGTTATTCCTCCAGGTAGACACGAAACAACAGTGATTTCATTAATAGCTTACAGTTTTCTAGTACTAGTGGAAGTCCCGATTTGAGTGACTTAGCTTTTCTAGCAATAGAGAAATGATCTCATTATCATTCAACGAGCCAAGCAACTTCTGCTGGTTTGAACTGCTCAAATTGATGGGACAATGATTGTCATCATTTTGAGTGCTCCTGTGATTACTTCCTGAGGGTATTACCTGGGAAGACTCTCTTAACATCAAACACCAGTTACTATTTTGTCCGGTGTTGCATGATAAATAACAACAAAGAAAAGTCTGTAATCTTGCTAATCTACTCTTTGCCAAGCTGCACATTTTATAAATAGGGCAAGGGGAAGACAAACCACTCCCTCCCATTTCTCAGCATAGATCAAGTGACAGAGGGTGAAGTGATTTCCTCTGTATTCCTAAGGTTTCATTACTTTTTATAAAATCCAGCATAGCCTGTTAAGAGGAATGATAAATTATTAAACCTAAATTACAATTCTCTGAATCAATACACAATATATATTTTGGTCACAGTATTTTTTTCTCTCTTTCTTCACTTACTAAGTAATTAACAAAATTGTGTAATGTGCTATGGGTCTCCTAGGTATTACAAAGAGAGAGAGTATGTGGTAACTGCAATTGAAAACCCCAAGCTAGCTGTTTACTTAATGCTGATGTATCTTCATGCTTTGTCACCATCTACAGCAGTGCTGTAATTTTGCTTTCATTTTGTACATTTTCCAGAAATCTTACTTCTAAGCTGTTTGATGGTCTTTAACAAACATATCATTTACAGAATGCAATAGAGCGTCTACCTCTGGAGCACCGTCTCTTGTGGGTAAGGGTTGTTTAGATAAGTAGTCTTGGCTCTGTTGCTCCTCCACGGGCTCACGCATGCCCGTGGTGGCTGCTTATCTGGCTGGGTTCCCAGCCAGACCACACCACTAGCCCTCGTGGCCTTCACGCCACACTTGCTGCAGAAGTGCCTGGCACCGAGGAGGGACAGGCCCGTGCTCTAGTCTTCCCCCGGTGTGAAATCAGAAAGTCCATTTGAACCCAGATCTGTGAGGCTTTCCCGAGTTTAGATCCAGCTGTGGCTTCCCACTTCTTTGGGTCTGCTGCAGCCGGCGTATGTGACTCGGGTGACTGATGGTGGGCAGCTCAGTTCTGCCCTGTGCAGCTTTTCTAAGGAGGCAGGGAGACATCCTCTTTTAAATCTGTACTGGGGCTGCTTTCTAGCACAGAACAAATTTCTGTAATGAAGTGCTTGTATGCTGTCTTTAGGTACCATACAGAAATGTGGTGGAGACATACTGTTGCTTTTAAGAAAGTGATTTCTCTATATTTCAAGGTGACAATTTGGTTAAAAGTGCTCTTGAAGGTCAAACAAGAAAATAGTAAATTTTGGTTCAGCAAGATAACCTAAATGTGCTTATAACAATACTAAAGAGGATCTGACCTCCCTCCACGCATCTTATGGGCCATTTTATGTTATGCAAAAATCATAGATATATGTAGAACAGATGAGCGTGACTGGGAAAAGGGTTTGGGCTGAATCTTCCCCATTACTATTACAAAACAATACACTGTTATGGCAATGCAAACTCTTTACACTGGTCAGACCTAAGAAAAAAGAAACGAGTATTTAAAATAATCTTTACGTAAGTAGTATTGACACAGAAGAGGGCAACTTTGAAAGAAGTGAATAGTTATAAATACAACTTGCTGCTTGAGGTGCTTCCAGAAGGTCTCAACACCTAGTACAAGGGTCACCTGTCTCTGCATAGAGTCAGTGTCTGCTCCTGCAAGACTACAGAAAAAAATACTCCATCTGGGCTCATGAGCTTTTGAGATTCATGTTATGACACCTCGTTTAACGAGCGGTGTAAGAGCAGTACTGCTGTTACCAATAGTTCTGCCTTTCACACTCCTGAAAGCCTTGAATCTGTGATCAGTTTGCTTCATTTGCTGAAGCCATTGGCACTAACCTCGACTCTGAAGACATATCAAGAATTTTGTATGCAATGTTCATATCCAACCCATATTGTTTTACCTTTCTATTTGGATAGAGCTTAGAAGGTGCTAATCACCTTTCTATCTCCCAGATACGGTTTGTGCCAGCACACAGCATTAACAGGCCCCTTCTATTTGATTGTGCACAGTTGGAAAGCGTTATGCTTCAGTATCAAAGAACATTTGAGGCAGTAAGCGATTAAGGCAGCTATCATTTAAATTAAAAAAGATGCTTTGTCTTAAGTGTGGGTAATAGGCACTGTTCTCAAAACAAGGGCTGAAACTTCCTGATGCCACCCTGCAACTGAGACAAGGTCCACGTGCTCATACATTGAGCATTTCCTACTGTTTACATTTCCCTCGTGTAATTTGGGTGTTGGGTATAATTCGGATGGACTGGCTTTGAGAGGGTCAGCAGACTGAAGAGGGCAGGTACTGAACAATGTTGGGGAGTTCAAACCACTCTGCTCCCTATATATTGCTTGGACAATCTTTTTCAAGTAGCTTTGTGTGCAGAATTTCTGCCTTCTGGACACTCAGAAAGTACTCCTTTATTTTTATTTTTTTCCTTGTGGTCCCATATCTGTTCAGAGCTGGATTCGGGAAGTACCAAGATAAATGAAAGGGTTTTACTTGGCTGTTAAGTAGGCTTTTCTAAATCTTCTATGCTGTACGGTTTGCATTAGTTTTAGATTAAGTTTATTTTTTAGATTATCCACACTGGTTCAACAATCCCTTCTAAAGCCCAAACGATGCAATAAATAATAGCTGAGGAAATCGGGAACCAGGCTCCATGTGGAAGAATCTTCTTTTTAAGGCACACCAGATGTTCAGGATGGGAGACTGAATCAGGGCACAGATCCATAAAATAAGAAGCATAATAAGTGAGACTCTGCGTTTCCTTTTTTATCAAATTTCTGTTCAAAAATTCCCATCATCCCTCACAACTACCAGAACAGTTCTGTAGAGGAAGCCATGAATTCATTAGCCCATATTTGCAGAATCACCACCTTGTCTTCTACACTTCAAGGTGAGCTTTTCTTTAATAGTTTCTAGTGCTGTAATAAAAAGAAATGAGCATGAGATTCTCCAAAGTTCATAGGGAGATAATAGTATGTAAATCAAGGAGTAACTATATTAGTCATGAGAGCTGATGGAAAAAGATCCTGGCTAACTAAAATAACTAACTCGCATTGATTTCAGTGGGATCAGAATGTCATCCAACTTTCTGCCAATGTTAATTCCAGTCTCCACCTCCTTATATGGGAGGAATTTTGGAAATAGAAAAAAGAGAAATTATAACCCTGTGGAAGAAGGGAGACTTTTTCACATGACTCCCAAAGTTTACGGTACCCCTATTAATATGTTAAAGGCTGCAGTTCAGGGATGCAATTTACATTGACGTAGTTTAAGTTCAACAGTTCTTTCTTAAACCTGAGAGCAGAGTTTCATGCAAGATTTTGAAGAGAGTGTCATGGGTTGAGTGACATTCATCTTCTGTAAAAAGCACAAGTGCAGAAACCAAAGTAAAGCAATTTGATCCTAGCTCAACTCAGCCCAACTTCTCAGCTAGAGTTCATCCTTTTTTTAAAATAGTCTGAAATGCGACAAGTACCTTCATGCATAACAGGCAGGACACCTAACTTTCCTGACATAACTAACCCAACTACTTTCCTTAAATTCCCTCTGCAGTAGGTGTGGAGTAGGAGGGAGCAAGAGGAAAGATATGCACACAAATATAGACTTAGGAGCAGGACCTGAAATTAGGAAGTATTGTCCCTCTGGAGGACACAGAAAGGAAGGCAGGTCACTCAGGGGACTCCTAATGTTGGACAGTGTCAGTACATGCCCTGTGCCTTCATCCTTATTTTGCTTGTGGCTGTGTACATGGTTTTGGCACGCGGTGTATGACAATAATACTATATTATTTTATTATATTATTCTACTATATTATATAGTACTGTAATATTCTATGTGCTCTCAGTATTGCTTGATGGGGGGAAAAATACTACAAGCCTGCATTTCTCCTTCCTATTATAATGGAAAGCAGCAGCTCTTCACTTCTATAGCTGCCTTTTATCAGGCAAGATTGAGAGAAAAAGGTATCATTAGTCTAATAATGAGTGTGTGAGCTTTTAGCAATTACATTTTCTCCCTACTTTGCTCCTGGAAAGTGCAAGATACCTATAGGGAAGGAGATTATAAAAGTTAAGTTACATTTTCTCACTAGTCTAATGAGTACAGATACATACAGAGAAAGTGTTCCTTTGGCTAATTATTTAGTCAGCAGTCACTCCAGTTGTCCCTGCCATGAAACCAAGAAACAGAAGGAGTATAATAAATATAGACTGGGGTCGCTGACCAGGAAAATATATCACAGTTGGGTGGCGCAAGCCTCAGGACAAGCTATGTGAAAAAGCTGCCTTTAAAGCATCTACAGAAACAAATTTAATTAAAATTTGAATAAATTTTCAAGCATAATTTCTAGTTCATATGCTACATGGCCAGCTGTCTGAATAGAGTTATGTTGTACAAATCCCATTCCTTGCTTTAGGAGTGATTAAATCACTGGAAGAATTTGATTGCTTTTGCTTTTGTTGTCTGTCTTTGCTCAATTCACAAAATTTAGGCTAGATTGAGAATGAGATCTTCACTTCTTCACTCCTTTAAAGAAAGCAAAAATGGCAATTAAACATTATCTACTTCACTCATACAGTACTAAAATTCATTTCAATCCTCTGTAGAATTGCTAACTGTGAGCTTCCCTCTTGGACCCCTTCCCCTTAGGGGTGTTAGTTCATATGCTTGAGAAAATCAACTGTAAATAGACATAGCTCAACTGTTTAGTTAAGAAAATCTAACTTACTAACTACATAACCCTGCTGGGACCAGCAATACCTCTTCTGGCACAGAAACAGGGGTACTGCAGAAGTAGTGTCTTTGCTTTTTTCCAGTCTGCCTAAACAGCCCTTAAATCTCACTTGAAGAATAAAAGGGGAATTTCAAGCATGCTTTACTGAAAGGGGGGTTGCAGGTTTGCTTTGAATTATGAAAAAAACAAAAACAAAAACCCAAACCAAAAAAAGACAAGTTAAGAACTTTGATATTTTTGGGGCAATTCTGGAGAGAAGTTGCCCCAGTTTCATGCTATGTTCCCTAACCTTCCCAAAATACAGTTTGAGGGTTTATTTTTTTTCCCAGCATGCAGCAAAAGCACCGATTACTCAATAACTGAGAAGTTGTCTCAGTCCTATGAAAGCCATAGGCCTCATATCTTGAGAGCCATCTACTGGCACCTTATCTATTATCCACATGTTATATATCCACACACCCTTCTCAATTACAGAGCTGACATGTAGCAGATTTTACATCCTCCTGCTATGATATAAATAAGAACTATTTACAGCAGCCTAAGCTCTAAATCATCTGCAGGGCACCTCTCGGAGACCTGATATGACCAGAGTCCTCCATGCCCTGTTTGCAGCCATACAGCGAGGCAGTGGCTAATGCGAGACATAGGTCTGCAGAGAACTTTTCATAAATGCCATGTGTTTCTCCTGCACATCATTTAATAGTACTAGTAGCTACCTTGTTCTGAAGTCATAGCACATTTTATGAAGCAAAGGAAAAGCAAATTGCAAAGCTGGTCATACCCTGCTTCCTCCCAGCCCACCCAGCTGGGATTGAGACTCTCCTAGGGCTGCAGTAGGAGGAGGGTGGACACTCAACCGAGCCAGCTTGTTGTGCCAGAAGGTCCCACTTCTTCCAGCAGTGCAAGGCCATTGGATAGCAGGGTGCATACTGTGCCTCAAAGCTTCATAGGACAGGGGCCGGGAGTGGAGTGGGGCCAGCAAAGACACGGGTCATCAGCAGAGGAAAGAAACAGTTGAGAGGTTCTGGAGAGGGATGAGTAACTTTGCAGATGATAGAATAGTTTGGGTTGGAAAGGACCTTTAAAGGTCATCTAGTCCAACCCCCCTGCAATAAGCAGGGACATCTTCAATTAGATCAGGTTGATCAGAGACCCATCCAACCTGGCCTTGAATGTTTCCAGGGATGTGGCATCCACCATCTCTCTGGGCAACGTGTTCCAGTGTTTCACCGCCCTCATTGTAAAGAATTTCTTCCTTATATCTACTCTAAATCTATCCTGCTTCAGTTTAAAACTATTACCTTTTGTCCTATCGCAACAGGCCCTGCTAAAGAGTCTGTCCCCATTTTTCTTATAAGCCCCCTTTAAATACTGGAAGGCCAAAATAAGGTCTCCCTGGAGCCTTCTGAACAACCCCAACTCTCTCAGCCTGTCCTCATAGGAGAGGTGCTCCAGCCCTCTCATCGTCTTTGTGGTCCTCCTCTGGACCTGCTCCAACAGGTCCATGTCCTTATGTTGGGGGCCTCACAACTGGCCGCAGTAGTCCAGGTGAGATCTCAGAGTAGAGTGGCAGAATCACCTCCCTTGTTCTGCTGGCCATGCTTCTTTTGATGCAGCCTAGGATATGGTTGGCTTTCTGTGCTGCGAGGACACGTTATCAGTTCATGTCCAGCTTTTCATCCACCAGTACCCCCAAGTCCTTCTCAGCAGGGCTGCTCTCAATCCCTTCATCCCCCAGCCTGTATTGATACTGGGGTTTGCCCCAACCCAGGGTGAAGAACCCTGCACTTGGCCTTGTTTAAGCTCATGATGTTCACACGGACCCACTTCTCGAGCTTGTCCAGCTCCCTCTGGATGGCATCCTGTCCCTCAAGCATGTTGACTGCATCACTCAGCTTGATTTCGTCCGCATACTTGCTGAGGGTACACTTGATCCCACTGTCTATGTCATTGATGAAGATATTAAACAGTACTGATCCCAGTACAGACCCCTGAGGGACTCCACTTGTCACTGATCTCTATCTGGACATTGAGTCATTGACCACTACCCTTTGGATAAGACCATTCAACCAATTCCTCATCCACTGAACAGTCCACCCATCAAATCCACTTCTTTCCAGTTTAGAGAGAAGGATGCTGTGGGGAACCATGTCAAAAGCTTTAGAGAAGTCCAGATAGACAACATCTATAGCTCTCCCCTTTCCCACTGTTGTAGCTATCTTAGAAAGCCACTAGGTTGGTCAGGCAGGACTTGCCCTTGGTGAAGCCATGCTCAAATCTTCCTCCATGTGCCTTAGTATAGCTTCTAGGAAGATTTGTTCCATGATCTTCCCAGGCACAGAGGTGAAGCTGACAGGTTGGTAGTTCCCAGGGTCCTTCTTTTCAACTCTTTTTAAAAATGGGTGCAATGTTTCCTTTTTGCCAGTCACCGGGGTCTTCACCTGACTGCCATGACTTTTTCAACTTTCATGGAGAGTGGCTTGGCGAGCACATCAGCCACTTCCCTCAAGACTCTGATGCCCAAGTTATCTTTTCTTTCATTTTACCAGTTAGTGGAAAGGGAGCAGCCAGAAGTGGGTGGATAATACATATCAAGTCCTGGCTACGTGGCTGGTGCTGTCGTGAGGGTTTTGGCTTTTATGACATTGGAATATAACCTGTTAGAAAGGGATGCAATCCACCTGTCTAGAAGAGGCAAGGGAATCTTTGGCAGCACGCTGGCCAACTTGGTGAGACAGGCTTTAAACTGAAAGATGCGGGGGTTGGGGTCCAAAATGGCAATGTTCACTCCATCACATCCAACTGGGGAATAAGCCAGGTCAACCAGAGCAGTGACCAGTGTTCCTTAGCTGACTCCCAAGATAAGAACCAGAAGGCCAGCCACCTCAAGGGTGCATGTGGCTCCTCCAGGGAAACCTGCATGCTTGATTACTTCTCTTCAGAGTAGAGAGGGGCAATACTTAGGACTGCACTCTGCCTGTAATTCCTCTTTCTTTAAATGGAAGCTATTAAACTTCACATTTCAGGCAGCAAGAGTCTCTTTATTATTATAGAGTTTTCCTTGATGTACTTTACAAGTCTCATATTGTTTTTTTTTTTTTTTAAAGTTACCGTTTATATGTATCATTTGACATCAATGTTTTAGCTAGTGAAGCATCTTCATTTGCATTTTTTACTGGTTTGAGTTGGTATGCCTTCAAATCATTTCTAAATAATAGTTACTTTTGCCTGACTGATCATAAAAAATGTTTCTATCACACACAGGCAATGACATTTTGAATAAAAAATTAATTACATGATAGGAAGGGAAATGTTTTCAGCTTTCAACAGTGCTTCTCTGTATTGCTGGTTTGTTTCATTTAAGGTAAAGTTAAATATATGCATGATAGCTTGCAAATCAGACAGGAGATTAGTGTGGCTTGATAAAATACTATACCTGGTTAAGTATTGGTGCTATACATTAAATACAAAACAATATTAGTTTTCCGTAGAACATCATCTCTCTGCTAGCTGTTGTTAGTTTTCCTTAAAACATCATCTCTGTGTTGCTGTTGTTAGTTTTCCATAGAACATTATCTCTGTGCTAGCTGTTTGTAGTCTGTTGTGTACAAAGTCAGTATTGACAAAACATCCCTTTCAGATCCTTAGATAGAAAACGCCAAATGATGCATTTTTAAAAACTGTAGCTCTTCAAGGCCTCTCCCTTCTCAGATATGGAGTCTTGATTTCATAATACCTAAATAGTGAAATTTTACGCACCTGTGTATGCGTAAAAAGTTTTAAGGATATTGACTTATGATCTTTGTGAGAATCCTTCTTGCGCAAATCCTTCAAGAGTCTTAGCACTTTTTCTGTTATACATAGTTTTCATTGATGCCCCATTCCCAATAGCAATCAGAAATGCTCCCGTGACCCTTCATTCTCTGACCTGAGACAGGTCAGATGAAGGCTGCCCATCACTGCTTAGCGCACGGGACCGCACCACCACTCTGGCATAGTCACTTTGACACGATACCACGACAACATAGCTGAACTAAAGTCCACGTTCACACCTATCTTGATATTCACTGGGGGCGTACAGGTGCCCTTTGTTCCCAAACCAGTATCTTTGGGTGCACGCTCCGGTACCTGCACCACGTGCTCCTTTACTGTGGCAGGGCCGCTCGTACCAGCAGTGCACACAATGGTCAGACATTGCCCACTGATGCTTCTCATAAACAGGGATGCTGATGCTAGGTCTCCATCCATACACAAAAGGAAAGCATGGACAGGTTGTTATCTGTTAGAATGATTTAGCAACATATCAAGAGACATGTGGCAGGACTTCCAGATACGGGCTGGCACAAGGTGCTGAATACAAAATGATTGTTTGTTGTTTCACAATGCATGAAGTAGAAGTATCAAATGATGTTAGCAGATGCCAAGTTTAAGTAAGTTAACTTTGCACACAGTATGTGAAGCTCATGACCAGAGGTCCTCCTGGCTGCCATATGTTTGTGTGGTTCATGGGAAATTCATGGCAAGAAAATCTATCAGGAGCTATTAACCACAGAGACTCTAGCTCTTGTCCCTAAGCAGTCCCAGCCTCCAGCTGCCTGCAGGAGCACAAGAAAAACACTGCTCTGATCTCTTACTCTTAGCTACACATCAGAAGACCCATATTAGTTAATTCAGCAGAGTGTACAGTGTCTTCTGTAGGCCTTCAGCAATGCTGCCTCTCTCGCAGTACAACGGCACTCCTCCTTCACTGCATCTGTTAAACAGCTGAGCAGTACTATCTCCCTGTCCTCAAGGGTCTACTGAAAACAAGCAGAAATGGCTCATACGTCTGTACATTGAGCAGTACTACATCTGTCTGTGGTTGGGCTCTCTCACCTCTACAGATAGACACAGTTCAGGTGTTTCTGTTGACAGCTTTGCCATGTGGACACAGGAGTGGATAAGACACGCTGCTTGGGATTTGTTCAGTTATACTATTAGGTCCCCTTGGTGGCCTGCAGGAATCGTATCTCAGTAGAAGATACTATGCTGTCAGTTAGGATGAGCTAAATGTAACTTCTGCAAGAAGGTGAACCTAAAAGGTGACTGAGAAATGCCATTTGAAAATTCTGGTGTATGTCTCCAGGTTGTTTTTCACTGAAACAATTTTATTCCCTGTGAGGAAAAAAAAAAAAAAGCAACCACTACAATTCCAATGAGGTAAAGTAGCTAGAAAGAGTAGCTAGGAAGACCAATGGTATGCTCTTTCACATTATAACACTTTCATGCTCTTTGTCTTGAAAACAACTCTAGGCAAAAGAGCCTGAAGACGGAGAAGGAAAATAATGGGAAAGTAGAGATGCATCAGACAGAAGAAATAGTTTGCATGGCCAAGAAACTGCTATCACACAGAAATTATATCAATGAATAGCTGCCATGGGTTTTCTCCTTGCAGGCCCCATTTCTGCATTTCCATTCAGTACTGTGCTGGGAAGAGAGCTTCAAAAATAAAGCTCGAGTATCTCCACAATGGTAAAGGTCACCACCACCACCTCTTTCAGTATCTGACTCTGTGAAGAGCTGTCAAGCCACCTAATCCATTGTAGTGCTGTCTGTCTTCGGAGATGGAGGTGATTGCTGCTGCTGGTAGCAAAATGTCCAGCCCTACAAAGGTGCCTGCAGGAGCAAAGCTCTTTGTAAATCAGTTAAGAAATAAGGCTGTTAAGTTGGCTAACCCTGGTAGTAAACCAGAGTTATGAATTTCTTCTTCTCCCTTGAAGTCGTATTGTTGCTCTTCAGGAATAAACACTGCTGAATAACCATGACTTTATATAAATAATACACTCCCTCCTACAAGCTGCATGAAATGTTAAAACTCTAGAATGGACTATAAGCGGATGCATAAATCTTTAGGATCCGTGCATTTCAATCCATCTATTTAAAACTGAAGGCAAAAGGATCACAGTATTAGTTCGCATTTTCCATGCCCTTTGTGCAATTTTTTCTGACATCAATTTCATGTGTGGAACAGCACAAAATAGCGTTAGAGTATATATTACAATACTTTGTTCTGTTTCTTGGCATGTGCCAGCACATTCCGTTGAAAGTAAAGTACAACATAAGACAGCTTTTTTGGCATAACAGGTCACCAAAGTAGTGGAATGTTTCCGTCAAAACTCAAAGTGTGAGACACACTGCTGAAAGGCAAGTTGTCTTTCAGGAAAAGCTGAGACCTTTCTTCATCTTTATACATGAGGAGTCTTGCTCTGAAGCAGTTAATTACAATGAAAAATACGGCATGCTTTTCTCATAACTGGCCATGAATTGTACTTGGATTACACACTAGTTCAAGTGAAGAATAAAAGCCATTATTTCTCTCACAAGTAAGGGGGGGAAAAGTCTGACAGTACGTAGATGAATGTAATCTACTTGTTGTTTATAGACCCAAAGGATCCCTCAGAGCATTAAAAATCCATGTGATATCCAAGAGTGGTATGCTTTGCATTGAGATATGTGATTTAGCTGAAAGCTGCATAAAATCTGTAAAATTGCATGTAGGCAAAGAGTACCCTACTGCCTGAGTGTTTGAGTGAAGTCATGTGTGCTTTTCCTGCACACATGAAAAATAGATGATCATAAAATCTGCTTGAGATTCACAAACTTCTGACAGGAGCACGTGTATAGGCTAAGTCTGCCAACTTCTGGTCAAACCAGGCCTGAAAATAGGCAGACCTGAAATAATCATTGTTCTTCAATGAGGGGGAGAAACTCAGCTTCGTACACAGCAAGTCCGTACAGGTTGTGTGTCCTTTGCTGGTCTTCTGATGGAATAGGCAACATCCTTTCCTTCTGGGTTGGGTCTTCTAATTGGCAGCTGGGCTCCCAAGCCTTTTCTGGTGGGGTCTGAGGAATCAGACCTGCTCTTCTGTCAAGAGGAATTGCTTTGAAAATAGGTGACCCCTACACTCCATTCTTTTTAGTACTGACTAGGACCTTATTTGGTCAGCTCTCCTGTAAATTAAATAGGTTTTTTAACATTTTTTTTTCTAGGAACTAACACTGCTGGTGGTATCTTGCAGTAGCTTATGCATGTGGTGTGGCTCTCATTCTCTCAAGAATTGTGCAGAGTGGGTTTATTATTTTTTTTTAATTCTGTACATGTGTGTTTCATAAACATGTGGCAACACAGTGCCAGCGGTGAAGAGGCTAGTTCAGATGTCCCTTGTACATTTGGTGGGATTTGTTCTCAGCAGCTGTGGGACCCAATACCACACTTTTGGTGCTGGCTTGAGGAAAACATTGTTGATGAATATTACCTGGACTGTAAGAGGTCTTTTTTTCATCAGCATTCTTGACCAAGGTCACCTTCCTAGGGCCTTTAGAGACAACAGACACAAGTGTTTTAAAGTGTTCTAAAAGTGTTTTAAAGACAAGCATCCACCAATTCAGCTTTATAGTTTTTGAGTAGAGAGACCAGAAAGAGAACGTGTGTTGTGTACCCATGGCTTGTATTGCTGAGGAGGTTTTGCTACATTCGTCTGTACCAGTTGGCTTCTCCCAAGTTCTGGGAAACTTTTGGGGAACTACAGGCTTCCAAGAGCACACAGCCAAGATATATAATACAAGTGTGAATAACTGAGGTTGCATAATTCTTCTCTAGTACACCATCTCCTAGCCAAGCACAGCGACAGAAGGCATTACTCACAGATGTGGCTACGTGGGACTGGGATCAGGTGCAGTCTGGTCTCCAGGCCTCAGCTGTTGGCTACTGCTGCCCAGTCCTAGCTAAAGGAGTGCAGTGCACAGCCACGGCACACCTGCCCTCACTTTGAGATCGTCAGAGCACCTGAAACATCTCAACTAGCTGCTTTATCATCTGGCACACCTGCCCTCACTTTGAGATCGTCAGAGCACCTGAAACATCTCAACCAGCTGCTTTATCATCTGGGAGCTGATCTCTTCCTAGCACTGGTACATGTGGCATGACATGTTGGTCTTTGGTACTTGGTTTGGACAGGGAGAATGGGAAGTCAGGGCACACGTGTCGTGACCTCAATATCTCACTAAGAAGATGCTGGTCACAAGTTTTACATCACACTAGCAGACGGCTACTTGTGTAGTAGTGAACCCATCTCATAGTTTACAACTAGTAGTTTTTATGTAGTGGTGAGATGGGATGGGAACATCAGGGAGTACAAGAATGCAGGTGTCAACTAGCCTAAGTGTTGAAGTGTACCTGGGAATAACGTGTTACCGAGAGGTTGTGTGCGCAGTGTCAGATTAATAGGGCAGAAGAATGTATGCTTTGGAGCTAGGAACTACATGAAAAAATAATTGTATCTCAGTCTCTATAATTCAAAAGAAATTGCTAGAGAGAGTAATGGAGAAATGGGGCTCGTGGGTCTAGCGGTCCCTTTTGGAACACCGACAGATGTATTTTTATCATAAAAAAAAATTATAAGTAAAGTTTTCATATCAACAAGGAAAATCTTTTTAAAGAAAATACCGGTGCTGGTCACAGCAAAAACAGTAATACTGTGCCTTAGGCAGATTGCCCTTCAGACAGTTTCAGGTTCATAGTTGAAGCATCATGTTGTGACAATTTACAGGACCTCTGGTGTAGCTTCCATATTCCAAAGTCAGAAAACAAGTACAAAAATAGAGGGGCTCCTTTGTCTCCCCAGGCAGTGCCCGTTGCCTGAGTGGCTGAAAAATAAAGCAGGGTAAATGTAAGTCAGAACTGCATGCCTGAGACTCGGTCGCTGCTGTGTTATACGGCACTCTGGGGAGAACACGGGCCATAGCTGGGCTTCTGCTGCTGTATTTAATGATACTCTGTGAATGCTGGATACACTTGTGGTATCATCCTGGGTGTGAGTTATAGTGACAGAAGAGACGGATCAGAGAGGGCTTGGCTGCGAGACCGGGAAAGACTAGCCTAATAGTTTCACTCCCTGTATGCTCTGGTTAAACTGGTCTCTGAATAAGGAGGCCAGTGGTGCCTTTTATGATCTGTAGCTACGTGGAAATGAAAGGGGTTTGGGGAGGAAGAAGGGAGAAGGGTGGAGGAAAAGACGAAAAAGAAAATGAGAATAGAAACTGTGGGCCACGGTAATTGCAAGTAGGAGAAAATAGAACAGTGAGACCACATAGAGGAACCAGGCAAGTGGGAAGAAGAAACAAGGGGGGAGCAAGAAGAAAGGAAGAGAGAGCAGAACATTCCCCTGGTGAGGCTGTGTGACTGTGATACCTGGCCAGCCAGGATATTTTTTATTTTTAAGCACCTCAGTGATCAGCCAAGCAGAGAGCTGAGTTTCAGCAAGCAACAAATAATGAATATGAGAAAAAGAAAAAAAAAAACAGTTAAAAACTAAAAGGAAGAAGAAGGGAAATAGAAAGAATATGATAGTAAATGGGATAACAGAATGGCATGAAAAAGTGAAATAGAGAGCTAAAGGGAAAGAAAAAAATTGATCTGGCACCAGGTGCTCAGCTGGCAGATGCTTTGTAAACCCATGGAAGACGAAGGATAAGATTCAGTGCAACCACTAGCAGGCAGTAAAAATTACTATTTTTTTTCCTGCTAGGTTCTGCTTAGGGCTTGATTAGTCAATAGGAAACAGTAGGCACAGGGATTTGTGTGGATCTTCCTCAGAAACTTAGCACATATTGGAATGTGCAAATTGATACCCTTTTAATTGTAGCAAAGGCTTTTGGATTACAGGTAGGTAGATGAGGTCAAGAGAAATAGTGGCAGGTGGGCAGAGCAGGGAGCAGATGTGGACGTGTGGGGCAGAGAGGGGGTAGAAGAAAACCTCTCTTACTAGATAGGAATGATACGAGCATAAAAATGTTCCTTGGCTCCCGTGTCCCCCCAGGAAGGGACACTAAGCAGCAGTGCCGTTGTATGGACTTGTATAGACCCCTCAAAACCTTGGTCGCATCGAATATGTCAGCCAGTGTTTTTAAAGAGCAAGTCCGGGGTTGAAAAGGAGGTCATTCTTTCGTGAAAAGCAAACTTCCAGCAGAGCCTCCTCACACCGATTGGGAGCTCTCCGTTGCCCGCGGGGAAGCCCTGTCCCTTCAGGCCGCAGCCGCCGCCCTCGGGGCTCGGCCCCTGCCCGTCCGGGGGCCGCTGCTGCCCCGCGGCCGGAGCCCCCCGGGGCCCGCGGGGTTCCCGAGCTGCGACCCGCAGGGAGAGGAGGGGGCAGAGAAAGAGGAGGGGGCAGAGAAAGAGGAGGGGGGCAAGGCAAGGCGAGCCTGCCCGCCGAGACCCGACCCCCGCCGTCCTGCCCCGCGGGACCGGACGGGACGGGACCGCTGCCAGCGGGGACTGAACGCTGGTGTCTGGAAAGCGCTTCCCTGCTGCCGCCCGGACGAATTGATTCTATTATTATATTTTTTTTTTTTTATTTTTATTTTCCGGTCTAACATTA